>JAOPFQ010000003.1:13805223-14532723 GCA_030064505.1 Chouioia cunea | reverse complement strand
ACTTGAAAGTAGGGAGACGCGGCCGAGATTATCTGTTACCACTTGCATATTAGAAAAATTTTTGATTCCAGCTTTTAAATTTAACTAAAACAATCTCATTCAGAGAGAAAGAGAATGAAAGAGCGAGAAAGAGAGAGAGACCAAATGAAAAATAGTATGTATAATAAATTTAAATTAATTTCCAACTCTTTTCTTTGTTTTTATCTCTCTTTTATCTATAGCTTCTTAGAACATTTAATAATTCTATTCATTGTAGATTAAGTGTTTATAAGGAGGAATACTGTCTATACAAAAAATCTTACATTTCTTATCCTAGACAAAGTCACTTTGATCTACGCGTTTTAATAGAGCAATACTATGGAATTGCTTTGTCATTTCCTTCTCTCCACTACTTATCGCGAGTAGAATCAACTTAAAATAAACTCTTCATTTTATAAATCGTGTAATATTCATTATACGTTATAGTTTCAACATGGACAGAATTTGTTTATTGTAAATACAGCTGCGCTTAATCAGTGATTCAGTATTAATGTTTGTCGTTTATTGTGTCTTTCGATGTTCCTAGGACTCTGCCTTTTCGACGTTTTTCACCTTTTTGATTCCTTCTTATTGGAGAGTTTCGAGACGAATTAGAATAAATATGCATTTTTAAGGTGGAATTTGTAACCATTATACAGTTTTATATTTATTTTCTGTTTATTTCATTGACTTATCATATTTTGTTATATAATTTCATCTTTTTATCACAAACATGAAAAGTATTCTATAATTAACTGAAATTATTTGCGTTATAAATAATTTCTTATTTTTGATTTCTATACAATCATATGTTTTCACTATATTAAAGTCAGTCTTACATATGTAAATGATTTATCTTATTTTAGGAGACTCGGATTAATCACGTGAGTTTCCCGGAGTCAAACAATTGTTATGTTGATGAAAAATCAAGGACAAGTAAAGGTAAATATTATATTTTATTTTATATCATTTAATTCGTTTTAATTTAATTGATGCATTTGGATTCGGCTAGCCTTAATTTACCTTACCTCTTACTGCAATCGCTCACGTATTCACAAATCATCTTTTTACAACCTAAGTATAAGTATATCTTAAGTAATTATGTGAGTACGAAGTATGTCCTAGTTATAAATAATATTTTATCATACGCATCGATTATAAGATTTAAAGATAGTTGACTGGTGGACTTCGTTAATAGCTCGTCGACAACTATAGTGGATGAAACTACATAACCTTTATTGCAATTAAACAATTATGTTTTATTGCAATTTTTTTCCTGCTGAACATTCTTTATAAATTGTTCGGTGAATTCCCGAGCAATTACCTACGATTAAATTCGACCAAACAATTCAAAGAAGAATGTTTTCTTGCTTTTCACTGGCCTAAGTGGATAAGGGCCCTTCTTAAAAAGAAACCCTGAAATACTTGAAAGTAGGGAGATGCGATTGATTTGGATTTAACTTGATCATTTATTTTTGTTTGCAGGCACAATCACTGGCTTCGTAGTATTCAGCACGCTTGACACATACTGGAATTTTGTTACAGTAGTCCTTAATATGACTGAATCCCTGACAATTTAAGTAATGTAGTATTTCATGTTTCTATATAATGGTTCTATTACTACGACTAAGTTTAATAGTTTGTCTATTTCGAATAATTTATTGTTATATAGTCTCACGTCTATTCCAATTGCATAGAGAGGCATTGATATTTTTATTTTATTGTTTCATATATTGTGTATGTCTAGACTTTGTGATATTTATATTCTACTTCATTTTCAACTTATAAATATCCAGTAAATGATGAACTTCGAGTATTACAATTTTGAATCCTTTGTTTTGTTTTCGTTGGAAAGCAAAATTTTTTTTAACTTTTATTTTTGAGAAAACTACAGATTTTTGTCTAATGTTGTAAACCCCTCTATTTTTACAACTACATTTTCATTTGCCATAACAGTTTGTTTCTAGTAGAATAATAGCCTTACTGGCCTCTTCCATATTTTTGCCTTTCAATCGGTTCCTGCATTAATTCTTCGGCTAAAAACTTCAATATCCTTAATAACTTTAGCTTAAGAGCAATTCGACATTTTATTCGCTTTACTCAAGTATCAGAGTTATACGAGTATTATTAGTACGATAAAAATCATTAGCTATTCTTAAAGATAAAATTGAAAATAAGTAATAAATAGTCATTGCTTTTCATTCATTTTGGTCAGAAAAAGTATCAAGGGAACTTTCAGTCTCTAGAAATCTTCTGCGAGACAAATATTCCTCGTTAATTAGCGAAGTTTTATTAGAAATGTTCAGACTAATATATAATTAATCAAGTAAAATGGAAAATTTTTATCAAAGTTGTGTGTCCGTCTCTCGTTCCGTACGCACTGATGGCAGTGAGGGAAATATGCGGCACAACTGCTGAAAGTGCAACTAGAAGAATGAACCACATATTGTTCAACGAGGCTTGTGGTTAATATATTCAATACAGTATTTAAAAGTTGTTAATTATGCGCTAACCTCACGCAACTCTAAATAAACATAATCACAAAATATACATTGTCATAGTTTTTTCAGACATTTTAATTGTGTTGCTCATATAGCTTCTGCAAAATTCTTCTGAATCACCCCATGTATTTATAGTATATATAATACAAGTATAAAACCTAATTTTGTTAAGTGACAGTGATGTCTTTTCTTTAAATCTCAGTTAATATTGACTGTTAACGCTTGTTTAGGGAAACAAATTAACAACTCTCTTTCATATCGAAAAAAACGACATAAAATCAACTCTATTACATATCGAGTAAATTCTTATTATTATTATTTTACTTATCATTTCTATTTACGATAAAATTCAATAGATCGAGAAACCAAGAGGTATAGTTAATATGAAAGTGAAATAATGGAAAATTATAGAATATTCTTTGTATTTCTGTTTAAAAAGTGAATAAATATGATAAACCTTAATCAACAAAAGAAATAAACAGGTAGTAAAATTAAACAGTATATTGGCTACGAATGAAAAGACTAAAGGTGGGTCCTGAAAATATCAAAAGACACAATAACATTAGATTACTGTTTAAACGCAGCAGCACTTACTATCAATAGATATGAACCTTTTCATATTGAAACAGATAAGAATTTTGGTGATATAAAGAGAGGAGTAAAATAACTATACTTAGCAGGCCTCAAAGCCGGCGTAATGACGCCACGGCTCAAGTTATGCGATGCCGGCGTGGCCGTGCCTCGGCACAATCGCGGCACACATACTGGCTCTCCTACATACACACACGTACGCGGTCCGCGCCCGCTTTCCGCGGTCGGCCCTATCTTGGTTAAGACGGGTAAGAGTGCCTTCATCAGGTCGCGACTTGCGCTAACCTAACGAGAGTATCTGCCGCCGCATGTATCACAACAAAGAAGTTGGTGTGGACTTATTATACGACGGTGGCTCCAATGGGATGCAGCTCACTTAAATGTTGCTGTCGTGTCTCCACATGTTCGGCTGCCTTGATGGAATCCTTCATCCGTCTGCCGATGTCGACTGTCTTCGCCGTTCCTTGTCCGCGACTTATCACACTTCATGGCTCACACACACAATCACGAGTCGTGTCTCTTGTTCTGGTCTTCCCGCCTTACAATTCGTTATCCACTCAGTTCTTCTTCACGTCTAGTTTCTTCTCTCGACTCTCTCCTACGATGACTCTTCACGATCATTCTGGACCATAACCTTCATTAAACGACTCCACCGCATGGCAACCTCTAAGATATGACTCTAACACGACTCTTCTCTATGAAGACCAAAGCGAGACTCACCGCAGCGCAATTATTGCTGCTCATAATAGACGCTGCCGATTAAGCGCGAATGTGCCCAATATAACAACTAATTAGTCGGATGCTCTAATCTACGAGCGACGACAAAGAACTCGGCTGGTAAGGTAAATACCTTGTCATAAGGGTTATAGAAGATCAGGAACACGAAGTTTTAATCATACAAAATATTCGGCATCGGACATGAAAATTGTTTTTCCATTATTTACTATCGAGATAAAAGGTAAGCATAATAGTTAAATTATCTACAAACCGACTATTAACATATTTTAAAATTTTATTCCATCTAATTAAAATAGACATTCCTCAATATTAAAAACGTCACAATTACAGGCATTGTAAAAATTATTGTTTCAAAGGTCCATTTGTGCCAAATGTGCAAAAAATCACCAAACAACGGGATGCCCAATCAAAGAAAAAGTGAAATATTTATTTTGTGCTAATTGTAATTTTCGAGTAAATCAGACTACCAGTTACAAAAATTATTCAATTCGTAGACAATTGCAACAAAAACTTTTTTCAGCATTAATAAAAAAGACAACAGTAAACTACAATCAAAACAATCAACTTAAACGTCTAATCAAAACTTAAAATTAAGCAATAACGGAGTCATGTCAAATTTTAGATATGTCCAAACAATATCCAATTAAGAAAATCTTAATAAAGCGATAAAGTCAAAATTATAATAGAAGATTTAAGGCCGATCCTATCTAATTTGTCTACGCCACTATTACGCATCATAATGCAACTAATAACATCAAAATGTATAGCTTTTATACACGAAACCACACAGATTTATTCACACCAATAAATCATCAATTCACAAAATTACCATTTATAGAGCAGACCATCGTCCATATCAAATGGTTATATGTATGTGTCATATATAAAAAAATGTGTAATTATCAAAGATTTTTTTTTAAACAAACGGGCAAACACGAAACTAATTTGGGAAAATGGGTAGGGGAGAAAGAGTTAAAATGCGCTCACCAGCTCAATTTTTAAATCAGAGAGAAGAAAGTATTTTTGTCGTTTTGGTTTATAGTTTAGTTTTGCAGTGATTAATAGTAATTTTCTTTGGTTTTTCATTTGGTCTGTTGGACGTGATTTTATCCTAAGCTGGCAAGTGTTTTTCCTTTTCTTTCTTTCACCCTCTGTGCTTGAATTTTTGTTGTTTATTTTTGTTTGTATTAAAATTGTTGCCTGGACCTGTTTCTCCTGTTTCTCCAGACTGTACACCCGAAGGCCCTTGCGAGTAGCAGTCGCCATGCTTAAATGTTATATCTTTTTGTTCTGTAAACTTTTAAATTATTTTTTTTTATTTTCGCGTGTGTATTTATTGGGGTTCTTTTATTATAAACTTTTCTTTTGGTACTTTGGTTTTTTTTGTTAATTAATAAATTTATTTTCCGCAACCGTCACAAATTTTTTTGCCACCTAACTAACTCAATTCTACAAGAGCTCTCAAGCTCACGCATCCTTTAAACGCTGCTCGAAGCCAGATTTTGCGTTTCTTACTCACCATCTATTTAAATATTCAACGGGACAAAGAGAGTATTCGTTTTCGTCAAGAACCTAAGTGCAATCCCCTCGTATCGCATTGCAATGTACACTTCTTATACTTTTCGTTTATCAAGATACTGTAATGAGGTGAACCTACATATCGGCAATAATGACGATGAGTATTTACTCAAGCCCTCGTCGATATAATACATTTTTGTGGAGAAGAGGCGCGATAATTTGTCCGAACCCAACGTCGGTGAGTAAACCGGCTTAGCGAGGGTCATAAATTGCGAATTGAGATAGTAAATAAGCAATACAAGGATATAACTTACGCATCGGAGTTTTATTATTCATAAAATTATTATTTATAACAAGAAATATAAGCCAGCCACGACAAATTGCTGCCATAAAGGATGCCGAAAGGATTTAACATCATGGCTAAGGCAAGGCGAACCCGAAGTTGCTTTGGCTGAAAAACCAGGAACGCACGAATATCGCAATTGAAAGACGGATACGAACTCTTTCTCATGCAATGAAAATGATGTATAGATATACGGACCCATTTCCACTTCTAAACGTACTCTTAAATAGTCAAGAACACAAGGACACCACACTAACCTAATGTTCTCTACGATGACTACGCATGAACCGAAAACCAGGGAAATTCCAAAAGAAATCCATCATTCGACGCGCCCTAATCTGATGAAATTTATATACTGGCTTAGCAAGCTGACGATATTCAAAATATCACTGGTTGTTTACACTGCTCTCTCTTTCCCTCTCTCTCTCTTCCTCCCTTTCTCTAACGCTCGAAAACCAAGGATATTGCCCTGACGTTGCTTTTCAGTGTCTGTGAGCCAACGAACTTACGATAGCCTCTGGCCAAAAGCTGAGAGATCCATCACAATACGAACATTCATAAACAAAGTTTTAATTTATAATATATCATACATTTAAAATTTCAATTTTATCCCTTTTGGACATTTATTTGAAAAACTCTGTAATTTAATTTTTACTCGTTTAATGATAGTTCTAATGACAATATATAAGAATGAACACAATACTTGATTTGATAAGCGTACTTGTAAATAAAATATTAAAATGTGTGAACTATAAATTGCCAAATGGATTACAAATTGCTTTATACCGAGACACTTACAATTACGATCATTTTCATTTCACGATGTTTAGTTCTATGTTAAAATTACAGTCAGTACTCCAGATATGTATTGCATATATCCATACTGGTTAAAAACCTGTACTTACTGTCAAAAGACAATTGTGACCTTCCCTATATTATTCAATACATTATCGCAATTTTAAGTTTAATTCCTTTCTTTTGATCCAGCTATGCTCCTTCCAGTTCAACTTATAACCAAGGCTAATGTTCGGGGTTTTTACATGGATACTCTCAATAAATTTCTTCCTATTTTAATTGATTTCTGTGCATATAAATCACACGATTATACTTTTTTTATTGGCTTTAATTCTACACGTTTTTATCTATTTTTGTACTTTATTTATGTATGCTTATATATAGAAATATATTATATGTGACATCAAGAGCGATGTTCGAGGGTACATCAATAAATACTCGTGTTTGAAGATCGGTGGTATTGATACTAAATGTGTTTGGATTTTTTTAAATAACGGAAGAAGAGTAATATTAATACCTAATTTTCTTTTTATATTTTGAAGGTATAACGTGTAAAAATATTAAATTCTGTCTATGGGAACACCTCACCATCCATAACAAGCGTAAAATATTGGTTCAACGAATTTAGATGTGGCAATTTCACAGTAGTTTTTTAAAATATAGCTTACATTTTTTTATAATTTCTTGATCACAGAATGATACCGAATTAAAATTTATACTTAAAGGTTGTAAAATGTTTAATAATTTGTTAATATTTATAAACAAAGTCTAAAAAAGAGCTTGTTTTGTAAAAAAAATTCATTTATGACAGAACTTTCAAATATATCTTTATGAAGATGGATGTACAGGGGGTTTTTGCGGTCGCTGATTGAAAATCTGAACTTGGATTTTGAAGATTTAAAATGGCGGCTTCAAAATGGTGGCTAAAATCTTAAATTTCTTTTAATATATTTCTGAAAATTCATTCTCCTAAAAAATGTATGCCGCAAAGGGTTGAACACTTTGGTGAATTTAACTGCTTCAATCAACTTATTGCTATCTTATAACAATTTATAACAATCAACTACAGTTAATCTTGCACTTTAAACTGTTGAGGAGTTTCGCATTATTTTTGCTTTACATATTGAGTAATCTGTAGTTTCTCTGGGTGTGAGATTTTCGAAGTTATTTTGACTTACCTAATATTTTTCATTTTTCAATAAGTCTTTCAGTTCTTTTGTAGATCTATCCAGGTTGGCGTTATCCCTTGTGAGTCCGGTGAGCTACCAGACTAGTTAAATTTGATCTTTACACGGATTTTGTGAAGTAATGCTTTTGTGACACCGATTTCTTGCATAATTACTTTAACTTTTGGTAATAAAATAATGTTTTGATATTTATATTTAAACATTACCTTCATATCGTTAAGAGAGCCTTTCATATTGTACGTGTGTTTTATAATATCACACTTGGTTCATAGGTTTCTATTATTTACAATGAATTTATAATCTGTGGCATTTTTTTTCAGTAATTTTTGAACAAATGCAGAAAACTTTTCACTCGTATGTCAAGCATTATATGAAGTATAATTTCAATCAAACATTTCTTTGCTGTTTGAGGTAACTTTTTTATCATATTTGATCTTCATATTGTCTTTTGTCATTATACAGCCTTAAATTAACGTTTGATTTTAGTCGTGAATGCAAATGCCAACATTTTGAACATCTTTAGGTTCATTTATTAAAATAACTGATAAGATCGTAGTATACGAAGATATGTAAATTCAAATTAAATTTGAGTTCAATTTTAGTAAGTGTATTTTTCAAACATAGCGTAGACTTCTTTCCAATCAAACATAAGGAAACGCCATTGAAGTTCTAATTTTTTCCCATTATCTATTAATACTGGCTTCATCTCGTTAGCATCTGGATAGTAGTAGAAGTTCTGGTCCTTAGCTGTTCATATAAAATGGAATGAAAATTTAAATTTTCTATTACAAAGACTATTTCATAGACACTGATACATAGTGAAATTGCAGGTAATATAAGTATATTTTCTGAATTGATCGTTTCACATGCTCCTTTTATTTCTTTATAAAATCTTTTTTTTCCATAAAGTCACTCAATACTTTCCCAGAAATAGACTTTTCAAATTATTTAATAATGAATAAATATTTCTTATAATTATAGAAGGTATTTCAACATTCATTGAATTTACTACTCTGATTTCAAAAAAATGAATTTAACCGATACAAATACTCTTTTTCTTCGATTCAAAATTCTTTATCATATAGTACGTGACAAATCTTATGATCAACACTGTAAAATTATCACTGAAAAATTATGTCTTCACTTGCCTCAAAAAGAAAATTTTGCCTTCGGCAGTACTCCAGCTAATGAACCTGAAACACGCTTAACCAATTTCCATCTCATTTCGTTAGGCGGCAGACATGCTGCTTCAATTGGTACATGCGGCCCCCATGATTCCTTTCTCTTTTCGATAGAACTCTCAGCGAGAGACGCAAACGAGCGTCATTGGTATTGCAAATGTATTGTCTTGAGCTCTAACCATCGCTACCGTTTTACCCTCTCGCGTGATTATGCCCTGCAGTTTTCTTCAAAAACTCTAAACAATAGTAAAGTGAACATCTAACATGGATCGTTCGGAAAATAATTTTTATTTTATGTTACTTATAATCAAGGAACTTAAAAAGAAAAATCTCAATGATATAATTTCCAACAAAAATAAGACAAGGTATTCAAAGTTGTACCACATTGCGTTTATCCTACGGTTGATATTAATAAGCTGAAAAATAAAATAGAAGATAAAAACCACAAAGTCATAGACGTACAGAATATGTGACATAATAAAACCAAATAATTAATATCTTGCTACACAGTTAAAATAGACATGAGTTCAAATAACAGTAAAAATATTTAAAATAAACGGATTATTATACCTAGTATTAGCAATCAAACAATCACATAGAAAGCATGAAATATCACAATGCTTAAAATACCAGAAATTTAGTTATATTAAGAACTATGGTAACAAAATTCCAGTGTGTGTTAACCGTGCTGAATACTACAAAAAAGTGATTGGACCTGGAAACAAAAAGAAATTATCAAGTCAAGTGCACCAAATTATGAAGAAATCACCAAACAAGTTACAAGGAAATATCAGCACTAAAAAAATTACACCAAAAACTGTATATAAAATCGCGCGAAAATAATACATGAAACATAAAATTTATACAGCATCGAGTCAAATTAAGAAATTTCATAACAGCTAAGTGAATAAAAAAATCTCTTACGCTAAAGCTGTAAATAACACGATTTCCAATGAACAAAAATACAAGAAACATAAATAATTATATAATAATTTCAGACTCATTTCACATACAAGCATTTTCGCAGAATTCCAAACTATTCAATAATCGTCCAGAAAACAAAGCGCACGAAGGAACTAGCATAATTATAAAAACAGAGATAACTCACTATATTAAAATTAGTTATCAGGCTCTAAACCTTCAAGCTACTGGTCGACTGATCGACCTACAGCTGGACTTGTCTGGATCGATTATGCTATCTAGTATACTGCCCTCAAAAACAGTATCAATAAAAATCTTTCTTCGTTTGTTTCGAAACTCATGGCCACTGATTAATGGCCGGAAATGACTTTAACCATAAACATCCGTGATAGGGCTCAAGTATAAGTAGTTGATTTTTTTTTCATTATTTTAACATTTAAAATTATTATAACCAGTGAGTGATGTCATGTTAGATTTAAACAAAAAGTTGCTTCGAAGTATAAAGGCCTGATAACTTTTAAATAGTGAAGACAACTAGGCCGGGTAGTTTATTTAAATTTGTAACTTCCTTTGAAAACTTCAAGAGACATTGAACAAAGTATTGACAATTTTAATTAATTAATTAGACAGGCACAAAACGTCTTATCGAAAACCGTAAATCAATAATATATCTAAAATATTTTAAAAATGGTTTTCAACAACATTCCAGAAAAGAAGATACTAACAAGTTATGATATGACAAACCTACGCAAGATAAGCCGAAATTGAATAGATCGATAAACCAATTGAATAACTTACTTCAAGGAACAAATAATGAAATAAAAATATGTTTATAATACCTCATACTTACAAAAATTACGGATTATTTGGTATGGAAAGCTACAAAAAATCTAAAAATATATGAACAAGATATTCCCCCTATTTTGCAGGCCTCTGGTAAATGGGCTCAAACCAATGAGTAAATAATTTGTAGATCATCTCAGTGACACATTGACGCTCGATACTAGAATGGGACAAATTAGTTATCAATTAAATTGCCTCCAATCCAGAAAAACAAACTAGTTAAAGCAACTCTATTTACAGAAAGTAAATATCTACAATATACTGGCCAATATTTCATTAAAAATATAAAAGTGCCCGGTGTTGATAATTTTACAGTAGGACGATTAGAAAATTGTCTACAATAGCGAAAACAAATATTATCATAATCATTAATGCTTTCTTTCGACTTTGTCATTTTCCTTCACATGAGAAAACGAATTAAATTATATTCATTCTTAAACCAGGTAACAATTTAGAATAAGTCAGTTCATATCGGCTCATTATCCTTCTTTCAATACATTTAATGATTAAAAAAAATTGTACTCACAAGACTGAATCCCTCAATTGAAGAAATGAAGATGAGGCACTGTATTATCGAACGGTTAAACTTTATAGTTATTCAAATAAGAAAAGCCCTAGAATAAAGGAAGTTCTTCTTCTCTGAATTTCTGGATATTCGATAAATATTCGATAAGTTTGGTATCAATGAATTTTATTCGAAATAAAAACTCATTTCTCGAAAATTTATCTAAACTATTGAAATCTTGCTTAACAAACAGATAAAATAGGTGACGTGTCACCAAGAATTTTCTGATTAAAACAGGGGTGCAACAAGAAAGCGTTTTGGGCCTAATTCTATATATATTCTACACACCTGACTTACAAAAAATGCCGAATATTACCACAATCACATATCTAAATGATATAAATTTACTCACATCCTATTCTATCGCCAAATCAGCATCATACAATCTACAGCAATGCTTAATGAACGTTTGATAATTGCTTGAAATTTGTAGGATAAAAGTCCATAAAAAAGTAACCATGTGACTATCTCGTTAAAGAGAGATACCTGTCCGCCAATTATTTTAAATGAGAAGTCCATGCCTCAACAAAGTAATCATGCTCAATATCTCGGAATCCACCTTGATTATTCACTGAACTACAGAGAGAGCATATTAGAACAAAAAGAAACAACTTAATTTTAAACTAAGGAAAATTTACTGACTAATAGGAACAAAATAAAAATTAAATATATACAAGGAATTTCTTATATACAAAGCAATTCTTTATACATACATTATCCAACTATGGGGTTCGACTTTCAATTTGAATATAGGTATTCTGAAAAGGTTCAAGTTAGATGTTTTATGAAACATGGTGGTTGTTTTTCGGTTTATTTTCAATTACATAAATAGCAGGGACGTAGATATACCAATAATCAAACAAGAAACTAGCATGTTCCATTAGAAGTATAAAACTAGACTAGTAAATCATTCCAATGAATCTGCAAAGAAAATTCTACAAAATCATATTACAAACTCGATATTAAAAAACTATAAACAATTACTATAACTTAATTCTAACATATCTGTGGATTTAGTGCTAGAGCTTCTAGTAGGAAATGTATACGTCTCAACCCGGTTGTTATTTCTCTCTTACGATATAATCTAAATAACTCATTCATTAAATGTATCGTCTAAATATTGAACAAAAAATTTTGCTTTTTGCTTATATATTGTGCATTCCATTCCCACAAACAGGTAAGCGACATATGTTGCTTTCCAAACCGCACGCTCGAAATTAACGAATGGCAACTCGTAACTTTCATCGGTAAAGAGACCCCTTTTATTATATATACACACATTTTTTTATGTATATGATTTGCTTAAAATTATTCATTAAAGTTAATAATTTTATTTTTTTTAGAGTTGTATGAATTTATTCAGTATGATTCAGATACCGATAATCAACAACATTCAGATTCTAGAGATGATTGGGATTCTGCAATAACTTTCACGGCTAAATCTTTAGGTACGATCTTCATATAATAGTTTTATTTGGAATCAATTTTTAATTCGTCCCACCCTCTATAACGATTTAAAAAAGATAAATTCTGGCAAGTTATTAGAAACTAAGAAATCCTAAAAATTCTTCTAACTGATTAAGTTTTAACTGATTTATTCGACGTGGTTTTTTAAATATCAATTGCAAATTCTTCGATTTTTACTCTGTCATATCACTAAAGAAGTATTCGTTATGAAACCACAACTCTCATGTGTACTATGTTTTATAGGATATAATTGCCATTTATTATGTAATATGTTCGATGTTAATCATTAAAATTATAATAACTTCTACATTATCTCTCAGTGATAACATATCATCGGTATTATCGGACGTTGGTCAATGGTTAAATACGATGGTCATCATTATCAGATCTTAATAAGTAATCTATAGGAAATTAGTCATTTTTAATTTTTATGGAAAATTATGGTAAACGATGTATATGGTGCATGATCAATATTTTGCAATCATAAGCAGGGAAAAATATCTAAAAAGATTGTCGAAGAATATTCATTTATGTAGACAATATGCAAATTCTTCGGCCGATAAATTCTATGAATAAGCGATGTATATAACCAGAGGATCATTGAGATTACTATCAAATCGAATATAGTATACTATCGGAAATTTCGTCAAACATTAATTTATAGTAGAAAACTCGTCATTTAATTAAAAAAAAAGCAACAATTAAAATAAGTTTAAGCAATTGTACACTTTCGAGGAATCTGGCGCCAAAATATTAATCGTCACTATTTCATTTAAATTAAAAACAAGATATGAACAATAACTAATAGTTCTTAAATCGATTGCAGAATCACACAAATGACGTAGTTTCCTACCATATTTTATATAATTTCATTTATACTATTCATGACTTTTGTCTTATTCGTTATATAGCGCCAGTCATTAGAGATACTGGAGAGTAGAGCTGCATACAGATAATAGTTCAGCATTAAGTCATGATAATATAAAAACAGTTATAATATATATAGATTATTATAAATACCAAACACTTTTTTAACGCCATGACCTAATATTAATTAATATCACCAGAATCGTCTTATTAATAGTGTGCTATCTTCTTTAGCATTCCATAGTATGAAAACCAGCCTCAGCACTACTCTAAGATCTCTATATCATCGAGCAGGAGATTAATATTTTTTCAATTAAATATAAAATATATGACATTTCGGTTAATTTCAGGTTTAAGAATTCAAAATCATATCTGTTTGCAGCACAGCTCATAAATGAAAACTAGAATTCTAATTTTAGTACAGATACATATTTTATATTTGTGATTTAATTAGTTTATGTAACAATAACATCATCAGTATCATATATACACACGTATAAGCGACGAACGCCTAGTTTATATGTTGTAGGGATAGTTGTCTAGAGATTAAGGTGGTTTCCGTGGTCGGCTGATGTCCCCCTAGAACTCTAGAGTTTTTAAAGTATATTTTGGCCTCCTGAATCCTTACCTTTTAGGTGTTTAGCAGTAAAATATAACTTTCAATTTTATAATTAAAACACTATACATTCATTGTTTATCTATGAAAAAATTTCGCCTGAATAGTGTTAAAAACAATCTGTAACATCAATATTATTAAAAAATATAGCTTTAACCTATCCAATGTAACAAGTTAAGCAACTCTCTCTCTATATATATATATATATATTCCACTTATATTTTTAGGTATTAAACTAACTCATTAATTAATTAATTCCGATTACCGATTTCATATAACCAAAAAGCGATCCTCTTAAAGGAAAAATGCACCGCTTTCCACCCACCTACGCTCAGTTCCGTCAAATTAGGCTAACGAAGGAAATATTCTTTTCTCTCACTGGCCTGAATGGAAAAAGACCAGCCTCAAAAGAAACCAAGAAAAACGAAAAAATAGAGAGGCGTAACCGAGGTTATAAATTAAAACACATGAAATAATAAGTTCATTTCGAATGCAACTCTTAAAAATGAGACGAAATCTAACTTATTAAGAGTGAGAGAGAGAGAGAGAGAGAGAAAGATCACCTAAGAACGTGTAAATACGATAAAAATAATTCTGTCATTTTATTTCTTTTCCGTTTTAGGTTTACCGGTAAAAGTTGCGTGATTGATCATCATTCTAACTTCTAACTCTAATTATGTAATCTATTTTCCTTTATCGCTTATAGAACAAAATATATATGTATATAGTCATTCCATCGAGTGACGACTAGTTTCTAGTTAAATCAAGTATTGCCTACACTCAAATATTCTTTTGTAATTCCAATTTTGAGTAAGACGGACAGTAGGTAGACGATCTCATCGTAAGTCAATTTAATTTCCTGAAAAACTATTGGAGCAATTTTGATGAATTCATAAACAGGATTGCCTAAGTCAAGAGGAAAATGATCACTAGAACAAACTTCAGGCAAAATTAATTAACTAGCGCCAGGATATTGAAGTCAATACCTTCGGCCGCTGACTCGCTAAACTATCCAAGATCACCCTTGATCCCTTCAGTGGAGAACAAAAAGACTGGGAAAAATTCCGTGATTTTTTTATTTTCATCTATCATAACAATCTAGATCTCAACAATCTTCATAAGAAATTCTTCTTGAAAATTAACGTTAATGCTCACATCAAAGCCTCGTTAGAGGGGCTCCTTCCGAATGACGCTAATTGTGAAACAAGATAGGTAGCGTGGAGATCTCATAACAATTAGTGACTTTAATTCATACAGATATAAATTACTAGAAGAGATATAGGTTAGTGGGGCCTTATGGAACTACTTTAGACGATGCACGATCCTGAGGGATCCTATGGGTATTCAGGTCTATATTCTTTAGCCGAAAAGTGGTACGTGTAATGGTATAATATATCGTTTTTCACTTTCCATTTCCTAAACTTAGCTTCGCAGTTGCCACTCCTTCTTAGACTAACGTAGCAGATGTACTCGTCTAGTTTTTGGTCATATACCTGTTGATTGTCTCGACCGACATTACTTGGTCTTGTGACAGCACGTAGATCATAATTATACCACAGGCTATTGCCTTGGGGTTACAGTGTTCTAACTCGTCGATTGCCCTGAACTTCCTTAGGACATCCAGTGAATCATCAGTTCGGTCCAGTTCTATACAGTTTTGTTGGGAATATAAGGAGGAGTAAACACTCGCTTGATTTGGTGGAACAGCCGCAATCATCTGGTATCAGACGCCCCGATTAACTCAATTCGGTGAGCGGATCGTAGACACCATCGTCGTATCGGGCCCATCCATGGACGGCGTTATCTCGGTCGTGCTCATCCCTGTATTTGTCTTATGCTTCTTCTTCTTGTCTGGTTTCCTTGTCTTAACACCGTTCTTGATTTCTGCTACCTCCGCTATGTCATCTAATTTCTTTTCCGTTTTATCTAGTAATTGCGATGGCATATAGTCTAGTTCGTAGTCACATCAGCGCTCTAAATTTTCTCCGAAAAATTTGAGGTCCATATAATTGTGGATTGATTTGCTTTTCAGATATTTCAAGTGGACGAGGTACAGGTTGGCAATAATCACCTCGTTTTCACGTTATTGGTATTTCCTTATAGCGGTGGAATAAATATTTACACGATGTGATTTAATCGTTTAGTTTCGCGCCCCGGTTTGTGTACGGTGCAGCAATTTTCTATCTAAATCGGTACCAGTTAGGCGTCGGCAAAATTGTTGATTAAAACCCGCTACAAATTCTTATTTTTCACCAGCTGTCCTCATTATTCTCACACAAAATTTCTGCTTTAATAGAGAATACCGTAGAAATCATGATAATCATTTCCGTATTGGATATGTCGTAAAATTTTTAAATTCTGCAAACTTTCTGAGCTTCCTTCATTCTTATCTCAAAACTTAACATGGAAGGTGGGTAACGCGCTCACTTGGTCAGCGAATATCCCATCGATAAGAATCAATAAGTTGAGCCAAGGTATCATACCATTCACGAAGCTCTTCTATAGAGTATATGTTTTGACGTGTACGAATAGTTGCCTTAGATGGCATCGATATACTTTTCTATCGTTCTAAGAGGTAAGAATCAATTACAAAGATATTGAGGATAAATTAATATGCGCACATAATGGGAAAACCCCTATGACGTCATAAAAAAAGTAACGAGACATGCACAATTTATTAACACGAAGCGCGCTACTGACTTGAAGTGCGTTCATATATGCGAATTGATTTGCAAGACCCTTTGACGTATTATCACGGCTGACCGTTCTTATATGAATCGGGCGTTTGTTGACAGCATTAATGCAATCACGCTTATTCCATTCAAACGCTATTGCGACGCAACAGTATATATAAAGATAGAGTAATGGTACCAGCTCAAGACATTGCCGATAGATCATAAGTCGGAGGAGTCTGTCCATTGTCACACTATCTAAAATATTTATCAAGATGTCATTAAAAAACTGAAAACCACAAAATAGAAATTTGAATATTATGAATAAAAATAATATGGCATTATAAAATACATCAAATAAACCATTCGGCAGAGAAAGAGAGAGAGAGCACAAAAAGCAAAGCGTATTTATTTCTAGATTTTAGTTGATCAGCGGCAAAAATATACGGATGATTTCTATTAATATTATTGTCATTATATGTATAGTAAACAACCCAACAAAATATTTGTACCTAATCCAATGTGAGGCACGTGGATTAGATTTATTTTATAGTATGAAAATCATTTATCTATGTAGTCCAAATTTGTTGATTTGTGTAAGCATGAATTTTAACAATATTATTATAATGAAAAATAACGAACGAAGAGCCTAAACTTTTTAGGAATAATAAAATTATAAATAAAATATTACAAAGGCCACAGCTTTCGGACACTTAACTTGCAAGTTATAAACGTAATAATTACTGACCAGCCCAATTACTCTGTCAGATATATGTTATCCTCCAAAACAAAGTATTAATTTTCTTCCTTTGTAATCTATCCCTACTTAAATACTAGCAGCCCTATATCAATCAATGAATCAGCCTACTGGTTAACAGATTTTAATAGGAAACCAGAGTTCAGTCCGAGTTTACTATAGTTAAAGCTACTAAACGAAATTTATAAACGGCTAAAATTAGTATAATTAGTATCAATGAATAGTGAAAACAAGCAAGTAAATTTTATACAGAATACCTGTCTGCCATTCATTTTAAATGGAAAGATCATCCTACAAAGTAATCATACAAAACCCCTTTGAACCCACTTTTATTGTCGAATGGTCTGGAGAGAGTTTGATTAGAAGAAATCTATACACATATATACATATCACGTATACAAATCTACAAATCTATATTTAAATTAGTGTGGACATACAGTATACAAATGTAGAGTATTGTTTCAAATTCCAATGTTAAAATACAAGAAACATTTCAATCGAAAATTCTAAAAATAGTGGAGACTTTCTGATTCATTACCAATTACATCATTAATAAGAAACTACGTATGCTTATTTCAATCACAGAATAAATTACAAAATTTTATAAGTACAAATACAGACTATAAAATCATCCAAACGAAATGTCAAAGGATATTCCTCAGAAATACAAAAAACTCAAGACTAAAAAACCTCTTCCAATGTATCGGAGTTTCCGAAGTAATATTCATACATGTTAATGCTACTTTTTGTTTATTGTTTTATTTTTGGATTCTATAATAAGACAAAATACTTACATGTAAAGTACAACCTGCCACACTGTACGTTTGGTGCCCTTCATGTGGGACTGTACGATATCGTTTGTATATCTGAAATTTCCTTCATGAGACTGTCTACTGTGCTTTACTGCCTACAAGTTACTGTCTACAGTACTATAGTGTACTGTATAAATTTGGCTTTGAGTTTCTGTTACTTTCTCTTCAGAATTAATTTCCTATTTGTTTCTGTTCGTACTGATATCAAAAATTTTGAAGGAATGGACTTGAAGAGTTCAACTCCAGAGAATCTTAGAAGGGAAAATCATTCTATGTATCTTTTATCTTGAGGGAAATGGGTTTTTAAATTGTGCTTTAGAATCATTTTACTGAAAATGTATAACTGTCACTCTTATCTTAGGATGAATGGACCACTAAGTTGAACGCTAGAAAATTCTCTGTGAGAATGAGGAATATAGCAAAGTCAAAAATTTGTATTAGAATAAATATGTGTTTATTTAAGACTAAACCCCACTTTGTGCTACGACTCCTTAGCCCTTAAATGGATATGTGCCGAAAATGTTACAATAATTTAAGTTCAAATAACCCACCAAATTTTGTGACGATGCTGACTGTTATATTTTTAATCTGTCCAACTATAAATAAAAAATAGAAGAATGTCAGTTTATGATCCGTGTTTCCAAAATATATTTTATCTATGATTTTCTATAAATTATTATCTTACAAGCCCTTTGCGGCACGGTGGTATCATTCAGAGTCCACCTATTTTCGCATAGTTTTTTGCAATTTCAGAGTATTTTTTTGGATATAGCTTACGTCTTTTTATAATTTCTTGATCACAGAATGATATGCAATTTAAATTTATGCATAAAGGTTGTAAAATTTTAAATAATTTGTTAATATTTATAAAAAAAAGTCTAAGAAAGACCCTGTTTTGTAAAAAATACATTTATGTCGGAACTTTCAAACATATCCTTATGAAGATGGGATTTTTGGGGTTGCTAAATGAGAATTTGAACTCAAATTTTGACACTTCAAAATGGCAGCTCCAAGATGGCGGCGAAAATTTAAAATTTCTATAAATATGTTTCTGAAAATGGGTATTGGTTAAATTTTTCAACACTTCACTTTGTTTCTATGTCTTTTATGAATAATACTTTAAGAATCAATTTTTACCTAACTGTAAACATAATGATACATTGCATGTATTTCATAACCATTTAGTTTGTATAGAATTGTTTTTTGTACCACAAAGTGCACATCGTCTACCATTATCAATGGACATTGGCATATGAGCAGACTGAGAGCGTCTCTTTTCAACAGGAACATTTAGTTTGTGAGGATTGGCAAGGAAAGGTTGAAGCTTTCTTCCTTTTTTAGTTGGAATAGTATGAGAAACTAATTGGTCTACTAAAAGTAGTAGTCTGAACTTTTTCAATGTCTCAGGATTATTAGCGTTTATTTTTGAAAATATAATAAATGAATTCGTAATAGTCAAATCAATGACATGCCAAAATAGTCTGTGTCACCACTTTCGAACTTTCGATCTTTCTATTTAATATGTAGATAACAAACGATCCGCGTTATCGACAAACCCCATGTATTTGTTGTAATCAGAGCATATAACTGGACAATCTATTTGCACTTGTGTGCCATATTTCTACCTTCGAGTTACTGTTGTCACTTCGGATGGATCATGATAATTTGATAGGAAGCAAACACATTTATTATCCATCCATTTGGTCAACTAACTAATACCAGTATCAGATTTTCGAAAATCGTATTGTCCATATATTATTTATTTTTCAAGCATTATAGATTTAGGTAACCGAGTACGATTAGAACATACAGTTCCGCAAGTAAATATTTTGTCTTCTTTTAGAGAATCAATAGATAGACACCGGTGAAAAAGTTATCAAAATATACATGATGATCTTTACCAACAAGTTTACGCGTCAAATCCTTGATAACTCGTGCTCCCAACTGTTTCTCTGGACTTTCAGTTTTACCAGTATAAACTTGAAATTAACATACGTAACTTGATTCATTTAAACAAACACAATATTTATATCCTCGTTTTACGGTTTAGCTGGCAAGTATTGCTTCAAGCTACTTTGACCTTTGAATTTTATCATGGAATCATCAATAGATCGATATTTACCTGGATTCCAGCAGGCTCCGAAAGTTTCTTGAAGTCTATCTAATAACGGTCCCAACATATACAATTTGTCATAATTTGACTCATCTTTTTTAGGTTCTGTGCTGTTATCGGAGATACGTAAATTATCTAATATGAATCCAAAACGTACAACAAGCATTAATAAACTTATCAATGGATCTTTCAATTTTATGTCACTCTAAATATCAATGCGACGTAAAAGATCAAATAATTTTTAGATTATTAAAAAAACAAAATGCAAACCAAAACAATTAATTTCAAGTCAGTTTAAGAAATTGGCTTATATCTTCTTAGTCTATTAAGTCATCTTGATTTCATTTACGACATTCTGCATTAATATCTTACTTCTCTAAGTATCAATAGTAAAAACCCTATGAAAACATTATTATTTGTCTATAATAAAAAACAATGACTTGTTTAAACGATTAACTATCCTTAGATTTATCAATATAGGTTTGAATTAAAATTTCTACTATAAAGTCAATGCAAACATATGACAAAATTATGTTCGAAAGATACTTCTCATTTAACTCTACTTTTTTAAGTATTATTTTTCTTTTAGCCTTTTAAACCAGCTAAAGACAATATTATTGTATTCCTTTTAAATTTGGACTATATCTGTACATAACATAGTTTTCCAAAAATGGTAAAGAAAAATACTACTGGATGTTTTTTTTTTCTATAAGTGAACATAAGTGATTTTTAATATATATGTTTTTGTTTTGATTTATGTTAGAGAGTGTTCCGAACGTAATCTATGAGTAGGCCCAAAATGAGAACGAAATAATGAATTTCACAACGCTTATTTTAACAGCGACAAGATCTGAATTTCAGTTTTAAATTCTGGATCACGATGTCAATGACTTGAAGGTCTTTTCAAATCACTGACGTCAACTCAAACTATTTGTGAAATAAAAATTATCTTGTCTTGCCAAGGAATATAAGGTATTTTCAACAACCATCAATAGGTTGACTTTTAATGAAGACTAAGGTAAATCTTTGCATTGGGCAAAAATGGGAAACTATTAAAACACTTGTGAAAGGAAAAACTTATATTTGTATGGATAAAGATTTTTATATGGATAAGAATGTCCAAGATGAAGTCCTTTACAAATGGTAAAGGGAACTCCATTATCGGGCAACATTTTAAAATTAAACCATTGGATATATATATATCAAGCTATTGTAAAATCAGTGGGTTTTATGACGAGTAACAGTTGGCTTCAGTAGTTCAAGAAGAGTTATAACATCAGGTATCTCACTGATTATTAAGTGATATTATCCATACAGGGCGAGAAATTGTCGTCAGATATCACTCAAGAGTTCAAGGAGATACTGCAGCATTTTTGTGTCACAAGAATTACGAAGAGAACAAACTCTACAATGCTGATGAATCGAGATTGAATTTTAAATTGCTGCCAAGAAAATATTAAATCCTGATTATATTTTATAGATAGCTGATTAAAGAAGACTACCGTGACAATATGAGGAAATATTAGATATCAATCAAATATGTAAAAGATATATATAAAGGTTTTTTAATAAATACATTTTTTTAATTTTCGATAACATATTCTGGAACAAAAGACTTGAAAGCTACAGGTCATTATTATTTTGACCCCTAGTTCAACTCTGGACCATATTTGAATATTAAAGTGTTTCTTTTTCATAAAAGAATCCCTACTTTGATTCCTGATTTGAAGAGTATAGAGAAATTTTATGAGAAAAATAATGTCTCTTAATTTTTTTTAGAATCTTTTAGATTTGACCTCTATATAATCAAAGGTTAAACAATCGTTCAAAAACTGTTGTTTTTTTAATTTAAAGAATGTATAAATTAATTAATGTTTGAATACGTATTTGAAGTTCATTTAAAGGTCAAGGCGATTTGTCAAAATTTAACTATAACATTCAGCAGACATTACATAAAAATATTATAGTGTATTTTTGGTCGTAGAGTTTTACCCCCAATAACCGTGAAAATCAATCAATTTGTTTTAAAGTTATCCTACACAAGGTGGATTGCGGCGAGAAGGTAGTGATAAGGCTATTATCGTACAGCTCTATAAGAAGAATCACACTAGAGAGACTTTATCTAGAATTGGTTTTTAGAAGGAATGTTTGAGAGTACATAATACTTTGTTTAACAAACAGCTAGTCAACGCTTGATGGATTTACTAAGTAATTTCTACAAGCTACAGGAGACGTTAGAATGAAAGAGTTATTTTTATTGTATTTACTGGTTTTCAGGTGATCTCTCTCTTGGTTAGATATTTTTTAAAGTTAATTTTAAGAACTGGGTTCTAACTGCACTTACTATTTCATGTATTCAACTTATATTCTCGGTCGCGGCTCCCTACTCTCTAGTTTTCCGGCTCCATTTTGAGGTGGGCCCTTTTCCGATTAGGCCAATGAGGGAAGAAAAGTTTCCATTGTTAACTTAATTGGAGAAAACTGAGTATGGACGGATAGAAAAATGGTGCATTTTTCCTTTAAAAAATGTCATACATTGTATTGTTTTATGAAATTGTTGATCAAAGTTAACTAATTAATTAATTACTCAAATATTTCTAGCACATAAATCAGACGCAGAGAGAGAGAGAGAGAGAGAGAGAGAGATATGCTTAGTTGTTTACGTTTGATGACTTGAAATTACAGGTTTTGATAATATTTATGTCGCAATAAGTATGAATATTGTTTAGGCGTAGTTGTCTATTTTACGTTTGTAAATTTTATGAAACAATTAAGATTATTACAAATTAGAAACTAGTTTACAAATAGTGTTGACTAAAAATAAACAGCGGTAGTATTAACAATCAATATTGTTATATGGATTGTTTATAAATAAATGTTTGGCGAAAGCCTGATTTCGGCTGCGACCGAAAAAGATAATTTTTACAACTTTGTAACGGAAAAATGTGTTGGTACTGATAGACGTTACATAACCTTTCTAGATCGAATCATCTGAAATCTATTTTAACAACTATTTCGTTCATTGCAGAAAAATTGTCTCCATTGTGCAAAATAGCATCTGTGTGAACAATTAATTTGTATATCATTTACTTTCGAAGATCCTGGAATGAATCGATTAAAATTGTCTGTTATGTTAAACTAATATAAATGAATATCTATTTCAGAATTACATCTCCAAATACTCAATTTGTAGAAATTGATGAAAATAAAGAGGACGTCACTTCTTGTAGTTCCGGTCTAGAGAAAGAAATTATTATTGTAGAAGTTTACAATCGTCTTTTTAAATGTAAATTTTTTTAAAGGGAAATTTTATCGAACAAAGGCAGATCTATAATGAAATTCAATATTTAAACATTTAATATTTTTATAAAGCCGAATTAAGATATATCTATATCTACGGTGTATTGGCAATGTCGTCAACGTCTTGGTATGCAGGTGGTTGGCTGGCTGAAGGCAATGGTATCCATTGTAATCCTGTGGGTAACATCATGTCAGTACCCAGGAGCGACCTTGCTCCAATCTCTTTTCGAAAAGCCTTCTCGTTCAATAATGTCTCTTTTACTTCTTTCGTACTTCTATTACACATACTACTCTCTGTGAAATTCGTACCAGGACTGCCTGTTATTGCCGTCCGGGAGCGTAGTTTACCGCTTACGTCGGTGAGATCCGATATGTACACCCTTCGTTGAGACTGCCCCTCAAGGCGTGCTCAAATCATTTTTCCGTCTCTATTCTACTTACTACTCACTCTCTCCGTCGTCTTCTCTTCTCATCAACTCTGGCCATTATTCACAGTACCTCAAACGAAAGACACCGAGTATCAGCATATGTTACATATGCTTGGCTCAAAGGTAGCGTCGAGGCGCCGAGGAATGCGACCAACAATGCGAAAAATAATAAATTCTCCTTTAGCTTTTTTGTCTATTAATTTTTTAAAAAGTATTTATTACTGCATTGTATACAGCATAGTTTTTATTAACAGGTGACTTGTGCAGAGACGTAACACCCACAGTTACAGAAACTGTTCTACCTTGGAAAAGGGAAGAAGACATTAATTCTGTAAAACCTATGAAGCAAAACGAGTTTCCACCGTGGTGCTCCAATAAAGACTATCTGATACATAATTCTCCTTGTATGACATTTTTAGGTAAGTATCAAAAATATAACTCTCCCTTTGTATAGATGATACTTTTATACACTGTAAATGTAATATATTCTAATAGACCTTTATACTTCCGTGCAAAGATAATTTATTATGTTTGATAAGTGTATACATTTGTACGTTCGTGTGTTTGTCGAAATAAGCTATTTATCTTTTTCAGTAGACTCTGTTTAGCTCGTTTTTACAAGAATTTTGAGTTCACATCCATAAAAAATACAACTACTTATTCAACTGTAGGTTTTATTAAATATTATTTCGTGGAAACCAATTTTATCTCTGATACAGCTCAAATAATTTATTCATCTTCTCTTTACCCCTTTTCATGAAATTTAGACGCTTGACAATGGTGTTAGAAAATAGGCGCGACGTTTTTGTAAGCTGACCAAGTACCTCTTCATGTTATCGGAATTGAGAATGTCTCCATAAGAAAGAAAAAAAATCACGTTCAATTCTATATAATCAATCTTACTCCCACGGAAGCTTTAGACTACTTATTACTAGTCTCTTTGTACTAGGCAAGCTCCCAGCGCAAAGGACGAGCCGTCACAATGGACGAAGAATTCTTTGTCAAAGTCTGGTCTTGCGAGCACAGGAGCCCGAGTTAAAGCGTTTTTTAGCTCCTCGAAGGCCTCCTGTTACTCTGTGCCCCAATTCCAGCTTACGTCCTTCTTGATCAACTTTGTGAGAGGTACTTTAACATCACTCTCATGCTCAATGAATCTGGCATACCATCCAACCATGCCCAAGAAACGTCTGAGCTGTTTAACGTTTCCCGGCACTGGATATTCGAGGACTGGTTTCACTCGATCAGGATCGGGTCTTAAGCCCTCTGCATCGAGGAGATAGCCGAGAAATGTTGCCGAAGAGCAACCGAATTTGCTCTTCTCGACATTTATCTCAAGGCCATTCTCTACTAGCCTCTTTAACGCCAGTTCTAGCCAAGTTAAGTGATCAGAGAACGTATCGCTGACTATAATCAAGTCATCCAAGTACTTAAAAATGTACGGCTCGAACTCTGGTCCAAAAAGGGCGTCCATAAGCCGTATGAACGTAGCGCCTGCGTTCATCAATCCGAAGGGCATTCTCTCGAACTCCCATAGCCCATAACCAGGTACAGGGAGAGCCGTATACCTCTTACTCGACTCTGCCATCCCGATTTGTAGGTAGGCACTGCGTAAGTCGATTTTCGAGATGTACACGGCCCCCTGCAACTTATCGAGAATGCTGTCCACACTCGGCGATGGGTACGCGTCGACCTTCGTGACCTTATTCAGTTCACGAAAGTCGATACAAAACCTGTTTGATCCATCCTATTTACGGACCACAACAGGCGCGCTTCTCCAATCACTCCTGGAGGGTCTTATTAACCCCTTGTCCCACCATTCCTTAACCTCATCTCTCATGAAGCTAAGTATGGGTTGAGAATACCGGCGAGGCGCTGCCTTCTTAGGCCGCTCATCTATAACCTCGATCACATGCTCTATTAAGCTCGTGAAAGCCGGTGATTCCTTCGGGATTACCCTCCGTACTAATTGGTCAATCTTGTCCTTTTCGTTACTTTTGAGTACCGATAACCCAGCAATCTCTGCCGTCAACATTGGTCGCTTATGGCGAGTTTCGCAGGGGAAGCACACACCATCGTGCTTCCTCTCCGCAAACACATGCCAATTTGCGCGATCACCCACGCGCCAAACGTGATTGCCACAATCTATGACCAGATTAAAGCCGTCATAGAAATCTGCGCCCAGATAGATCTCATAAGCGAGATCTTCTAGTACTGCGCATGCCTCAATGACTCTCACTACTGAATCGATCTCAAAAATCAACTTCAGATTGCCAGCCGTCCTCATCACTCCGTTTGAGGCATTCGTGAGCGGCACAGTGCATGGCGAGAGTCTTTGGGCGTATTCCTCAGCAATTCTCTTACCCACGACAGTCACCTGGGCACCCTGGTCGAGCAGAGCGGAGTATGGCTGACCTCCAATGCTCACTACCAACAGGCCCCTATTTTCCATCATAGAGACGTTCACAACCTCGGGCTCCTCGACAGCCTCAAGAATTATGCCGTCTCCATGACTATGTACTGTGACGTCTTGCTGCGGTACCAATGTCATCTCATGACCGTGTACCGTGATGTCTTGCTGTGGTATCAATGTCGTCTCATGAACGCGTTCTATTGCGTCACGACGCGTCAGCGGTTTCTCTCGATGACTAGTTTTTTTGACGCCATTCTCTGTTAATGACTCCGACACATGCGCAGTTGTCAGTGGCACTTCTTTGCCAGCTGGTGACAGCAGAATGTTAGATTCCTGCGCATGCGCACATGCTAATGGTACGTTGTTACCAATATAGCACGGCGAAGTCCTAGTTTTCCGCGACACAATTTCTTCTTGGTTACGCCTCTTTTCAGTTCTTTCGGAAGTTTTAGCCGTGTTTTCCACGGCCTCTACCCCCTCCAAGGCTGACGGCGCACCAGCGATCATCGAGCCTTCACCCCTCTCATTTAAGGAATCGGTGGGTTCTAACGCTTCGAAACTTCTTAAAGTTCCGCGCCAGAAACTTTTCACACTTGGGTGGGGAGTCATTACCTTAACACGTAATAACTCTTACCTCTCTGACAGCGCCTACTTCCTCCGCCCTATGGCATTTACTGCTGCGGAGGTCGCAGGGCGGTTTGTCGCCTCCGCACGCTCTTTTACCCACTGGTCCACTAAATCGGCACAGTTTGGGCAGGTCAAGAACGAACAGTTCGGAGTGCCACACTTCGGACAACTCTTGATCCGAGCGTCAGGTCTCATTACGCAATTACTTGCGTAATGGCCAGCCTGTCTACACTTGAAACAAGTGATTGCCCGCTGACGTGTTGGGCACGTGGACGCTCTATGGCCAGGTGCTCCACAAGCGAAGCAGCTGCCCGAGAATGGCACTGCCGATTGACCCAGCCCCGTACCGTGTTGGACCCGTGGCAAAAGCGACGGAGAAGCATTTGGAGGGTTGACCAAAGTCACCCTCGGGCCATTATTGAGCTGTTTGGCCCTATGTTGGCCCTGCTGGACGGCATTTACCGCTGGGGGCGTTTTACCGCCACCCATAGCGATAACCGTCATTTCGCCGCTCCTGCCTGACGAGGATTTCGATTTCCTACGTCTTCGGGGCTCTCTCTTTCCTTCGGAGAGCCCTTTATCCTTAGAGGACCTTTTCCTCTCCTCAGGTACAGCCACTGCTGCAATTCGTTTCGGTTGGGCCTTGGGAGCTACGTAAGCTGCACCCGGCACCAACATCTTATCCTTAAACGGGGGAGGTACATACCCTAACTCCCTCTCTCGTCTTCGCTCGAATTTCTCCCCATAGTATTTGAGGTCAGCAAAATCGCGTATGGATTTGCCATCAATGAACCTCCAATACTTGGGGTGCAGGTTAGCGATTATTCTCTTCACCTGCGTTCTCTCTGACGGCGGCCTTCGATAACGCCTGAAGATATACCTGCAGGCCGTTATGTAGTCTCTGAGGCGCTCGCCCTCACCCTGGGTTCGACGCATTAGCTCTCGATCCAGATCAGTGTCAGAGAAACGCCGGCAAAAGTGGGAGCGGAAATCAGCGATGAAATCGCTCATGAAGCGCCAGCCAAGTTCGTTATTCTCGAACCAGGCGGCGGCTGTTCCACTAAATGCCGTGGATAAAGCGGCAAGCATCTCCGAGTCAGGAATGTCATAAAATTCCTGACACTTCCTGACTCGCTCCAAAAAACTTTCTGGGCTGAAGCCCCCTTCCCCCGTAAACTGCAGGCGGAAGGCTCGGATAGCGCTGACGCCACCGTACTCCACGCCGTACGTATTTTGGCGCCTGCGTCTCCTCCGATGCCTCGAACGTCCATTTTTATTTCCGGAGGCTGCCTCGCTATCACGCTGTGATGGCGGTCTTCTCCTGGAAGACTCACCGCTTGAGCTGGTCCGCGACCTCCTCGAACCAGACTCCTCAGAGTCTGATGAGGGCGCACTACGGGCCGCCGGCGTTGGTTTACGCCTGGCGGTCTCGCAAAAATTTTTCGCGCCCTGTGAAGGCACTCTTGCAGCGGTCACGCTCGTGTAAGTTTTGGGCCCAGGTCCCATGACGCGTGATTTGGGCCCATAGTCTCCCGCCGAAACTTCATGGGTCGACAAACCTACAGTCGGGACTCCCCTCCCGTCATAGACGTGCTCTAACTCGCGAGTATGTCCCCGCGCATGCGCATATGTGCTCGGAGGTGGCTCTAACACTCTCCGAGAGCTAAAAGCGCAGACCGGGGACACGGCCATGCATTCTTGCGCACCCTTACCTCTGCGGAAGGTGGCGGCACTCTCCCCGAAGAGTACCATCGCCTCAAGGTCCTCCCTAGACCGAAGCGATGGTCGCACGTACACCTGCGCATGCGCTGGAGATGGCACCAAGATGGGGGCCGCTCTTTTAGCGACCCACTGGTCATGAACTTCGGCCACAACCGTTTGGTGCTGAGGCATCGTCTCGCTACCCGACGATGCCCCTCCACGGGTCTGTTGGCCCCCCCCCCCTCAGGTCTCGGGTCCACGCGGTCACGAACTTCACGCGTTTCCTAGACCCGCGACCTCGCCGTAGCCAGAGATAAATCCAGCGCGCCACAACTATCGCGCTGGATCCCTTGAACCTCCGCGTCGACCGCACAATCAGCGTCAACGCGGAAGTTCACCTCTCTCGACTCCTCGCGCAAAATGCTTTGCGCCTCCCGAGACTGAGGGAAGGGCACCTCGTCAGCGGCGAAATCGCTAGGAGCAATGGGAGGGTTGATCTCTGGTCTATTTCGATAGACCATCACTCTCAAGAGCCGATCCCTTAACGCCTCAGGAGTACCCTCGGCCCTTACTCCCAATTGACCCGCTAGGTCGCACATCTCGTCGAAATTTGCTCCCGAGAGCTCTCGCACCAAAGCCTGAACGCCCGCATCCTTTTTTATGCGGCGCATCCTAAGCTCCCTGTCACACGATAACGACATGGCTAGACCACGTATAAGGTTACGTTTATCGCGCAATGCTACCCTGTAAACGAAACGCGCCTAAAATCCGTTAATCAAAATTAAAAAAAGTGTCGAAGTCGTCACGAAGTGATCTCTAGACCCCCAACGGCCCTCTATCGGCCAGTTATGGAGTCTAGGATCTGTGGTATATCCCCTATACCAACGCTCCTAGCGGCGAAGTGGGCAACCCTCCTTGGGTACCTCACCACGCCTCTAACCGCTAAGGCAGTGTGTGCCAACCTCCAGTTGGCTCAGGTAAGAGCCCACCCTTACACCTAATGCCCTTAGGTGGAGGCCAACCTTAATGGTGGCCTCAGTGAAAGCCCACCTTAATACCTACTTACGAGTAGGTAGAGGCCAACCTTTACTTGGCCTCAGTGGACTACCACCTTTACACCTGCTCAGGTGTAGGCTCACCTTTACACCTGCTCAGGTGTAGGCTCACCTTTACACTGCGGCCAGCTGGTAGAAACTGTAGTTGGGCTAGTTAGCCACAACGCCACCAGCGTTGAGATAGAAAGCTAGAGTGAGATAGCAATAGGAGCAAGAGATACAGAGCGCAAACTAAGATTCGCGCTCTGTTTTGCCACCTTAACCGTCGCCGCTCACCGAATCTCGCGCGCAAACAATGATAACCGCGCAAAACAACAACAAAAAACTCGCGCAACCACGTCAACGCCGCACTCACCTATTCTCCAATGCACATTATTTCCCTACAAGGGATGCCATGCGACGCGAATAGCCCTAAAGTCTATTAAGGGAGGGAGACTTACCTTATTAATTAAGGGCAATCACCTCCGGTCGCGTTGAAATTAATTTTGACAGTCCAACTGTCGCAAAACAAAACCAAAAATAATAAAAGGGGAAGGTAAGAGGCGTGCTTACGGCCTAATATGCGCCAGGATTGTAATGACCTTGAAAGGTCGAGGACAGGTGAGTAGGCAGGCGTTTAAATGAATAAACGAACGGCTTAATATAAAAAAAAAATAATTTATTGTAGGCACGACGAACGCAAGAAATTAACTAATTTTATAAAGCGCGGCAAAGAATAAAAAAAAAGAAAACAAATAAATCGGCGACGGCAAAAGGTGGAATCCACGCACGCAATGTAATTTAATTAATCGGCCGTCGTAAGGCTCCGGCTAATTAGCCAGGTAGTCCGAACGAGGCCCGACGCACGCAAATTTATAAACAAAAAAAAAACAAAGAAGAAAATTGCATGGAGGGAGAGAGAGAGATAACGAATAAGGGCACTCACCGATTAGCAGGACCTGATGCACACCTCACAAAACAAAATCACCTCACTCACACACAAAACCAAAAAAAAAACCAAAAGAAAAATTTTAGCGCAAACGCTCAATTCAGAGGCTAAAGGCCAACTGAACTATCGGCGAGTGTCACTCATCTTTCTCCGTCTCTCTCTCTCACTTACCGTGCATGGCAAGTCGACTTTCCGAGGTTCACGACCTCGGAATGTAAACAAGCCCCGTCGCAGGCTCACCGACATTGACGAACTCCGGCCAACGGCCAGGAGCTCCGTCACAAATATACTATAATAATATTTAATATAATATATCATAATAATATATTATAATAGTAACAATAATACATTAATATGATTCTTTAATTGAATTTCAAGCAACATAAATGATCTTATAATAAACTTAAAACAAGATAATAAAGTCACACAAGGATAGATCGAGAAAAGTGACTGTATTTTAGACACTTTTTATACGGTAAGCATTTTACGATTGTGACTGACCATAAACCATTTCAATAACTGATGAATGTCAAAGATTCAACGTCACATCTCATGCGTTGAAACTAGAAGAGTATGATTACAAAATGAAGTATAGGAAATGTTCTATGATAACCGACGCCAACGCACTTTAAAGAAAGGTACATGCAGCTCAGATATATGAGAATAAAAATTAAGACTTCAAAGAATTTACACACCTACAGAAACATAACAATAAACTAAAGGGCTACATCTCTATTACTAGTCCTAGCTTCTACGACCTGTCGTTGCTAAATGATGATGTTATCAAATATATACTTCATCGAATAATAAGATATACATGTACAAAATTTGACATAGTTCATGAGATAGTTTTGAAAACAACGACTTCAATGGAAGTGAATTCTAAGGCAGAAAAATAAAAAATCTTGAAGTAAATCATTACGTCCTCAGTATTCAGGATCGTCTAACCAAATTTGTGACATTAGTAGCAATTTGATCAATCACGAGAAACGAAACGGCTAATCCTCTGCTCAATAATTACGTTTACCTGTACGCAACACTCCGAGAAATAATAATGGATAACGCTTCAGGTTTACAATATGAAATAATGAAAATCTTTATTAAACATCTCAATATAAAACTCATAGTCATAGCCGCCAGACACCCCCATTCAAATGGATAATTGGAAAGGGCCCATGGAACAATAACAAATCAAATAAAGATATTAGTCGAGGATCATGTAGACACATGAGATCGCCATCTAAGGAAAATTCTGTTTATATTCAATAATATGCCCAATAAAGGAACTGGTTGAAAGCAATGTATTTAAAAAAGACAAATCTAGAATCGTATCTTCTTACATTTCAATCATGGTCGCAGGATGGCGCTAGATATGTAGATAAAATACAAAGGAATCATCTTGACAAGTCGGAAGAGATACAGTCAAACTTGCTTAATAGCAAATAACGATATGAAAAAGAGGAATCATAGAGAAGAAAGGGACCTATACCGCTGTATGAAATGAGAGATAAAATTGTAGTAAATAGCTTGAGAATAACCCCTTTATCCAAAACGTGAGTCGGACAATACATAATAATATGCATTAACACTGACACTCACATAATAACATATAGGGTTAAAAACGTAAAATATCAAAGGTAATAACGACACTTGACCCTTTCTGGAATAATTTCATTTTTTAGATACTATTTGTACTTATATTTTTCAAGACAGGCATTGTATGAGCTCTTGATGAGAAATATGCGTTTACCTGGGTGAACACAACTGTACTAAGAGAAGAAATATTTCATGCAAAGTTTTACCATGAGACATGGACAACTATTCAGTTCATCGACTTTCATGAAGCTGTACTGGAAGGCGGTCAACTTCTAAATTTCATAAGAAATATAACGAATGTAATCGTAAAATAATTATAGAGTCTCTAAAGCGTTATAAGGTTAAAGCTAAGATCATCAATCTAAATAATTTAATAGAGTTAAGCAAAAGGCAATAAAGAGGCTTGATTAATGCAATAGGTTCGATCAGTAAATTCTTATTTTGAACTATGTCCGCTGATGACGCCGATTTGATCAATAAATAAATCGATGATGTGCAAAATTATAATACAGATGCAGTTACTGTATTGCAAAACCAGATTAGCACAGTAAAGTCTGCATTGGTATTTTTTGAGGCATTTTCAGTAAATAAAAAAATTTATAAATATTACAACGACTTGTAAATAATGGAAATTCTTGGATAAACGTTAAAACTTCATAGAGAATATAGCAGCCGCAGAGTTATAGATTGATCATTTCGATCAATTAACCTCCATTCTTATAAATGCCATTCACAGTGGCAAAACTGGAACTACTTCATCGTAGCTTGTAACACCAACCAATTTTATGAAAGGATTACACCAAGGCAACCAAGAATAATCTGTTTTATGAAAAGCTTCCCTTTCCACTAGAGTTATAATATTATACAATATATATATTAATAAGTACAGTAAAAATCATATTATAGCGTAAAAAATTAATATATCGCACATCCGCTCAAATAGTGTCACAACTAAAAAAAAAGTTAAATAACTTTTAATATACCATTTGTATCAGAATATTTCGTATTTTTAGCTTGAAAAGTGTCATAAAATATCTTTCAACTATTAAACCCTAGAAGGCGTTAATGACGTTATAATGTTAACAGAAACTTGTGACTTGGCGAACATAAAAAGTGCCATGTCACGACTTGAACAAGGTGATAGTATTTACGAGTATTGTTTAAGTTGATGTTTCGCGATTTGTGAAGGTTCATGTGATAAGTTTTTGAAGAATATTTTATCACTTTATTCAACAAAAGTGACCAGTGTCGACTCAAAACAGTTTTTGTTAACAAGGTAAGGAAATTTTCTTGTTGTTTTTACTATTAACTTGATGCATGTCAAGGTATGACAATATATGTGATTAAAAAAACACAATAAACATATTTATTAAGCATTAAGATTGATTCATACTGAATTATGATAATATATGTGATGGAAATGATACGATACCTTTTATTAATTAACAATACTGACCTGTTTCGAGATTTGATAATATTCATATTTGAATCGACTCAAAATTAGTGTATTTGACTATAGTTATTGATAAACTATTTGATTTGTCAATTAAAAATGATCTGAATAGAAAGGTGTCAATATTTTAGATACTGTTTATGCATATTTTATGTAAAAAAATAGACAAAGTCAGTCAATTAATAAGATCCAGCAGATCTGATAATGAATTAAGGAGATAGACAGATAGTCAAATTATTAAATAGTACTAAATCCCTCAAGTTAGATTTTTTAATTTTGTTTTAATAAATTCAATACATCATATTTAGTGATTAAGTTCTCATGAAGGGACTTTACAACTAAGTTCCTGTTTTTAAATTCTTGTAAACTGATTACATATTCTTATTGTCCATAGGTAGTAATTGTGGTGACAAAATATTTACAGTTTATTATACTCTATGTCCAGATCTAGCAAAATATTATCCTAATACCTGGAGCTCAATGACCAACGTAACAAAAATTCGATTGATTTAAAAATATCTATCAAATACGGTAGACATTTTGATTTAGATTTCTTAAATGACGTAACTCAAAAGCTCGACGATTTAATTACAAATTTAGATATTATAGTTCGAGATCGTAAACATCGCCCCTAGATTAACACAGGTTATAGTGTACTAGAATATGCTGAATAAATGGATATAGTGTACTAGAATATGCTGAATAAATATGTTGAATAAATCTTTCTAGCAATCGTAAAAATTAGTATACTCTCTAATTCCAATGTATTCAATCATGTTTTATGTTTAATTTTTTAATTTTGTAAAAGGCTTTATATGCCATGCACAAAAATTCTTATAAATTGTACTTCTCCAATAATACACTTCAATACTCTAGTGTATACTAACGTAGCGATAGGCCTGTTCAAGAACAACCACTTCAATCACTAGCTCTTCAAGTTTCTGATTCAGAGTCGCAAACTATTCTAATGGGGGGGGGGGGGGGGTATAAAGTATCTCATAAATTACATTTCTAGAAATTCAACAGGTGCCGCCGAATCATCAACAACGATAAAGTTTTTCTCACCTCGACTAGAATATCCGGAAAACTTTCAACCTTCCTTCCCTCTCCAACTGCGTTTTCAAGGATTATGCATCAGGCCAGTAGATGAGGATCTGTACGTCAAGCTGGGCAATTCGTTCTAAATAAAATGTTGATTTCCAACTCACTTTATAATTTCTCATCGTCTTTAATGCTCCCTACTTTTCCGGTAGCGTTATTATAAATCCCGCGAAAAGACAGTTATTTTTATACATATAATTAAGTCAATAATAATTCTTCCTGTTTGAAACTATCATCACTTGCACTTAAACTATTTTAGTTAAAACCATTATTACTAATTACAAAAATCAAAATTATACGTAAACTAATTCCTAATTCATAATAGCCATGACTAGTTTTATAAATTCACGATCCCGAAGAATCAATCTTGTCTAAATAATATGAAAAATAGTTTGCGACGTCAACATTGTTAAAATATATAGTTTGAAGTTACCCGATGTAATTAATTAGGTATCGCTTTCTTTACATATTGAATTTATTAATATCAATGTATTAATAATACTGGCGTGTTCGTTTAATTAATTAATAATGACGAACTAAAACATTTTGAATTAAACAGTACAAGATGTAACATTTCCCAACAGATGATCATATCATTCTTGAAACTACTCACATCTATTTGACACCAATTGGTCCATAAAAGAAAGTTTATTTGACTGTAATTGGGTTAGGTGTTTCACTTAACCAAGAATCCTATTTAGCCGATAGAAATAAAGATAGTGACCTGGTTAAAAAATACTACAGATACATTTGAGAGATTCCGATAGAAGAATATACAGATAAAGATACAAATATTCTCTTCTGTCACATTAATGTGACTAGAGTACGAAGGGCACGATTAAACGATTGATCTTTTTAAATTACAATAGGAGTTACCACAAAATATATTAGGGTAACAACAAAGATTGATGGTCTAGAACCCTCATTCCATTTGTTCTTGAATTTTAAGAGGATAGTAGAGTAGTAGACGATGAATAAAGAGAAAAGAGCTCTTGTAGAACAAAGGCGAGATACTAATGATTTTGATTGCTGAATACTTGGCATCAAAGAATGATATAAATTATTTTTTCTTAGACATGGCCTTTTAATGTACTTTTAATATAACCACGTAATTTATAAGAGACACGTGCCACTATCGCCTCCGTCTATATTTTAATATCATTCATTCTCAAGTTCTCAAGTCTGTCATCAGCCTCCAAACGTAAGAAAGTTTAGAGTTTAAATTATTCCTTGATGTAATACCATAGATAAACCACGCATTCACCGACGAATGAGCTAGTCTTTTCTGAAAACTCGAAAGATGCGCTTCACCTGCATCTCTATAGATTCTCTGTATTTATATACACGCTATACACGCGAGCTCTCGAATAGCATTGCCACGTCTGTAAGCTTGAATGGACGTTCTCACGCAATTCACTGTCTCATCTGTGCCTTTAACTTGTTATTTATTACTTCTTCTTATACTGTATATCGCTTTTTGTGTGATTGTGAGTGAGTGCGCGCCAAAAGGTATCTCCTAATATTTAAGTGAAAAAAAGCATAATTTTTAAAAACGCATGGATGTATTTATAAAATAATAGTATTTATTTTAAATTGTACAAATTATTTTTAAATTGTAACGCGGTGAATATAACTCTTCTTGTGGATGAGTATCTACGTTATTATTTTTATCGTATATTTTTCGGATCAAGGAGCAAACGTCCCCCTCCCCCGGTGAACGCTAGTGTTATAAAGGGAAAAAGAAAGGCTATAACAAATGAATAATACAATTTGTTCGCTAACGTACTTTATTATATGATCGAACTTCTAAGCCGGCGTAATCACGCCGCGGCTCAAATTACGCGATGCCGGCGCATACGCGCCTCGACACAATCGTGTCACACGTACTGGCTCTTCTACATACACACTCACACACATGCACGCGGGTCACGCTTTCTTCTCGCGGACGGCCTTCACTTGGCTGATATGGATTAGAACGCTTTCACCAGATTACGCATCGTGCTAACCTGGTGAGAGTATCCGTAAAATAATAATTATTTATGTAGATTGGCCGGGAAAAGGGCGATTCCGGCTGAGGAGGATGTTTGTGCGTGGATTAATTAAATAGCCGAAGGAGTAAGTGAAACGAACGAGTCAGTTATTATCTAAAAAAATCGAACAAAACCAATTATCGAAGTTGTATTCCCAGAAGGCGATATTTTATAATATATACACTATATATTTCCATCTCTCTCTCTCTCTCTCTCTCTCTCTCTCTCTTTCTCCTACGCGTACCTCCTTTCACGAGGGTATTTCCCCGGCGCTACTCATCAACGCCTTCGGGACGACAGCATGGCTGACGGACTCTGGTTAAAAAACGAAAGTTCCGTCGATTGTTCATTGTTTTTTTCCACAAAGAGTAATATATATCATAGAAATGGTGATAAAATGGTGATTTTTTATACATAGTACAATTGTTTTTACTAGCGATAAATTCCATATATTGATTATTATTTCTCTTTCACCATTTTCTCTGTCTAAAATATTATGATTTGGAAGCGAATCAGTATGCTTACTCTGTAAAGACATTATATTTTCAGAAAATAAGTAGCGTCTTTTTCTTTTATATTTAATAAGATGTTACAAATATTTTCAATTAATTCATCAGTATCAACAACCCTTCTATACAAGATTAGTAAATCAATCTAATCAAGTAAAACATTTTCTACGTTTTTTTGTTTGTTATTTTGTTGTGGAAAATTTCCAAAGCCAGGGAATCGGTGTTGCTGACGCTGTACGTAATCGAAAGTTTTATTTGCGTAGCATAAGATTCTCTCTTTTCCTTCTTGCTGGTGTAAAAGACCATTGGATGCCATCGACAGATCAGCTCAGAATTAACACATTGCGCCACCCGATGAGTATATGTCCTGGTGTACGCTGTAAATGTCAACCTGGATACGACGTGTGTAAGTATGAAAGTATGCGGAATTTAATGTAACATGTGCCGTTATCTATTTACGCCAGCACCTTTGTAATAACAATATCTGTGACGTGATTACATCAGTGACTTTTATTAATAAAAAAATATTGGAAAACAGAATTTATTCAGTACACTTATTTATTCTGCCTGGCATGCCCGTTCTTTTTTGTCTAGTGTCCACGTCGTATTACACCATTCATGTAATATTGAATGTTTAAATCCAGGAGCAGTCATAAACTGCGCCCTTGAAAAATGTCCGTCTGCGTAATATTTTCATTATACAAAAATATAGATCCCTATAATCATTCACTGATAAATACCATTTTCTGAAGTAATCGTTTGTGAGTTTTACAGTTTCAACATCACATCTCACTAATATTGTATAATAAGATATTTTTGACGATGAATGACTTTTAGTACATGTATAACAGACTCTGCCGCATTTATATAACAACATTTTTTAATGTTGACAATATGTGTAATTTATGTTTAATATATATAATAGCAGTCAACATGCGTTCGACTTCTCAAAAATGTATCTTTCTTTTTCGCTGCTGTATCCACAGTTCAAAAAGATCTTGCAAGTCTGTTGACTCTAGTTGTAAGCGATTTGTAATATTTTCACTGAAATGGCTTTATATACTGCTGAGCTTCTTTTTATTTCCTGCATATGCCCACCATCTGCAAGACCAAAACCAGATTTCAATAATATTGAATTAATAAAATTTTGAACACCTAGACGCTATACTTCCTCTATCTATATTTACATTGTTTTTCTTCAATCGTTTGTAGCAAGGCACTCATTATAGTATTTTCACAAACAGCTTGTATTTTTTCTGTGAATGATACTTGCTTATATCTTTTTGGATCATCAATATGATGAATTCTAAATTTAAATCGTGCTTTGTGATCGTCATGTCTGCACTTGGCATATATCTCGTTCGTTATAACGAAAACCACCATAAAACCTCAATGTACAAGTACATCTAAGATCGTACAACAGACAGTTTTCGATAACTATCTTATCTTTGAAATACGAATCCATCTTTGAAAGTACTTAATGGTTGTTCATCAGTACCAAGATTGTGGTTAGATATCTTAAAAATGGGTTGTTACTCTTTATTTATTGCCATTTTATGTATTTTTATATGCATTTCTGCCAATTTTTCATCATCGCTTATAGGTAATTCAAATTCAAAGATAGAATCATTGATTATATTTTCTAAATTACTGTAATATTATATATAAGAAATTAATTCTATTTTCTTTTGTTTGCTAATTTTAGCAGGATAGCTGACAATATTTTCAACGTCAATCTTGTCGTTTCTATATGTAAATGAATATATATCAGTGGTGTTCTCCGTTCCAATATTCTGTCGGTAATAAGAACCTTCTTCATTATTTTTTATCTTTTATCACCGGATCACACGTAAATATTACGTGTTCAAATGTTTTAATTGTATGTTTTATGTTACCGGCACTAAATACTTTTGTTTCTAATGAATGTCTATTTTTTTCAGGTATATTACATAGTACTTTTAGATCCGTATATACTAATTTCTCTTGAGCACACTTATTGAGAGCAACGCCCGATAAATCATTTTTTTCTTTCAGAAAAGTCTATATATGTATTTTTGATGACCATATTTATCGAGTTTTTCTTTATTTCGTGTAATGTAAACCAATGATCCGCAATACGACTGCCCGTTAATAAAATATAAAACTATCCATCACTTGAATTTGTTTCGTTTACATCTTCTTTTCGAATACATCCTATCTCATATTGTTCAGTAAACACTTATAGATTAATATTAAATAACTTAGCAAAAATACCAACTTAGTACAAAGTTTCACATTCTGTTAACCTTCCCATTAAATTTTCATAATCCTTTAAACTTTCATACTCATATAAAAGTTTAAAATATTTTACGGTCAATAATTCTTCGCCCCAGTATTCAGCCGTGTAATCAACTATAGATTATTTTAAAATTTCATATTTATCTTCGTTTTTAAAACGTGTCTCCAAAAACTATCTGAATAAGTTAAATTACCATCGCCTACGATTTTCTTGTTAAGGTAATAAGTTATACCATTAAACAAAATATCAGGATCATTAAATTACACAATTAATATCAACAACCATATTATTTTGATCACTTTTATTATTTTTAGAGTGTTATTTTTATTTATCGACGCCGACGTATACTCCTTTGAACACAAATCTTGCTCGTCATTCAATCTACATGTCATGTAAGCTGTTTCGTACGAAATACTTTAACAGTTTTCTGTATCTTCAGTTACTGTAATTTTTTGATTTCATCTGAAAAATCAGTGGATACAGCATCAAGCAGAGCAAAAAAGAATGGTAAAATTGCATTCTTGCAGTGTTATTTGATTTATTCTCAATTTCCTGATACAATACCATGTATCGGCCAACTTACTTCGAGGGACATCGTTGTTGCATAACAATAGCCACGAATATTTATAATTCTAAGTCTATTATTCAAGCCACTATAAGATTTCATTAAGTCTATAGAAATTCTGTTTATTTTTATGCTTCCTATAATTTAGCCGCTATTTTTAATTCCGCGATCTTGAATTGCTAAATAACTGGAATTAAATGTTTCATAATCAGAAATGATCATGTCCAGAATAAAGATTTTTCAAAATTTGATTTCACAAAACGGCACATTATTTGATAATAATTAATAAATTTGAATTATCAGGTTACAGATGAAATCTTGAATATGAAATAAAATTGGAACAAATAGGTCCTATTATTCAAAAAAATTTTTTTTTTGAATTAATATTTGTATTTTATTAAACATAAAAAAATTAAGAATTTTTAATTAAATGTAGACTTTAATGTTCAGTTTAATCCTTATCGTTTGGGTTAAATAAGAGATAAACGAATTCTATTAAAAGCTATTTCTTTACGTCCTTTTTAATTGTTTTTTCTTAGAAAGTCAAATTAAAACATTTTTTTTAAATAAAAAAAAATTGACTAAAGATGAAAAGAATCATTTGATTGCTCTCGTACCTTAAAAATCTATCAGCAATGGAAGAGAAAATATTGTCAAACCCATCTCGTTTTTTTATTCATTCATAAAAAAGTAGTGATCATAAGCTAGCTAACTAGATGCAGTTTATAGTTTATGTATTTCTTATGCTCAGAACAGTAATGAAGAAAAAATAAATCGAATAAATGAAACAAGCGATATAGAGTTTTGTAATTTGTAAATTTACTCATTTTTTCATAAATATGCAAAATTATAAATAATATTCATTTTTTCAGGGCCGAACACTTCTTGAATTTCGAGATAGTATTATTCAGTGGAAAATTTGGACAGCCTTGTTGACATCATATTCTTAAAATATGGAAAAATGTAACACGTCAAGAAATATTAACCAAAACAACTCTTAAGAATCTCACAAATAATATTACTAAGAAAATCATAAATAAACCACCTTAAATATAAGTGATAATTGTTAACATCTGAAACAAATGAAATAAAGTAATCTTTTTCAATATATGAGAGATTAAAATTCGCATTATTTATAGTAATACATACGTTTTTGTGTGTATACGTTAACGCATTTTTATGAAGTGAGATGAAAAGCTTGTCAAGCCTCTACCTCGCGGCTCATAGGAGTCGTATATACCAGAAACATTACAATTTTTTCTACTGTATACCAAATTCTACTGTACCTGCGAAAATATTCATTACATCTTACTTTGCGAAGGGAAATTATGCCTCACAATGTTCCCCTCATTACAACTACAATAGTTTAGTCAAATAAGCCGTAATATATAAATACATGACTGTATCCTCTCTAAAGCCACTAGGTTTGAAATCCATTTAAGTAAAGTCTCGAAACTTCACTATTTCCTTTATATCCAATAGAAAAATCACTACTAAAACAAGAAGAAAAATATCTATTTGTAATCACAGCACCCACGAAAGTAAATCAATTCATATAATTTTTAAATTGAGAAAAGATATCTGCTTATTGATTCTGTATTGCCGAATTTATTTTAAAAATTTTTATATGTACAATCTTTTGCAAATACGTGAAACCCTTCAAACGCTTTGATAAATGTTACGCATCCTATGTATAAATATGAAGGTAGTCTTAGAAGTACTCCAGTTGACCCATTGATAATGAGGACGTCATGTTTCCTACTCCGCCTCATAATTCAACACTGCAAACGAAATGAATATTTGTTAAAACAATGTATAGATATTGCTTTGCGCTGGTGGCTATTTTGATTGTTTTGCTAGCTGTACCAACATACGCGTTGCTATTTAGAAGGTTTGTAATATACATTGTGTAATTTTAATACATAGAAAGTTCTTATATTTTAAAGGGCTCGGTAATAAAAGATATCAACAAGGAAAAACTGGAGTCTTCTTTTAATGGCTATTTTGTGGAGCTCGATGATTCACACTATAAACAAGGAATCGAAACTGTCGAACATCGCTAGAAAAAGTAGATTAAACTAAACGGAAACTATGTAAAGAAATACATATAGTTTTTCCTCAATGTTTTGTCAATTTATTGTTAGGTAGGGTACTTCTAGGACTACTCTCGAACTATACCATTATACGAAAGCGGTCCGATAAGTACTTAGCCTCACCGTCCAATGGTGCCACTATCGCAAGAGAAATTTACTATCGTGCAGAACATTCTCGCAGACGGCTACTGTTGAAATTTAAGCCGAATCGGAATCTTAGTTTTGTTTTGACCGTGTAAATTCACGGATTTTAGAAAAACGGCTACCAGGGAGAATAACGTGACAAAAATCCACGATCTTGTATTAGCAGACGGCCGATTGAAGGTACGTAAGATAGCAGAGACAGTAGATATCTCAAAAGACCACGTGGGCCATATCCTGCATGAAATGTTGGACACGAGAAAGCTGTAGGCGCGATAGATGCCACGTTTGCTCACTCCAGACAATAAGCGTAACCGTGTCACCATTTCAGAGCACTATTTGACACTGTTTAAACGCAATCCGAATTAATTTCTGCACTTTTTTGTAAGCGTCGACGAAACATGGACCCACTGGTATACACCAGAGACCAAAGACCAGTAGAAACAGTGGACTTTACCCGGCGAACGTGCTCAGAAGAAGACAAAGACTATCCTACTGGCCGGAAAGGTGATGGCTAACGTTTTTTGGGATTCACAAGGTGTGATCTACATCGACTACCTGGAGATGGACAAAACAGTCAGAAGACTGTACTATGCCGAATTATTGGGTCGATTCGACACCAAATTGCAGAAAAAAAAGTGCACGACGAAAAAAGTGTTCTTCCACCATGACAATGCAGCGACTCATACCTCCGCCCTCGTTACGGCCAAATTGGTCGAATTGGGATACGAACTACTGCCCCATCTACATCAAGTGTATCGAACTAAAAGGAGACTATATTTAAAAATAAATTGCCACTATGCAGATAAAAATATCTTGTAAAGTATAACAGATACGACACAACATTTTGGTCAAACGGAAACGAATTGACAATAAAAAGATCTAGTATCTCAAAATAACTATCTTTATAGAACATTAATTACAGATCAATTTCTGATATGCAAGATGGCAACCTAGCTCTTCAATATTGCGAATTAGAAAATCATTAAATGATATGAAGAATTAAAAAGGATTATAAAGATTTTCAGGTGGACTTTCAATACTATCTTTCAATACAAATGTATATATAACAGTCATCAACATCGCAGCTACTTCTTACCTACACACCTGAGGCTGTCAATCGTGAAATTTGTTGATGTGCTTAAATATATCCTATATAATTATTATAATACATGTGTTCTTAATACAAAAAATCTATCATCACGATTATAATTTATATAAAAAAAAGTTTGAATAGAATATTTTAATGCACATATTTTATTTTTATCTTCTAACATTTTATAATTAATACAATTAAAATTACTCATCTATCTATGATATAAAAAAATGATAATAAATGAGGTTAATATTAACAAATAAACATACCTTAATATATACATATTTCTTTTTTTTATTCCTTTCCTTCATTAAATCACTTATCACATTAGATTATATAAAGTGCTATCAAAAATCTATGGAAAATATTAGTTAAAAGAAATATAAAAAGATTCAATTGTTTTGGCTTGCTCTTGGAATCCTTACATGACTTACAGATTAATATCAAAGAGTAATTTTGAGATAAAAAAATTGTTTTATTTTCTGTTTTTAGCCTTATACTTCTTTATTGAAAATCGTAATGACTTTTTCTGTCTTTTCATCTATCGCGTGAATTTTTAGTTTTTGTCCTAATAAATATGAGATAAACTTTTTAATATTTGCGTCACAATATCATTTCCAAGGGCTACGAAAAACATAAAAATATATCTTCATTAAACATTATAGATAAATTTCTATATGAAGTATGACATTTGTAAATTCGAATAAAGGTGGCTGTAGTTAAGAAAAATTATTTGACTAGGGCTATACTAAGAAATAAGTATTTATTAATCAGATATCAAAATATATATTTCAAGATTAAGTAGCATTCTGCAGAGGAAAAATTCAAATCATTCGGTTAAAATGTATTATTTGTTTATAAATGAATTTAATTAATTTAAGGTCATACTTATAAACCCTTTAGCATGATTACAGTTAAAGGATAAGATAATTATGACTAAATACATAAGAAACATTGATGAAAAAAAACAAGTAACAATATAGTTATTGAATGCATGCCTTTCAAGAAGGCAAGAAGACAAAATACAAAATACGGTTGCTGATTTTTTATACAATCAATAATGATAATACAAAATGCGTACATCAGAATCTTCCTTTAAGAGATGGTAGTAGAAAATAGGATGTATCAGAAAATGGACAATGGACATATTCACTCATATTTAGATTTAAAAAGTAGCTAATTCGAAAATAAGACATGATAGAATACAACCTAATATAAAGTTTTAGTAACCAAGCATTTTTGGCTACGAAAAGATAAAATTACATATCACCAGCCGGCAATATGAAAAGTCTGTCGAAGTAAAATTATTTTTTCTCATATCTCTTACGTGAATATGAAAAAGAAAATGTGAAAAAATGCAATTTGAAGGGTTGTTAAATTATCGTATTTATTTATGATTTCAGGCTAAAACAAAAATGTTGATATGTGATATTATTTCTTATGGCTTAGTCCTCTTTCAAACGCCGCTTTCAAAATTTACCTATCTGGTGATCCAAACATTCCAGTCGATTTTCCGAGAAAATTCCCATTTTTACCACTACTTTTTGTTCAATAAATCCACTTTTGTATTTAGAAAACGATTTAAAGAAATAATGATACACCGTGAATATTTGAGTTATTCTATAATGGAATTGTCTTAAATTTTCCTTCAATGATAATAATTACGAATTATTTTGTGTGGATTCGTAGGAAAATATCCCGAAAACTAAGTGATTCTGATACGCGAGAGGTAGAAGAGTTATTCAATATAACAATGCATTTTAATCTAATGTACACTTATAATCAACTCGAGATTTTGGTTGCTTTTTCGCACGACAAACGCGACATTTATTGGCTGCGTCAAGCAGTTAGTTAACCGCAGGCGAATTACTTGTCTTACTGCTTGTCGTATCCTGGAAAAAAGAGGAAATTATTAATTGTTGAAAGAAAATTTCTAATGCTATTAGAAGGGTTTTTACTAAAGGAAAAACTAATAATCATTATATTTTCATTACAGAGTAAATGGCATAGGGTATCACAGAGAGTAATAAGTTTAGATTAGATAGAATCATTAGATAAGACCTTTCACTCTTAACTGAAAAAAATAAGACACATTAATTATATCGCAATAAATTTTATTAATAATTATGAAAACTACACGATATTATCCATTCGAAGCGATTTCAGTATTTAATTGTCGTAAAATAGCTGTGGCTAAATATAAAAAAGACCGTTGTTAAACAACTGTCTAATAGTCTTTGGTTGAACGTCAATTATAAATTTTTATGGCTTTTTCCAAATAGTTTATTCGTGATCTCTTAGGTGCTTTATTAACGTGCTCCAATCCAAGCCAAGGTTTTTGCGAAATCGTACCAGTATTAGACAACGGAAAAACTGAAACAAATGGAAAATTAATATAAATCATGGTTGAAATGAAAATGTATGAATATCATAATAATTAATGGATGTTAATTTTATTGATATTATTCAGAGTATAAACTTTTTTTTTCGTAAAATATAATAGATAAATGAAGTCATTAGCATTAATATACCATGGGAAATCTTGAAAATCTTTCTTTTTGTAGTTATTTTCAGATGTATATATATTTTTATTTATTATAAGAGGATATGAATTCTACCTATTAATTTGATCGGTCCTTCACTTATCGCTTTAGATAAACTCCGATCCCAACCACAATCTGTGAATATGTATGAAATTGTATACCTGAATGATCTTGACCATTGTTATTATTCATAAGTTCTTTTACAGATTATTTATCTTTTATTTTACAGTTTGTTTATCTTGATAAAAAAAATTTCGGAAAATTTCCGTATAACAATATTCATTTTATAGATATATCTTTTTAAGCTCTAGCAACATATTATAAAAATCATCAGAACAGGAGGAGCATAGCTTAACATAAAGTTTATATCTAGTATAAATGTAAAAGTATAATATGTGATGTTCTTGGAATTATTAAACGCACTTTATATTTGCTTTCCATTAGTATATAATAAGAATCAATTTTCTTCTTCATAAATCTTATATTATATGTTTTCATTGGATCAAAATCTAATATTTAAAATTAATCGTATTACGAAAAATATTACGCACGAATTGCCCCATAATAAATATTTTCAATATTTACATTGATATTTTACTTAGAATTTTTTTATACTCATGAGTATAAGAACCAATTTACTGTGCCACCACTGTAAGTTAGCAATATCTTTATTTATGCTAGTGGCGTGGCCGATGTACCATACGTATGGTGATTCATTATAGCACAGCTGTTGCAGAAGCCATTTTCTTAATTGCTTTTAATACTGCTGTTCACAAATGTCAATCTACTTTATCAGTTCTTGATTTTAGATAGTTTAGTAGAAACTCTTAAGAATATTAGTGAATAATATCACATACTTTATCGTTTGTTAAAGAATTGCAAAATTATAAATATACCAATTGCTCTAATTATTTTTGTTATACTTGAATTCAATAAGTGTACATTTCCAGGTAATTTACAAGTTTTGTAGTATTTATTCTACAAAACTAAAATATTGAAGTTTCAATTAAAAGATTAATTATGACATCATAAGAGATATTGATTTTTTTCTAAAAAGTTGGGATTCAAACTCGAAATATTTCTAAATATAAAAATAAAGTTATAAACTTGCACTCACAATTTAAAAATATTCAAAAATCACTAGGAAAAGTTAGTGACAAAAAAAAAAAAAAACAAAATTATTAGATCCCATTAAAAATGTTTTTGATATTTCTTATTGTCAAATCAAGGATAAAATTAATAATTAGAAAATATTGATTTACTCTACAAATCTAACAATTAAATAGCTAATTGTAGTAGAGGACATGTTTTTTTTTCGTGAACGGTTAATAATGAAAACTAATATTAATATTGATATTTTATTACATTAAGGTACAAATAAAAATATTTTTAGTTACTGTCTAATACTAATTTAGCTTTTGAAAATAAAGATGAGACAAATTCATCATACATTAATACAATGCAGTCTAACATTTCTTGTGGGCTAAAATGTAATACTCACATTCCTGATTTACCAGATTGTGGTATTAACGATGATTTGATAAATATACTATAAAAACATTATATATATATATATATATATATATTTCGAGCCTTTGTTATATTTCAATATAATTTTCAGAGTCCATAGTGTAGCCCAGTAAATGATGATCTTACCAATCTCATATGTTCCATGTAGATGCCTTGACGTCCGATAAAATAGTCATCTTGTGACGGAGCTCCTGGCCGTTGGCACTCGCCGGCTCAGTACGCCAATGTGTGTGGGTTTTATTTTGTTTGCGAGGTGGACGTTGAGCCGGTGAGTGCCACAATATTATTTACCCTCTCTCCCTCCGTGCTTTATATTATTTATATTTTTTGGTGCGGCGTTTGCGTGCACTGATCCTTGCTCGGACCTCTGGTTGTATAGCCGGAGCCTGACGACGGTCATTAAATTTACATTAACTGTCGCCGACTTTACTTTTATTTTGTTTTATTATTGAATGTGATTGCGCTTTTTTTCGTTTTTCTTTTTATTTAATAAATTTCGTTTCCCTACCCACCTTTCCTTGACCTTTCAAGGTCATTTGTCACCTTGCGCATGTTATGTCAAATTGCGCCTTCTACCTTCTCCTTTTTTGTAATTTGTTGCGGTCATTCGCGGGTTTTTTATTATGAAATTTCAGCGCGATTGAGGGAGCCTTCCCTTAGAATTAAGTTAAGGTTTCCCTCTTTCCCCTTTAATGAAGGATTCCCATTGTAGTTTAGATCTGTACTTCAAGCGAAAAATTCGCTCTAAATAAAGCTTTTATTTCTATCTCACTTTGTAAATTCTCATCACCTCTGTAACTCCCTATTCCTCCGGCCGTGTTACTCGAAAGCCCGTGATATGACAGTACTTTGAGAAATATACCCATCGTTATATAGATCAATCTGAAACTATCAATTGAAAAAAATAACCAAAAAGTAATCGACATCTGAAAGATATGCAAAAACAAAACCAAAATATCTACACTATTCTTTATAAATGAAATAGCATTATGTCCAAATAACAAAGAAATATGTAAGTTAAACAGATTACTGAACTCAGTTTTAATCGGGACACCATAATACAAATAATTGCTAGTGAAAAGGCAAAACGGAGAGATATGCAAATTGTGCAGGTAACCACTTAACAAGCTACAAGAGTTGCCCATCACGAAAGCAGATCCAATGAAAATTGTATCCAGCGTTGAGAGAGAAGACAATTAAAACAGTGGAAAATAATCTAATAACAGGCCAAACTGAATATTCAATAAAATCTAATATCACATACACCGAAGTAACTAAGGCATATAACTAAGAAATATCTTCAATCAACATGTAGTTAAGTTTAATGTTATTAACCCTTTGCGGCACGATGGTATCTCTGAGACTATCTATTTTTGTACAGTTATTTTGCATTTTCAGAGTAGTATTTTTGGATTTATCTTACGCTTTCTTTATAATTTCTTGATCACAGGATGATACACAATTGAAATTTATGCTCAAACGTTGTAGAATTGTTAATAATTTGCGAATATTTATAAACAGTCTAAAAGACAGCCTGTTTTGTAAAAAATGCATTTATGAGGGAACTTTCAGACATATCCTTATGAAGATAGATATCTAGGAGCTTTTGAGGTCGCTAATTGAGAATCTGAATTTAGATTTTGAAAATTCAAAATGGCGGATCCAATATTTCGGTGAAAAATTTTTAATTTCTACAAATGTTTCTGAAAATGCGTATTGGTGAAATTTTTTCAACTCTTCACTTTGTTTCTATATCTTTTATGAATGATACTTTAAGAAATTGTTAACTAATTGTAAACATAATGGTACATTGCATGTGTTACATAGCCATTTAATTAGTATAGAATTGTTTTTTGTACTTCAAAGTGCGTATCATCTATCACTATTAATGGGCATTGGCAAATGATCAGACTGAGAACGTCTCTTTTCATCAGGAACATTTAGTTAGTAAGGATTGGCAAGGAAAGGTTGACGCTTTCTTCCTTGTTTAGTTGGAATTGTATGAGAAACTAATTGGTTTACTAAAAGTAGTAGTCTGAACTTTTTCAATGTCTCAGGATCATTAGCGTTTATTTTTGAAAATATAATAAATGAATTCATAATAGTCAAATCAATGATATGCCAAAATAGTCTGTGCCAACACTTTTTGGACTTTCGATCTGTTTTATATGTAGATAACAAACGATCAGCGTTATCAACAAAGCCCATGTATTTGTTGTAATCAGAGCACATAATTGGACAATCTATTTGCATCCATGTGCCACATTTCTGCCTCCGAGTTATTGTTGTCACGTCGGATGGATCATGGTAATTTGATAGGAAGCAAATACCTTTTTTATCCATCCATTTGATCCAACAAATACCAGTATCAGATGTTCGAATTGTTCATGTTTCATTTGTTTGTCAAATATTATAGATTTAGGTAATCCAGTACGATTAGAACGTTCAGTTCCGCAAGCAAATATTTTGTGTTCTTTTAATGAAATCAATAGATCGACACCGGTGAAAAAGTTATCATAATATACATGATGATCTTTACCAACAAGTTTACGCGTCAAATCCTTGACAACTCGTGCTCCCAACTGTTTCTCAAGACTTTCAGTTTTACCAGTATAAACTTGAAATTTACATACGCAACTTGATTCATTTACACGAACTCAATATTTATATTCTCGCTTTACGATTTAGCTGGCAAGTATTGCTTCAAGCTTCTGTGACCTTTGAATTTTATCATGGATTCATCAATAGATAAATTTGCCTAAATTCCAGTAGGCTCCGAAAGTTTCTTGAAGTCTATTTAATAACGGTCTCAACTTATACAATTTGTCGTAATTTGGCTTACCTTTTTTAGGTTCTGTGCTGTTATCGGAAATACGTAAATTATTTAATATGAATCCAAAACGTACAACAGGCATCAATGAACTTATGAACGGATCTTTCAATTTTATGTCACTCGACCAATAATCACGATGGAAAGGCAATTTTTTATTCCCATCAGAATATTAATTCCTGAAAAAAATGAGTAACTCCTCTTTCGTCATCAATTGCTCTTCCTGAAACTTCACTTTTATGTATTTATTTGTTTACTGAACTAATAGATCCAACGTATCTTCAAGAAAAAAACAAAAAGATTTCTAATGGCGATTGTACATTATCGGAGATATTTGGCCCAAAATCTATCCATGTTATCCTCGTCTTGATCTGAGCCAGCAAGTCCATTACAGACTCCATATCGATAGGAATATCAGCTAGGAATCATTTATAAATATTGAAAAAAATTTTATGTTCGATAAATTTTTTGATTACAGACTTCACATAAATTCCCTGTATTTTTTTATACGTCAATATTCGAAATATTTGCCATATGGAATTTAGTTTAGATCAACGAGCCTAAAAAACCCTGTAAATTAATTTTCAAAAATATATTCAAATAAATTTAAGATTTTGGCCGCTATCTTGGAGCCGCCATTTTGAATTGTCAAAATTTGAAGTTGTCTAGTAAAGCAATCAAACACCTCACAAGCGTAATTAACGCTTGACTTCGACTATTGTATATATCCTCATAATGGAAACGGGGGCAAATAATACTGATTCCCAAATTTGGCGAATAAAAGTAAATAAAAATAAATGAGATAACGAATCCTTGACACAATTAAAGGGAATCTCCCCATCAGTCAATATAAGTGAAAATACTATCCCTTAAAGAAATCATATAAAATACCTGGGAATCCATCCTGATCGCCAACTAAACTAGAGAAAGCAGATTTAGATGAAAAAAAACAACTAAATCTTAAAATTAGAAAAATATACTATTTATTAGGAAACTAAATCTTGAAAGAGACTCATCTAAATAATTACAATCACTTAATATTCATTTTTTTATATATCTTTAGTTAAAAAAAATCAAAGCGTAACAAAATCTAATAATGAGTAAGAATTTAACATAAAAAAAATTATTATTTTAATTCTTTCAAACAACAACTTAATGTTTGCTTTTCGATTTCTGTTTATACACAACCGTATGAAACAAATCTGACTGCACGCAAAAACCAACTTGCCTCATTTGAGATAAAAAAATTACAAGAAAGATGGAGAGGCTACTTTCAAAATTGTTGATCATGGCTCTTCTCCTTTTATTACCTTTTTTATCAGTGGCTAACGGAAAAACCTCTATAGTTGAGTTTTAATTGTTCCATGCGTATTACCTACTCATATTTACTGCTCTCTCTCTCTCTGTTTTCCGTGTTTTCTTGCTCTTTAGCTTTCTAATTTACAGGTCAGTGCCACAGCTTCCCCTTTCCGCAATCGATGACCTACAGCACTTAGAAGCAGAGATTTCCGTGAGGTCTGCTAACCTCAAAGGCGGCAATGATGTACATAGCATTTTCTATGATAACACAGGCCGCTAAATTTCTCACCCAGAAATGGGACCTAATATTTGGTCCTAATATTTGGAATTGGTAACAGAAAATAGTCGCAGAGGGAGGGAGGTAAATATATAAAATATACTGAATGAAGTAGCAGTTCGTAACCCAATTTATACATTTTTACCATAGTCACTACACAAATGTACACCTGTGCATGGTTTTGATGAAACTGTACTTTTTTTCATCAAATCCGGTCGTTTTTACTTCAAATCAATATTGAATTTCTCCAAAAACTATAAATAATATTCAGTGATCATTTTATATTTTTCAAGGTAATTTATGAGGATGATACCACGTGCCTACCAAGAAAACTGTAGCCATCTTCTTGTTGGTCGACAGATACTACTTAACCTTCATTGGTGCACGTTTATCCGGAGAAATTCACTGTCTTGATTATCACTTGATCTCTCATGTACTGTGATAGTTCGTATTTATGAATCCACAATATCCACGGTTATGAAACAGTGCAAAAACTAGCTCGGATTCCGGCAAAGCATCGCTAATCACTCCGTTGAGTTGATAATGCTATATCTATCGAATAGCCTTTTTATGTCCAAATATTCGTGTAGAAGATTATATATCCAATCAGTCAACTTTGTGCAATCACGACGAAACTTACTAGTCATTTTTTAATCATTAAAATTGATGGTGCAAAGTTCTCATAGTATTTATTAAGTCTATCTTTCGTACCAGTGACGTTATCAGGCAAAAAATAATACTTAATCAGTACACTAAATTCGCTTTTTTCCATATTCATTAAAATTCACGAGATTGTCTGATTTTATTGGTTGTCAAAAACACAGTAAACGACGTGGCTTGCTCAAAATATAACAGTAATCTATTAATACATATCAGTTGACAGGAGCAGTATTATATTTGAAAATGCTGCACAGAAAATTCAAAAATACACTGACTTATCAATCTAATATAAATTAAATAGCTGCTATTATGTAACAATTCTATTTCTAAACTTTTATGAATACAACACTTTATTGAAAAATGTGTTCATTAATGTTAAAACGTTTAAACTTTTTCTTTATAATTACTGTAATTTGTTTAGGTGTATTACTTTTGCTACAAAAATATTAAATGAAAATGAAAAAAATTAGCACGAAATAAAATGTTAATGAACAAACATATGATCGTATTAATAAAGGATATAAAGGTAAATCGATATTCTAAAACTGAAAATATAGACATTAATTTGCGAATATTATAAAGTAATTCACGAATAAAGCTAGTAAAAATATATATAAAAACATCAGTAAACCTGTTACTTTGGATATAGTATTATTGTTTCAAACAATCCTAAGTAGAAACAGATTTTGGTGTTTATTTACACTATAAGAAAGATCGAGGTATCTGTCAGCAATAAATATGCATGAACAAGTTCTCTTAATATGTAGACCCTATTCTATTATTAAAACTATTATTAATTCCACCAAAACATATAGAATGTAAAATAACAGTAGAAATATTAATAATAGTAATGGCAATGATATTCATATCACAAACTGACAAAAATATAACAGAAATTTATTCTAGATATAGTTATGATATTGATTTTGATAATAGTGATTGAAATCTTGAAAGCGTATCAGAAAAGGAGGGAAATAATAACAATATATTTATTATCACACTCATAGAAATCTTTCTTTTTCTGTCAATGTTGCTTCATCTATAATAGTCGTGTAAATTTCACTCTGATCTATATTATACCAACAAAACCACTGTAACTAAATTATTCAAAAATATCGATATCAAATTTTGTAAGACTGTTATAAAAAAGTGTACATTAAACTCACTTTGATTTTGATGAGGTTTAAAATCAGCAATATCCATACAATACTCAGGTGAATCACTGATGAAATGAGGTTTGTTTGCAGTCACAATTGCAAATTTGAACTGGAAATCGAAAATCAGTTATATGTAAATGAAAAGCATATCGAATCATTAAAAGTCATAAAAATGTAACCTATAATTTAAAGTACAAAGTCGAAATTTGTATAACATAACCTAAAAAACATAGTTCAGATACAAATCTCATTTTCAACGATATTATAGCAAAAGTGACATAAAAATGTCAAAAGGAATTCAATAGATTATATATCATATTATGAAGTGCGGCTACTCCCCCTCGGTATTCGTATATTTTATTGTATCGGGCCATTCACCATAGTACATCTATCTCACCGTCGGTCCAATAGCGTTGCTCAACGGATCCGCTGTGTAAACATTGTTCTTACATATACCGATTCTTATTTCTTGTTTATTTGACGTGTTAGCAAATAGGCGAAATAAGAGACTATGTAAGAGGCAAAGATGGAAGTAGGAAGAAATGAGAAAATATAAGTACGCGTGAGAAAGAGAGGGAAAGAAGATTCCAGCATAAAGGAGGATCTGGATATTTTATATCGGTATTATATGAGGTGCTTATCGAAATTGGTCCCACTTCCGACTCAAGAAAAAAATAGTATGGATTAACGATATTAGTATAAGTAATAATACGAGATCAAGTGGAAGAACATGATGAATATAGTATAATGTCAATAGGTATGACAGAAAACATTAGATTTAGGGCAAATCTGAGCAAGGTCTTCGATTTTAGTTATATTTGGCACATCGAATGCCCACATGGAAATAATCACTTGTGCCAAGTTTGACGCTATAATATTAATTAATTAAAAGTTATAAACAATTTTTTTTTTATTTTTTTTAAATATATTTGTTAATAAAAAAATTATAAATAATTAAAATTAATTTTTGCCATTTTTGTTAAAGTGGGCCATTTTCATTTGAAAAATTTTTGTTGCAATGGATTCCTTGGACAATTTTGAACAAGAATCCGTAATAAAACTATCATGATTTTTAATAGGGGCTTGGTAATGACCTTCCAAAAAAGCGTACCTGCGGTGCTCCTAGAGGTTCGGACCGATAGAAGCATCCCATTCCCCGAAACTTTTCCAGATAGTTCAATTCTATTAGTCAGTACATTTATTAAACTTTCTTTATTTAAATAGTAGTACGTAGGACTAACATTTTTGACAATAATAATTAACGAAAATATGCTGCACTTAAACAAATTAGTGTGAGCAATAAGTATGTTAATGAGTTCAAAAATGTGTATTTTCTTTGATTGTTTCTTCTGTTTTAGTTTGTTAAGTAATATTTTAAAATTAAATATACTGACAATAGTTGTGCTTCGAAAATTATATAGATAAGGAATCTTTTCGCTCAGTTGGGCTATCTAAAGTTCAATGGTCAAAGTGAACAAACCTAAACGAATGTCAAAATGAAATTTCTTATTATGCGATAGATTTTGTAGAATTACTTTAATTCAGTTTTAATGAAAATTATATAAACATGCCATTACCAGAGTGTTCCAATCAATTCAAAGTGCGTAAACATAGACATCGTCGAGAATCTTTGCTTCACATTCCCACAGAAATTCAGGATAAGTGGTTTACTTTAATGAAAGAAACTATTCAATTATGTGCAACATGTTTGAAGTGCTACTATATCAAATATCCAAAGGAAGTTTTTGGCTACAGTCACAAACGTTTAAGATATACAAATGAAGAAAATGGTAGTTGTGAAGATTCTATTAATCATAACAATGAGCTCAGTTTCAACTCAAGTGCTAATGAAGAACAAAGTATCTGCCACGTACAATGTGATGAAGAATTTTCGATCGAAGAAAATGAACATAAAAAAATAGTATTTGATCGCTTAAATCCATTGCTTGATTTTTTTGAAATTAGAGAAATGCATTCAATAGATATTGAAATACCTGATTTAATAGCAAAAAAATCGATTCATTATCAAATAATATCAAAAATTTACTTGTGAGAAAATATAGCTGTGTAGATAGTAATCGATATGAATATATACAAAAAAAGTGTATTTTATAAAGAATTGAAAGCAGCGTATGAAAAAACTACTAATTCAGAAAAGATACATATATTCAGTGCGATTCCACTGTTTATAAATGTCTATGAAATAGAAAAAGAAATTAATTGTTCGTTTTATTTTGTACAAACGGCTAAAAAACTTCATGAACAGGAAAAAATGTTATCGTATTCATTCTCAAGCATCAGAATATCTATAATAAGTGAAGAAATAAAAGGTGCTGCTGTCTTATTTTATTTGCAAGATGATATAAGCCGACCGTGTCCAGGATCTAACAATACAAAAATAGTGCAAAAATATAATGAGAAGAAAGTTAAAATTCAAAGGCGTTTACTTATGTTCAATTTAATAGAAGTCGACAACATGTTTGAGAAACACTGTGCTGAAATTGGACTCAAGTTTTGCCTGGTGTTTATATATTTTTGTACAATGCAACCTGATTAGTGTATTTTAATTAATTAATATAAAAGTGTTCACAATGTTTGCATTTGTATTCACCACCAAAATCCAAAATTACTAGTAAAAGGCTGTAAAATTACAACAAAGAATTTGAAGATCAAGTATGATGAAGAGTTATCTCAAACAGCAAAAGATATTTTAATTGAAATGACATGTGAAAGACCTGGTGAAGATTGTTTTTTAATAAATTTCCTGAATTAGCAAGTGCTTTACATATGTTCGAGAATTATTTTTAAAAAATGCCATAGATTTCATTCATTGCAAACAATGAGAAACTGTAAACCAAAAGTGTGAATTTGTAAAGCATACATAGAATAAATAATACTTAATCAGTACATAGTAAAGGTTATCTTAACCATCTGAAGGTACAGTTTAAATGTAGATTATTATGACTATTGCCAAAAGTCAAAATGATTATATGAAAACTGGTCGGCATAATTTGAATGAATCTGAAGTTATGATCATAGAAGACTTCGCACAGAATTATACGACTGTATATCAAGACCAGGTGCAAGTAAATCATTGGATTAGCAAGCAGATAACTATTCATCTATTTGCAATTTACATGAAAGGGAAGGAAAAAACTGAAGAAGACAGTTTCGTCGTAATTTCGGAAAATACAAAGCATTACGTGAATTCTCTTATATTGTTCGGTCAGAAATTAAATGATCATATAAAAAATAAATACGAGAACAAGCTTAAAAAAGTTATACATGTTTCTAATGGAGCTGCAATTATGAGACATACGGGATTGAATTCAGTTTGCGAAATTCAGAAGTAAGCATTTCTTCAGCTGAAGAATTATATCAATGGACTCAAAAAACTATACCTCGTACAACATTTTCTTACTCTACCATCGCAGAACAGCTAGAAATTGGACAAATTTTATTGTCATTATTAAAAACAACATTACGTGTCGATGGTACCTTATGTTATCCGCCATTTATTCCTCTAAATAAAAGCAGCAAGGAATTGATGGTGAAAAAAACTTCCTATTCTACAGATTATAGTATTAAAAGATCACAAAATAAATGTACTTCAGTGTAATTTGTTTTAAAACTTTTATTTATTTAACTTTTATATTAAATTTGTATAATTATTTTATGAACACGTTTATAAGATGTAGTAAAATAATTTTAATGATTGTAATATTATGAAATATTATATATATATTAAAATTATTTTACTACATCATATAAACGTGTTCATAAATTAATTATACAAATTTAATATATATATTATTCAATTATTAAATAATGAAATATTATTAAATAATTGATTATTTTAATTTCATTTTCCTAACATCTATTGAGTAATTAAACATGTTGTAACTAGACTGTTTATTTCTAACTATACTTGGAAAATAGATTTCTTGTAAACTACGAATATTTTCTAAAATATTATGAAATATTGCACTTCACATAATTGCGATTAAATTGATTATATTGAAGTAAATAAAATATTATTTATACTGATATCATCCCGATTACATAATATAAGGTCGATGGTACTGACTTATTGAACTGAACTACCTGGAAAAATTTCGGGAGAGAGAGACGCTTCTATCTGTCCGATCTTCCAGGTGAGCGCCGCAGGTACCGCTCTTTGGAAGGTGATTACCTAGCCCATATTAAAAATCATAATAGTTTTATTACAGATTCTTGTACAAAATTGTCCAAGGAATCGACTGCAACAACAATTTTTCAAATTAAAATAACCCATTTTAACAAAAATGGCAAAAATTTATTTTAATTATTTATAATTTTTTTATTAACAAATATATTATTATAACATATATATTTTCAAAATACAATGATTTCCAGGTATTTAAAAAAAAATTATTCAGATCCGACAAATAGTTTTCGATTTATAACAGTTGAAAGAAAAATCAAATTTGTTTAAAAATTGTTTATAACTTTTAATTAATTAATATTATAGCGTCAAACTTGGCACAAGTGATTATCTCCATATAAGCATTCAATGTGCTAAATATAAAAAAATCGAAGATCTTGCTCCGATTTGCCCTAAATCTAATTTGTTTTCTGTCATATATGGAATATAGTATATTGTATTGGAGGCTTGATGAAGAAGGTTGAGGTGTTGAAAGAAGTCTTTAAAGGAGAAAAAGTAAAAAGGTAGTAGAGGGGATCGTGTGAATCATAATGATGATAATAAATAAAATGTTTTTTATTATCGAAATTAACACAATAAATTCTCTCTATCTCTCTCGTATATCAAACATTCTAAACAAAATAAATAAACAAACATTCAAAATTCTGTTTATAATCACTTATTTAGATTGGAAATGTTGAGATTTTTAAAAATATTATCTGAATACGTTTCTTCGAGTTATGGACTAGGCAAAAGAAAAGAATGATGAAATAGCAATTCGCCACTTCATTTTCCCGCTACGTATTCCTACTCAAACTGGCACATTCTCTTATGCTATAGCTTATCCTTTCTTCAATCGCTCTCTCTGTATTTTGTTTTTCTGTGTTCAGTGACTGCTTTAATGCATAAGTAAACTCATTAGCGTCAGCTACGTATTTCGAAAAATGTGTAAAGATACATTCTCTCTTATTTTCTACAAATTATAAACTTCAGAACATTATGATTGCTTATGTGTTACAGCTTAATTTCATATTGAAATAAAAATTTATTTTAATTGTGTGCATTCTGGTACCTGACGGATACATGTAATACCATTTTGTAGTAGCGGATATACATATATTTTATATTGCATTAGCAATATATAGTAAAGAAACTTCATTTTGTGCGCGTGTCACGCGACACGATACACTTTTTTCTAATAACCAGAGTTATACTAACATTTTTATTATAACTCAGATAGTTATACAAATAAAAAATTATATTCGTATTAGATGGTTTATTATCCATAACAATTCTAACAAATCTAAAACATAATAAAATATAAAGAATACGGAATACTATGTATTATAACAAAAATAATCGCTGTGAAGCATTAACCCATTAAAGGCCCATGCCAGACCTGGGTAAAATGGCGCCTAACTAACTATGCCAATGATAGAAAAATCGGAAAAAATCTGTCTTTTTTTTATTTATCATTTTCAATTCTTTAAACAAATCACCTAAAAAGTAATAATTTTCAAAAACTGATAGCGGAAATTGATTCTACGGGAAAAAATATAACAGGAATGCAAATAATATTTTTTTGTCGGACTTTAATTTGTTAGTATAAAACAACAGTAAACAATTACAAGTTCGATAACCAAAGTGCTTACGCCAAATCCTAAACAAAATCTATGTGCGATAGCGCCAAATCAACTATGCAAATGATAGGCAAATCGAAAAAAAAATACCCGTATTTTTTCTTTTCCACTATCATTTTTCGAAAATTATTACTTTTTGAGTAATTTGTTTAAACAATTTGTTATAAACAATAACAAATGACAAAAGAAAAAACACAGATCTTTTGTCCGATTTGCCTATCGTTGGCATAGTTAATTTGCCGCCATCTTACCCAGGTTTGGCATGGTCCTTAATGGGTTAATGCTTCACAGCGACTATTTTTGTTTTAATATATAGTATTTTGTATTTTTTATATTTTATTATGTTTTAGATTTTTTAAATATATTTTTTCTCAATAGTATATGCAGCTAAGTTCTATATGATGATTTATATTCTACAGTGGTTAACATATTTTTTCAGTACGCGACTAGGTTCTCTTCCAGTCATTGATGTATAACAGCGGCTATGATTTTGGTTTTCAACAAAGCGCATGTAACTAAGTTCTTTAAAATCCCTAATTCTCCATAGCGGCTAAGATTTGTTATCAATGAACCTAGCTGCATGCGCTATGTAGAAAAAAAATTCTTATTTTACATGTTGTTATACGTATTCAAATTATGCTTTATTTTTATTTTATAACTAATTCTACGTCCGACTACAACCCAAACTTCTGCAAATTCTAGATCAAACGCTTCAATTCAAACATATATAAGTACACTTTTTCTCTCTTTGATTTTATTTTTATTGCTCCTAGATTATAAAAATTTTATTGTGAATTGTATACAATACACAATACAACTCTAATTCTCTTGTAATAATGGACAGCATAGGCAAATATGAAAAAGTCAGGGAAAATTGATGTCATCTTTTTATACTTTGTTAAATATTAATTTCTTTTTTTTTATTGTGGAATGAATTTGAAAAAATTTAAACAGCAAAGAATAATGATGATAAATATGTTCCTCTTCCACAGATATCTAATTTTCTTTTTACTGCAACTTATTTAATCAAACGATGTTCTATTCAAAATTTAATAATTTCAGAATATACAACTCGAGGAATATTCAAATTGAAAAAAAGAATTAAAACTAAAATGATGTTCAAGAATAGGTAACAACTACAATACTATTCATATTTACCAAAATTATTACATACATATTTTATATATCTATACTTATTTTTTCATAGGTTGTAAGACTTACACCTCTACATTTTTCATTGGCAGATATACATAGTTTGTATGATGATGATAATGATAATGATGATCTCGCTGTACACAATACTAATCCTTTAATGTTCCTACCACACATATCAAAAACATATACAAATAGGCTACATAATAACTCCAACGTAAATACAAATCCAAAGATAGACGGATCTCAATCGAAAAATAAACGACGAAAACATGAGATAATTACACAAAAGAAAACAAATTTAGAAAAACGAATCAAACTAACACGAAAAAAGATTGACAGACAAATAGTAATAATAGACAAATTAAAAAAAATACACAGACACCTATAGAAATTAAAAAAAAAACATTTTGAACGAATTCATCATTATCTTTGGCTAATTTTCGAACACGTATCAAATACATATATCAAACATAAATAATAGAAAAGATGCTTTGAAATAATATTAATTTACGTTTTCAATATAAAATATTAGACCGCAACTAGCGACGAATTTTTGTGAAGTTAGACATTAAAGGGTTAAGATCGTCTTCGGGCTCAACATCAACAGTATAATGAAAATCGAAAAAGTACTTCACAACAAAAATGATCTCCAACATTCGACTTGATGGAATTCTTTTATTTTAAATAATTGTGTGTTTTATATTTTTTATTTTTATACTTTTCATACTTAATTTATGACTTTTGATAATAAAACAGATTAAAAATAGATATGTTATATAATATTTTAAATTTACATATTTACTTTTATACATTTATAAATAAATTAAATTATATATAGCAATTTTATATATCTGTTTCTTCAATATAATCGATTATTCTTTTCTTTAACTTTGTTAGAATAACATTGAAGCCCTGCAGTCTGAGTAACGGAAATATCTAACGAATATTTTGAACATGTTCACGTACCAGAAGAAGTTCAAAATTTTATCATTCCCAAAGGTATATTAATGAGCCTATTATCACACAATAAAAAAAATAATGTATTTTATCTTTGCGAACATTGAAAAAACTTTGAGATAGTCACTACGTAGTGTGTCATAAAAACAAGCTTTGTTTAATAACATTGGAAAAATTGAATGTATTCAATTACGATTAAATAATTTGAGAATTTTTGATAATGGTTTTAGTAATAGTTTGAATAGTCGAGTGCAGTGGATTGATTTAGATAGTGCTTTTGAAAACCGTTTGAGAAATAGTATGGTAGCCAACATTATGCATATTGACATTGATTCGTTCTTTAAAAATGCTTGTATTTTATTCGTCAGACATGTTCCAAATATTTTGAAAAAAAAGTAATACATGTAAAATCAATGCAGTATTTTTATGTAAATTTTGGAAGTATTCAAATAATCACATATGCTACAAAAATCGTGAGAGACTGAACACTTTATCATTCTAAACATTGAAATATATCTGTCAAAGCCTTTAGACATGGATTTGATAATAACATTAGAACATTTTTACTGACAGATGTAGAAGAGTTTGAATTTAACGAGTTTCAATGGTCCTTAAAGTCTATTATCAATATTCAAATTAATATTAATAAATTCAACCCGATCCGTAGTGGTACCTCTTGTATACCTTTAGAAAATTTTGGATAAATAAACATACATATATCAACATTGAAAAATAATATCACACAATAAAATAACATAACAAATACTTTGTATGGTCAATGTTGACAACTTAGTATAAAACTTCAAGTAATCCTCAGAAACAAAATAATTACTTTGTAATTATTTGTAAAAAATAATTTGCATGGTACCCTCATATCCAGTATTCTTTGAATCAATGTTTGGTTTAGAAAGTAAAATAGTTCCTATCATGTAAGTAATACAAAATGTAACCATGTAAACCTCTTATTAATCGATGATAGTTGTTCTCTGAATCAGAATACTGAAAGAAGAGTTTCAAATAATTATCAATATGTTTATATAAAAAATCATGCAAAATTAGCTGGGGGGGGGGGGGGGAGCTTATCATACAAGAAAAAAAAATATATTTGTGATCGATGTTTACACTACTTTTATATATTATAGAAACTTCTTCTATGTGAAAAACAATATAAACAGTTAAATAAATGTAGCGCGCAGATGCCAAAAATAGGCAAAGATGTGATCGAATTAAAAAATGATAGATTATAATTAAAGTCATTATTTACCGTCTATGGTGACTGCGAGTATTTATTGAGAAAAGCTATTTTCCAGAGAACATTGAAATGGTTTGCGGGGAAAGTTAAAAGATATATATGATAATTCAAAACCAACGGACAATCTTTCAGCAAAGGAAATCGCTTATTTTTATGCGCTCTTTACGTCCCATGATCAACACTTACACCAATTCCTTTCATTTACTACTAATGAGAATAATTAGTCTGTGCATACTGTACCATTCAAAATTATCGAACAAAGGTTTTCTCTTCAAGGAAGTAATATTCGGTTTATGAATATAGACTTTCAAATAGAAAGGACAAACCTAATCACAGAGTAAAAACATGTTCTATAGCTCGAAAACGTTTAAATTTCTTTAACCCGATATTCCCAGCGTTACGTAATAATCCAAAATATATTTAATTGCAAATAATTTTAATATATACAACAAGAACAAGTTACAAAGTTTTGACGACTTACTATTTTCGTAAAAATTAATTCTCATTGGTGAAAGAAGTTAACCATATATTTATTAAGCTGGAACAGCTTTTGTATTTAGTTATGTCGAGAACATAATATGATTCGAATTTGTAAATTTTTATTTACAATTGGATAGGAATAAATATATATCAATGCCTTCATCAATCCATAACGATGTAACGCTTGAGTAAAATATTATTAGACTTACTTGAGTAAAACAAGAGCTTCAAATAATATGATTCAAATTTAGATGCACTGTAAACAATTGCGTGTCATGCGCTGTACATATGTTTTTAGTTTGTAACGGGATTGACGTATTTATCCTGAATGCCAATCTTTAATAATGATTTTCTTGGGTTTTACGGAAGAATATCTTGAGTACCTACTGAATCCGATGGTCTAACCGATTCAAAGAGCGTATACGCGAGAAGTAGGGAACGGATAAAAATGTCAGTTAAGATGTGATTATCATACGATGATTGGAATGCGTCGGAAAAATATGTTACCGAAGTTAAAGAAAGAAGTATGAATATTCAATAACTTCCACAAATATTATCATGCTTATTCTCTTTATTTATACGCATTGGTCCTATTACTCTTCCTTCCTATTCTCTCCCCCCCTCTCTCTCTCTCTCACTCATTAATCGCTAATTTTTACCTTAAATAAGTATGAGTAACAACTTATAATATATCTTTTATTCTATAAGAAGATCGTATTATAAATTATTTTTCAAATTAGACTATCAAATGGTAAAAATAAATAAAATTGTAAATACATAGTCGACGAACCATATTCATAAAGCGCTTGGTCTATAGAAAAAAAATTTTTTTCTAAATAAAATAATTTTATTTTTTGTAAAATAAAACAACGTTCGAAATTTATCACAACTAATTGTATAGTTATGATTAAATACTATAAGGAACTTCGATTCGGGGTTTACTAATCTCATGGTAATGAGGTAATTTAAAAATGTTTTATTGACACAGCTAGAATTTAATTTTAATAAATACTATGATCCAAAATGTACGTATATATAGACAAAGCGTTACATTAACAGGAATGGAAGAGGTTTAATAATGAACTTTCAAATTAAATTAACTAATTAACAAACAGTTTCCTTTGATATAACTTAACAGATTTTTCATTATCTTCATTAACATCATATATTTTCAAATTAAAATTGATCACGTCTAACCCTGTAAGATTATTAATGACATCGCAGAAGGTGGTTCGAATAAGGTTATAACAATAAAAAACGCTAGTTGAAAATATTTTAAGGTTCTGCTTATTCGCATTAATTCATACACATAGCTTCAAGCTTTATCTACTACAACGATCTCATTTTTATTACCTGATATGATACGATATTAATGCTACTCTACAACAGGCCGGAAGTGATAGCAATCACAAGAGTAGATCTTTATATGAATTTTGTATGTACTAATTATTCGATATCATTCATTATTTTTATTTTTTATTTATCACTTTATTTTTTCATTCACGAAAGTTAATAAATCTTAATAAGAAAAGAGTATCATAAAAGTATATTTTATATATTTGATTTTTAATGTGAAGAAAATATTTACTCTATTATTGTAACATTTTACGGTGTTTATTACCTTTTCAAACTCCTTCTCTTGAATGCCTAATCTCTTGAATAGTCGTTCCTTCATCCTCGTAAAAGGTTCACCCTAAATAAAGAATAACAATACTATAGTATGAATAATCAAACAAAGCCAAAATTCTTAAATATAAGGTTAAAATGTGCAATGTTCATATTCTGTTTAATATCAATATTACATTAAGAAATATATTTACTGAATATTTCTTTAATATTATTATTAACCAATAATACTGCTCTATTTGAATTAATTCATAGTAGTTATAATTGTCATATTACAAATACATTGTTTGGTAAATTCATCATACAAGAATAAATCGGTTGCATTCGTATATTCAATTAATTTCAGCAGGTTTTCGATCACTTTAATTGCTTGTCGGTATTAAATAAAATGCGAGTTTTTGGATTTAAAAAAAATATATATTTATATATATTTCCATGCAACTGAGGTCATTTAATGACATATTAAGGGTAGTTAAATAGTGAATTTAAAAAAGTTGAATAAGTACAAAAATTAATTTTTATTCAAGCTTTATTGATTACATGAAGCCTTAATGAACATAGAAAGGGCAGTAAGATCGCTGAGCCAAACAGTAGCTGGCCTCTAAAAGACTCCCCTTGCCCATTTAAAGGTTGCAGTTATTCTTTTCATAATATAGGCGAGCTATATATATATGACTACGAGCAGTACCGTAGGTATCTATAGAAAAATCTTAATTAGACGTATTTAGGAAAAACGTTCATACCGTTTTCATGACTATGAAAACTAGATATCTTGCAAGGAGACTCATGCGACTATCTCCATACAAATACAAACGCATCAAGAAAAACTCAATCTAATCAGAGGACTATCGTAAGCTAAAAGCGATGAAAAATTATACTGTAAGAAGCTAACAAGTGCTCGACAATAATGCTTAAATTTCAGGAGAAAATCGAGAAAAATATCTTAGATAAAATTAAGGTGAGTACTCAAATAATAACCAGATCCATTGATCACCTACCAACTGGTGTTTTTTGATACTAATGTATGCAAAAATACCAGTGGTATAGAAAAGGATGGACTAGAAGATGATAATATAAAGGCTAGCATACAACAAAGACCGTAGGGCTTTGAAACAAATTTTAGACTTAAATATATATTTGAAAATATTGTTTATGCACCTATTTGCTTTCAATAGTTGAGTAAGTTTGGTATGATCGCACATTAATAACTGAAAGGTAAGTCAGTTCCTACTGAATGCTTGATGAGACATAAAGGCTACTATGTCTTAGATAGCATAAATTTCCATGTAGAAATTTGTAAGACAGATATTTATATATATTTATTTGTATTTCTTTAGAATGATTAGAAAATAAGTATACACAATTATAAAGAAAAACATCCTTTAATATAAAAAAACACTTTCATTGAAGTTATAACTACAACTAGAAAGAGAAGAAATTTATTAAGAAAAAAGGATTGAGCAAGAAATATAAATTATTAATAATAGTAACGATTACCAATCACACATTAACAATGTAACCTAATCATTGCCACATAGATGTGGAGAGGGGGAGATGAGGTTAAATTTAAATACGCTCTCAGAATCATATACTTTCTACATTTGCACTTTCACACATTTATAGTCATTTAATTCCTTGTGGGTGCTTTAGTGTACCACAAAGACGTGGCAAAACTATCAAATCATTATGAACGTAAGAAGCGTAAGCAGAGAATTTTTTTGTTTTGTTAATAAAAAATGGGTTTACTTTTTAATAAATCGTTTGCTTCAGATTCTAAAACCAGAAGTAGAATGGTAAAAACATCTTAAAATTATGAAATAGAACAGAGGAATTATAAGTACATAGTATATTTTGCAGAGATAACAAAAATTACCGCTTGGTGTTCGGCTTCTAATTTTGTGAAGATCGTTTAAATAAATATATCAAGATAAAAAATCTTGGATAAAAAAGTTTCTTTCATACAGCTCATTGGATATTCCTCTAATATTTTAGTGGACGATGCCAATTTTGAGAAGTTAATTCATTATTACCCGAGCGAAATTCAGGTTAGATAGTACCAAACTATTTTATATTATCCAAACGATAAACTAATTTAGGTGTGTTTTTCTTTCTATGCGATTCCAATTGTTTATACGAAATTATTTAAATAAATTGTCAATAATTTCATAATTTCATACAATGATACTGCCAATCGATTATATAGGAAAAAAAGTCAAAAACCTCTATACCATTTTAAGTAAGCATATATACTCAACGACCAGATAATTGTTTGTTTCGTATGATAAACAAATGAATCATTATAGGTGTTTATATTTTTTGTAATTTTGTATAAAGGTGTAGCAGGTCTAATGATGTGTATGATAGAAAAAAAAATTATAAAGTTAATAATAATTGGAGAAAAATGTTAATTCCTTTAGAAATGTCATAATATGAAACTTATTAATTGGATATTCATGATTTTATTTTCAAAATAAGTGAAACAGATTGTACTTTGAAAATATATTTTTAATAATGAATTTATTGTTTATAAAATGATAAACGTTTTAAATAAATTTGTATCATTTTCGTTGAAAGAGGCGTTTTATTTAAAAAAATGTTATTTCTTGTGACAATTTTATATAGTAATTAGTAATAAAATGTTTTGGATGTTTAATAGAGGTTTCATAAGGAGTTTAGAGACGAAGTGTTCCCTGCACATGTCGAAGAGATCTTATCTAAATTTTAACGAGTTTTAGCGCAAAGAGTATTTGATTTTATAAAACCTAGTCTACACTTAGTAGGATTATTAAACATTTTAATAACCGATACAGGAAAAAGATACGAAAAGAATAAAGTTCAAATTTGACTTATTTTTATTGTATTTACTCATTTTCCCACAAGTCTCTCTCTCTCTCTCTCTCTCTCTCTCTCTCTTTCTTAGTAGTCTTGTTTAATTAGGTTTAAGAGCTAAATTCAAACTAACTTTTCTAATGCGAGTGTGGTAACACATAATTTCGGTGGTGTATTCCTACGCTTAAGTTTTTCAGGGATCCCTTTTTATAGACGGAACCTTTTTTTCTAACACTGGTAAAAAACACGAAAATCTTTTCTCCTTGGACTAAGTGGTTGAACTTAAGAGTACGTGGGAATAAGTATCGTGTGGCCATTTGTTGAAAGATATTACATCATATACCGTTTTCGGTGAACATTTTAGTTCGTCACAATTAATTAATTTATTTATTTATAAACTATATTTTCAATCAAAATTTAGAAGTCATTTAAAGCCTTTAAAGAAATACAAACAATTCATTGTTATTGTCAGTATTTTCAATTGAATACGCAGAGGGAAAGGCTTAATTAATTAGATTGGTTAACTTAAAACTACGTATATTATGACGTCAATATCGCAGGCTAATTTTAGTATTATTTCGATGGTTTCGACAGGATTTGATTCTTTTAAAACAAGTTATGATTATTGTGATAAAGTACAAGAATGAATATACACACAATTTGATTTTTCTCAAGATTATGTTAATTTGATTAAAGTAAATTTAAAAACAAGCGTGGCGAGGGCTTTAGACGAAAGTATTACCAGCTAAAGTATTTATAAAAGTGAATATAGTTATGCAACATTAATATGTATTGTGAGATTTCAACTGAAAATATAATTTTTACGTATCTACACATCTGAAAGGTTTTGTTAGCGGAGAGATAAAAAGTTTCACCAGAAGAGGCCGTATTTTCAGAGTAAACTTATGAAACTCACTTATCGGTGTGTATATGGTTTATCCGTTGGATCTAAAAGTAAATGAACTTTAATTTTGAATTCTATCATGTTTGAAAAACAAATTTTTCAAATGCCTTTATAAATGTTTAATTCTGGACTAGCAATGTGTTTGAATTATGGCGGATATTACATTATATGAAATATCTTATTGAATTTCAAAATTTCATAATTTTCACAACTATTTTACCACAATTTTATAAGCATGTTTTTAACTTTTCAAAGAGTAAAGACATTTTTACTCAAATATTTATTTACATTTTTAAACATTTTTCTGAAGAATACGATTATTTTTATAATTTATTTAATTTATTTTCGTTATTTATAGGAATGAATGCGTAATAACTTAAAGTACCATCAATACACAATACTTGGTTTGATACTGATAATTTTTTTTTCAATTTTTATAAGTCTGTTATCATTCAGTAATCAAATGTTATGTCAGATATTACTCTTCGAGCACATGTATAGAATTCCACAACTGAAGAAATGCGTACATTTGCGTTTCATATTTTGGCTTTCCAAGTTATCTTTTTCACTATTCCACCAAGTCCGTATGGTGCACTTTTTCGAAATCCTCCTGAAAACCCTGCGTAAAATAATGAGTACCATTTGTCCTATGATCAAATGATGGACTTCTTCGTTCCAGCTTTGTACAATTTATTTACAACAGTGTTCACCATAATACAAATACAGATGACAATAATACGGAAGACGATGAAATTGAATGTCCAATAGAATAGATAAACTTTATTTAAAAATACTTAACTATTCAATATGTCAAACAAATCATAGAAAAAATGAAGCACATCGTGGGAAAAATATACAAATAAAATTACAAATAGAATACTATGAAAACCTTAAACACCAAGCACTGAACCTTCAAGCTACTGACATCATAATTATTAACAAGGCTGAACCAATTACTTTGTCTTCTGTACTCTGCCTCCTTCCCTAATTACAATGTTAACCACGAAATATTCTTTTGATTTTTCAAAGTCGAGGGCATTGTTTCATTGTTGGAGGTTAATACAACGCCAAATACCCATTTTTCTTTATTTTGTCACTAAAACGTTGCAATAAATTTGCATAATACTCATCGTTTATCGTTTTTACTTTCGGAGAATAATCAATAAAAATTAACCCACATCCATCCCAAACAATTGACGCCACAATCTTGCTTGCAGATGAAACTGCCTGTGTTTTCTTCGGAGCCGCTTACTCCCATTTAGTTAATTATTTAGAATGTTCCTTCATCCCAGATGTAATGTTTGAACCCACGTTTTATCTCCAATTATGAATCGATTTAAAAACTCTTGTTTTCTGCTGTGAAACTTCGATAAAGCATCCTCACAATACTTTTTTATTCCATTATGAGTAATCGTGGCATCCATCTTGCGCATAGCTTTTTCGTATTCAAATTTTTGAAATACCTACCGTATCTGCTAACTCGCGCTCTTTTAGTCGACGGCTATTTAATACTATTCTGTGTATATTTGCACCATTTTTGGCATTGTAACCTCAATTCGGTAGACCACTGCGATGTTCATCCTGACAACTCATAAATATTCGTTTAAACCATGCTACCTAATGTTTTACTGTTATAATCGAGAGAGCAGACTTACCGAAAGTGAACTCTACCTCCGCTTTGATATTAATTGGACTAAGACCTTTCAAATGAAAATTATATCATATAAACATAACCAATCTTTTTCCATTTTTTACGAATTCACTAAAAATGATCACTATTTCAGGCTGCCAAGAAAATATTAAGCAACTTAGCGTCGCAAAATTTTAAACTTGAGCTGTATAAGGTTGGTACTTTTCAACATAGTCATTTTTTTCAAATAACAATCACCATCTATACATCAGGTAGGATACTCTAATTATGAAAATATAATATTCGGAAACTTGTTTTCTATTCCCTTGAGAATAGAACAAATTTTTTTTAAATAAAATATTTAAAATTCATTTGAAAATTTTCAACACTGTAAACGATATAACAAATAAAAAAATGAATACTTACATGCTTAATCTTGAAAAAAAATGGTATGCCAAAAGTTGAATAGACATCTTTATAAAAATGAGCTACGGGCACCAATAATTCATCGTCTAATAAATTTACTTCCTCTTTCGGTACTTCCTCAATTCGGTATTGCCTAGATCCATTTGTATTAAGCGTTTCTAATAATACATCTTCTTTTGGACCTGGTTGTAATTTATTACTAACAATTTCAACTATCCTCAACTTTCCTGAACCCATTTCAGATAACTCAATTTGTTTTCTCGCTTCTTCTAACAGATTAGCGATAGTCCCATTTTTATTTGGATAAAGTATCATTTCTTTTTCTTCTTTTAATGATGGGCCAACCCAAATACATTTAAACTGTTTTTTATTTTCAAGCTCATTCACATGAATACTTAGTTGTTGATAAAATATTTTTTTTGTTTTTGGTTTACAATTAGCTACTAATTCTTTCAATGTACCATCAAATGTACACTTGAGTGGATTTCCTGGTAAATCTTTGTAACTGTAAAAAAATAAATTAAAAAATTAAAATTTTTATAAGTAATTGAAGAGTGTTATTTTTAATTCAAATATTCTCTATTATACTATTATAAAAATTATAAGTTCTAGAAAGAAGAAAGAATGAATGAAACAACACGATACTTGTAATAAGTATATTCATTTACAATGATAAAAAAATTATCTGTATAATCTTCTCTTTAATTCATTTACAATTACATATAAGTGGGAAAGAGGTTATAAATCGTTAATAATTTTTGTATAGATTTACTATATCTCTAAGTTCACCTCACATAATGTTAAGGATAATGTCAATCTTTAAGGAATAAAATTGTTATCATCTAGAGTGAAACTACCAGACGAATTCTTAATAAAGAATTTACTAGCAATACTAAAGAAATGAAGATTAATTAAGCTGTCCGACTAGTGACTAATAGTTGAATATTAAAAAACAATAATACGTATTTCTATCGAGAACAATGATGTTCCAATATCCAGTCAATTTAAAACATTATCGATTATATGATTGTCGAACAATTAAGTACAAACAACTCGACCTAATGTAAGAAGCATGTTGTATGCAATATATAGAACAAGATCCTGATAATAAATTACCAGGAGATATTATTAACCATATACTATATCGTTTCTTATGACATTTATTAAAGCAAAACTAATGTGTCGAGATTTTAAAGACGATGATGAAGTTTCAAAATGTATGAGACGTGAAGGTATATAATCGTTATGTTTTAAAATTGAAAAGTCGAAGATGGAATGATCTATCCATACTGTATTAAAGGACTGTTTGATTCTGTCACTCAAGGTGAACAGTTTTGGGGATTAGTTATACCCTTTACTGTTATCGAATACCGTGAGTTTGTTATGTATGATACTTGTTACCAGGTGTCAAGTGGGCATTACCGATACAAAAAAACATACGATAGGATAGCTTGGGAATATCACTGGATTAGTATGCAGTAGAATGTGTGGTAATTTGCCCAGATTTATCAGAAATGCCAACATTATAGTTAACAATATTATTACTGATTTTCAATTTTTTTAAGGATCTGTACAGGTGCTTGAAAATGGCACTTATGGATGATAGAGAGAAGATCGGATTCCTCCAGATTGATGTTTGGATGAATGTAAAAGTGGCACCAATCATGTCATCGACGGAAGATACAGTCCTCTCTTTATGAGTGCATTGAAAGTCTATCAACGATGGGTTATGATGCGGCATATTCGGCAACAGTAAAAAAGAAAGAAAGATGAAATATAAATATTACGCGTCGCGAACTTAAATTGTCCTATTAAAAAAAACATTTTCGGCCTATTTTACGTTATAAAGAAATCTACATTATCAAACGAGATCTTGATGCTAATATCTTTAATGCCCTAGAAGCAGGCTCCAGTAATTTCGACTTATCACGTTAATCTTTCCCCGTCATCGTTTTCAAAAGGCGACCTGTTGAGCTACAAGAGCTTACTTACAGCACTCGACCATGAAAACAAATTAGATTTATTCTCTTGTATTTAACTTCTGGTATTTAACTCTTGGTCATTGTATCAGCATTTATTTGGTATTAATTCCTAACTATTGCTATATTTGTTGAGTAGATACTCACTCAAGTTCGCTTTCGTAATTGACTCATTTTCGTATAACTTATCTCGAATCTACTATTCTCACACATCCGCACGATCCTCTTAAAGACAACGAAATCGGACGGACTACAAATAGTATCGTCATGTTGAATTGATATTCGGTAAAATATACATGTACATGAATTTTTAAGCTATATTTTCAATTATTTGTGGAGTATCAAACATCATAAACTATTCATTTTGAAAAGGCACTGTATAAATGTTTTCTATCTAAATTAGCATTGATTATCTTATATATTTAAATTTAATGTATTTATAAGAATATAAATAACAATAAATTAAACTCACTTTTGACATTTGAAAAATTGTAGTAGGTATGGGTCAGTTCCAAGCCTCTGAGATACTGCTTTTGCCATTTGTTCATAAGTTATTCTTTGTGAAAGTTCCATTACGAATCCTACGTCAGTGGGGACAGTTTTATCGCAAAACGTAACTTCCATTCTAGAAGATAAGTCTCTGAAAACAAATTTATTAAAGATAATTTATTTAATCTAAGATTACGTAATTAGAATTACGTATTTGAAACTGATTTAAATTCATATAACATTGGACAATAAAAAAATATTAGTTCATATATTGATATAGATTGCTGATATATTAGTCAGGTATTTTATTATTGTTGATATTATTGGACTGTGAATGACTACTATACCTCAACTGAACTTGGAGAGGCTATTCGCCTAACAGGTTTTACATTTATTAAAAGGTGTGTATATTTATGGAGAGAGATGTACGAGAGATGTACAATATAATACAGTGCACAAGGATGTCATATTATATGTCATTTTAAGTATGGAACATTATGTAGATAACTCATATAAGCATATCGATTTTCTTTAGAAAAGAATAATTTAATTTACTAATTTAAATCAGGATAAATTAAATATAAAATAACACAGTTATATAAGTTTATAAATCATTTAAAATTACGCATATGTTGATAAATCAAATATAAATAAAGAGAGCGTATGACAGAAGAGAGAGAAACGGAGAGAGAAAATCATAATAACTAGACGGAATTTTATCGAAAAACTTGTCCGGTATCTATGACATAATCATGTAACTTAAGATTTACGTAATACAAAAAAGATAGTCTTGAGAAAAAATTACATTAGAATTACATCGATTGAACTGAAACTTTTGTAGATGATAGACAGCAACTTCATTAGTAGAAAAAGGAGTATGTTACATCATATTGTATAAAGTACAGAGTGTACCAGTAAATTTTACGACTATTTCGTACTTACAGCACTCGACCATGAAAACAAATTAGATTTATATAAAATCGGAGTAACGTCTCGCATTTCTTTATTTGGTACACCCAATATTTATGTAAGGATTATCACTTACACCAACTTTTACGCTAAAATATGAATAAATTGCAAACTTATACATAATTGATTTTATAGTACATTTGCTGATATTTGCTATGTTTTGCAAACCAAATAAATAGAGGATCTATTCGCATAATTGAGTTAGATATAGTTCAACCGTTCAAGTGAGAAGACCTCAATGGACATCGAAGTGAATTTTCTAATCATCAAATAGTTTTTGTAACTGATCTTCATTTCAGCTTTAATGAATACTGTATAATCATCTAATTGTCAAGATGTCCTAATCCATTCAAATTACATAAACACGTACATCGTCGAAAATCTTTCAAATGCTTACATTTGCGTTTGGAAATATATAGTTTTAAGTTACTTATTATAATTAATTAAGCATCTCTTTCTCTTTCTCTTTCTCTTTCTCTCTCTCTCTCTTTCTCTTTCTCTCTCTCTTTCTCTTTGCATCTGACAAAAATGTTAAATTAATTAATTAATTACGACTAACTAATTTCATATAAACAATACAACATGTAACATTTCTTAAGGTAAAAACACACCATTTTCTATCCACATATGATTAATTTCCTCCAGTTAGGCTAATGAAGGAAATCTTTTTTCATTGGTCTAATCGAAAAAGAACCCGCCTTTAAAGGAACTCAGAAAAATTTTAAAGTAGAGAGGTAGGACCGAGATTATGAGCAAGCACTCACAAAACAAAAAGTTCAGTTCGAATCAACCTCTTTAAACCAAACGAAATTTAATCAACTGAGAGAGAGATTACCTAAGAACGAGTAAGTACAATAAAAGATAATATAATTCTAAACTCTGTTCTTTTCATCTATTTTCCTCTAGGTGCTTGTAAAACCGAGTTCCGTGAACGTCAAAATTTCCCTTTTATAGCAATCCTAGATAAGGTTTTTCTGGCGTGCGTCTTCTTATCCAGTTGTACAAGAGAATCGCTTTATCATCTCTTTCTCTCCATAACCTATCTCGATAAATAGTATTACTTTTATTTTTTACATGTAAATAAATTAATTAATTTCTCGGTTATTAAAGGGAAAACTCCAAAATACACTGTATAATAAACTAATTGTGTGATGTTCGTTGGACGTTACAATATCTTAACTAAAGATGTTTTACTGCAATTACAGCTAGAAGATACATTTCTTCTAAGACACAAATATTCTGTGAAATAATATGTAATATTACATTCCATTTAATTTTGGTTAAATTGTGAATATATATTAAAAACTTTATTTAAACTAATATTAATTTCCATTATAAAATATATGGCCCGCAGTACTAAGTTATAGATCTGATGGTTACTTAGGAACATTTCGGGACAGAATCTTTGTTTACACATTCATTACTTATTATTATGCAATTAAAATTTTTCAAATAAAACTTGCTTTTGATTAAAATCTCAAAAATTTTAAATGTTTATAATTTATTATATAGAAATTCATAGTTATAATTATATTCTTAAGTACAATATACCTCATGAACGAGGTCTGGCTATTAAATAACGAGACTGTGCGTGCAGAAGGCCTCTTAGAGTGTTGGAGTGGAACGAATGCAACGTTGGATAGTTGGAAGCATCTACTATTCCAGTACAGAAATACGCTTTTGTCGCTGTACTAGTATTTTTTCTATAGAGATTAGAAACAAACTTGTTTTTTTCTTGTGCCGATAACAATGTGTGACGAAAAACCCGAGTAACAGATCAATGTGAAATTTCTCGTTAAATTAAAAAAAACTCCGACTGAGTGTACAAGTTTTGTTAAAAAGATTGTTAAAAGACGCCTATGGTGAGAACTCTCTATATCGCACGCCTGTTTTCGAATGAAATAAACGGTTTTTTGAAGGCCGTGAACCGAGAACGTCCAGGTCGACCAGTCTCTGCTTCAACAGCATCGTAATAACTGAATGGGTTCCAGAAAGTGAAACTGTAAACCAGACTTTGACATTTGAATTTTGATAATATTGCGAGAACGAGTTCGTAATAAATGGCCGGAGTTATGAAGAAACAAGGCGTTGATCTTGCACCAGGACAATGCATCTGCTCATAACGCGCTGTCTATGAAGCGTATTAGAACACGCACCGTACTCGCCTGATTTAACACCCTATGACTTTTTCCTGTTTCTGAAGATTAATTCCACCTTAGAAAAAACCCGGTTCGGGTCGATGAAAGAGGTGAAGCAAAAATTGGCGGAGCTCCTAAATGTTCTTACAAAAGAAGATTCCCAGCATTGTTTTGATCAATGGAAAAAACGAATGGAATGGTATGTGTCGAGAGAAGGTGAGTGCATTGAAGGAGAGCAATCAATTATAGAAGTAGAAATATAGCAATCAATTATTTTTAAATAAATAAATAAAACAAACGTTATTTAACAATCAGACCTCGTATTTTGAAACTATGCCGATCCAATTAATAGTTTTCAAGTAAATACATTTTTATTAAATTCACGCTTCTTAATTAATTAATATTTTAACCTGAAACTTGGTACGAGTAATTACTTTTACATAAATATTCGATGTACAATATTTTTAAAACTTTGCTCTGATTTTACCTAAAACTAATTTGTTTTCATATATATATGCATTAAAACGAGAGAAGATTATATAATTATTCCTCACCGTAAACGTACAAGTTATCATCTACTTTAAAGATTTTTCTAAAATCAGAATGGTGCGTCAAAGCACGATTTTCTAACACTCGAAAATTGGTTGTTTTTCACAGACAAAAGAGGGAGAGTTCTGAGTCAAATAATAAATCCGAAAGTCGTCGAATTAGAATCAAACTGTCTGTTTATTGGCGACCTTCGCGTGGAAATCAAAGACTACAAAAGGTACAAGAAATGTTAAGTGAGAATTTTCGTCGCTAGCAAATATCTATCGCAATGTGAAAATAGAGGGAAAGAAGGAGAGTGTTCGCCGAATAGACGCTCGCAAATTAAATGGACCCCTTATACGCAATATTAATGTGTCAGCAAAAGAAAAATTTAGAAGCGCATAACTCGTTCTTGTACATTTACCTTTATATATAGCATTATTCTTACAGACAACGATGTTACTAGCGATATGCTGTAAAGGAGATGAATTAATATGTTCATTCTCACGTGCATAGACACTAACATTTTTGTTTTTGTTCTGATTTTTCCTTATCGTCGCAGTCTATAAATAGTAGGTCACGACTGTTCAAGTTTGATCGCCACTTCGTTCCAACACTCACCAATTTTAATAATCATATTAAAATAATCAAGAAAGAATCTTATATAAAATCAACAAACTGGATAAAATATAAATAAATCATCGAAGGCAAGATTTATAGTGATATTCCTCCAAAAACTTCAAGGGATATTGAACAAGGTATAGACAATTTTAACGAATTAATTAGACAACACATAAGGTCTCAACAGAAACAGTAAATAAAAAAGTATTTACAACGATACAATTACAGTTCTCTACAAAATCCAAGAAAAGGGGAAACTAAGAAAGATATGGAAAACTAATATAGACTCACGCAAGACAAGGTCAAATTGAATAAAAAGACTGAAAAACCTACTGCAAAAGGAAAAAAATAGCGAGAACCAAAAATACCCATCAAATCTCATTTACGAAAGCACGGATTATTCCCCATGAACAGCTACAAAATAATTGAAAAACCTTAATAGTTTATTCCTCTTATTCACCAGCCCTTTGAAAACTGAGCTAAGATTAAAAAATAAAAAGCCACAGCCTTTATAAATTACTTTAGTTATGTATTTATATCCAACACAAAAGGAAGACTCAACAAAAAGAGATTAAACAAATTGAACATCAGTGGAAAGGAAAAACAATTAATTTTTCATACAATCCAGAACAATAAAAGAGTTAAGGCCACTAAACTTACTGAAGTAGTCAGTATCCTTATCAAAATCAAAAATAATAAAGCACCTTGGTCTATGTCATTTTCCTTCACAATGAACTATTACCTAAATAATACTCTTTCTCGAACGAAGTAAATATGAATGAAAAAATTGTAACATTCTATCAAAAATACAAGAATAAATTAAAAAATTATTCCAATTAACATGTAAAAGATATTTTACAAAATTAAATTACAAACACGAGATTAAAAAAATAGAAACTATTTTTTATTCGGAACTTAAGCATACACTACACTTCATACACTATTCAACACAAATCTAAATATCCCATTACTAGTTTAACGTCTTATTTGAAATAATATCTCTCACGATATATAGATATACTGCAGAAAAAAAATACAAGAATAAATTATTATTTCCAACAAATGTAATTTAAAAGTTCAATTAAATATTACAACATTAGAAACAATTTTAATTATTAAGCCAATGTCAGTTAAACCTTGACCACGATTTATGACATCTGTTAACATAAATTATTTTATTAGACTTACATCATAAATACATTAATTAACACATTTTTATTATAAATAATTAATAATTTATTAAATTATTCTTGTTGTTAAACTTTATAAAACTAAGTTTTCTAAGACATGAAGAATTATCAAATTCAATTTAATATCATTAGCAAATTAGTTATTAAGGAATGTTTTAAAATGAAAAAAATTGTTTGCTTATAAAATGTTTATTGTAAAATAGAAAATCAATTTCTGACCGATTTTCTATAGCTGATTTAATTATCTTTCGAATCATATAAATTTATTTCAAATCGAACTATTAATATTTAAGATATTAAATTTGTAATGTTGTATTGTATATAACTAGTTAATTAATATAGTAACACATGATTATTATCCAACAGATTCATGCTTTCTAACCATAATTTTCTTTAAAGAAAATTCGGTTAAAATTATTGCTTCCTGCGAGGAGTTATTGTAATTTATAGATGATAAACGTGAGAAACACAAAGAGGAAAATTGCAATATTTCCCCGTGGTTGTGCTACTTCTTTCAGTAAGTTCATTACGATTATTTCCTATACATCTAAAAAAAATCGTATTCATAACCTTCCAGATCGATAGGATTACTTGGTCTCTCCATAGCAGGTTTGACTAAAAAATCTACTATTTTCAATGCCACTTTATCTCTAGTACATGGTAATGAAAGAGATATTTCTTAAATGAAATAAATTCATTTTTATTAAATTGTTAATAACTTTTGATTTAATCAAAATTTTGAGGGCAGAATCGGTTCAAATTGTCATCGCAATAAATACACCATATGTACCAATATTTAAAAAAAATCCGTGTTATGGTCGATATTCTTATGTTCAGTTCATCTGAACATAGTCATATATATAAGGCAAAAGAGGTAAGCTGAAGCACCCCGACTTAGTTAATCAGCGTGTAGAGAATTGGAAAAAGAAAAAAAGAAAACTATCGATAATTGCTGTAGTATAGAGTTGCCCAAAATAGCAGCTTCTCTTGCCATCACAGCCTCCTTCTCTGTATGACCTAACTAACTCTGTTGTTCATACATGTAATGTCGTGTTCCAATAACACTTCCTTCAACTTCTCAGTCTCTCAATTACAATTTATTGAAATAAGCCAGATTATCAATGTTATTGCTAATGATTTATTGCTGCTCGATTTACTAGCCATGATTCGTCTAGCTCCTTGGGTAATTTTCACGCTTAGATTTTACTAATTTGGGAATATAAAAATGTAATTTACAAATGATATGAGATAACAATAACACTCTTCGCATGTCAAAATTAAAATAAATGGTATCATATAACAGTGTTTTTATGTCAATTATTTTCAGCCAATCAGGTTGCGGATAAAATAATTTCACTTGACAAGTGATCAATCTTTTACATAAGGATTGGATATTGATTTTAAGGTCAAGGACATTGCCATAATTTAAGATCGACTTTTTTCTTTATTGAATCTGGTTTCCATTTGAAGGTTTCCTATAAAAAAATACTATGACCTGTAGTTGAAAATGACTTAAAAATCAGCATTAGTAAATGTTGTCTTTAAACTTAAAATCGACCACTTCTATAAAGAGACTTGATCAACGTTTTTTCGTTATAAAACTCAGATAAACATAGATGAGGAACCAGCACTTTTTGTACATCTCGTAATGAATTAACTTTCTCAAGATCATTAAAACCAAATTATAAATATTATATTAGACGTGAAATTTTCCACCTCTTCCGACTTTCATCATAAAATATCCCACTTCAAAGACAATAAATTTTCTCACAAAAATAATTTTTCAAAACGTATAATTCAGAAGTCATTTACGTTAATTGATAAGGTGAAATATTTAGTATATAGTAACGGGGAGAAATGAGGAGAGGAAATTGAACCACTCTCGTTACAAGAAGAACTAAACGTATCAAAGAAATGAATTGACACGGGGCTAGCCGCCATTCCAACCTTCTTAAACTAATTTCTTTTATTATATTTTGTTAAATTTATTTTTTGTTGATTTATAAATAATAATATTCAACATTAGGAACTTTGGGTACGAGTGAGTACTATTGCGAAGAAATTAATTTATATTAATTGATTGTCGGGGTAGGGGAGCAAACATCCCTCCCGTGGACATATGTAAGGGTAAATGGTAGGAGAGACAGATTCATAAAATTACAAGACGCGCATTTCACGAATTCATATTTATAAACACACCGTATATTACGCGTACATTAAAACGTCGTATAATAACGATAATCGATACAAACAGAAACGAGAAACCTTTAAAAATATTTGTGTTCGAATCAGCTAATAGTTAGATTATGAATAACATCTTATTTTACATACAGACACAATGAAGAGCGCAAGCAGATGACGTGGTACGACGAGCGTCAGATTCCAAAACTTGGAAGTACTATTCAGGTATTCAAAAAATGCTCACATTAAAATAAAATTATATGTATGTAAAATGTTGAGTAGTCACTATTCGTATTCTCATAGACAGAGAGGGTACTAGCAATGGTAACATTATCTTATCTGTTAGAAATGTATAGTACCTGAAATAATCTCGACAAGTTGGAAGCTCATATAGATCAGTTTCTTGCTCTTCTTTTTGAAATACAATAATATCACCATCCATTAATTCTTCCAAAACTTTTTCTAATGGTTCTGAAAGATTTTCTATTTTTTCAACCATATTTGGTTTTATTTCTTCATATAATAATAAACTTGTAACTTGAGGATAGCCAGCCCTCTCATTGAGTATTGGTAAAAGTTCCTCTGTAGAAACAAGAAACAAATATATCAATCTATAACATTATCAGTCAAAAATTATATTAGTTCTGCATTTAGCCAAGTCAAATATTTTTGAATTTTGTGTTGCAGAAACACTATTCCTCCAAATTTTAAGCAGTCAATTTTCTCATGATTATGAAGTATACTGTGAATAATATCAATGCTTTCCTAATTTTATTTACTGATATATATTAATTTAATCGGCATGTTTACTTGTTGATTTTTTAAAAGTATTTTTAAAAAGAATCAGTAAAATCATGGGATAAACATTGGAAGGGTATTAGCACAGTTAATTAGATTGCTGATCCGATAAAATAATCTTATTGTTATTTGGATAATTAATCCCCAAGAAGCGATATTAAAATGTCCCTGCCATGATGAAATTAACAGCTTATTTACCAAACATTATTTTTTACCTATACTTGTTTCTGTGACAGACAAAATCAAGCCTTTCCGCATAGCGTAAAAATAAATTACAACTGCCAAGGCAATGTTTAACAAAATGTAGACTGGAATGCAGATATTAACTTAAATTTTTAATATACTAGGAATTCTTAGAAAAGTATAAACTTAATGTACTTTGGTACTAAGTATATTATTATAAATTTACTCAAACTACAAAATATTAACTCATAAAGCCAAACCAGGGTAAAATAACACCTAACTAACGATGTCAATGATAGGTAAATCGAAAAAAAAGGACCCGTATTTTTTTTTTGCGATTTGCAATTATTTATAAACAAATTACCTAAAAATTAATAATTTTTGAATAATGACAGCAGTCATTGTTATACGGCAAAAAATATGTGGTTATATACAGAAATGTATATAACATTTGTTTATCAGACTTCAATTTGTCTATATAAATTGACTATAAAACATTCAATTTTTGAAACTTTTATAGTATGAAATGTCCATGATCTATCTTTTTATGACTTCTTCAAATAGCATTGACTAATTCTACTATAATTCATAATAAACTCCACCCAGACTTGCCATAAGGATCTAAAGACATTGTGCAAGAAGTATGCAAACATTATCTTCATAAATTTTCAAGTACATGTTCTGTCAGGCGAAATAGATCAAGTGATTGTTCATTACATGATCACAAGGTAAAACGAAGTAAGTAAAATGTGAAGTCTCGTTATATGCGACAAAAGCTCAGTTGTATTGTGAGAAATGATCTATACCCGTGTGCAGAAATCACAGGGATGATCATGAAAATAAGCTTACCTAAAAATTCATAGTTAGTCTGGCATCATCACGCATAGATTTTGCTTGGGATTTGGCGTAGGCACTATGGTTATTAGACGTGCAATTCTTTACTGTCGTTTATACTAACAAATTGATGTCTAACAAAAAAATGGTATATTGATTTCTGTCATATTTTCCCTGCAGATTCCATTGCTGTTATCAGTATTAAAAAATTATTAGTTTTTGGGTAACTTGATTGAATAATTTTTTATAAACAATTGCAAAGGGCAAATGAAAAAACACTAGTATTTTTTTCGATTTGACTATTATTGACATAGTAGTTTAGCGCCATCTTACTCAGGTTTGACATGGGCTTTAAAGGGTTAAGAGAGATCAAGAATATTAATATAATTGAACAAAAGAGTATATTTGAACGTAATGAACCTTTTCAGTCACAGGAGCCTACATATAGACTACCTTTTTACTCCCTTCTTTTATCGTTAAATTTTTTAAATCACGTATAAATCTGGAATTTATTGTATTTTTAGTAATTTAATTACTGAAACCTTAGTGTGATCAACATATTATATGAATTTATGCAAATTAATTATTGTTATAAACAAATGTATGCAGGAAAAAGGGTGTTTTCATGAATCTAATTCGTTACTGGCGAAATTTCACTGTAAACATATGCTAAACATACTTTGAACTTATTATTTTATTATCTAATATAATCTTTCTACCATTTTATTCATCAAAATGTTTAATGGGGTACCAATATGACGTCCGTAATGATGAAGAAATGGCTGTTTTCTCAATATATAAGCATTTACATATTTAAAAAAAAATTGTTTTTCTATATTAATGTACAAGACGATATCATAAATCCTTTGAGAAGAGGGAAAACTTACCTTTATTATAATGGAAGGTTTTCTCAGTCGCGTTGAAATCTATAGACCGCAAATAAAGAAAACGAAAATGGGAAGGTAAGAGACGTGATACGGCCTGACGTGTGCCAGGTAGCTAATGACCTTGAAAACTCAAGGACAGGTGAGTAGGCAGGCGTTAAATGATGATACGCGCGTCCACAAAAAAAAGGTTTGTTGAAAGCTATATATAAATAAAAAATACAAGTCGCGAACAAATGCGGAGGTAAACAAAAAGAGAATCTGCGACAGTACACAAAAAAAATAAAATATAATATAATGGCGGTCGCCAAGCTTCGGCTAATTAGCCAGGAGGTCCGAGCGAGGCTCAACGCATGCAAACAAAGTAAACAATACAAAAATGGTTCGGATGGAGAAAGAAATGATAAGGCAGAGGCACTTATCGGCTCAGCAGTCACGAATAAAAAAAACTACACCTTTCGGCACCCACACACGTTACTTACTTCTCATGAATCAAACCAAAGAAAGGAAATCTAACTTACAGTTCTACGGCTCAAGATATACTGAGCCGGCGAGTGCCACTTACCTCTCCCTTCCCTCTCCTTGCCAAACATAAACAACGAATTTTTCGAAGTCGCTAACCTCGGAAAAATAAGCCTTGATCTTAGGCTGCGAGTAACGACGGGATCCGGCCAACGGCCAGCAGCTCCGTCACAGCCCCCTTTATAGCTGACGCTCCCAGAAGGATGCGACAGCTCTTACATGCGGCTGCCAGAACCCAAACCCAAAATAACCAAAGAAATAAAATAGAATAAATAAAAATAAAATAGAATTAAAAAAAGACAAAATGGCTACCGGGAGGGACCAATCCCCCAGCCCTAGAGCCGCAGGCGTGCCAAAGGCTCCATAGCCCGGAGGAACCGGTGGGTTCTGGCGCCTTGAAATTCACTATGATTTCGCGTTAAAAATCCTCTACTCTTGGGTAAGGAGCTAATTGCGTGGCACGTGGTGAATCTCTGATATCTCTGGTAACACCTGCTTCCTCCGCCCTATGGCATTCACTGCTGCGGAGATCGCAAGGCGGTTCGTCGCCTCCACACGCTCTTTTATCCACTGATCCACCAAATCGGCACAGCTTGGTCAGGTTAAGAACGAGCAACTCGGAGTGCCACACTTCGGACAACTCCTGACCCGAGTATCACGGCACGTCACGCAATTATTTGCGTAATGGCCAGCCTGTCCACACTTGAAACATGTGACTGCCCGCTGACGCGTTGGGTACGTGGACGCTCTGTGGCCAGGTACTCCACAAGTGAAGCAGCTGCCCGTAAATGGCACCGCCGATTGACCAAGCTCTATGCTACGATGGACCTGTGGAAGAAACGACGAAGCAGCATTTGGAGGGTTGATTAAAGTCGCCCTAACTAAATTTTACTGGGGGTATTTTACCGCCACCCGGAGCGGCAGCCGATAACTCACCGATACTGCCAAATGAGGATCTTGATTTTCTTCTTCCTCTAGATATCCTCTCCTTTCCAGAGGAGCTTTTGCTCTTAGGGGACCTAATATTGTATTCCTTTTGGGTTGGGCTTTGGGAGCTAAATAAGCTGCACCATGCACCAACATTTTATCCTTGGGCGGGGGATGTACATACCCTAACTCCCTTTCACGTCTGCACTCATACTTATTCCCATTGTACTTGGGTCAGCAAAATTTCTTATGTCTTATGGATTTGCCATCCAAAAACCTCCAATACTTAGGGTGCAGGTTAGCGATTATCCTTTTTACCTGCGTTCTTTCCAAGGGCGGCCTCCTATAACGCCTGAAGACACACTTGCAGGCCGTTTTATAACCACTAAGGCGCTCGCCCTCGTCTTGCGTTCGACGGATCAAATCTCGATCCAAATCGATATCACAGAAACGCCGACAAATGTGGGAGCGGAAATTAGTGATAAAATCTCTCATGAAATGCCAGCCTAGTTCGTTATTCTCAAACCAAGCGGCGACTGTATAACTGAATGCCGTTGATAAAGCAGCAAGCATCTCCGAGTCAGGAATGTCATAAAACTCCTGACACTTCCTGAGTCGCTCCGGAAAGCTTTCAGGGCTGAAGCTACCTTTCCCTGTGAACTGAAGGCGGAAACCTCGGAGGGCACTGAAGCCATCGTACTCCACACCGTATGTATTTTGGCACCTATGTCTCCTCCGATGTCTCAAACGCTTATCCCGGCTTCCGAAGGCTGCATCGCTATCTCGCTGGAAGACTCGCCGCTCGATCTCGTTTTACAGGTGCTCTTTTGGGACACCCTAGCAGCGGCAACGCTTGCGGAAGTTCTGGGTCCTTCGCTAACTGCACATGGTTTGGGCCCATTATCACCCGCTAACGCATTCTGGGTTATCGCCCTTCAATGGGAATCCCCTTTCTATCATAGGCGTTCCTCCTGGCCAGCGAGTGCCCCTGCGCATGCGCATCCATGCTTGAAGATGGTTCAAACACCCTCCGAGGACTACAAGCATAAACCGGGGATGCGGCCATATACTCCCGCGCATTGTTTCCTCGGGGGAAAGTGACTGCACTCTCCCCGAAGAGCATCATCGCCTCAAGGTCTTCTCTAGACCGAAGCGACGGTTGTGCACGCGTCTGCGTATGCGCAGGTGACGGCACCAAGATGGGGCCCGTCTTTTAGTCATCCATTGGTCGTGGACCTCTGACACAACAGTTTGGTGATAAGGAATCGTCTCACTACCTGACGATACCCCCTCACGGGTCTGGTGGGGCCTCCCACCCGGCGCCAACCCCCCACGGTCTTGCAACTCACGCGCCTCCGAGACGCGTAACCTCGCTGTCGCTAGAAATAGATCCAGCCCGCCATAACTGTTGCGCAGGAGCCCCTGGATCTCCGCATCAACCGCACAATCAGCGTCAACACGGAAGTTAACCTCTCTCGATTCCTCGCACGGTATACTTTGCGCTTCAGGAGATTAAGGAAAAGGATTGAGCTCTGGTCTATTTCTACAGACAATCACTCGTAAGAGCTGATCTCTTAACTCTTCAGGGATGCCTTCAGCTCTTACCCCCAACTGCTCCGCGAAATTGCGCGGAATTTTACTACTGAAAGTAAAAGATCATTTTTAATGTAAAATTTAATATTGTACACCCATATGGCGGCTGTATTAATGAAAAATATAGTATCTTTTTAACGGCACTAACGCTTACAAGATTTTTATTTTTTGACAAATTTATTTTTCATACGATGGCAATATTAGAGTTGTTTGATTCTCAAAAAACAATATGACGGATCCAGGATGGTGACTGAAAATCTAAACAAATTCTTGGTTTCTCTAAAAAATTTAAAATCAACGTACAAACATTTTTCTCTAATACTTCAGTTTTTCGTATCATCTAACTGTCATAACTAAAGTGTACGAAACTTGCGAATTAGATGCGACAATAAGGTGGCAAATTAAAATACATGAAAAAAGTATACCATGTTCAGAAAATCATCCTCGCAGTAGTATTGGTTTGTAGTATTTCTAACGCAAAATTGTAGTTTTTCTACATTTATTACTACATTCTAGAACGTTTTAAATTTTAATCTGTACTACAAAATAAATTACTGATAAATAAAATAATATAAATAAGTGTATCTGCAAATAGATCTAATATATGATAATATTTTACACAATATATAAAAATATTTATCATGGAATTTTCTGAAAACTCAAGTGGTAGTGAAAGTGATGATGGCGTCTATGAAGATGACAGTGATTTCGAACATAGGGTATAGGATATTGATGAAAATCTAAATGAAAACGAAGTTGAACAAATGGATTTTTCAATTGAAAGTCATGTATCTAGTGTAAGATGTAAGATTCTTACAATATGAAAGTGATGACAAGACTTCATTAGATACAATATTAACTGCCCTGGATGGCATTTGGGAATAAAAAAGAAAATGATTTGATGACATGACTTTTTCGGAAGATTGGGGTCCAAAACTTCCTTCCAACATATATTCACCTTTACAAAACTTCCCGTGTTCATTTGCTAAACATTTGATTGTTCACATAGTACATCAAACTAATATATATGAACAGCAATCGCGCAGATCTTTCCAAAAAACAAACAGAGAAGAAATAATCAAAGTTTTTGGTATACATATCATGATTGAAGTGAATAGTTACCTTCTATGCGAGATTATTGGTCTTCAAATACTCAGTTTCATAATGCATATATAAGCTCTATTATGCCTCTAAATAGGGTTTTCACTTTGCTTTCCACCGTGTATTTGAACAATAATTTTACAATGCCAAAAAAAAGGTGAACCTACTTACGACAAGCTCTACAAAATAAGACCCTTACTAGAAACTCTCTCAAAAAATTACTTAGAATACTACCAACCATCTCAAAAAAAACCTGTGAATGAATGTATAATAATGTTTAAAAGGAGAAGTACCCTGAATCAGTAAAGTACAGCTAAACCTATAGAAAGAGGTTTTAAGATATCCAACTAAGATGTAAAACATTGAAGTTTTAGTAATTGAGTATCTCGATGAACAGTTTTTTAGCAGGAGTATATATACTTAACCTATTTATTTAAGCAATTAAAAGCGCAGTATTCAATTATTTAAAAAATGACTACCTGTCTAACATTCAGATAAGTTTAACGAAATGTGACTTGAATTTATTTTTATTTGCAATTTTTAAGTGAATTTAATAAAATTCTAGTAAAATTAATTTGGATATTTTAACTATAATGAAGACAAGATTCCAGGCTGTGACATATAGGCGGGAAATAATCTGCTGGCCAAGAAGAATCCACTGGTCATTTCGACGACGAACGTTTGGTGACCGTTTTGCGAGATGAATGCTTCTCGTGGAAGCTAATATCATAATCAAAATAAATTTCTGACTGATTTGTAATTTCGTAAATGGTGTTCCTTTTATTCACGGAAACACAAATTTATGGATCAATACTTTCCTCTTAGTAAAAATAATGATTTCTAAAATAAAGTAATAGCATCGCTTTTTTCAGCATCGTAAGGGTTGAAATCGAGGATCAGTTAAAAAGTCCTGGGCCTAATACAGAAGTCGTTTCCCTAGGACTCTGCGCTAACGTTATATAGTACTATTTCTAACTAACTTATATTCATAGTTTTCAATCAGTAGCTTAGTTAGTATTTCATTGGCAGCATTTTAATTTATAGGGACGGTGTTAGCAGAAATAATTGATTGAGGCGTTATAGTTTCAATATTTAAATTTATTTTGATTTTTTTATTCTATTTGCCAAGGCATAACAACCACAATCAACTACAAAAAAATATGCGACTTGTCTAATAAGGCGCAAGATGTAAACTAAAAAACTAGCGCACGTGGATGCGGTCGAATGGATCCTATTCACGGTGTGCCCATAGTCACGCCCTTTGCTCACTCTCTCACTCGCTAGCTTGCCCGCCCTTGGGTCAGCATGGGTTATTAAGGGTCTCAGTTACCGAGGTTTTCCTCAATTGTTTAAAACAAAAGCACTCGGCTATCGGTTAGCACATGCGCAAACACTTCTATGTACAAGGATTAATCCCTACGGAAATCATGAAGGAAATTGATATTTGAGGCTCGCTAAAAAAAACTGCTCCTTCATATTCAATAGTGAAAAGGTAGGAATTGCAAGGTTTAAATGTGACGTTAAATGGAACGATAAACATTGTCCCGGACAATTCCTCAGGAATAGCATTACAATAAAAACTTTTTCTGCTTACTAGCTTTTTCATGAAGGGCGAAATTTATTCCTCTTCACCAACGACTAAGCGTATAAAATCTCAACCATCTATCTAATTATGCATTTTTAACAATCTTCTTACAAACATTAACGTAAATGTAAAATCGAAACAATTCTGATGAGGTTAGGCCGAATATATATCATTTTTTTTATTCAATTCTTTTCATATTTCTGTACGCCAAAAGCTTACGTGGTGGCAATGCACTTAATGCAACCGCCTTTTGAAATAAATAATTCCTGAAATGTTTGCAAAAATTCACTAAATAGGGCTGAAAACGACAGATAAAAGCTATTTAAATTAGTAGAAATTAGTAAAAAAAATATCAAAATGACGTACAAGGAATATTTTTAATATTTTTGTGGGGTTTCGCAAGGTATGATAAATACCGCGATCGCTGACACCTGATCAAATGTTGATCCGAAAAATTGTATCAAATGAGAATTTAGTGCTCAAGCAGAAAACCCCTAATGAATTTTTAAAATTATTCATAACTATAAAAAATGACTTGGATTCATCACTGCAATTCTAAATATATAGATTGTTTATTATGGTATTACTTAAAACGCTACGGAATAAAATGCTAATACAAATCAATTAACAACTACAGCATCGAATACTATTTTTTATTCAAAACCTTTGATAAATCATACCATTTTTTATAAGGACAATTGTATAATGTTCTTAGGATTATAAATATATGACAATGACCGCATTTGTTTATATAAATTTTTTTTTCAAAGTATAAAAAATTACATAAAATAAAAAAAATGTATTTGATACGATAAAAATTGAGGAAATTGTGCATATTTAAAAAATTACAACAAATCATTTTGTTTAAATAGAATTACACTTACAAACAGTTACTAACTATTATTATTAATGATAGTTATTATTTGTGTGTATAGATCTACGATAGATAAAGATATACTTAGGAACAAGTTACTCGTTACAGTTTAAGAAATCAGAACCTCATCATAATTATATTTAAATATAATAAAATCATTAATTGACCAAATTTGCACATGTAACGAGAAAATAATACATTTAAATAATCCCACCAACCGTTATCGAATTTTTAAAGTTATAAGGTTAACCGTCACCTCAAATCTGCACTGCTGCTCTAGATGGGTCTTTTAAATTTCTTCGATGCTTACCTATAATTTCATCCACATCGGAAACTAAAGACGAAATTTAATGCGGGAAAGAGCTTTTTGTCTATGTACCTGGATGGATTCTCAAATGGAAGCCATAAAAATACGAATTGGAATACAACGTCGATCATTTAAAAATAAATACAGGATCAGAGACTTTATTTACTTAAATTATACATAAAAAATCCTTCCAAGAACTGTAAAACACATCCCAATCGATTCGGTTAATTCCTTTCAAATATATAAAATAATACAATTTAACCGATTTTGGTCAAGGAGGAGAAGGGTAATAGATATATGACTGGTAGTGTACGTAAAAAAAAAGAAATATTGTATGTTAAAAATATACTTACGAACTTTCGAAGTAACTGGCATATAATGATGCCCACAATAATAGATTTTTTTCTGTTTAGGATCATATAATTTAAAAAAAAGTAATACATCGGTATCCTTGTCAAATGGAGGTAACGTTGTTAAACCAGAATCAGGTGCTGCCAATTCGACAAATACATTCCAAGGATTTCCACTTTCAGCGCAGTCGGTAATTGGCTTCTGAAGATCCGTCTCAAACTCAATCAACGTTGGCCTACATGTTTGATTTGATCTTAAACTAAACGGCCATACTCGAATTTGTTCGATTGAATATTTCTGTAAAAAATAAATTTCAATTGCATCAAATAAATCAATGCTTAAGGTTCTATAGCAAGATATTTAAACATACATTATATAATAAGATCAATCGAAAGCATCCAAATAATAGTCGCATATTACAACGCGAAATTACTTTTGAACCCATCACGCAGAACTTAAATCATAACGACAAATGAATATGTTTTTCAATGATGTTATATTACACACAAGGCCCATTCCCTTCTCTCAAGATAACCTCTACGCTCAAAGCGACTGGTTTTCTTGAAACTATCATCATTATTTAAATGAAAAGCAAAAATTTTAACAATAGAATAATTCAATGAAAATATTGAAAATTTAATATTTGTGTAAAATATTAAATAGATATTAAGTAATATATATAATATGTAAATCGGCGCCATTGAGAATAATTCTCACCTGTCATTATGACTTAGGCTCTGTGTGTTGGGTAATAACAGAAAATATTTTAACGAATTCTTTTGAAACAGTCTCTAAATGATGAATTTTTAAAATTATTTTCTTTCAAAGTTATAAAAGTTAAAATTGGCAAGCATTTTAGCAGCTTGATCACATGCGATTTTCCAGTGTCAAGCCGTCGCCAAAAGCTTACGTGGTGGCAATGCACTTAATGCAACCGCGGATCTATGCGCTAAAATTGCCAAATTAATTATTGTAAATACGTGTAATTATTTTTAAAATATAAACGAGTTTTGAACATACACAGTTCTTCAAAAATAAAACCGAGCATAGGGATACGGGCTTGATAAGTCAATAATAAGTGTCTTGTTGTTGACTTATCCAGCCCGTACCCCTATGCTCAATGAATTCCATCACTAATGAAATTGATCCCCCTACTCCAACAAAATAATTGATCTACAGTTGTTTCAAGGCATATAATAGACAGACTGATTACCGAGTCTATAGTTATACAATTTTAGTTGATTCAGTTTTACTTCAATACTTTCAATTTTTCTAGTTCATCATTAGTTTACATCATTAACTTTATTCTATATTTTTATTTATTAGACGCTATCTTTTTATATATTATTAAATTGATTTTGAGATATACTATGTAAAATTCTCATTCTTAAAATAGTCATAACTTCATCGATTTCCATTGGATCAGATCCATTTTTTTTATTTTATAAATAATTTTCTCTACTTAATAAATCCACGTAAGGATGCAAGTCGATACAATATTTCCAACGATCTGATTAAGGTTATTTGTTATTACATTTATCATACTTTTGTCACTATTAATACGTTGCGTTCATTGATGTCAACCATCAACTAGCAATTACAGATTCACTACACTAGAATAGTTCCAGAAGTACCTGACATAACAATGAAATCATAACAAATTTTGGGAAAAAAAATCTTTATTTCTCTATAATTTCTCCAAATGGAACTTTTTTCGCCTTCTTTGGATCCGATTTCCCTTTCTGTTGATTGTCTTAACTGACCCTTTGTCCCATGTATAAAGTAGTAATACAACATTTCATCTACGGTTGTGAATGGTGTAAAAACTACACTTGGTTGTTATGAATCTAAAAGCTCGACTTAAACATTCTGGCGACGTATACGATGTACAACACTTTTTGAAATGCTTACTGTGTCGGTCAGCACGTGTCCTTTTAGTTTACACTAGTCAAATATCACTTTCTGACATATTTTGATATAGAAAAATGTAAATTTAATGCACAAAAATAAATTAAAATAAATTAAAAATTTTAATTAAAAGGAGATTGATTAAACATCTTACGTTAACTATAATATTTCATGTTTGTCTAAAGAGAATAGCTATATTCATTTCTGTTATAACGGTTTTATTTTTATTCAACAGTATAAACAGCACGTTTGTCAATGTTATTTTTTACGATAAAAATAGCTACTCTTTATCCGATTTGTATTTTAATTTTTTGGTTTGAAAATTTAAAACATGCATGAATGATATGATTCTTTTCGATAAGTTCATTGTGAACTAATGTATAAGCAGCTACAATGGCCAATCTTATACCTACATCAATGTAATTCTTGTAGCTAACTCTTATTACATACAATTTTTGTCTGAATAATACTTCTCATTCGTGATTCTTAAATCTTCACTTATGATATTGCCTGGTTGTATGCGTAAAAATCATTATTTCCATAATATAACCGTAAACCATATGAGCATTGTAAGCAAACTTTTTCTTGTGTAAACTTACAGATTCACGAATGCATATCTCAACCTTGTTTATGATACAGCTATTTCCTAATTTTGGAATTGTAATTCTCGTAAAAATGTAGGTGTCACGATAACCATTTGATTCTTCTTCATCATTAGGACCTGTATAAATTGGAGTTTATCTCAATGTTGGTAAGTGCTGTAGCTTTCCAATATGTGTTACATGCAGGCCGCCAACATATATACCTCTACCAGTAATTTTTATATTGCAAATATGGTTCACTATTTCAATTTCTATCGTATATTTCTAATGTCTTTTGGCACATTGTTTCCCTAAAAAGGAAATCATTTTTCTCTTTGTCATGAGATCTCTAAAAATTTAAAGATAGTAGTTCCGTCGAAAAGCAATTTCGAAATGGAGTTCGAAGAAAATCATATTATTAAACATTTAGAAATAATTTTCTTCAAAAAAATATATTAAAATAGTAGACTGCAGTTCAAATAATCATGTGGACATATAAAAGAATAGAGAATTAGGAGATGCAATTGAATTTAGGTGGTTTCGTGGAAACAGCATACTTTATCACAGAAGATGCATGACGAAAACGAATCAATGAGATGGCCAACGCTATATCGACTGCTTCATTCTGTTCCAGAACTCAGGAATAGCATTACAATAAAAACTTTTTCTGCTTACTAGCTTTTTCATGAAGGGCGAAATTTATTCCTCTTCACCAACGACTAAGCGTATAAAATCTCAACCATCTATCTAATTATGCATTTTTAACAATCTTCTTACAAACATTAACGTAAATGTAAAATCGAAACAATTCTGATGAGGTTAGGCCGAATATATATCATTTTTTTTATTCAATTCTTTTCATATTTCCGATAAATTTTTTCATTTTATTCATACAAAACTATACTTTTTAGACTCATGGAAGTCTAAATTATTAAAATTTGATTTTGATTGAAAATTGCAATAATTTGTCTATTTATATATTTTTTATTAACAATCAAACACATTTTTTCCAGAAAAAATAATTTCTCCGTAACGCAGACAGCTGAGATTCTGAAATTGTATCTATGTATTCTTAATAGATTATTATATATACATATGTTTTTTTAATTTTTCATACACTTTTTTCAAATAAAAAATTTCAGAATTAATAATTAATTCTATAATTAGCAGACTCTTTGAGAGGCACATTTTCCTGCAGCACTCATCAAAATATGTTTATAAAGAATTAGATTTTCAAAATTCAAAGTGGCCGATCCAGTATGGCGGATTATTTTTTTAAAATTAACTGATAAACAATGTGAGAACAGGTATTTCCCCAACTAACACTTCTAAGCTATTGAATAAAGTAACACTATGACTTTTTGTTATTTTTCATAATTAATTTGTATCTTTAAGAATCAATTTATGGATGAAATAACTACTTTCTGGAATTGTAAGGTTATTGACAGTTACAATTTTATTTCAGTAATATAAAAAATTAAAATAATATATAACTATTTATCCACCACATCCATGTCATCATTTTTGAATGATACTGAGAATATTATTATAGAGTATTAATATTATTATAGAGCATATTATTACAGAATATTTATATAGAATAATCAAATTCAGTTGCGAAATCTATTCAAGTTTACATAATTTGATGGCTGAAATCCCTACAAGTCAATCCTAAATAACTTACATAGAAAATTAGCAGATATTATCTAATGATTGAACATTTTCTTGACCATATTGAATTTACCTCTTTGAATTTCAAAAATCTTTGTTTTGGTTCTAACTGAAGCATGTTTATAAGTCTCAATTTAAAATGAATCTTCAGTATCGAATATTAATGATTGTCAAGTATATGAAGAAGTTCAATGGACAAGAGTGAGCGGGGAATGTGAAGAAATGACTACTGAACGATAGGCAAATAATTTAAATTTAATGGACATAAAAACCTCCTCGAGACGAGGAGGAAAAACCGTGAATGACAATGGCCGAACAGATACGAGGATATACTTAATTCTAACGCAAAAGAACAGTAATCAGAGTTTAGGCTCGCATAGCCTGCACAGAATAGCCAATTCGTCTTAGCGGATTGAGAGCTCTCTTACCTGGATTCTACGACGCGCTGTTTTGATATGAATGAGCAGGAAGGCGTTGCCAGTTAAAGCCGTGTGCACAGCTCCGACGTCTCGGAAACGGGATATGCCTCACTGTGTTGACACCAAATGGGCTACAAAGAGCCGCAGGGTTTGGCAAACGCCCCAGAGAAGCAGATATGCCTCCTACTAGCGAGCAGACAAGCCTGTCGCTAGTCCTGTTGAGTGCGTCGCAGTTTGCCAGGTTCGTACGAGTTACAATGTTCACGGGCTCGCACGTACAACGAAGTCGACACAATTATATGGCACAAAGACACACGGAGACTCGTGAGATGGAATATTAAGGGCTCGTCTTAAAGTGAGACAGCTCGCGATGGTTTCGCAAAAGAGAGCGAATACTTGGTCAAATGCAGTGTGCGAGGAAGACTGCGAAAAGGTGGAAAAATTCTCTTTTCCCCCTTTGGGCCTTTGCGTGGGCCAATCATATCCTAGCAAGGGTGAAGGGATACAGACCCGCACATGGTTCTACTGGAGATGTCATAAATCGCCGTACTTTCTCTTTTATAGATCCAACGCGCGCGTTGGGATATTTGGGTTCTTTACCGACATGTGTTGAAGAGAAAACGGCAGGTTTACGAGCACATCATTTTAATCGGTTTGCCCCTCCGCGCACGTTCTATCAACATGCTAACGCATCTTCGCGGAGAAGCTAGATCTATCAGTGTGGTAAAGTCGGAACGGGCTCCCTTTTTTTTTACATATGACGCGTGAGGGTCCTAATAGGTCGGTAAAGAAACGGAAGAACAAATTATGGGCAAAACGTGTGAACTATGCAGGAGCGCCATTCCGCGAACAATCTTATTGCAGATTAGTTATCAATGACCCACTAAATTCTAATATACAAAATTTGGCTGTACTCAGCATAGCTTTTCGAAATTGTGTCCGCTACATTAAACCCGCCATTTTCAATTTTGAATATCTGACTACTACAGATTCATAATCACCGAACTTGAAAACCCTTATAATCACTTTCATATCTGGAATAGGTGCTACAGAAAAATGTGTCCCTCAAAGGGTTAAGTCCACAGATGCAAGATATCTAACCCTTTGAATTATTATTTCACTAGCGGTTATGATTTATAACAAGTGATAAACTGTAAATAAAATATCTTTTAGGAAACCGAACTAAACTTGATACAATTGTGATAAAATTTTTTAAACCTTTTCTTTTTAAGAAATCAATATCATTGGCAACATGAGTATAGTAAATAGTTAGAAAACTATCCTAGAGAAAATATACAAGGATAATTTGGTATAAAAATATAAAATTATAAAGAATATAGAAACTAAAAAATTCCTTTTGTAATACTAATACCATAATCCTTCTATTACTGTAATTACTTTTCAATTCATTCCCCTTCTTGTATAAATGAAATTTTAATAAAATGCATTTAATTAAGATAAAATTTTAATCTTACCAGACTTTCGCTGAGAACTTCCAAAAACTCAAGTAACGTTGCTTGTTTACGCACACGAAAAACGCGAAATAGGGCTTTTTCTTGATCATAAAGATCATTTCCTTGATAACCCTCAAAACTGTCTTCAAAGAAAACATTCACAGTCATGAATAAGTATGCTTCATTACGTTCTTTTCGTTTGATCTGTTCCAATCTTTTTTCTTCTTGAAGTCTTTCCACCAACTGCAACATATAAAACAAATAAATGAAAGGTTTATCAATTAAAGATTGGTTTAATTCAAAAAGTACAAATTCATATTGAAATATTTACATATTTTTTCAATTAAATATCCTCAGTAATCAATCAGTACTGATCGCAACGCGTGGAACGTATTAAACGATTAAATTTCGCGTGTACTAAGAGATTGTCCTTCCCGTTTGTAGTGGCACATTCGTGTATTGATAGACATATGAAACGAGAAAGATCAAATTGGCGCACCGTGAAAAGCAGGATGAAATAATCGATTCGGATCTTGACTATACCCCTGTAAACTTTTAACTGCGTAGTATGGTGTTACATTGGTTCGTTGACGTCATCAATGACCTTAATCAACGCCAGCATTATTGCAAGTAGTGCTTAAATCATACTAACATATGAAGCGAAGACTCTGACATGATGAAACATCCGGAAAAGTGAAATTAAATTATAGTCTAATGTGCTAAAACATCCATGTTTCTCTCTTCACCTCCATGATGTTCTATTTATGTGTATGCATGCGATCATACTTCTATATATTTGCGCATCGAACCAATTTATTGTCATTCGGCTATCCAACTAACTTAAAGCTAAATAAACTACTTCTTTTGAAATTTGTTTACTTTCTTAAATTTTGCCTGAATTCTTTACTCAATCCCTATTTCAATCCTCGTAGAACATATTCGAATTTTTATATCCTATTCATAATTAATTTATATCAACTGTCGGCATATTGAAGACGCAGAAATTAAAAGTAACCAAAGTTCTTCTGACCCCTGATATTAGTATCTTTTTAAAAGTCCGCTTGCTAGCATATATGATAAGGAAAAAAACCTTAAAATAATTTTAATAAATTTAATCATAGGATTATAATAAACATTTCGATATAAGGCTCGCAGATGAAAAGAGAGGTGGTACTAGATGGCGTCAACAACAAAGAACGACAGGAAGATTATTTTCTGCCTTTAGACAGTCGATAGCTTGTATGACTCAAACTCAATTACAGCAAAAAAGAAAAAGATAATATTTGTCTTGCAATAAAGTGAGCCTATTTTTACATATTTGGCTCGCCAATGTAAATACTTTTATATTTATTTTCGGAGTTGGGAAGAAAACCTTCCATTCAAGGGCACATTGCAAGGACAGAGGGTTGAATAGACAAGCATATAAATTAATTATTGAGACATAAATGAATTTATTCGACGACACACATATCGTATATTGTACAAGAATCTACATAATCATGCCAGAGCAATTCAGCGTGTTATACAACTCGTGTATTTATGCATACTATGTCCGGGTCGGCGTCGATGTCATACCCCGGTATGTTCACTCATCGAGCGGCGCAGCGCCCCTGCTCTGAGCTACCCCGTGAGCAATCACGTTTACGACTTATCGCATCGATGAGATATAGAAGGACTTACTTTGGTCGAAAATAGTTATAATCTCGTCTCTACTCTCGCTGTACGATCGTCCTTGTTAGTACCTCGATAGTCCCTCAATATTTATCCGGATGCTTTGCGGACGCTGGTATCGATTGCTTCACAACCTTATTGACGAGCAAAAAACTTCCACATCTCCGAACTGATGCACACCATTGATTCACGCATCTCTTTGTATTCTTAGCTTGTTGTGGATTTTGATCAAAGTTAAAAAAAGATGGAGACATCTTGATACTCGCCAGTATCATCATATTAATAGCGTAATGTAGTCCTTAATAATGCGTATACACCACAAAAATCTAATCATGGTTTTTAGCGAGCGAATTCCTCACTCCGCAAAGTCTATTTGTTGAGGTGCATAAATTCATGTTTAATGCCATACTCCCTCACGATATCTTCGAACGCCATCCTGCATAATTCTTGTCATCGCTGACAAAATATTCCGGAATACCAAATACCAGCGAAAGATGAGCTCCTCAAAAGCCCGCGCAAGAATTTTCCCGACAGATACTTTTTGTTTCACAACCACATTAAAGCAGTGTGGTAAGTAAATGTTCTAAATTTTGTACCTACAATGTATAGGCGAGACTTCTTTATTGCAAAAAGTAATGCCAAGCATTCAATCTCTGACACTGTATAGTTCCGCTCGTGGTCGTTCAGCATCTGTAAACGAGAAGTAAATGAAAAGTTATCAGCATGTACAAAAAAAATCGAAGTTCGATCACGCAAGCATTGGCACCAGAATGAGCGCCGCTTCTAAGCTCTTAAACGCTAACATCTGCTGTCCATCTCCTCACTCCCACGCAATGATAAATCTCGCATACCAGCCAATCATGCTTAGAAACCTTCTTAGCTGTTTGACACTCTCCTTCCACTTTTCTGGATCCGGGCGCAAGCCCTCACGGTCCAAGAAGTATCTCAAGAATGTCACAGATGAACAGGCAAATTCACTCTTATCGACATTTTCTACAATTTATTAACGTGCGAAAGGCTCACTCGAGATATTGTAAGTGCTCCTCGAACGTCCTAACAATGACTATTAAGTCGTCTAGGAGGTATTTAAATGCATATGTTTCAAACTCTAGGCCGAAAAGCGAGTCCATGAGCCTTGTGAATGTTGCGCCGACATTCAGCAGTTCGAATGGCATTTCTTGCTGATTTCTTCCATTCCGATCTGTAGATAGGTGCTTTTCGAACCTATCCTTAATATGTGTATGGCGCGTTGTAGTTCGTACAAAATCAAGTTGAGGCCTAGCGCTGCCAAGCGCTGGATACGTGTCCACTTGCGTTACTTTATTAAGCTCACGGAAGTTGTTACGTTGTAACACAGGGTTACAATTATATACACATATATAACTTGAGAGAGATTATATGTAACATTTTCACGATCACATATGTGTTGCACGACATACAAACGAGCCTTTAGTGGCAACACGAGTAGAGCGATTTTCTCTCCCCACTAGATGGAAGGTCTGCAACGAGTCAATCACAAAAATACATATTTTTGTGAATCTGCACACTCTTAGGCTTTTCTGCCTCAGTGGCACTATTACGTCTTTTTGACAAAGCAGGATTTTTCGCCTTTACGGCAAAAATCTGCAGTCGCCTCTTGATGCAACTACATCAATTTCGCTTACTTATTGAAATTAATCAAAGTGTACACGTGGTCATATAAGCAAGTTACTAAATTGGGTTTTTTTTTATACTTTCGAAACTTTTTCCCATAAATGCAGTTGTTTAATTATTTCAGTTATCCTTTTGATATATATAAATAAGTGTTAAAATAACATTTGACAAATAAAATTACACATAGACCTGGATGCCACTATCATCGCGATTTTCACTGGCTCCAGCTCATTGCATTCTACTTTTACTATGACGGCTGTACTCCACATAGTTCCCACCGCCTCCAAGACTGATATAGCGTGAGCGCTCGTCACGTATTCAGACCCCCAGCCATCAACTCGCTCTATAAACATTATTTGATCCTGGGATAGCACACGAGATACCACGGTATCGCGTGCCACTTCATGGAGCGCAGTGCTCCATCTCGCCGACTGGGCAGCGGGCCACAATCCTTTCTGCAGCTTTCTCTTCGATCTCCATATTCATTGCTCTTCGCAATGCATGTGGGTAGTCTGCTGCCAATATCTTATCGATTCGTGCATTCGGCTTTCTCACTCGTGTACCAACCAGTGTATTACTTGGGTGCTTAGCCGGTTCCCGAGACTTTACTAACTTTGCTTCATACTCTTCAAATTGCCGACTCACTTCTGCACACTAACTCGTCTCAGTCTGGCCATCCTCTTGGATACTTGAACAACCTGTTCGCCTGTTTATTTGACACCGACCGATCTTACTGCATACGCTCTATCGCAACCGTTACCGCGGAGATTGTCGGGCTATTCACAATCTTCGCTCATTCCTCAGGTGATCCTTCCCATCGCCATCGTTATTAGTAATGATTGGAAATCGCGCTCAATGGACTCCTGTATTAGGTCTGTGAGAGGGGGAGATATCATGTCGCTCATGAAATCCTCTTGATATATATAGCGCAGGCATGAGCTGTGGACGCTGGCAATACACCATGACGCGGATAAGTCTATCTGACATTAAAAACACAGTAAATTCAAAAACAACTCTAACTATGGGGTAAAAACTACCTTTTATATTATAATATAAATTTATTATTATATTCTTATAGCCGCTAAATTGAAATTTTACTGATCTGATGATAATTACAAAATGTTTCATCGTCAATACGTAAATTTCAATTATGTTTAGCAGAATTTTACAATCAAATTTTACCACTAATAAATGTAACTTCTGAAAGCATGGTTTTTTTGAAAATATATGTTTGTAACATATAAATGAGTCTTATTTTAAATGAAATATGACAAAAATGACCAAAAAAGATTTTTTTAATCAGATAGTTTATTGTCTTCTATGATTGGAAGGGTTTAATCTTCATACCTTGTAGAGCCCTCAACATGGTTTGGTTATATTGTATTCTCAACCAATAGCTATTTTTAAACTTATTGTTATATGCGTCCAGTCGAGATTTCAAAATACTCCACCATAATAATTATGTCTCACATATCACTCATTCTACCGATAGATATGTAGCTACTATTGTCGCTCTCTTTTTCTGTTTCTTTCTTTATCTCACGCATGACTTTTGCTTCAACCATTACAGTATTTGTCGACGGAATTTACAAGAGGCGTTACGCAAATCATTTCATGATCAATTCAATAAGCCTCACCTTTGACATACTGCACTAGTATTCCCGGTATTGATATAATTCCATCGAACTAATGGAACTAAGCTTTTGTGGCATTTTCAGAACTCCGATTCGGAATTTAAAAAAGTATAGACGTTAATTGATGATAACCTTAACCGTTATATCATTATAATTTTTATAGATAGATCATTGTTGATAAATGTATTAAAATAAAAACTTCCAACTAAATTCTGAGAAGATAAAAATGGTTTTCAATTATGTAGATCAAAATAACAAAATAATAGTTCCTACAAAAAACATAAAGTTCTTAATAATTATCAATCAGTAATTGCATTACTTGTTAAAGTTACCTCTTGGGGGATATCTTCTTCACGAACTTCTTGTAATATGTGCTCCAATTCTGAATTACGAATATAAACTAACATATAAGCATTAGTGCAATGTTTAACGGTCATTGAAATATCCTCATCCTGTCCCCCATAGTTATGTTCAATAGCTTCTTGTTTTGAACAGCGTGAGACTACATCATCATCAAATTTGCACCACTGGAAAGTAATCACATACATATGTACAAAATCTTTCACAAAAAGTGAACAAGAATGGTTATAAGATAGAAAACAAATTAATTAAGGGCAAATCGGAATAAGGTCTTCGATTTTTTTATATTTGGTACATCGAATGCTTATATGGAGGTAATTATTTGTGCCAAGTTTGACGCTAAAATATTAACAATTTAAAATATTATAAACAATTTTTTTTAATTTGTTCAATTTTTGTTAAAAAGAACAACTTTTATTTGAACAATTTTCGTTGAAATCATTTCCTTGGATAAATTTGTATAAGAATCCGTAATATAACTTTCACGATTTTTAATAGAGGCTAGCTAATGACCTACCTAAACGCGCAACCTGCGTGGCTTAGCTAGAAAATTGGAACAATACAAACGTCGCACTCCCCTAAACTTTTCCAGATAGTTCGGTTATATAATTCAGAAGATTTAGAAATTGAAAAAAAATTTAACATCGGAATGAAATAAAGCATTATGTGTAGATGATACGTTAAGTTATCACGCATTCATTTCTATAAATAAAAACAGCAAGGGATTGATTGTGAAAAGAATTTCATACTCTAGAGATTACAGTATTACAAATCTGCAAAATAAATGTAGATAAATAATCTAGTCATTTATTTAACTTATATATTAAATTTATATAATTAATTTATGAACACGTTTATTTATTACATTAAGATAATTTTAATGATTGTAACATTATGAAATTTTATTATATGTTTAATAAATAAATGAGTATTTTAATTTCCTTTTAACCAAATATCTATTGAATAATTTAACATGCTATAACTAGACTGTTTATTTCTAACTGCACTTGGATAATAGATTTTTGGTAAAGCACGAGTATTTTCAAAAATAATATGAAATATACACTTCATCTAATTTCGATTAAATTATTTATATTTGAGTAAATAAAATATTTTTTGTACTGATATTATTTCGATGACATAATATGTAGCCCATAATACTGACTTATAGAACTGAACAACCTAGAAAAGTTTCGGATAGTGTAACGCATTTATCGGTCTGATCTTCCAGCTGAGCGCCGCAAGTAGCGCTTTTTGAAAGGTCATTACCGAGCCCTTATTAAAAATCACGATAGGTTTATTACGGATTCTTATACAAAATTGTCCAAAGAATCGATTGCAACAACGATTTTAAAAATAAAGGTTACCCTTTTTAACAAAAATGACAAACATTTATTTCAATTGTTTATAATTTTTTTATTAATAAATATATTATTATAACATATATATACTTTTTCTCAAAATACAATCATTTCCGGGTATTTAAAAAAAATTGTTCATATTCTATAGTTTTCGATTTATAATTTTTTTACTAACAAATATATATATATATCTTTTACGGGTCTGTTGAAAAAAAAAATTATGCAGATACGGTAGATAGTTTTCGAATAATAATAGTTAAAAAAATCGTATTTTGTTTTATTATTTATAATTTTTTCATGAATTAATATTTTAGCTTCAAACTTGATACAAGCGAGAACTAATTAAATTGGAAGATACAACGTTCACCCCTACATAGTACATGACTAAATAAATTAAAACTTTATAAGGTCACACACTACTGTCGCCTGTGCCTATTTCCTAATGTCATCTGCTTTCGATAGCTGTTTATGATTTTCAAACGTGAGAAAAGTTCAAACCAAACCACTTTACTTACATAAAGTCTCACGGATAAGTCATACCCACAGATAAGTGAGTTAGTCTTCTCCGAAAACTCATAAAACGGATCCTCTTGATGATGCTCTATGTCCCCCGTTAACGAACTTTTCCAGATTCGTAAGGTCGTATAAATTATCTTCTTCGGCCGGGATCAAAATTATACAACGCAAATTAATGCAAGACTTCCGCTGGACATTTGTATGAAACAAATATATTGATTATTATTTCCGCCGTTGTTTATTGTTAATCAACACTATTTATAAACTAGTTCCTAAATTCATAATAGCAATAAATTGTTTGCTCAAATTTACAGTCATAAACAAACAATCACGCCTAAAAAATATTAATACTTCTTGCAACGCCAATATTGATATTACTTGTAATATTAAGACACCAAATGTAAATAATTAGGCATCTCTCTCTCTTCCTCTTTCCCTTTATTTGACTCATTTGTTACAATTATTGGACAAACTAATTAAATAATTAACTTCCATTAATAATTTCATAAAAAGATACTATATGTGATATATCTTAAAGGAAAAATATACCATTTTCTATCCACCCCTGCTAGATTTCCTCCAATCATGCGAACAAAGGAAATCTTCTATTCCCTCATTAGCCTAATTGGAAAAGGGGCCCACATCAAAGGGGACCCGGAAAATTCTAAGGGTAGGGAAGCACGACGTGGGTTATAAAATAGAACGAAAGAACAATAAAACTTCGTCAAACTTCATCAAATAGTCGACTAAAACACCCTCACGAGGCTATTTTTGTTTCATTGTGAGTAATCACAGTACCCATCTTGCATACATTCATCGTGTCCAAATTTTGAGTCAATATATGATATATAACATGTTTGGAAATTCCTACTATATCTACTAGCTCTCGCACTTTTTTGACAATCAACCTTTCAGATAACTCTTTCCTTATCTTCTTTTTTCTTTCTGTGCTCAGTATCAACTCTGATTTACAGTGGAAGGTTCATTTACGCTAGCTTAGTTTTTACAAATGGAATTAAAAATGATTATATATTACAGTTTAATTTCATATTGACATAAAAATTTATTGTAATTGCATACATCCTAGCACTTTATCGGTAAATGAAACGGTAATTTATTGTAAAGATATACGTATACCGTTCATTGCAAATAGCGATGTATAGTAAAACAACTCCATTCTTACCGCGTGTCCCTTAATGTTCTATTTTTTATCTTTTTTATATTTTGACGTATTAGATATTTGTTCTATTTTATAAGGTTTAGTTGGGCGCTGTGTTTATATATATTTTTCATTTATTAATTTAATGTATCTTTGTAATAAAAGAATCCAGAAAGTTAAACAAAGTTAATTCATAGTGTAAAATTAATTACAAAAATCATAAAATAAAGACTTGTCAGTGTTAAATTTTCGTTAACAAATAAACGATTCCTTCTATGACAGTAAGACGTTAATTGATATTTTTTGATGTGAAACATTTATTACCACGCTATAAACGTGTGTAACGGTGAAAACTATAACCCAATGCACTAAGCGTTTGCTATTTGTACATACAGACTAGGGCCTAGAGGTGTTTCCGTAGTCGATTATGCCCCCTAAAAACGAAAGTTTCTGAAATATATTTCGGCCTTCTGAACCCTAATATCGAGGACGTTTAGTAGTAGGAAATAATTTTTAATTGCTTATTAATAATTGAACTTACCATACTAAAGTTATACACCTTTTGGTGATAAAACATTATTGTAAATTTCATAAGTAGCATTTTCAAAATCAAAATTCAAAAAATATTGATTGTAAGCTAGATATTACAATGTAACTAAAAAAATCATGTGACCACCATCGGCAATTTTATTGTTAAAATTGCTACAACTTTTTTTTACTAATAATGTTTCAAAACCTGTTGAGTAATGAAACGATTTGCTTTATTTAGAATAAATCTATTTATATATTAAAATCGCAACATTTTTCATTAGAAACGACAAATTTTTGAGATTTATAATGAAAAAAACACGGATTTTCAATAAATCTAAATGTTCAAAATGCTAACACCTTTTTTTTCTAATAATGATATAGACATGGTTAAGTAATAATGTGATCCCTGATTTTAAAAACAATTTATTGGTATTTTAGTGCGGCAACAAAGAAATTAGAACCCAAAATAAAACAAAATTACTATAATCGAAACGCCGCTGTGTCGGCAATCGTAAGGTCTCCTCAAACACAGTTGCCAAAACTTTTCTAACTGATCTATCATATTTTCCGTTCCATATAATATTTTTTCGTTTTTCAAAATTTCAAATACCTGATATGAAATAAAGATTCATTTTACCTCTTACATGGTTATGCAGTTTCTTAGGTAACTGTTAAAATAAGTGCACAGTAATTTAGTCCTATCTTTCATTCCATTTTGTCATCTCATTCAAATACGAATGGAATGATTTCTCTATCTTTATTCGAAAAAAGATACTGCCAGTTTGATCATTTAGATTTTTTGCATACTTCGTTTGTGCGAGAATAAAGAAGGTAAAATTGGATATTAGAAGGCTCTTATATTTATTCATTCTACTACAATTGTCACGTGATAATCAATACTTTTCAAGTGACTGCGGAGAGAGAGATAGACTTATGACGGGTGCCTAGCCGTGCTGTCGGTTACAAGAAGAATTGACGTTGCGGTCACTTAAGCGCTCTTGGCACTTCTTTGACGGTACTGTTACAGCATATTACCAAATGAGGGCAAGCGTACCGCTACAGGTTTATCGAAATTCCCTGTTATTAATTTTTTATTTTTTAAATTGCAACATTTTTCACGTCTAATTAGTTAATATTTTTGTCTGTAGAATATTCATTTTACAGATATTCTCTAGTTTATTGTACATTCAGTTAAATTCAAATTACGTAAGATATAAAGATTATTTCAAACCTAAAATTATATTTAAAAGATTAAAATACATTAATATAAAATGTAATTGTTAAGTTGAAATATACTTTACATAATATATTTAATAGAGTAACAATTTTACAGTGTATAACATCCAGCACATATTACACGGTTAATCTATTAAAGAGTATCTTTTTAATCATAGAGTTTTTCCTCTAATAACCGAGAAAACAAACAATTTATTTTAAGTTATCTTACGTAGGATAGATTATAGAGAAAAGGAAATAATAAGGCGATTCTCTCGTACAGCTCTATATGAAGGTGCACGTCAAAGAGACCTTATCTATGATTGGTATTAAAATAAATATTTGAGAGTAGACAGTGCTTAGTTTAACAAGCACCTAGTAAAAACTCGATGGTTTTACTAAGTATATTTTCTACAAGAGATAGGAGAAAATAAAATACAAGAATGGAGTTTGAAGTTAGGTTGCTTTTATTGCATTTAGTTATTTTTAAGCCATCTCTCTCTCTCTCTCTCTCTTTCTCTCTTGATTAGAGAGTTTTTATGTTTATTTTGAAGAGCTGGATTCAAACTGAACCTACTACTCTTTAGTTTTTCCGGGTCACTTTTGAAGTGGGCCCCTTTCCGATTAGGCTATTGAGAAGAAAGATTTCCTTCGTTAACCTAATTGGAGGAAATCGAGTGTAGATAGATGGAAAAATGGCGCATTTTTCCTTTAAGAGATGTCACACGCTGTATTGTTTTATGAAATTGTTGATCAAAGTTAACTAATTAATTAGTTTGTCAAAAAGTTGTAACAAATCAGTCAGATAAAGGGGAAGACATAGAGAGAGATATTTTGAAAAAAGGTATTAAGAAAAAAGCTGCTTAGTTTTTTACATTTGATGACTTTAAATTACAGGTTTTAACAATGTTGATATCGCAATGGGTTTTAATATTGTTTAGGCGTGGTTGTTTATGTATGTTTGTAAATTTTATGAAACAAATTGTAACTATTGTAAATTAAGAACTAGCTTACACGTATTGTTGATTAAACAATATACAACAGTGGCTTTAACAATCGATATTGTTAATTGATATATTGTATACAGATGACTTGCGAATATCTTACATTGATATGCATTGCGTGATTTTAACCGCGGCTGAAAAATCTCATTTTTAGGACCTTACGTATCTAAAAAATTTCGTTAACAGGGGACATAGAGTATCATCAAGAGGATCCGTTTTATGAGTTTTCGGAGAAGACTAACTCACTTATCTGTGGGTATGACTTATCCGTGAGACTTTATGTAAGTAAAGTAGTTTGAATATTGGTTTGGTTTGAACTTTTCTCACGTTTGAAAATCATAAACAGCTATCGAAAGCAGACGACGTTAGGAAATAGGCACAGGCGACAGTGGTGTGTGACCTTATAAAGTTTTAATTTATTTAGTCATGTACTATGTAGGGGTGAACGTTGTATGTTCCAATTTAAATAGTTCTAAAAAATTACAAATCTATTTTAAATCTGTTTTAATATTAATTGAGCCCATGCATCTTTCATTTATTTACAGTATGTTCGTAATTGGAATTAAAAGGTGTACAACTTTTCATCCGCCATTTTGCAATAGATTGCTGTAGCGGTAAGTGGTAGTCGAAATAAATAGATCGTAGATGTCATACAATAAGCTTAGGTATTTGTAAACATAACACCATCGAAATATTAGTCTATTCATGTCTGCATTATAAATTTATTCTCGATTAAACATGTCAGCTTACGAGCCAAATTCTCGTCATTTGCGGGAGGTTTTAATTTTCTGCCTTAATATGAAGAAATCTACGGCTGAGGCTCATTGAATGCTCTCAAATACCTATGAATAAGCCGTTCTTAGTGAAAGAACGTGCCGAGAGTGGTTTGAATGCTTCAAGAACGGTGATTTTGACGTCGAAGATCAACATGGCGGTGGAAGAAAGAGGGTTTTCGAAGATGCAGAATTGAGGGCATTACTTTATCATGACTCGTGTCAAACGCAACAACAATTGACAGGATCATTAGGAGTGACGCAACAAGCCATTTAAAAATTCCTGAAAGTCATTGGAATGATTCAGAAACAAGGAAATTGAGTGCCGTATTAGTTGAAGCCGAGAGATGTTGAACGGCGTTTGTTTTCTTGTGAACAGCTGCTTGCAAGGCAAAGACGGAAGGGATTTCTGTATCGCATTGTGACTGGGGAAGAAAAATAGGTTTATTACGATAATCCCAAGCCCCAAGAAAATCATGGGGATATCCCAGCCACGCTTCCACGTCAACGGCCAAACCGAATATTCACGGTTCCAAGCTCATGCTCAGTATTTGGTAGGACCAGCTCGGCGTAGTGTATTATGAGTTGTTAAAACCGACAGAAACAATCACAGGCGATCGTTATCGAACGCAATTAATGCGTTTGAGCCGAGCATTGAAAAACAAATGGCCGCAATACAACGAGAGACATGATAAAGTGATTTTACAGCATGACAATGCTCGACCCCATGTTGTGAAAGTGGTCAAGACATACTTAGAAACGTTGAAATGGGAAGTCCTACCCCACCCGCCATATTCTCCAGACGTTGCTGCCTCGGACTATCACTTGTTTCGATCAATGGCACACGGCCTGGCTGACCAGCACTTCCGGTCTTATGAAGAAATAAAAAATTGGATCGATTCATGGATCGCTTCAAAAGATGACCAGTTTTTTCAACGCGGGATTCGTACGCTGCCCGAAAGATGGGAAAAAGTAGTGGCCAGTGATAGACAATACTTTGAATCATAAATGTATAACCAGTTTTTTACAATAAAGCCTCGAATTTCGGGGAAAAAACGGCGGAAGCATAGTTGTACGCCTATTATAAATAGCATTAATCTGTTTCAATTCGATACATGAATTTGTTATTATTTTGCAAGAAACTAAGATACTCCTGTTTTATGAAGGCAGCTAATATCTTCCTTATTATGGTTCTATCATGGGAAAAAGGTATGGTATGTTAGCTTGTCGCAATATTGGAGATCAATGCCGGGCTTCATATAGGTAAAACAACAAAAATTTAAAAAAATAGTAGAAAAAGGCGAGAATAGATACACCCGAAGAACATTGTCACGACGCACCCAAGCTTTATTATCAATTAAAGTAGAAGAAATAAGTATAAAAAAGGAAAATATAACAAAAAAATCGGAGGTTATGGACGACACGAGCGGTCATTGAATTTAACTTCGGCTGAAAAGCCACGAGTCAACAAATTTGCAAATAAGTCATTCCAGACAAATACGATCAGCTCCACAGAGATAAGAAACCGATTTTTATGAAACTTGATATAAATATTGCCTATATAGTAGTGAATTTCTGTAAAAAATTTTAGATCATTATTATTACCGGATTAAAAGTTATAAATAATATCAAAATTTTCTTGAAAATTGTTCAAAAATTAATATCTCTGTAACCATGAGAGATATCAAAACGAATATTTAAAAAAAATACATGTAAAAATATAAACTTTTAAATTAATAAATCAAAAGTCATTGTTAACAATTTTTCGAAAAATTATTAACTTTTGTTTTAAACAAAAGACGATATCTCTAAAAGCGTTATTTTTATTTTCGAAATTTTTTTTAAATTTCATTCCCTGACTATTTATAATAATCAGCGATAAAATTCATAGAGCGGAAATTAGTAATAATTCAACGAATAATTATAAACAACGTCCACGGATAAAAAATAAACTATGTAATTAATAAACCAGAAGTCTTGTTTAATAATTTTTCGAATAGTTATTAACTTTTGTTTTAAACAAATGACGATATCTCAAAAAGTATTACTTTTATTTTCAAAATCTTTTTCCATTCGGTCCCTTGTTTATATTTCAATAATTATCTGCAATATAATTCATAGAGCGGATATTAGTAAACTTTTTAGAGTGGATATTAGTAATGATTCAGGGAGTTTGTAGTGAACCTTATAATACAACATATAGGAAAGGAAAAATAAGGAAGAAACAATAACAACAATTTAACAGATACCATTGGTCTTAAACCCATTTAATAGCAGATAGAAAGTACAATTAAGATATTTGTAGGTCATCGTGTGCTAAAAATTTTGTAATGTTAATCAGTTGACTTTATATTAGACATAAAGAAACATGTATACATTAGAAAAACTTGTATGAATTAATGTAGAGTTATGGCGGCGCAACGGCTGAAAAACCGACTCGCGCGGCTCAGGGAGACGCTGTTTATAATGATTCCCTGAATCAATACTAATATCCGCTCTATGAATTTTATTACTGATTATTATAAAAGATAAACAAATCCAATAGAAAAAAAATTTCGAAAATAGAAATAACACTTTTTGAGATATCGTCATTTGTTTAAAAGAAAAGTTAATAACTATTCGAAAAATTATTAAACATGACTTCTGGTTTATTAATTTCATAGTTTATATTTTTATCCGTGTTTAAAAAAAAATATTCGTTTTGATATCTCTCCTGGTTATAAATATATTAATTTTTGAACAATTTTCAAGAAAATTTTGATATTATTTATAACTTTTAATCCGGTAATAATAATGATCTAAAAATTTGTACAGAAATTCACTATTATATAGCCAATATTTATACTAAGTTTCATAAAAATCGGTTACCTACCTCTGTATAGCTGATCGTATTAATCTGAAATGAGCCAAATATAAATGGACATGAAGAGGCAGAGAGACACCAGAGAGTCGTAAATTAACAGGAAGGCCTCACTTCTAACCAAACAAAGAACCGAATCAAAATCTCAACAGCACTCACTTACTCTCTCGATTTTCATTCTTTACTGCTCAATTGTTGACGGTGGCAATATTCAATATCGTCATTTATTTATCTGGTGTCTCTCTCTTTTCCATCTCAAGTTTACACCTCGTTCCAAGAGAGCACAACAATATAGCCGACGAGCTCTGTCCAAAGACCAAAAGTCTGGTGATAGTTTTAATATTTATTGTTATACATATATACATTCTATATATTTCATTCATACTATTTTTAATAGAAAAAAATTGTATATAATTACAGTTTGGTTGGTTCAATTTATAGATCGAAATCGTTAGCTCAAAAGAGAACTTCATATTTAATATTTTAATTGAATCAAAAACTTCCATCTTTAAAATTATAATTAATAGTCACCTTTCCGTCACCAGATGGATTAATGAAGACTACATAATGTCCTCCGTGATTATCACCACTATGAACTAAAACAGCGTGTAAAATGTAATCAACATTTATCGCTTCTTTATTCGCTTTTAAATATTGTCCTAAACTTATTCGTTCGTAAAATTCGAATCTGAAAAAAATATTTATATTAAAATTCCTCTATACAATATACGAAATAAAATCTGTTAATGAGTAATTATGTATAACTAGTATAACATTTTTTAACCTGTCATTAAATTTTACTGAACAGTCAGTAATAGGATCATATTGGAATCTCATTAAATGTAAATGCAATACTGGTGGAAACGAAGAAAATATGACTCCTTTTTCTGCTTCTTGGAGTCCGTGTTCACCAGCATCATATTTATTATCTCCATCAAGTATTTCTGTACTGACATAATCATTAAAAGATTCGTAAACTGAAAACAAATTTTTTTTCTTAATACCATTTTCAAAAAATCATATCGTAGGGTTACAAAATATATTTATAAAATCTATACGCCAAGCTGGGTACTTCTGAAATTATCCTCGTCGTAATAAATGAATTCGCTGTTCTATTCAAATACGCCGATATACATATATATATTAAATGGGGTTGATATCTCTTAGCAACACGCAGACCGTAGTTCTTTCCACTTAACGACTCACCTTGCAGCTGGTGATGTGGCGCATGCGTATCTTTAATGGCGACATACAAGAATTGATTTAACATCATAAATAATCAATAAACACTATATAATGAAGCAAGAATGACGATTTCACAAATAAAATTTAATGAAGAAGTCAAAGTAGAAACTGAGACATTAAATGATATACTACACTAGACGGAATTTAAATCGCGACCCATGAAATTCAAAATTAAATTTTACCTTCATCGATTGTGCATCGTTGGGACAAATCGAGGTTGCGTATACGATTTCTGCTCGCAAGTTGTATGGAACATGCTTAAAATTGAAACTGTCATGATGTTTTTTAGTTGGCAATGCAATTAAATAACTTTTCTAAGCGAACATATTTACGCATTACGCGAAATACAAAGATCATGCAGCTTTATCAACTGAAACTGTTAGATAACTTATTCTCAATTATTTGGTATAAGTCATTTACATTGTATGTTATTCGTTTTCAGATCAGAACTCTAGATATTAAGCATATGATTCTAATAGAATAACTGGATTTCTACGGGCATTAACAGAAAATAATATTTCAGTGAGTTGATACAGTCATAATCAATGTCTACATAACAAATTTAATAGATACAGTTGAATAGATAAAAACTTTCCAATTAGAATGTATGGTTAAAAACAGAATGTCTACTTCATCCTAAGTTCTAAAAACAGTATATGTTGTTTTGTCAGAAAATCTGTTTCGAATAAGAGTTTGGTAGTTTAATAGCTTTTGTCTATTCGATGAAAATATTCCAGTAGGTGATTAAATTTGTTATGTAGACATTGATTATGACTGTATCAACTCACTGAAATATTATTTTCTGCTAATGCCCGTAGAAATCCAGTTATTCTATTAGAATCATATGCTTAATATCTAGAGTTCTGATCTGAAATCGAATAACATACAATGTAAATGACTTATACCAAATAATTGAGAATAAGTTATCTAACAATTTCCGTTGATAAAGCTGCATGATCTTTGTATTTCGCGTAATGCTAATGTAATATATCTATTAAAAATTTTGCTTCGATATTTATGCTCGCTTAGAAAAGTTATTTAATTGCATTGCCAACTAAAAAACATCATGACAGTTTCAATTTTAAGCATGTTCCACACAACTTGCAAGCAAAAATCGTATACGTAACCTCGGTTTGTCCCAACGGTGCACAATCGATGAAGGTAAAATTTAATTTTGAATTTCGCGAGTTGCGATTTAAATTCCTTACAGTATACATAGTTCATGAAGTTATTGTGAACAAAAGTATAATCAAAGAATAACTGATGGAAGTGAGGATAGTTTAAAAATCCAGAGATATATTTTTTTAAACACACAGCGATTATTATTTGACAACAGATTCTAAAAAATGCGACCATTTAAACTTCCATTTAAATAGCAAAATAAGTAATGTCTTTTATAACATAAAGCCAATAATCGCAAATTATCTTAGTTTTAATGAACAATGATATGAAATAGATGAATAAAGCAGCAGAGAAGACAATCTTATAAATAAAAACCAACAGAGCAAATAAACACAACAAAGTAATGAATAATAGTAGAGACATTAAATAAAATACATAAACATATAAAGATTAATACTAAAAACCATTAATACAAAATGGAAACATCAGATTTGTTTAAAACAAAACAAGATAACCGCTAAGATAAATAAAATTTTATGTATATTAACCCATTATCGACCGAAAGGCCTGATTTTGTTTTTGATCTACGACATGATTTTTTCCGTAGTTGTAGGCCTTAGAAAAATTTTGCAAACACGTGTTTCGACATAAAATTTAATTCCGTTTCAGAATCTGGGATTAAAATTGTGATTGACTGCGTAATAAAAAAGTTATAGCCAATTAAACGAAAAAAAAAACGTGGACATTTTTGCAAAAGATGAAATTTGTGATTTTTTTTCAGCAATGTTACCATGAAGGAATCATAAGATAAATATGATCAGGGGTGATCGCGACTATAAAAGTATTTCAGTGAATTTTGGTGAGACTTTTGAACCACTCCTTTCAACTAAATGGCGGCCAAACCGAAAAAAAGATCATAAAAAAACATATCTCATTTTTTTTCTTGGAAACTATTGAGTTTAGAGACAATGCCTATGGGACAAAAATGTCTTAAAATTTATCATAGAAGACACTCAAATTTTTTCAGAATTTTTGAAGAAAATTTTTGAGTTTTTGGAAAACTTGGAAAATACAATTTTCCAAAATCATCTCCAAAAATTCTGAAAAAATTTGAGGGGGTTTTATGATCAATTCTAAAATATTTCTATTCTATAAAATTTTTCTCTAAAATCAATAATTTTCAAGAAAAAAATGTTTTATGTCATAATTACAAAAGTGTTTAATATTCTTCATACAGAATAAAGAACAGTTAACAATAGTATGGTAATGTTTTGTCTTTTTTCAGCGTGTACAAGTACAATTTCAACAGCGTATAATAATAATATATATACATATCAAAAAGTCAATTTAAAAAATGTTATATTAGCTCATTTTTATTACTTGCTAGTCTCGTGTTATTTTGTGACCCTACAGTTACGGTCGAATCGACGTGACTGTTTTCCCTGTCTTAAGTCGAGATATTTCATGCGATCAGTCGATAAGAGGCATTGATAACCATAGTTATTATATTCATTACGTATTTTTATAATTTTATATTACAATGTCGCAAAAACGTAAGAGATGTTTCACTTCCTCTCATGAAATGTACGAAATTGATACATCAAAGAACACCTACCATGATATAGTTACCGTTCCAAATCCTGATATTTCTGGTTCTGATGCATCAGATTTCGATACTGATCCGGATGATGAAATTTCTAATATAACTTACAAAGAAGCTTGTAAAACCTATATTGAAGCTCAAACTAAATTAGAAGGAGACCAGGTTTTCAATTGGGTGGAAGAAGAAAAAAAATATATTGAACCAGATTCGATTGTTTCTACTACTGCATAGGTAACTCCATTATCCTCTTCAAAAAGATATAGTAAGCAAGAACGAAATAGAGTTGAGGTTCCTTTTCCGAGGGCCATTAGCGTCTATAATAGTTTTATGGGTGGCAATGATATCCACGTCGGACCTTGCAACAATTTGCTTCCGAGTATTCGTTTAAAAAAATGGACGTAAGTAGTTTTTTTTAAGACTAATCGAAGCTTCGATTGTAAATGTTACTGTAATATTCAATGCTGTCAGTGATGAGGGAAAAAGAGTTTTGTTCAGTAAGTGAACAAAAGATTTTGCACTTTCAATAGCTAAAAATTACATGACGCAAGGGCAACGAAAAAGAGAGGAACACAATATGTTCAAGCAAATGAAACTCAAACTTTGTTCTTATTGTCCCGTAAAAACGAGAATTATCTGCGAAAATTGTGATTTATCGTTTTGTGTTAAATGTTTAAAAGAAAACACTAATAAATTCGTATTACAGTGAGAGGCTAGGGGATTCCATCAAATCAAGCACCTCAAAGGAGACAAAATTCTACTACGTCCTCGTCATTGTCTCTGGGTCATGCAAAGAGTAGAATATGTTTTTTTCTCAAAAATTATTGACTTTAAAGAAAAAGTTTATAGAACAGAAATATTTTAGAATTGATCATAAAACCCCCTCAAATTTTTTCAGAATTTTTGGAGATGATTTTGGAAAATTGTATTTTCCAAGTTTTCCAAAATCTCAAAAATTTTCTTCAAAAATTCTGAAAAAATTTGAGTGTCTTCTATGATAAATTTTAATACAATTTTTGTTCCATAGACATTGTCTCTAAACCAAATAGTTTTCATGAAAAAAATGAATTGTGTTCTTTATGATCTTTTTTCGATTTGGCCGCTATTTAGTTGGAAGAAGTGGTTCAAAAATGCTACCAAAATTCCCTGAGACACTTTTATAGTCGCGATCACCCCTGATCATATTTATCTTATGATTTCTTCATGGTAACATTGCTAAAAAAATCACAAATTTGATCTTTTGCAAAAATGTCCACGTTTTTTTTTGTTTAATTGGCTATAACTTTTTTATTACGCAGTCAATCACAATTTTAATCCCAGATTCTGAAACGGAATTAAATTTTATATCAAAACAAGCGTTTGCAAAATTTTTCTAAGGCTTATTTATAACTACGAAAAAAATCGCGTCGAAAATCAACAAAGATATCAAACCTTTTGGTCGTTAATGGGTTAAAGGAAAATTTAAATAACATTAATTGGAATAGATATAGAAAATTTCTGGAATGATGCTGTGTAAAATATGATGTACATGGTCAATTGCGATGCCTACATACTTTCATTCTCCCATCGTCCGATCAAATTCCGTATATTGTATCAATAATTTCTGGCGTAACGATCTTATATGAGCGACCTGAACGTTTGGTTCCTCTAGTGCTGACTTGACTACAGTGAAACTTAGCAAATTACTTCTTAAACTTTGAAATTAACAGTTCAGAGTCCCTTTAGTGTTTATTAACTCTTTCTATGGTTACGAAAATAGCTTTTTGACGACAAAAATTATGCATAATCAAAGCACGAATTTAACGTTTTCCCAATTTTGTTAAAATTTATGAGTTTGTCTATACTTCCAATGTCTAACAAACTAACTAAATGGCGCAGCTTACTTAAAATTTGAATATAGTTTACTAATAGATGGTAGTTGACAGGAGCAGTATTGTATTTGAAGTTACTGCTCATAAAATCAAAAAAATCATTGATTTATCAAATTGTCCTGGTACATAGAGATGGGTCTGATCAAAAGTACAGATCACATTTTGAAAAAATGATGTATTACAGCTTAATTTTATACATAAATAACAATTTATTTTAATTGTGTGTATTTCGGCACAGATTGAATGGATGCAATAGCAATTTACAATTTAGGATATATGCATTCTGTACATTGCAATTGCATTATATAATAAAGAAACTTCGATCCTATCGTGTGTCCCAAGACTCGTTCTACTTTTTGTTTTACGTTAGATGTTGTCGATCATTTATACTACTGCTTTTTTTATAAATTTTATTCTTACTTGTTTCGTCCACCAACAGAATTTAATACAGAGCAGGTAAATAAATTTGAAAGAAAAATTACGATTCTTATAGTTGCTCATTTATTTACATAATATTTGGTATATAACAATAAGTCGAAGTGAAACCACATATTTTAATATTTATATATCTAAAACTAGTTTGTTTATTATATGCATCAGATTAATACTAAGTTCCATAATTTGAAAGTACATTTCTATTGGAATTTTTGTCCTGTTTATTCGTAATAATAAACATATAGTCGTAAAAATTATCCGTGATTCTTGAATAAAACTTATATGAACAAATTCTTTATTTATAGTTTATAAGGACATTTTTGTTCGACTACCTATTCCCCGTGTATATCCAAGATATGTTGAGATAGAGTGAAGGAAAGTATGATGAGGCGCAAACTTTCCAACATCTATGGCGAAGTCAAGCCCAGTCGCACATACTTACTACTTACGGGGCGCTCTCGACCCTAGACCCATGGGGGCGGTGTGCAATATTTGCTTTGACGAGGAAACATGATAGAAATGCCGATAATGTAGATATACGAGAGGAAAAGGTACCTACGAGGTCAATCAAGTTAAGGGAGAAAAATAAATAGGAGCATAGATTAAATAAACGAAAGTTTAATGAGCGAAAGGAAAGAAGTAAGTATAAAGAATCATGCGTGCAAAAGAGAAAAAGCTAGCGTAGCAAGAAAGAATAAGTCTGCGCGATACTTATAGTCGATGGCACGATGACAATTGGAGGCCGGTGTCAGTGGCTTACAGCTCGGCTCGCTTGAAGCGGTCGCTCGGGTTACAGCTGATGCAATATTGGCACTATTAACCGCACGCAATAGAACATAAAAGGGGACTGTTAATTGTCACGGTAAAAGTTACTGCAAGTAGATGCGGTATGGAAACGTCTTCTATGGCTCACGGTTGCGGCCGTACTGCTATAAGCCTGCATGTTTGGTATCGCCATAGACTCGAAGAGGGCGGTGTTTATAAAGGGTGTCGCGAACCCACACTTAGCGCTTAGTGTTGGTAGCGGACGCAGCGGGTCTCTCCCTTCGCTTTCTCTCTCTCTCTCTCTCTCTCTCCTCATCTCGTACTTGCGCAGATGCCATAAGTGATTATTGGGCACGAGGATATACGTGCATAAAACACAAAAATACAGGAATGCATACAAATACATGAAAGTTTAATAAAAGGAGCGAGAGAGATATAACGAATAAAGTGGAATACTGACTACAGAACAAAGAAAAAACAAAAATATAACAATACGAAGCGATTCTACATAAGTGAGAGATTAATATACGAGTAGATAGCAAAAGTTGACAAGTAGATAAAGCGTTGCTATATGAATTCAAAGATAGTAATGTCGAATCCCGATAAATCATCTATTTTTCATAATTAAATCGAACCAAAGCCCTATTCAACTATACATAATTAAATAATTAATTTTGAAAGTGTATTATATTAATATCAAGCCAGACGACATTCGAGGGAAACGAAGGAGGAAGAGACATGCTGATACAAATATACCGATATATAAAAATATAAACCTTTATTAATTTTACTAAAATTTCTATATTTTCATAAGTAATATCATTGACAAATTTAATTAAACACATTTATTAGCTGTTTCTGTAAGTCAAATTATCTTTTTAATAAATTATATACAAACTTTTCTAAGTCTAGAATTAAATTGAATTCAATAACAATAAAATTATTTCGTATTGTAGAATATTAATTATTCTACATTTATCATATTACTACGTTCAATGTTTGATTTCAAATGGCGATTATTTTTCAAATTAATACACTTTGTATACTAAAATAATTAATACAGCCGATTTTGATTAAATGCACGCAGTTTCATAACAATTTTTCCTTCAAGAAAAACCTCTGATTTTTATACAAAATGAACTTGTTGATTTCCAAGGTAATTAGAGGGTGAATTAAGAACATTTCAAAGCCATTACGACCATACAAGATTGTAGAAAAAAAATTAACGATGTTCTTTACTGTATTCAAGACAAACCAAAACATAAGAAGATTATTCACATTAATTCATTAACGATTATTTTGTTTGTGACGGAGCTTGTGGTCGTTGGACGGAGCTCGTCATTACTAACAGCCCGTGATTAGGGCTTGCTTATGTTTCCGAGGTTGCTGATCTCGGAAAATTCATTTAATGTATTCGGCGCGGAGAAGGAGAGAGAGAGGTAGGTGACACTCATTGGCTCAGTATGCCTTAAGCTAGGAAGGTGAATAGATTTTTCGGTTTTGTTTTGGTGGAATAATTGACGTTCGCGAGTGCACTAAGTGCAAAGTTTTTTTGTGCCAGATTGCTGAGCCGATGAATGTCTTTATTATTATCTCTCTCTCCCTCCGTGCAATTTTTTATTTGTTTATTTGCGTACGGTGGGTCTCGCTCGGATCTCCTGGCTAATTAGCCGGAGGTTGGCGACGGCCGTTATTTTTCTTTGTTTACGCGAATTACAACTGCCACCGATCATTCATTTGTTTTGCTTTTGTTCGCGCATTTGTTCTTTTATATTTTTTCATTTATTTGCGTAACGGCCGAAAAATTCTTTTTTTTCTTATGTGCATCTTTTTTAAAGCCTGCCTACTCACCTGTCCTTAACCTTCGAAGATCATCAGATACCTGACGCGTGTTAGGCCATAATTGCGCTTCTTATGTTCCCCTTTTTCATTTATTTTTTTTTTGCATTATCGTTCACGATTTATAGATCAGCCCGATTGAAGGAGCCTTCCCCTGATAAAAAAAGGTAAGTTTTCCCTCCTCTAGCGGAATTAGAGTTTTCGCGTTGCATGTTAATTATTGACTGTATTCTATTGAGTTTGGTAAAACATTTTACAGAATAAAAATATATTAGAATTGGTCAATTTTGTATTTCGGAAGTTTTAATTTTATTTATTTATTAGAAAACCAAAAATTATCTTTAAAAATGTTTTTAAAAAAGTTGGGGTATTCTAACAAATTCTAAGACATTTTTGTTTTTAGATAATTTGTAATAAACTCAATAGTTAAAAAAAATAGTTTAGATTTTTTTAGAATATTTACGTTCCTGCCACAATATTGTAAAAAGGAGAAGTTCAATGATTACATAAAAATTCTCTGTTAAACTTTGACTATTGCGATCACCTCTGATCATGATTACAGCATGAATTCATTGCGATAACATTGCAAACAAAAAATCCAGAAAAGAAATTTTTTCTAAAATGTTAACGTTTTTCATGCTTAAATCGATCGTTTGTTTAAAGTCCAATCGAAATTTTGAGCTCGGATTCTGAAAGCATAAAACTGTACATCGGAATATCTCGAAATAAAATTTTTTCAAAGCCGATAACATAAAAAATAATCACGTTGAAGTCTGTTAATCAATCGGGACGCTTCAGCACTTATGGATTAATTTAATTTAATTTTTTAATAGAAATGAAGTGCTACTTTTGTAAATCAAATGAATAGAAAATATATAATTACTGTAAGTTCTCTGTTCCTCGTCTATTTTTTCTCACTATTTAGAATAAATAATGAGGCTAAATTGTTTTCCTTGTCTGCATATTATTCAATTTCCTTATCTATCTACGCTAACCTATGAAGTAAAGCATAATCATGGATATATATGAATACATCAAGACATAGATTTATATGTTTAATCTCCTAACTTTTAACAGAATTCAAACGAAGAAAAAAGTACGAATAAATTATGTTATCTTATTTTCACTATTCAACTTACAGATTGATTAAATAAACAAAGTATTCTACCGAGTAAATGTGTCAAAAATGCCCTTAACAATTCCGTGAGTAGAACCCGGTAGGCCCTTTTGTCATTAAAAGTTATTACTTCAACTGAAATTTTAGACCGCTAGATTCATCTAGAACAAAACGGATGCTATATTGTATTCTACAGGGATTTACCGATATCTTGGACAATTTTGAAACTAGGGAACATTTCGAAAAAATGTACTAGATTTTCAGTGAAAATGTTGGGTTGCCCTTAATTTCCATATTAAATTAAATTTTATTGAGCTTTTTTAGGTATTTTTAAGCATATATGATTATTAGAACATTTAATAAAAATGATTTTTAGCAATACAATTTCTGACTATATTTTCTTATGAAAAAACTAATTTTTTATGTTTAGTAAATCATGTTCAAATGTTCTAGTTCAGCTAAAAAATTTAAATTATTTTTGTTCAAATTATTATGAATTCACAATTTTGGTTATGTAAACTAGGTACAATAATCAAACTTGTAGGCATGATTTACACACTGTTATGTGTTCATTAATAACTTATATTTTAAATGAACTATCGTGGGTAATAATTCTCATGGTTGATATACCTTGCACAAAAGTGAGTGCGCAGTTAATCGTGAAGTTTTATTAAGTATGAATAATATATATTTTTATATTACTTATTCCAAACATTCATTTTATTGTAAGCAATGTTTCGTAATAAATACCAAATTAGTAGAAAATGTCAGGAAAATCGGTTTATAAACAAAACATTATTACGGGAAAGGTCAAGCATTTGAAGCACGTCTCATCACCCTGTGTTCGGACATCATAAGGGTAAAAGAGTCCAGAAAAGGAAAAAAAATTGGAAAAGAATCAGTGGATCTAAGAGGAAGAAGTAGAATTTTCTTAAAAGGAGAGAGGACGACACCATGTCAGCTGGAAGACAGCGCAATGCTAGATTATTCTAATACCTGGTTGATTATTTAGAAGGCTAATAAAAACCCTGGAAGTTTATTTATTACTGATATGTGATATTCAAGACGAAAACTCCAATCTCGTATTGCCCTCACAATTATGCAAATGATTAATTCCTATACAATGATCACAACAGACGAAAGGCACACTAGAAAAATAATTATTACCCGACTGTTTCAATTTTTTCAAAAATTCTATGAAAGTAGAAATCGATAAAACTTCATTAAAATTAACCTATTAACGCTGAGGAGCACACATTTTTAATATATCTTTGAGCTCCAAACTTTATAAGAAACTCGGTGTAAAATTGACTAAAAACAGAGTACCCTACAATTTATTGGTATGCTCTTTCATATTTCGTAGTCAAAATTGCATTTTGATGCCCCTTCCCCCTAAATATATGATGGGTTTAAAGAAAAAAAATGCGAAAAATGGAAAAATTTTGTTTTTCAATGATTTTGTTCGAATAGAAACAGTATTGAGATTGACTAACCATGATCAACCACGATCATAATAGTAACAATTAAAGAAAACACTTTTTGATCATACGCGAAATCACTATAACCTCTTCCAAATTGCGAAAATGACGTGATATTCCACGAAATTCGGCTTTTTCTTGGATATTTTTTTTAGAAGTAAACATTCATGCGACTTTCTCGAGCGAAATATTATTTTACGTTAGATGCACTATTGATGTATGCGTTTTCTTCAATTTTACACGTGTAATTACACGTGGCGATCGATATGGGAGAAATTATCATTTTTTTCGGAATAATAAGCAAAAGAATTTCTGTAATTATAATTTTCAAAGGTTTTTTCATATTTTTACCACCATTGAATCAGTACATGGTAAGAAATTTCTAAAATTCAAGATGGCGGATACAATATGGTGGATGTCAATAAAAAATATCGCTATTTCGAAATGGAAAAAATTCGTTGTTAATCTACGTGCAATTTGTGAATGAAAATGTTCATTGACCAATTGACGCTTGATGCACTCATTCTGAGAAAATAATTCGTGAAACCTTGAAATCATTAATAAATATCTTGGATATATTTAAATATCTTTGGCGCACATAGATACACTGTATTATAGCAACGTATTAATATTCTACTATTAATATTCTAATAACTTCTATAATATAGAAGTTTGTAGATGTTTGTCTTCTTTGGGGGGCTTTATTATCGTGAGTCCCCTTGCCTTTCACATACTTTCCGAAGATTTTTCTTTGAAACACATATTGCAGATGGCATTCCTTGAAAAAAATCTTTGTTTTTATTGGAAAATTTGAACAAATTGTCAATTTATTGACATGAGATGTTTCGTGTGGGTTTTGCTGTACTTGTTGACTTCTTTGGATATAGTGTTTGGCAATTGAAACTACAAATTCTTTTATTCCAATTTTGTACTTTCCATCCGTTGCAGAATTGAATGTTACAATTGAATTTGTTATGAATGCCTGTATGAGTCTTATAGAAACGGCCCAAGTCTATTTTTTCGAACGAATACTTGGGAGTACATTATTACAGTAACTGTCATGAAGATCCACACCTGCCATAAATTTATTAAGCAGACCAAAAGCTTGTCGGAAAGGTCGTATTTCAGTTTTAGATCGTGCTTTTGAACTATTGAAATTGGCTTTGAATTTTTTACAATAATACAGTTCATGTCGCTGTTTCGATTATGCTTTACAATGTATATACCTCTTGCAGACTTCTTACTGATTTCATTCTTTGGTTTGATACAATTCTCTCTAATAATACCAGTTTATTTCAAACCTAATTTCTGTAAATATAGAACTAAATCTGTAGTCGTAATATAATTGTCAAAGTAAACATGAAATTGAGGTATCATTATTTCGAAAAATTGTTGAAATAGATTCAATACTACGCAGGCATCTAAGGCGCATTTCCTTAATATGTCCCCAACCATTGAATTGTTTCCACAATATAAATCGAGATGCAGTAGATAGCCATCTGAAGTACATAAACCCTAGAATTTCAAGCCAAATTGTATTGGTTTTCCTCGGATGAATTATTTGAAACCAGTTTTTGCATATGATTTGTCCATCATTTCGTCTACCGAGAGAGCGGTTCTCTATATGCCAAATTCTAAAATGTTACTTTGAAAAAATGTTAGTATTGTACGAACATGCCATGCTTTATCATTAATGTCCTGATATTTAGAATTTGAATATTTCAATTTTGATTTCATATCTTCGAATTTATTTCGAGACATTGCAGAAGATACTATATTACAAAATAAAACTGGGTCTTTTGACCAATAATTACGGTGAGACTTTCTTCTATTGAACGAAGTTAGAATGGCTATACCTATGAGCGTATTCAAGTCGTGCAATTTCAATTCATACCCAATTTTTTTAGATGCATCAATGACGTATTATTTCATTTTGATAGAAAAAAACGTTTCAAATATTTCTACAGATTCACTATATCGTATTTCTTTTTTCATAGATGCTGTCAACAAAACCTTATATTGAATTATATCTGTATATATTTTCTTACCATCATCCCCAATAAATACATGATCATTATCAAGTTTATTTTAATTTTCAAAGTAATTTTGGAAAGCTTTTCTATAGATAATTGTAAGAATCTGTACGCTTTGATCAAAATCATTATCAGAATCCTAATCATCAGAACTAGACCAATCAGGACTTGGTATCATAATATCTTCTCACGAACTTATTTTATACTTTATATGAATTGAACCAAAAGGTCTTAGTAGTTTAAGTAACATGTCATTGAAAAGAAATAACTATTCGACAGGAAATTTGTAGTGAAAACGATTTTCCAATGACCATAATTCATAATCCTCGATCTAATAATCTCATGTATAATTTGGTAATAAATAATGTTGTCAGAAAAAGAATTAAATTTGAGCGGAGATCCACTTAATATATAATACTGGCACTGGTATTTTTGTTGCAAGAAAAGACTACTTGATCAACTTACTGTTGACTTACTTATTATTCAAAAGTAATGTAAAAACATAACTTTTAAAACATCAAACATCAAAAATGTCTCCAGTACTGTCATTCATAAATTTTATATCCCTAATAAGTGAAATTCATTCATTTGGAAATAGCCTCATGCATGCATGTAAATATAAAACGATGTACGTTGCTATGATATAGTGTATTTATATGCGCCAAAGATATTTAAAGTTATCCAAGATATTTATTAATGATATTTATTAATGATTCCAAGGTTTCACGAATTATTTTCTCAGAAAGAGTGCATCAAGTGTCAATTGGTCAAAGAACATTTTCATTCACAAATTGCACGTAGATTAACAACGAATTTTTTCCATTTCGAAATAGCGATATTTTTTATTGACATCCACCATATTGTATCCGCCATCTTGAATTTTAGAAATTTCTTACCATGTACTGATTCAATGGTGGTAAAAATATGAAAAAACCTTTGAAAATTATAATTACAGAAATTCTTTTGCTTATTATTCCGAAAAAAATGATAATTTCTCCCATATCGATCGCCACGTGTAATTACACGTGTAAAATTGAAGAAAACGCATACATCAATAGTGCATCTAACGTAAAATAATATTTCGCTCGAGAAAGTCGCATGAATGTTTACTTCTAAAAAAAATATCCAAGAAAAAGCCGAATTTCGTGGAATATCACGTCATTTTCGCAATTTGGAAGAGGTTATAGTGATTTCGCGTATGATCAAAAAGTGTTTTCTTTAATTGTTACTATTATGATCGTGGTTGATCATGGTTAGTCAATCTCAATACTGTTTCAATTCGAACAAAATCATTGAAAAACAAAATTTTTCCATTTTTCGCATTTTTTTTCTTTAAACCCATCATATATTTAAGGGGAAGGGGCATCAAAATGCAATTTTGACTACGAAATATGAAAGAGCATACCAATAAATTGTAGGGTACTTTGTTTTTAGTCAATTTTACACCGAATTTCTTATAAAGTTTGGAGCTCAAAGATATATTAAAAATGTATGCTCCTCAGGATAGAAGCAATATGTCTGCTAATCTGTGGGCTAATGAGTAGCCATTCGACAGGATAGTTGCTTTTATTTTTGGAAAATTACAAAATGTTAATTTTAATCAAATTGAGGTTCTCGCAATTACTCACTGAATTCATGAAGGTAACAATTTTACGAGAGTAGTTCAAGTTATAAGAATATAATTAATTAATATAATTAATTAAAGTAATAAGAATAACTTTCGAACAATGTTTATAAAGTCGGCGGAACAAGTAGCTGCAGGTCTTCAAAAAACATAATGGGCTGTAACCGATTATTTTCGATAGAATATCATAACATACAAAGAGAACAATTTATCATTCAAACATTGAAAACAGGGGTCCATATTGAGACTTATAAGCGTTTCAAAATGCCGGATACCACAAAATAGAATGGACCATAGAATGTACAGATGATATTAAACCTTATTATAATAAGAGTAAGCAAATAAAAAGGTTTCAGTAAAATTAATATATTTTAAAGATAGTTATTCTAAATATTAAATCTTTCACACCACAACGATATAAGATAATAATTCTTATAATGAGATATTATGATCCCTTCCCATGTTGATGCTAACTCCCGCCCTTATCTGTCAAAAATCGATATCCTTTCTGGTCAGTAGATATTGATAAAATCTATGCTTAGTTAATTTAATGGAATGCCTTATTATCAATTGAGTATACTGATTCAAATTCACTTGAAATTGAAAAATAAATAACACCAATCAATACATTAAGTGACTAATAGCCCACAAAATAGTCTCGATGAGTTTACTTGCCCGTTGAAAGGGGATACCATTAAGTTCACTGAGCATCTATTTTGATACTGTCGATACGTCAGAATGACTTAACTTTTTATAATAGTTTTTCAAAAAGGATAGGACATTATTTATTCAAGAATCATAGAATAAGAACATAGAAGCTATAAGAATATTTTTTTCTCGACGGAATAATACTATTAAAATAGATATTAGCAAGTATATTTACATTTCAATGTATACTACTATTCCCGTTGTGGGTATGAAACACATACTAAATTGAAAATTAAAATATTTCTCTATTAAACCATCAAATAGTAACAATATATAATCTTCAGTACTTACTATTTTTTTTTCCTTTTATATTAAGTTGAATGTCATAAAACGTTTCCATTCTTGTTGAAGTGTAACTGATATTTTTACATTTTATAAAAGATACCATTTTTCCTTCAAAGAGTTTTGGAACAGTGCCTTCCACGCATGTTCCTTTCATTTTACTCTCCAGCTTATCAAGTAACTGAAAAATAATATTAATTAATATAAAATGAGCACTTGATGCATTAGCAATAGTAACAAATTAAAAATGTTCTTATTACATAACTGTAATTTAAAAATTATATTAGACAATTTCTTAATAAAGGCAAATATTTGTAATTAATTAGGAATTCATATAACGATTCAAGATAACTTGTTGCATTGCAAGGTTGTATAATTCTTGTTCCAAATTGGGTCAAAAACATGTATTTCAGTTTTCAATCGAATTGAATCGATACAAATATGTTGGCCGTTCTATTACCATTTCAGGTTACTAAAAGGTGCATCTACAGCCGTGAAAACTAACCTTTGCGATTGTCTTCACGTTCACTAAATCAGTGAGTACAACCACTTAATATGATTAAACTTTTTTCTAGCTCCTAGAAAGCAATCATGCAAGAATTATGCTGGAGTAGCAAGAATTAATTGTACTGGCTGCCTTGAAGTTGAAGGCACAGAAACAGAAATTGACGGACCCAATTGTTTATAAAAATGAAAAATAATGATTTACTGTCTTATCGCGGTATAATATTGCATAGAATACGTACACCTCATTTAGAAGAATTTCAAAGATTATCAATGAACAATTTTATTAATTTCTAATGAGTTATCAAAAATTACATTACTTCAAGAAATTACATACCACTATTAATTTTCAACTGTCAGAGTTTACAAACATATGACAGATTTATAAGATCGGATCATAGAAAACTAATTTTTTTTATCAGAGCTGACTATGTGATGAGAATAATAATATTGACTTATCAAATTTAAATTGTTTTAGTAAATTTTGACCAAATAAGGTAGTTTTATAGTAATTTTGTAATTATTAATAATACATTACTTAATTATAAATAATACAGAATTACTGAACTCTATTTTATATGAGAATGATGTCACTTGCATTCAATTTTCTTCAATACATATACTTTCAATATATTGATATTTTATGATTCGCATCTGTCACACGTTCCGCAATGGACACACTTTTTTCCCATGTATATTTAAGTTTATAAAACAGTCTTTTTTATAACTGATTTGTTATCGTTTCTAATCTAAATAACAATACAGTCAGTAACTATTTTTTCAGATTTATATGAAAAATAAAAAATAAGAATATATAAATCAAAATAGACACGAAATGGTATAATTTCATTAAATAAGATCATAATTTTTCAATAATTTGTAACGGAATCGTATTTGATTTGAAAATTCTGAGAAGATGTATTTAATATAAAAAGTGTATATAAAATAGCATTAACAATTAATAACCTTAAAAAGTAAGTAAATATAAATATTGGAACAACTTCGAGCTCATTATTATAATACACTGTGATTTACGTATAATATTTAATGTAAATGTTTAATATTTAATACATCGTTTTATATAATGTTTAATAAAACAATGTTTTTCATTGCTACAGTCTGTACGCATTATGATTAAACATTTTCGCCCCTTCTAAAATTAAATAAACTATCGTGTGAAAATATAATATTATATAATACTTACAACACGTAAAAACTCCTGAACATCATGTTGCATAAAGGAGTCTAGTGTTTCCCATCCAAAACTTTTTGTTAATTTTTTTGTTCCAACTGGTTTGTCAGAAAATTGTAATTCATGAAATACTCTTTGCAAAGCTAATGCAACACTCTTACTTGAATCGTCACTTTCTGTAGGCATCTTATATACAGCTTTTCGTAACTGAAATAGAGAACAATCTAGATTACTATGGTGTAAACTAACATCCATGAATATAACAAAATGATATGTACACTAAAAATACAATACTTCATGAAAGTGTTTACGTAATAGCAGTTATTGTGAGACAAAATAAAAAATACGAAATAATGAAAAGGATAGTTTATACAACACTTATAAGAGAAATTATAATTGGTATAATACGATCGATAAGGTTAAATTAGTTGAATAAATAATATATTATTTTTGTAACATCCGCCACAGTCAATACGTAGCTAGTAAAAATGAAAAACTTATAAAAGTCACACATCACTATCGTCTGTGACTGTTTTCCAACCATTTATTTTTTAACCTGAGAAAATTCGAATTTAAAAGTTATTCACTTCTAAAATCTCACGGATAAACCATGTACTCACCGACAAGTGAGTTAACTTTCTTCAAAAACTCATAAAATGGACCTTTTTGGCGACGTTTTCTTGTTCTAGGCTAACGAAATTTTCCAGATATATAGGGTCATAAAAATTATCTTTTCCTGCCGTAGCCGAAATCACACAACGCATGTCAATATTAAAGATATAATATTGATTTTATATAAATAATTCAGTTAATAATGTTTCCTGTTTGAAGCTATCGTCACTTGTTTCTCTTTTACTTTTTTAGTCAAAATTATAATGACAAAAACCAAAACTATATTCAAATTAATTATTAATTCGCAATAGTTATAACTTGTTATGTAAAATGACGATCGTAAAGGAGATATTCTTGCCTAAACAATGTTAAAAATAGCCTGCAACATCAATATTATAGAAATATATAATTCTAAATCTTATTGTAATCAATTAAAAATCTTTTTCTGCATCTGAAACAAATTATTAAATTAATTAATAAATTAATTGCGACTAACACTTTCATAATACTAGAAACAATACAACGTGTGAGACACTATTTTTCTATTCACCTACGCTTAGTTTAGAAATCTTTTTTTCTTTCGTTAATCTAATTAGAGAAGGGCCCGGAAAACTAAGAGTAAGGACATGTGACTAAGACTAAGCGCTATCACGCATACATTTGAACAGTTAGTTTAAATCTTCTTATTTGCTGTCAACTTGTGCTAGACAAGCTTGTGGCAGATAACTACCAAAAATATTGTCAGTTTTAATCCAACTCTTAAAACCTGACAGAATCTAATCAACACAGATAGAGAGTTGAAAGATCCTCTAAGAACGAGTAAGTACAATAAAAGGATAATCTAAATCTAAACTCTGGTCTCATCATCTATTTTCCTTCATCGCTTTTGAAATTTAAAGTTATCCTAGTGAGCGTTAACTAGGTGCTTGTAAAACCGAATACCGTCTACGCTAAAATTTCCCTTTTATACCAATCTTAGATAAGATCTTCTTGGTGAGCACATTCTTATGGAGCTGTAACGTCTATATCGTCCATGAGAGAATCGCCTTATCATCTTCTATGCATAACCTATCCCAAGCAGGATAACTAATAAAAGAACTTCATCGATTTCCCGATTATTAGATATAAAACTCTATGACTAAAAACACCATTATAAATTAATTATGATATCCGTTGAACGTTACACTTGTATAACTTGTTTCTACATTTTATTAATGATTTGATTACTAAAAAATTATGCAAACTTGAAAAAATAGGTTTTTATATAATAAACTTATAATAATAATGTATACAAAGTTATAAGAAATCAGTAAACATAAGGAGAAATCTATAAATTTAGCATATTGCTCTATAGCATTTTAGAAATTTATATAACAGAAAAACTTTTATTGATCTTAATTAGAGAAATTGAACTATTTTCGTATAATCAATAGTTTCGCTTACCGCTTATTTGCAATTCACGGGTCGAAATATTTCTTCAAAGATTCAAAATTATTTCTAAGATTGTGGATTAGTTTATATCTTCTTTCACCAAGTTCAGTCGGACAAGTATACGTTTGAAATAACATAAATTTTAATATATATTTTTAAATAAATTCAACATTCCTTATTACCTATAATAATCACGTAAAAACAAAAATCAAGTCAGTATAATTTGATAGATAACAGAAAACAATTAGTTTTAGATCAAATCGAAGCAAGGCCTCAGATTTTTTCTATATGTAGTACATCGAATGTCTATACGAAGTTCATCACTTTTACCAAGTTTTACGCAAAAATACTAACAAATTAGAATGTTATGAATAATTAAAAACAAACGTGAATTTCTTTTTTAAATGCTATAACTCGTTAAATAATAACCTTACATACATGAATTTTATTTTTAATATATGTGGAAAAAATGGTATTTTGACAATATTTATACTTTGTAATAATATATTTGTAAATAAAAAAATTATAAATAATAAAAATAAATTTTTGCGATTTTCATTAAAAAAAGCGTACATTTTATTTTATTTGCAATTTTATTTGAAAAATGTTAGTTATGATCGAATCCTTGAACATGTTTGTATTATAATCGGTAATAAAATTTTTTTATAGTTTAATGGGAGCTCAGTAATAACCGTACAAACATAGTGCTACTTGCGTTGCTCAGCCAAGTGACATGACCAATAGAAGCGTTGAGTCTATCCCAAAATTTTAACATGTGTTTTGGTTCTATAACGCAATATTGTGGGCCATATATTGTATAATAGTAATTGATATTATACCTTTTCCATGGCAACTTACCAAAAAATATCATTCAGCTTCAATTCTGCACGCATAATAATGAGAAACTAAAGATAAGTTTGGATTAGTTATGTACTGGCTTGTAGCTTCAGTAGAAATGACGACGAAGCTCTCTTCTTCAGTTCTTTCTTACATTTTAAATAAATTGCATGAATAGTTACGTGCTTCCCGATCGAATAATTTGCTTATAAATCATTTTGATATACTGTTGTATAATTCTGAGTGAAATCTCCTATGATCATGACTTCATATTCATTTAAATTATGCTGAGTTTATACATAATTGCTTTGACTTTGTAATAAAATCATGTCCTACTAATTTATACTTAAACTATACCTCTAGATGATCAATATAGTCTTTAATATTGTACATGTTTTACATGAACACACTTCTGGATTATAGTTTCCCATTATTCCTAATTAATATAATCTATGGCCTTTTATTTATATACCATCTAAAATCTTCTGAGTAATAATAATCTAGTGAATGAATATATTCTGACTAGACATTTTTACTGTATTTAGACTAGAAAATGGATTTCTGGTAAAGTACGAATATGTTTTAAAATTACATGAAATATAACAGTCCATCTGATTTTGTTTAAATGGTTGTATTTGGATAAATAAGATTTTATTTATACGAATATTAATTTCTATTATACAATATATGCCTACAGTATTAAACAAAAATTATGTTGAAATATTTCGGAATCCGATTTAAATAATATAAAAATTTTGTTTTTAATTGTTTATACTTTTTTATTAACAAATATATTGTTAAAACGTGTATATATTTTTAAAATACGATCTATTCCACATATTTTGTAAATAAAAATCATGCGTATACGATTAATAGTTTTTGAGTTTTAGCATTTAAAACAAAATTTGAATTTGAATTCTTATTCCACTCAAATTAGAGTATCTTATATCGTGTTTAAAATACAATGTATAGTTTTTAATTATGGCAAATTTCACAAAATAATCGTACATTGTCGATATATGGTCTATTTTTTAGTTTAAAAAATGTTTATATTATAAAAGTTACTTGTCAGGTATTGAATAATATTAATCATAATTACATAAATAATTAATATAAACAAATAAATAAACTTTTTTTATCGAATAATCGTAAAAATGTAAGCTTAAAAACTGTTACAATTAGTTTTGCGAACTAGCAACACATTTTTATGTTGTACAATTAGATACTGCTTGCTTGTATAGACATTTATATTTCTGTTCTATTTAATTCTGTTTTAATGACTACGCAATTTACATATTTTGTCGTAGAATGCTGACAACTATATCTAAAATGATGATTAGAAAACAAGTTTCTTCTATGACGGAACGTATGCCGGAGAGTACAATTTTTTTCACGTATTTTGAAAGTACTTCTAAGAGGCTTGTTGGACTATCTATGTCTGGTTACTTCTTTTAAGTTGTGCCAGGTTTTGAAATAGACATGATTTTGTAAGAGAAAATGGCGCAGTTGTAGGTATGCGATTATAACTATTGTGGTATATCTTCCCTGCCATTTAGTTTAATAAAGTGCAGATTCTTTTTTAATTTTAATGTCCTTCATTTTGTTCGAGAACCCTTCGTAGAGGATATTGTACTTGTTGAAACTGTAGCTGTCAACAGGCAATGCTCGCCAGAAGGTATGTCTTCCAACAGGATCTATACAGGACGTGGAGGACAAGGGGCAAGCGATACCTAACTTCAGGTAGATTTTCGCCCATGAGGGCGTGGGGAAATTTTAATTGTCTAGAATTTATGGGTTCTCCGTCTGTTGTAGAGATTCTGTGCACAACTAAGTCTATTCCAGGTACTCCTTCTCTCAGAAGGTGGAAAACTTATTGATAGTTATTCACAAGTTTTAATATACGCTTTTACTCAATGTCGTTTAAGTGTTCTGTATGAATCAAGTGGTCGAGCTTAATTGGTATAAGTTTGAGGAGTTTCATTCATTGTTTCCTCTATTATTTGGTATTGATAAATTTCGAATTCTAATGGCATGTTCAGTTCAGAGGAAAACTGAGTAGAGGATAAGAAGTAGTAATACGGACTATTTAAACGAAGGGCCTTTTGACAATTTTCGAATTCTTCTTCTGTATGAACAATATTACACTCAAGATCATCTTTCTCTTCAGTGGAAGATGGAAGTAATACTTTTTGAGATATCGTAATTTGTTTAAAACAAAAGTTAATAACTATTCGAAAAATTATTAAACAAGACTTCTGGTTTATTAATTACATAGTTTATTTTTTATCCGTGTTTAAAAAAAATATTCGTTTTCGACCATTTTTATGGGCTTCTCCAACAGATTAAGATTTTTTAATTTATAAAGAAGAGAGGAAAAGAAATTGACTCTTCTAAGTGTTCTACGCAATAAGACTCAAAATGCACATATAATTTATTTGTATGCGTATGGTTTTAAGATTAAGAGTTGTTGATAAATATGCTCTTTTTGAACACGCATATAATTTTATAATAAAGAATTCGGAGAGCATATACGTCGTTATTATGTGTGAATTAGAGGAATAGAATTTGGAAGACGTTTTCATTATGTATGTGAATTAAACAATAAATGAAATTTTTGAAGGTCACATACCGTTTATTGTGTACTTATTATATTAGACAAAGAAAAATATTGGATTAGAGCAAAAATGTATTTGTGTCGGAATGGATAAAAAAAATAGTGATGGAATGGACAGATAGTTATAGTGACATAAAAGATATAGTGCTCTAAAAATGATTAAATAAACTGACTGATTCATTCTTATTTCATTCCGGACGAAACCCAAATTTTACTATGTAACATCCAGCAGACATTACATGCAATTTATTATAGAATGTGTTGAGTTTTACCTCTAATAACCGGGAAAATCAATCAATTTGTTTTTAAATAATCATACACAGGTTGGATTGCGATTAGAAGGGAGTGATAAGGTAATTCTCTCGTACAATTCTATAAGGCGCAAGCCAGAGAGACCTTATCTAGAATTGGTTTTAGAAGGAATATTTGAGGGTAGACAGTATTCGGTTTAATGAGCACCTATTGAACGCTCGATGGATTTACAAAATATTTTCTACAAGCGATAGAATTTAGAATGAAAGAGTAAAGCTTCAATTCAGATTATTTTTATTGTACTTACTGTCTTTTAGGTGATATCTCTCTCTCTCTGTCTCTCTTGGTTAGATAGCTTTTAAAGTTTATTTTAATAGCTGAATTTGAACTATACTTATTATTTCATGTGTATCAACGGGTCTCTACTCTTTAGTGTTTCTGTGTCCACTTTGAGGTGGAACCATTTCCGATGAGCCCAGTGAGGGAAGAGAAGATTTCCTTCGTTAGACTAATTGGAGGAAACCGAGAATAAGCGGATGGAAAAATGGTGCATTTTTCCTTTAAGAGATGTCACACATTGTATCGTTTTATGAAATTGTTGATGAAAGTTAATTAATTAATTAATTAGTCGAATAATTCTAGCAAATGAATCAGGCGTACAGAGATAGAGAGAGATGATTAGTTGATATTTGATGTTACATGTTAAGTTTTTCTGAATTTACATTTAATGACTTAAAATTACAGGTTTTAACAATATTGATCTCGCAATGGGTTTTAATATTTTTTAGGCGTTCTTGTTTATTTTACGTTTGTAAATTTTATGAAACAAATGAGTACTAAAAATTAGGAACTAGTTTACAAATAGTGTTGATTAAAAATAAACGAAGGCGGCTTTATGAATCAATATTGTTATTTGATTTGTTATATATATGTCTAGTAGATGTCTTGTATTAATATGCGTTGGGTGATTTTGGCCGTGGCCGAAACAGATAATTTTCAAGACCTTACGCATCTGGAAAATGTCGTTACCGTGGGGTTATAGCGCATCATTAAGTGTTTCCATTTTATGAGTTTTCAGATAAGATTAACTACTTATTAGTGGGTACAACTTATCCGTGAAACTTTTTGCAAGTGAAGTGGTTCACTTTAAATTTTTCACACGTTTGGAAATCTTAAATAGCTATCGAAAATAGATGACGTTGGGAAAAAGACACAGGCGATAATGGTACATAATCTCATAAAAAATTAATTCATTCTGCGCATGTGCTTAGTAGCGACGGACGTTCTATCACTCTACCTACCAATGTGGTAAAAAATATTAACTACTTCTAAGTATTTTACTGTCTATCGGATGGATACTATTGTCAGGCTGCCATTTTAGCAATTTGATTTCTTCTATTCAGGAATGAACACTGTCGTCAGAAGTCAATATTCCATTAAGGTGTTTTGGGAAGACTTTGACTTTTCTTCGCTGGTTCGTATCCGATTTCCAGAAGATTGGCGTACAGAAATAATAAATATTTAAGTATTCTTCAATTTTTTTTCTTCCTACGAGTAGTCTGACGCTACTTCTATTTTTTGTAGAAGTTAGACTCATTAGGTAAGTTTCAACTTTGCTTTTTTCCATTAACAGGAATTTTCTGAATTCTTTTATTGCTATGTCAAGGTTGGTTTTATCATATATATTTTTTTGTGATGTGCAATCTACTTTTTTATATTCTGATTTGGGTTGCTTAGTTGTATGCTTATCTGGTAATTTCACCAAATTACTATTTTTATTAAATTTAATATTTTTCTATTTGGTTGATAAGAGCGACAAATAGGTTTTGCATTATATCCATTCTGTTCACGAATTCATTAATTATATTTTCTATATTATTAGTAGTACAGTTTGTTGGGGCATTAACAAATGTATTTATTTGCTTTGTGTCTACCTATTCAACTCTCTTTGATGGGTTATCAACATTAGTGTTATAGTTGATTTTAGATGTATTAGGATTATTTGCGAGACTGTTAAATATTGGTAAATAACCTGAGAGCTGATACCACTCGAATTAGCTGTGCACTTATTGAAGATATTAGCCTTTGGAGCTTGGATATCCCTGTCCGAAAGCGAGGGTGCTTCGGAATTCCCCTCGCACGCGCCAATTACTCCGTCTCAATGGGGAGATAGGGTGAACATCGAAAATCCGTGTACAAAGGGCGACTCTAGCTTTTCTTGGACTTTTTGTGATCTCGAACCCTCATTGGAAGTGACCATCGTATAAGGGTGACAGGTTAGCAAGGAAAGGGGGAAAACGCGACCCCCTTCTTCAAAAGGCAATCGTCACTATTTGCGTCAATGGACGCGAAAGGGAGCAGCAACCCTTCAACCCAATCGAGACTAATTACCCATCCTAAAATATCCTCTTTACCCTATCTATTTTTCAGCAGCCAAGATCGATATCGAGGTACATCCACAAGGGTCGTCTATCGCTTGGATAGACGGTACATCGAAAACCAGCCCACAAGGACAGGAGCGGGGACCTTGGCTTAGACGCCCAGGTGAAGAGAATAGACACTATAAAAACATCTTCAAAGGAAATGGGCGCCCCCTTGGTTATAGATTATCCAAAAATACACCATCATAACAGACACAACCTACACTAGGCACTACCGGTCCAGGGAGTCGGAGGCCCAAAATAAGGCGACTGTACTAGGTACGCAAGCGAGCCTGCAGTCGTGGTCAGCCAGCTACCACAGCTCTTCGTTGATGGACCACTTGACCAGCGGAGAGTACAGAACTACGAATTGGAGTGTCATCGGGCTAGTTTTTGCCGGCGGTGAGGGTCGCGACGATAACTGCAGCGGAACGAGCTCGAGTGTCCCTCAAGTCGAATTAGCGCGATGCGACGCGGAGATAGGTAACGCAAGTAGAAATCCAACGCAAATTAATGACACGAGGTTCGAGTCTCAATTGAGAGATAGAACCTTCCCCCTCCACAGATAGATTGCGAGCCCACTAGGGGCTTAGGTAAGATCAGAATTCTGCAGCTTAACTGCAAAAATGCGTTAGTCGTTAGCGAGGAAGGTTGGGAAAGAGTAAGCGCTATAGCAATGGATTTGCTATTACTACAAGAACCTTATTCCATTAGGAATTACTGAGTCGTGGGGATGGACGCGAATGCAGAGTCCCCTCTATGGAACGCCTTGACGGACGTTGGGGAAAGACTAGGCACCGATGTTCCAACTTAAACGAGTGAGCGATACAGGAAGTGTGAGAAACTCAACGAATTAATAAATATGTACAACCTCGCCGTCTAAACGACCCCACACAAGCGCCGACATTCGTGAATAATAATTGAAGTAGAATGTATAGCACGAACGCTGACGGAGGTAATCACCGAAGCCTGCGAGTCGTCCATGCCACTTAAAAAGTTAGACCGCAAGTTCAATCCGTGGTGAATGATCGAGCCAACAAAGAAGAAAAGACAAGTCTATCGTAAAAACCGGCTTATCAAGTGGAAAGGCAGAATCTCGAAGTTCGAGAATTGTTGCTGACCGACTACCAGACGTACCTGAGAGCGTAAACGAAAGACGTCAAAACGGCTCGACACGACTCCTTCTAAAATCTCGTCACATTGCACAGGAACGATGAGCCATGGGGCATCGTTTATAATTCCAGCGTGGAAAGCTTTCGAACCAGAGGATGCTATGCACTCTTCAGACTGGCGGAGGTTTCACGCTAGGCATGGAGGAGACCACGTAAAAGTTACTGGAGGTGCACTTTCCTGACGGTAGCACCGTAGGTGAAACATCCATATACGGGAGGACATAAAATTACCCCCGGAAACGGAAGACGCCCAACCATTCGTGGTTCGGGAAGTCTTGAAATCGGTCAAGCGTTTCAAAAACAAGAAAGCGCCAGGACCGAACCTAATTGACGTCTCGGTCCTGAAGAAAGCGATAGCTGCGATACCTAGTCAAATAACCAGGCTCTTCAATGGTTGCCTCGATCACGGTGTCTTTCCAACTGCCTGGAAGGACGGATCAGTTCAAGTACTCTTGAAGGGCGCGGACAAAGACGTACAGAACCCTAAATCGTATAGACCAGTTACCCTATTATCGGTAATAGGGTGGATAATAGGTTATCAAGGTGAAGAATAGGGAAGACCTTAGGGAGTTAGGCCAGCGAGTATTCGATGCCTTGGTAGATAAGTGCAAGTTGGTAAAATTAGAACTATCTGAAACAAAGACAGAGGGCATCTTCTACTAGCTGAAAACTAAAAACACTGCCCCCCCTCACACAATTAGTTCGCGTTAGGAAAGATAGGCAGTGAAAAAGCAAGCCACAATTCGCGGACCTCAACCGACGCCACCCCCCTAATAAAACTAAACGGAAAAAACGTTGCGTTTAAAAAATGCGTTAGGTAATTCGGTGTCTATTTCAATCTCTAGCTCAAACAGCGATCGACTTTGTGTAACTTAAAACTAGGAAAGGAAATTGAGATTGGTTAGGCGTAGATAGCGGCGAGACTAGTTTCTTCTCCCGAATCTTTCGCGACCATAGTAGAGTAAGTGAGGGTAACTCTTCGCGCGAAGGCAGATATCGAGTAGAGACCACACCTGCCAAATCTTTCTTGTCCTCCGTCTCTTCGTTTGCGTTTAAAGGGACTTATCCTCCGGTTATGCTTCAAGCGTAACCTCGATAAGCGCGGTCCATCCTAACGAGTGGTGTCGGATGTGCCAGAGGGAAGCAAACCGAGGTAAAGTAAAACCTCGGTCCGAGTCCGGTATAAACGAGAGCGAGAGAGTATGAAAGAGGAATATAGAAACGAGTGTCGATGTGGAAACACTAAAAACACGCGAACACACACACACAGCCACACGCACACAAATACACTAAAGAAGGCAAGACGCGTCGTGAGAAACCGCATATTGGGCCGTAACAAAGAGAGAACGAACGAATGTAATCGCGAGTAGCAAAATTCAAACATTTTTAATTTCCAGGGTAAGTGTAGGTACAGGTCAGTACCTAAGAGTTGCGCTTCCATGTGGTTCCCCGCGGGTACACTCGGTCGAGAGGAAGCATGATTGCCACACAGCCGGGTGTAGCGAAAGTAACACTCCTGCAGTAACCCTAATTTATGCGAGAAATCGCGTGGGATGAGTCTACCACGTCCAGCAGACACTTAATTTTGGTCTGTCATTTCATCTAAAACATCCTTCATTGATTGCACGTTACTTATGCCGACACGAGTTTTATATCATTTTTACTTTGAGTATGCTCGGTTCTTTTGCTTCCTGTGTTTAGGTAGTTGCCGACTTTTCTGTTGCTTTTGTAATTACCGCAACATTTCCTTCTATTGCATAGTAACCATGTTGGACACTTCCATATTATTGTTAACTTAATTCGTTTGTTAAAAAAAAGCTGCACTATTACTTGAGCTAAGCTAATTGTAATAAGTTTACACACTTCGATATCCCTAATCTCTGTAGCCAGAGAGAGATCTAACAATAGATCTTCTTTATTTAAACATAAACGCTAAAATATCTAAAATTCATATCTAAAATAAGAAATAAGTATAAATGCTCTTTTAAATTCCGTAATAAAATTTCAGTTGAATGGCTGGATTAATAATATGACAATCGCGATTACTATCATCAGCTGGTGTCGGTGGCTTCCTGTCCGGGTCATTTAATTTGCACTTAAGTAAAGCTGATATACGCCGATTGTTAAAAACACATCTTGATTCCTTTGAATGCTCTATGGAACTTAGATTTATGTATATTATATTGAATGCCATGAATGGGATAATCCAACAACGACAAAATGAACAAGAAATGCAAAAATTAAGTACCATAAACAACTATATGACAGAAAACAAATTAGTTTTGGGGGAAATCGGAGCAAGGTCTTCGATTTTTTTAATATTTTGCACATCAAATGCCTATATGGAGGTAATCATTTGTGCCAAGTTTGACGCCAAAATATTAATTAATTAAAAAGTTATAAACAATTAAAATAAATTTTTGCCATTTTTATTAAAAAATGCAACTTTTATTTGAAAAATTGTTGTTGCAATCGATTCCTTGGACAATTTTGTTTAAGAATCCGTAATAAAACTATATTGAATTTTAATGGGGGCTAGGTAATGACCTTCCAAAAAAGCGCTACCTGCGGCGCTCAGCTGGAAGATCGGACCGATAGAAGCGTCCCACTACCCCGAAACTTTTCCAGGTAGTTCAGTTCTCTATATTACTACATTTATTAGCTAAACTTTCTTTATTTAAATAGTGGTACGTAGGACTATCTTTTATGACAATAATAAATAACGAAAATAGGCTGCCCTTAAGCAAATTAGTGCGAGCAATAATTATGTTAAGGAGATTAAAAATGTTTATTTCCTTTGAATGTTTTTTCTAATACTTTAGTTTGTTAAGTAGTATTTTTAAATTTGGTATACTGAAATTAGTTGTGCTTCGAAAATCGTATTAATACAGAATCTTTCTGCTCAGTCGGACTATTTAAAGCTCAATGGTCAAAGTGAACGGACCTCAACGAGCGTCATAGTGAAATTTCTTATTGTGTGATAGATTTTGTAAAATTACTTCAATTCAGTTTCAAAGAAAATTATATAATCATGCCATTATTAGAGTGCTCTAATCCATTCAAAGTGCGTAAACATGGACGTCGACGAGAATCTTTGCGCCATGTTTCCACAGAAATTCAGGATAAGTGGTTTCCTTTAGTGAAAGAAAACGATCGATTATGTGCAACATGTCTGAGATACTGCTATATGAAAGCTCCAAAGGAAGTTTCTGACTACAGTGACACACGTTTAGGACGTACAAATGAAGAAAATATTAGTTGTAAAGATTCTATTAATCAGAACAATGAGGCTAGTTTCGACTATAGTGCTAATGAAGATCAAGATATCTGCCACGTAAATTGTGATGAAGAATTTTCGATCGACGAAAATGAACGTAGAAAAATAGTATTGGATCGCTTAAATCCATTGCTTGATTTTTTTTAAATCGGGGAAATGAGTTCAATAGATATTGAAATACCTGATTTAATAGAAAACAAAATCGACTCATTGTCAAATAATTTAAAAACTTTACTAGTGAGGAAATATCGCTGTGTAGACAGTAATCGAGATGGATTTATACAAAAAAGTGTATTTTATAAAGACCTGAAAGCAGCGTATGAAAAAGCAACTACTAATTCAGAAAAGTTACATATATTAACTGCGATACCAATGTCTACAAGTGTCTGTGAAATAGAAAGAGAATTTAATTGTTCGTTTTATTTTGCACAAACCGCTAAAAAACTTCGTGAACAGGAAGGAATGTTATCCTATCCACTCTCCAAAACCAGAACATCTATAATAAGTGACGAAATAAAAAGTGCTGCTGTCTCATTTTATTTACAAGATGATATAAGCCGGCCGTGTCCAGGTGCTAACGATACCAAAATAGTGAGAAAGGATAACGAAAAGAAAGTTAAAATTCAAAGGCGTTTACTTATGTTTAATTTAAAAGAATTGTACACCATGTTTGAAAAACACTATGCTGAAATTGGACTCAAGTTTCGCCTGGGGTTTACATATTTTTGTACATTGCGACCTGATCAGTGTATTCTAGTAAATGAATGTAAAGGTGTTCATAATGTTTGTATTTGTATTCACCACCAAAATCCAAAACTATTAGTGGAAGGCTGTAAAATGACAATGAAGAATTTGAAGATCAAATATGATGAAGAATTACCTCAAACAGCAAAAGATATTTTAATTAGAATGACATGTGAAAGACCTGGTGAAGATTGTTTTTTTAATAAATGCTCGAAATGTCCTGGATTGGCCATTATTTTAGATATGTTCGAGAATTATTTCAAAAGAAATGCTATAGATTTTATCATTGTAAACAATGGGAAACTGTAAACCAAAAGTGTGATCTTGTAAAGCACACATACAATATTAAAGACTATCTTAACCACCTGGAGGTACAGTTTAAATGTAAATTATTAGAGCATGACTTTATTGCCAAAAGTCAAAATGATTATATAAAAACTCGTCGGCATAATTTGAATGAATCTGAAATAATGGTCATAGGAGATTTCGCTCAGAATTATACGACTGTATATCAAGACCAGGTCCAAGCAAATCATTGGAACGGCAAACAGGTAACTATTCATCCATTTGCAATGTATATAAAAGGGAAGGAAAAAACTGAAGAAGACAGCTTCGTCGTAATTTCCGAAAGTACGAAACATGATGTGAATGCTGTGATATTGTTTCGCCAAAAATTAATTGATTATATAAAAAATCGATACGAGAACAAGGTTAAAAAAGTGATTTATGTATCTGATGGAGCTGCAAGTCAATTTAAGAATAAATCAAATTTTTTAACTCTTGTTTCTGATTATGAGACATATGGAATTGAAGCTGAGTGGCACTTTTTCGCAAGTTGTCATGGAAAAAGCGCATGTGACGGACTTGGCGGAACAGTGAAAAGATTAGCCCGGAACGCCAGTTTGCGAAATTCAGACGTAAGCATTAATTCAGCTGAAGAATTATATCAATGGGCACAAAAAGCTATACCTGGTATAACTTTTGCTTACTGTACCATCGCAGAACACATAGAAATTGAAGAAAATCTATCAAAATTATTAAAAACAGCATTACGTGTCGATGGTACTTTAAGTTATCACGCATTTATTCCTCTAAATAAAAGCAGCAAGGAATTGATGGTGAAAAGAACTTCCTATTCTACAGATTATAGCATTAAAAGACCACAAAAATAAATGTACTTAAATACTTCAGTGTAATTTGTTATAAACTTTAGCAATTTTATTTATTTAAATTTTATATTACTTTTGTATAATTAATTTATGAACACCTTTATAAGATATAGTAAAATAATTTTAATGGATATTACCATATGGAATATTATATATATATATATTATTAAATAATTGACTATTTTAATTTCATTTTCCTAATATCTATTGAGTAATGTAACATGTTATAACTAAGCTGTTAATTTCTAACAATACTTGGAAAATAGATTTCTTGTAAACTACGAATATTTTCTAAAATAATATGAAATATTACACTTCATCTAATTGCGATTAAATTGTTTATGTTTAAGTAAATAAAATATTGTTTATACTGATGTCATCCCCATTACATAATATATAGTCTATGGTACTGACTTATAGAACTGTACTATCTGGAAAAGTTTCGTGGTAGTGGGACGCTTCTATCGGTCCGATCTTCCAGCTGAGCGCCGCAGGTAGCGCTTTTTTGGAAGGTCATTACCTAGCCCCCATTAAAATTCAATATAGTTTTATTACGGATTCTTAAACAAAATTGTCCAAGGAATCGATTGCAACAACAATTTTTCAAATAAAAGTTGCATTTTTTAATAAAAATGGCAAAAATTTATTTCATTTTCAATTTTCATCAATTTTTTTGTTTAATTGTTTATAACTTTTTAATTAATTAATATTTTGGCGTCAAACTTGGCAAAAATGATTACCTCCATATAGGCATTCGATGTGCAAAATATTAAAAAAATCGAAGACCTTGCTCCGATTTCCCCCAAAACTAATTTGTTTTCTATCACTTGGATAAAGCTAAATCTTTGTGTCACTGGATAATGACCATCAAAGCGAGAGAGAAAGAGAGAGAGAGAGAAAGAGAAAAATGGAGAGAAAAGTACAACAATGTACTCATGGCATAATGAAATCATGCTTGCGAATCTCCGCAAATAAGAATAATATTACAAAAATACGCTTAGCTCTTGAAGTTTTGGCAGATGTTACACAGACACATGCCTTGACACAACACACTTTTTTTAATGCCTCAGACCTTGTCTACTCACCATAAAAATATTCCCCTCTTTTTTATCATCCAGGTTATCACAAAAAACACGAAACTGAACAGATGACGATTGATATTGATAATATTCATTCGCCAACTTTGACAGTAATTGGATTTTTTACTGCAAATACAATATTTTATTAACTAAATTTATTTGAATAAATAAATGTATTTGTCAACAGTATGAATAATAATAAGAAATGGCAATTAAAATGACGTATCTGATTTTTTTAATGTACAATTAAAAAATATAAACAAATACTCAGTGTACAATAATAGCCATTATAGACTATTCAAGAAACCATTTATAAATTTATTAGTTTCTGAGAGAAAACAATGAAGTTACAAAACTATTAATATTCAAGTCTCATATTTAAAAAGCATGGAATTGAATTCTTTAAATACGTGTACGAAACTAAACTCAACGTAGTTGTTCATAATTTTATGTTTATGTTGTTCCGACAATGCTACGTAAAAAAAGGTTTCTTTATTATCTTTCTACAATGGAAATCACTCAAAACCCATCACTAGATGTAAAATATGTTGTAAATGTTTATAAAAAAGAATTCAGTTATTAATACTGTGACGGAGCTCCTAGCCGTTAGCCGGAGCCCGTTTTTCCGTTGGTTTTCGTTTTTGCGTTGATAGTGCTGAGTGTCTGATTTTCTTTTGTTTTTTCTTTTGGCTTGCTGTTCTACTGAGCCGGTGAGTCCCATTTATTTTCTCTCCCTCATCCTTCGTGCACTGATTAAAGTGTTTTATTTTAATTATTTTATTTATTGCGTTTGGGCCTCACTCGGTTCTGCTAGCTGTGCAGTTGGAGCTTGGAAACGGCCATTTGAATTTCGTACGTAACTGTCGCCGCCGATTAAATTTTGATTTTCTTTTTTTATTTTATTAATTTAGCCGATATTTGTATTTTGTATTTCTTTCGCTTCTTTTTATTAATAAACATAAAATTTTTTTTTAAATTGCCATTGTTGTCATTTATCGCCTTGACAAATTACCTTCCCTTGACCTTTCAAGGTCATTTACTTCTTGGTGGACGTTAGTCCGTTTGGCGCGTTCTACCTTCCCCCCTTTATTAATTTTGTTGCGGTTATTCGTTTGCTTTGTTTATAATTAATCGTGGCTGAGGGAGCTTTGCCTCCCCCCCCCCCCCCCATTAGCTTAGCTATCGCGATGCAATGCTGGTAATTTTGAAAACTGAAAATAAAGTAGTCTATTTTTTTTTAATTTCACTTGCCTGGTTAGTAAAATAAAGTGTCTGTAATAAAGAATTCATATAGCAAGTAGCTCCTTGATTTTTTAGTCCAACGAAACCAGTATGTTTCTTACTGTCCCAACTCACTCCATGCGGAGCATCAGCAACTACATGAACCTGTAAATATATTTGAAATATAAAATTTATATTAAGAACATAGTTAACTTATATAGTGTGATAAATGTGGATTTTTTATTTTTATACTAATCGCCGTTTGCTAGTTTTTTTTTCGATGAAAATAATGTGAATGCCAGTAAAACAGAGACAAGAGAGGGAAGCGTGCATTAGGCCACAATGACTGAAAAAGGGACTAATTCCAACCATTTTTTCGATTAAATTTCTTTTTATAGAAAATTGACTTGGCTTAAAACTTATATGTATACGTTTCTCTTGATATTTTGGCAAGTTACATAACAATCACATTATTAAGTAAGGACGAACAACAGTATTAAAGTATAGATAACTGTCAATTCATAGTTACCAGACTTATATAGAAAATATTTAAGAAATGTAAAATATCTGACATGAAATTTTATAACTTTTAAAATAAACTTGACGAAACTACTTTGCGGTATGTAAATCATTCAATATATTAATTTATAGTTGATATTATAATTAGTTTAATCAACTGCCAAAAGGGCATTTCATCACGTCCATCAGGAATGGATTTTTTTTCAATGTCTACTCACTTGAAAGAATTGATCTTTTTTGGAAGATATATTAAAACATAGATATTTTACAATAAGAAATACAGTTCATAATTTAAATATTTACACCACCAACTAACTCTTGTTCTGCTTACGCGGTGAGAACCATATCTAATATACTACGTATTATATTGTAATATAGCATTATTTTGGTATATAACATAGCACATTAAATGATGTATCATATTCAATGTATTATCATCATATGACGCATAAAAATAAAATTAATATGAAAGACTTTTAGAACCATGTAAAATGAGAATCTTACTGTATAAAAGTTTTGAATTCAGTTAGTAAAACTTGTAGCTTCTTCGTGCGACTCGTGTCCGCTATTCTTGATAATATTTCAAAATTCATATTAATTCTTAATACATGCTTTTAGAAGTAAAAAACAGATCACATATTTATAGAGCACGCGTACACTGTGACACAATTATTTTATAACAGAAAAAACAAAATCTCAAATCTTAAAATAAATTTTTCAAAATTATATTGTTTGAACTGAAATATTTTATGAATAAAAAATAATTGTTTGTTATAATTGTTTATAATTATTTATAATTGTATAAAATGTAAAATCCTGTTCACTGTGAACATCTAAGCTTTCATTAAAATAGTTCAAGTGGAGATCCATGAGATGAATTTTTATGCTCTTTAATCCTAAATATTCATTATTCACTAACATGACAGCAATATTTAGTTCATAGACTGGACTTTTATGGTTACCTAGAAAGTTTTGCACAATGTTACGAAAACGCAGCCACGCCGCTTTTTGATATCTATCATTGTCATTACATGAGATTTTATCACCAAATATTTATCGATTTTGAGGTCTCTCGAATAAGCCTTTTTTTTATTTTTCCTTCACTCAATTTTGGAAAATATTTCACTTAACACTGAATATAATCATGTATAATTTTGTCTCAAAAATCTAAATAGAGTAAAACAGAGTTTTCAGCTTAAACGAACCCAATTTCTGGATATAAGTCTGCTCTGTGCTGTGAAAAACAGAAGTACAGAAGGTGTAAACCCAAAGCGAGTTCTATAAGGCTCAGATTGAATTTCAGTTCTCATCTGAAATGATTATTTAGACCTATCATATACTCTTTATGATATTCCAAAATATTCTTAAGTTAAACTCCCCAGCAAAAATAACTTATAATATTTTCTCTTCCACATCTATATTTCCAATCAATCGCAATAAGTAATATTTATATTTATCAAGACACTCTAATTGTAAAAGAATTTATCACAAAAGTTATTTATTATTTGAGGATGTTCACCCCTGAACTCTTCTCGAGTTTTACTAGCTCACAGTGATTTTATTTAAACTTGTCTAACGCTAAACCTGATAAAATTAAAAAGCAATGTACGAGGTCTGGCTATTAAATAACGAGATTGCTTATGAAGAGTTTTATTTTAAAAATTCTTCTACAATTGAATGCTTCCCTTCAATGTACTCCCTCGCCTAGGCACATACCGTTTCATTCGTTTTTTTTCATTGGTCAAAACAGTGCTGGAAATTTTCTTTTGTAAGAGTATTTAGAAGCTCCGCCGGTTTTCGCTTCATCTCTACTACAGCGACAAAAACGTGTTTTCGTACTGGAATAGTAGACGCTTCCAGCCATCCAGCGCTGCATTCGCCCTCCCCCCTTTCTATCTTGGACGCCTTCGGTCTAATGTGTAAATTTTAATGTAACTAATTACAAAAATGGAATCATATATCATTACTGTCAGAGCTCTCGAACTAAACAGATGTATTTACAAAAGGCTGCAATATTCCAATTGTACTCCCAATATAATTGTATTTATTACATGTTTTAGTTTCATGCTAGTGATTCAGTGATGATTAATTTACAAAATCCTTTTATAAAAATTTGATTTGGCCGCCATTAATTACCTAGCGCACGTCAGGCCATATTGCGCCTCCTACCTTCCCCATTTTTCGAATTTTGTTGCGGTTTTTGGTAGATTTCAGCGCGGCTGAGGGAGCTTTCCCTTATATTTAAGGGAATTTTTCCCTCTTCCCTTCTCAGTTTAAGGAATCGCGTTGCAAATATCATAAAATCCTTGATAAATTGATTGCACAGACAAAATAAATTCAGGAAAAAAAAGTTTAAAAAATCAATTAGGGACAACAATAAAAAAACTCTGGCAGCTAAGATGAATTGAAATATGTCCAACAAAAATAATTATATCAATTATTTAATCGATAACGATATGAAGGTCACGGAACTTATAGATAGTGATGAAGCACTTATTTTAATGTTATTTCCAGAGCTGCGTACAGATACCTTTTTCTATACAGAATATTTATAGAATTTCTATAGATATTGTAGTATTATGACCCTGAATAATTAAATTTAAAAAATTTGGAAATTAAATGAAGCATTTAAAAAAACTTCACTTATTTTTTCATAATGCACTTTATACTTCATAAATATATTCATATTAGTAATCTGCTCCCGTTAATATTTTCAGTTTTGGGATTACTAATATCTACCCTAAACCTATACTATAAAATCATCTTATTCCTATGCTATAGTCAAATATTGTATTTTTTTTTTATTTCAATGCAGGTATATAGTTTGTGTAGTTGAAATACTAATTATTGACTGACGGTTGAATTATATTGATCGTGGTTACTGTATAATCACGATCGTGGTATTGTATATATTGTAGATCCATGTAAAATAATGCCATCTATATATCTCAAATATATTTCGTCGTCATTTTTTACGAATTGAATTTTCACTAAAATATAAAGTATAAATGAGTAAATCGCGAAATTTCCAATAAATCTATTCATTGAACTATAATAAAAGTCTAATGCCTCTTTTCTTGTGTCAAGAATATACTACTACTTGACAAATAAAGAATACTCTATATTATTTTGCTTGCTACTTAAAATCAGTTTAATAAGTCAGGAACTTACTAAATTTCCCGCGCAGTAATAGCAAATGCAATATTAATCCTGTCAACTGTTATCTATTAACCCATTAATATCCAAGCAAAATCTAGCCGAAATAGCCCCGAACTAACTATTGCATCCATAGTGCAGCTACAAACAAATTACCCGAGTTTTTACTTTTTGTATTACCAATTGTTTATAACAAATTATTTAATTTCGAAAAACTAACAGAGGCAATCTATTCTACGAGAAAAATGACTAAATAAACCTTTATAATACTTCTTCGTAAACATGTATTTAAATATCCCTAAAGTATTCTGAAACATTAAATTTTTCAAACAAGAATAAAATGAAAATACTCACTTAGTATACGATTTTTTATTTTTCATAATCAGATGCATATTTTTAATGATCATCGTTTTCTCTAATTATTTTAAACGTAAGTTAAATAAATAATATTAATGCACATACTATTATCAGGGTTATTTGACAGTTTTGGTTTGAAGCCATTTGGCAAAAATAAAATAATTTTAATATAACATTATTTAACAGGTAAAACTATAAAATTGTATTATAATATTGAGGCGAAGAGGCAGAGATTTATCTGATATGATTGACGGCGATGAGGTAAATGATAAGAAGTATAATGTTGATGTTGCATTTTTTCATACTGAGCATGAGAGCTTAGATTCGGATGGTGATTCAAGCAATGAAAAAGAACGCGTTTCTTCTCGCTAACTTCCTTCAGGATTTTATGAGCATATAAAAAGTTCTCTTATGCAACGTAAAAAAGTTATTAAAACTACATCATAAGTACTATTGGCACGATAACGAGTGGAATTATAATAATTTTCCAGATCATGCTTTTAATACTTTTAATCACGTATCGATTTCATCACTTCATTCAAAAAATTCACTGATGGTATTTTTCTCATTAGATAGAAAATCACCTTTTTGGAACTACGTCGAAAATAATTTTGAATTGAATAATGATACTTAGAGTGTTTTACAGTGATCAATATGATTACCATCGTCAATTCTAGACAAAAAACAGCATGATTATTGGTCCCGTATATGACTTTGGTTATTCTGATTTCAATTTGTCAATTGATAAAATGATGGCCACATATTTTGAAAAATTCAGTATCAAACAATGCATGAGAAACAAACCAATCTGGTTTGGGATAAAGTTATGGATGTGAGAAATAAGTTCCACGATACTATGACAAGATATTTTGTTTGTACAATTATAATGCGTCTGCTCGACATCAAGGTTTATTGACAACTGATAAATATATACAATACTTGTAACCTAGCAATTAATAAATATTCTATAAAACTCTAAAACACAAAACAAATTCAAAACTATACTACATTATGGTCATGGATTCAAAACCTATGTAAGGTTTTTCAACTGAATACATAGACGAATTTAAAATTGAAATGAAAAGATGGCATGACAAATCCAAACAAAAAATTCTCTCTCCACAAGCATTTTCAAAATACTATACACACATCAGTGGACTAGATCTTTATGGCAAGCATTGTAATTCACTTACGCCTACAATTCGAAGTAAAAAATTGATGTGGTACCTGTTTATGGGATTTATTTAAGCTTTATTGACTAATACCACTGTTACTTATAAAAAGCTCCGTTCAGATGAAAAAAAGGTTCAAAAAATATCATGGAAGAAGTTTGTGAATATTATATCCAAAAATTCTAAAATTCATAACGAGAAAAATGGCAGAAAATATATCCATGTCAATTTTTATAAAAATCACAGAAAAAATAATACGTCAATATTTTGCAGAATTTGGTAAATGGCGTGAGTAAGGAAGCAATTCGAGCTCCTAAATTTAGACCATCGCAATAACAGACCATTTTTGCTAACTTGCCCACTTTCAGTCGATGGTCATACAATATCATTTTGTGGATATTTTTTACCAGTTTTAACGTTGACACCTCATACACCCTCGTTTAAGCTCTGGCGCCCAATATTTTACTATTCTAAGCAAAGAAGCAGATATACCTAAAGTGAAATCTAGCACTGATTTGACATTTATTGGATTGAGACTTTTCAAGTGAAAGTATAATATTACATAATAATAACCAATTTTGTCCATTTTTACGAATTTATTAAAAGCGTTCACTACTGATGACTGTCAAACTAATACTGAATAACGTAGCATTGCCAAATTTTAAACTTGAATTTAAAAGATTGGTACTTGCTGTCATAGTCATTCTTTTCTAACAGTAATCACCATCTATATGTTCAATCGGGTACTTCTGGGGCTACCCTCGCATCTCTCCGGCTTAATATAGCACGGTTAAGCATTCTTCTCTATATGTATAAAAATCGTGATTCAGCCTTTTTTTGAAAGTTATATTTTGGTTATAATACAATAAAAGGTTGTATTTTCCACATAATTCCCTACAGATAGGAGTATAGACTTACGATAATATTATACTAACTTAGTTCCAAAACACCCCGCCAGAGGAATAAAAAGAGATTTTTGCTTTCACTCCATAAGACAAAATTCATTATATTACATAAAACATTGTACTCAACTGAGGTATCAAGTTCGCTTTGCAGCAAATTGATGATCGTCATAGATAAAATAGTGCTAATTTTGGATTGGCCACTTTCAACTTCGTATTCGTATTAGATTTTTGGTAGTAATCTTCCAGTTTCGACATCATATTCACGGTCTTATAATGTAGAATCAACTAATAACCCGACTACACAAACTTTATTACAAGTAGATGAAAATCGCGCTCATTCTGACTTTTACCTATATAAGTAATATATTGATTAACGATGGACGAAGTAGAGAATTACTTTCCTTTATACGTCTATGGTACTAAATCAACTTATGCGATTATTCCATTATCTTGTAAGAACGCGTATAATATTCTCAATCTATTTGTAATTAGAAATTATAATCGATAATTGTTTAATGTCATCTTCAAATCTAGCGCCATTAGTGCCAAATAAAAATATCGATTGTTTTCTGCACTTTCATTTTATTTTCCATATGAATAATCGATAAAATTTTATACACTATAATTTATTATCTTTATTACCGAAATCAGTCTGAAGAAGACCCGCACGAAAGGTACAGTTTTTTTTAAAGCAGATTTTCATTAGAGTACGGTTAAACACTTAATCAACGTAGGAGTAGAAGAATCGCTTTAAAAAATCGAAATGTTATGCTTTTTTAAATATTCAAAAAATTTCTTACTTCAAGAGTTATTGTATCTTCTTTAATGTAACCTTTTTCTGGATCAAGAACATCCTGCCAAGTCATAAAATGACTGAACCCCCAATCATTTTCTTTGCTATAGAAAAGATGCTGAATTTCTGTAAAAAATAAAAACATTATTGACAATGTATATAAAATTATTGTTATCGAAATTTATAACAATATCTTTATCTCTCAGAGATGTGTTTTTCAAAATATTAACAAACATGTACGTTTAAAATTTCGATTTCCTGCTTCTAATGATTATGCTTTGTTTAAAAATGAGATTTGAAGAAATCACTTTTCTAAACCTAATAAATGTACTCCAATTCATTGGAGAAGTATCAATTAAAAATCATAATATTATTAAATGCACATAATTTTATTCGTTTGAAAATCAAATTCAACAATAGCGCTACAAACCTAGGCCACCCTGACGCTTGCCACGGCACTGCTTTAATGAAATATTCAACAATTTCAACCCAATTCAGATACAACAAAAGACCAAAAAAATTAAAGTGATTTTGCGATGGCAGAAAAAGGCGTAAATGAAATAAGGCTTAAAGGGAAATATAAGTCAAAGTTAATAACAGATGAAGTTAGAAAAACAAGCTTAATTGCCTAAATGACAATGAACAATGACAAATCTCTTTCGGAAATTGTATCTAAGAATAGGAGTTTTGAAACATTCAAGCGTAACTTGTCTATGATATTAAAATCAGGAAATATACTACGCTACAATTGCAGAAAGTAGGTGATTGTCATGCATGCGTAATCGCTTGCTTTATGTACACGTAGCGTATACTATTTTTGTTCGATAGTTGCGGAATATTCGATGTTCTTATTATTATGAGTGGAAAAGGATTGGGCCGTGAGAAAAAATTGATATAAAGATAGCAAAAAAATTCTTATATCAAAATCGCTACTTGTCGCTCTTTTTTTTAACGATACATTTTTCATTCTATGTAATCGCTAGCTTTTCCGAAGAATTTATTACAACGCGTAACCTATAAAAATTGACGCCATAATCTTGCCTGTAGATAAAACTGTGTTTGCGTTCTTTGTACCCCCCCCCCTCTTTCTATTCCATTATTTTGATTGTTCCTTTGACGCAGGTGTAAATTGGTGGACCGACATTCAATCTATGATTATGAGTCGACCTAAAAACTCTTCGTCATGTAATCGACCGAAACATCCGTATATTGCCGTTTTAATTCCACTGTGAATAATCACTTTACCTATTTGTGTAAAACTGTTTTAAAGTCCAAATTTTCAATGAATATACGATACATAGCGTTTTTTTAAACGCCTATCATGTTTGATAGATCGCGCACTTTTAGTAGGCGTTTATCCATTATCATTTGGTGGACTTTTTGCCATTTTTGACGTTATCACTTCATTTTGTCCACCACTGTGATGTTCATCTTGGCAGCTTATACATCCTCGTTAAGGTTCTGATACTCAATATTTTAATGATCTAAATGAAGAAGCAGTTATATCTAAAGTGGAATTTAGCACCGCTTTGACAATTATTGGATTGAAACTTTTTAAATAAAAATATATCATATATTAATAATCAATTTTGTCCATTTTTACGAATTCATTAAAATCGTTCACTACTGATGGCTGTTAAACTAATAGTGAATAACGTAGCGTGGTGAAACTTTCAATTTAATATTCATAAGGTTGGTACTTCTTATAATATTTATTCTTTTCTAACAATAAACACCATCTACACGTTATGTTGTGTTCTTGGGACTACCCTCATATAATACTGTAATACTTAAATGCCGCTTGAACGAATAAGTATTTGGTCTTTTAGATTAAGTTTGTTAATTGGTTTATGTTTTACAATTATCAAATTCTACTGAACTTCTACTTATTTTTCTACAGTATCTTATCGCTCAAAAAATTTGTACACAAATTACTCCCATAAAAAATAATTTTCTTATGTTACATGGGGTACTTTTCGAACGGAAACGTGTATGAAAATCGAACTTTCCACATGTCGTGAGTAAATTTGTATTACATCTTTGATAAGAAACAATACTCTAGATTTCGGAGCAAGATGAAAATAAAGTAAATTACATAATGTCCAATCATATTAGTTTGGTCAACTATGAAAATGATCAAGTATCGCCGCCACGACCCATATTCACGTCAATGTCTACCTTATTGAAAAATGTATAATTTTATAGTTTGTTATAATAAATTAAAAGATTTTATAGAAAGTGCTACAGTTTTGTTTTTTAATGAAATTGTTTTATCACTATTTGTACATTTGATACTACTTTTTTTCTATTGTTCAATTCTAACACAGATATAATACGGACTGATATTCTAACCTTAATAGACTTATTAATATTGATATTAAATAAAGATTTCGTATTTCTTTCAGATCTACAGTAATGCATTCTTTAACTGAATTTTACCTTACTTCTCCAAAATAACAGTAATATGAAACAAAAGGAATCATTTTTAAATCTAAATTATTTCATTACAGTAGGTTCTGTATAACACAAATATTAATTAAATTCTATTTAAATTGATCGTACTAAATCTATTTCAAGCCTAGATCTTTAACTATTTAAAAATTGTTATAATATCTAAAAAATTATTAATAAGAGAAAAATTAAAAATTGAATTTCAACAAACTCAATATCGATGTATTGTTTTTAACATTTTAATTGGATACAAGTACAGTTAGACAATAGAAATAACTATTTAAACATACGCAAATTTTATGTGAATCTGGACATTTTCTAAAAACATCATTTTCAAAATCAGAAGAAAATATAGACAAATATTAAGTTACCCGTCGCGTGACATATAGCAGATGCAAAGCCTAAAAATATTAATAGAGTTAATAGAGTAAAGTTAATAGAATATCATTTTATTTTGATAAATAAGTATTTGCAAAATTACAATAAAAATAATATTTTACATAAATTATTACAGATAATGTATATTAAAGGAGCTCTTATTGAGTTTTTATTCATTCAATGATTCATTCACAGAATCATTCTCTTTTTCAGAATACATTTTTTCCATTTCATTATAATCCAAAATCATAATAGTGTGCACATAAGAATCCACTTTCAATGTTTCATTGAGTAACTCTATAATCACAGTATTTGGAATTCCATTGTTATCAGAAATAATGTAATTGTGAGATTGTATAAAAATGACAATGGGCTTGTAACAATTGAAATATTGTTTTGTTTAGAGTCAGGAACATCGAAAATTGGTTTATAACATTGAAAAATAATGATCTACAATTTTATCGTGAAAGATTTTCACTCGTATCTCTGTTAGTAGAATTTCAACTTTTTGTCAATATTTCAGTTATTATAGACCCATTGTCATTTTTATACAATCTCACAATTACATTATTCCTAATAGCAATGAAATTTCAAATACTGTGATTACAGAGTTACTCAACGAAACAGTGAATGTAGATCCATTGATTTCAGATTGTAATGAAATGGAAAAATATATTTTGAAGAAGATAATGATTCTGCGAATCGAAAGAGAATGATTATACGGAAGTGCATGGTTTTTGTTATATTCATAAACAATTTCATCGTAAGTTTCTCCATGAAACATATGACTTCTCATAGCCTATCTCGGTATCTATGGACAATGATATTTTAATTGTATTTGAAATCAAGAAAAGGCTTGATAAATACTATTAGAATACTGAACCACAATTGAAATGGTTATGAAGTGTTTTACTAAGTTCCATTATGATGATACTAGTACCAAAATTCATGGAATATCGTACGATCCAGTAATAAAATTGCGTATGATGGCTGAGACTGTAGGCGTCTTAACTAAGCGGATCATCACATTTGATATAAATATTTGGACATGAATAAACTATCCGCTTGATTGGTGTCGCCATTGTTCTCATTCAACTAATGTGACACTTCATAAATATGTTCGACGATATTTAGCCGCAGTTTTAATGAATTTTTACGACATTTTGTACGTGAAATCGTATGAAAGTTGAAAAACTCTATTGGCAGCATTTAATATGATGATCACAAATATCAAGTTTGCGGGAATTTTAAAATCTTAACTATGATTCTGGAACAGTAATCTGGCTATACCAAAAACTGTTATCTTTGTATATTGGATAGTAGAGATAAAAAAAATCATTACGTGAACAAGGTTTGGGAATGTAGAACAATATTCCTTGTAGGATCAGATAAAAAGAAATCTTACAGCAGTCATTAATAGATGCAAAGAATGTATTGATAACTTCATTAGATATAAAGTTAGGACTTATGAAACAATTCGTCAAGCGTAGGATAAAGAAGGATGAAGAAGTTGGATAAAGTATTGTTACAGATACTTACAAGATCAATTTTCAAGTTTATCTGATCATAAAGTAGGAGCGGGAGTATTCAATGGACCCCGAATCAGAAAAATGTTCAGAGACAATTATTTCATAACTCAAATGAGCTCTTTTGAGAAAAATGCATGGATCAACTTCAAAAATGTATGTAGTAATTTCCTAAGTAATCACAAAAGCTCGGACTATAAAAAACTAATATCTGACATATTTGAGAATTTCAGGAGATTAGAATATAATATGAGTTTAAAATTACATATGATGGACAGTCACGTAAAAGAATTCCCAGATAACCTTGGCAATTTCAGTGAACAACAAGAAGAACGTTTCAATCAAGACTTTAAAGATGAGGAATTGAGATTTCAAGGTAGATAGGATGAAAACATGATAGTAGATTTTTGTTCAATGTTTCAGAGAGAAAGCGCGGAAAAAAAATGCAAAAGAAATCCCTTGCACAGATCTTTTGAGGGTAAACGAGTACGGTATAAAAGAAGACGGATTAATGAAGAAGTAGAAGGATGAGATACAAAACACACGTTTCAACGACTCCAAAAATATAACGGATTGATTGTCGGTATTGATTTGAACATCTTTGCTGTATGTCATCTTGAAATGAACTTGAATCTGACTTACTGAAGGCAAACGAACCTCGGATTCTATTTCAGTGATTCCGAAAACATATTGACATAGTTGTTTAGTCAAGTGAAAACACATTTTCTTATTTTAGATATTATCATATGAAACTTCCAGACAATAACATGAAGTGACCTTGAGATGACCTTTAGGATTATTTCACCAACAGAATTAGATACGTGTCATAAAGTAAAATTTTTCGTTCTTTTAGAATCTGTAATCAAAGATTTATTTTGTCATGATAAACACATTTGATCTCGAATTTAACCTTGTCGAATCAAACCGACATCGAATTTGGATTTAGCGACTCCAAAACTATATAAAAATGATAATTTGAATAGATTTTACTATTTTTCTAAGATTCGATCTTGAAATGACCTTAAACATGACCTGATGAGAACCACTGGGCAAATGATTCTCATTCAGCATCCCTAAAAACATAAAGACGTACTAGTGTGGTTCCAGAAACAGGAACTTTCCCTTGCGTTTCTGTGTAATAGATTATTTATAGTTGCGTATAAAATTATAATGACTTACATATCTCAATTAAAAGTATAATTTATAAATTAACCAAGTAATTAATTGGGACGAACTAAAATTTTTAGTAAAAACGGTACATGACGTAAAATTTTTCAACAAACGGTCGCATCATTCTTAAATCTACTCATTTTTAAATACAACCAATTAGTCGAGAGAGAAATCGTTTTCTTACTTTTTATTGGCCTAAGAAGAAATGGGCCTCAAAAAAGATCCGGAAAAACTTAAGAGTAGGAAGGCGCGACCGAAGGTATACTATTACCACAAGTGTATTAAAAAAGCCAGTTCGAATGCAGCTCTTAATCCTAATTAAATAAACTTACTCAGAAAGAAAGAGAGAGAACAATTGAAAATGAGTAAGTACAATAAAAATAAATATAATTCAAGCTCTATATTCTTTATCTTTTTCCTTTATCATTATGTAGGACGTTGAATAATTCTATCGACACTAGATAATTGTATAGCCAAGTACTGTATGCGCTAAAACTCAATTTAGTTCCGATCCGAGATAAAGTCTGTTTGGCGTGAGTCCTTTTATATAGCGGTACGAGAGAATTAGCTTATCATTTCCATCTCCCCAATACCTAACCCGGTATTTAACAGACAAGTTGATAGATTTGAAACAGGAGTTTAATATCATTTTAGTATAACAGATCTTACGTCTGTCGACCTCTCAAAAGCGATTTTAGTTCTGGTCCTCGTTGTTACATAAAAGAAATGAAATAAAATGAATTTTGGGTAAGAGACGCGATTTTTTGGTGACACCAGTGAACTATAACGGCTCAATAAAAGGGAATATAAAAAAAGTAAATCAAGATGAAATGAGTATACATGAATAACATTGATGCACTGAAGCTTTATTCGGAAAGTAAATAAAAGAAATGAAAATAAGTACAATAAAATTAACACTAATCGGAGAAAAATAATAATAAAGAAAATTTGGAAGGCGCTACAACCGTCGAATTATCTCCGGCTCAACAGCCAGGAGTTCACCATCGAGGCCCAAAACACAATTAAAGAAACGCTAGCATTGAGAGAGAGAGAGAGAGAGAGGGGGGCGTCAAAGTACTTACGGTGCCGGGAGTACTCATTCGCCATAAAATAAAAGAAAAAAAATTTCCAACTCAAAATAATCAGTCACTCTCAAATTCACTTTCTCAAAACTTTTAATTCTCACAATCGTATATTTACTTATCCAGCTCTCTCACATAACTGCCCGGTCCTGCTTATATACCTCGTCTCTTTTCCACTCGCCTAGCGCGCATCCCGAGCTGAAAGATACTTGACTTTTGGGCCAGCGCACAAATTGTCGAGCCGACAAATGGCCGACCAGCTCTGTCCAACGGTCAAAAGTCTCATCACAAATTTCCCGGTTATTAGTGGTAAAACTCTACGACCGAAATACACTCTAAATTTAATAAGTTGTGTAATAATCATTGAACATAACACTTAAAATCCATAGTTCTGATCTGAAAATAAAGAATTCATAAAGTAAACGTCTCATTTTGGGATATGAATATTTAAGCGATAAATAGTTATGATTAACTTATCTGACAGTTTCAATGAATAAATCTGCATGATCCTCGTATTTGATCTTGTTGTCAATCCAAAACAAACGTGGCAATTTCTACCTGAGGCATTAACCACATAATTCACGAGAAAAATCTTGACTTAACCTCGTTTTGTGTCTTTGATTTTTAATCGACAAAGTTAAAATTCGATTCTCAATTTTGCGAATCGCGAGTCATTGTCAAGCTATTCCGTAGGTTAAATGTGCGGAGCTCTTAATTTTACCGATGTTTATAGACAATTTGAAAATATATATTTGCATTTTGTTATCGTTATTAAATCGTTATTCCATTTCTTAACGAAGGAAAATCAGTTTCAATTTTTAATGAAACCAACTTAATGTCCATACAAAATTATCGTGAATTATTCTTGTATAATAATAAACAAATACATTCTAAAATCATCAATTTTAAACTTCGTTCTTGTCGTATGTGTCATGATAGCCATTTTTTTAACGTTTGGCTACCTCCTATTCTGAAACCCAATACAAATGTAAATCTAACGCTTGTTCAGTTCAAATTCCTCCATGCAAAATGAGTTAGTGTAAAATATTGACAAACATATGATAGGATCGTTTTAACGATAAGAAACGATAAATGGACCCGTAAAATCCCTTTTAAATTTATACAATAAATTAGAACAAAAAATAATTAAACGATAAGGTCAATATACGCTAATAAGGCTCTTAATAAATACAAATATTAATTCATCCGTTCACATCCGTTCACCCTTTCCCATTCTCAAAACTGATAGACAACATGCATGAAACATTTTGATAAAACATTTACATTTCAGTAGAACAAAACATAAATAATTAGTAAACTTACTTCTACTAAACGGTTCTTGTCCATCTTTACAGGATAACAGCTTAAGTTCTGCAACTGCATAGCAACTCCACGATGACGAATCACTTTCCCCGTTGCATTGTAAAAAAAATCCGAGAGATCTTTGAGGTTGGCGTTCTTGGGTTTGACTAGATCTTGGCATCACCATAATTTTCCATGGAAGATTTCGTACAAAACAAGGAGGTGATAGTTGAGAATCTTTCATTTTTGAAACATTCTCAACAGTATAACGAAATGTAGCTTCAGATCTAGCTTCATCTGCAAATAATCAATGTTCAATTAAATATCAACATCACAAGAGCATTTAATTGATTGATAGATTGATTGGAATTATAAAACATACTACAGTAAGAAGGAACAATTATTATATCTATATTACGCCTAATTGATGCAAGATTTTTATGCGTTTGTGAAAGCTAATCTTCAATCTGATCATAATGAAATGTGAAGCATAAATAATTCAAAAACTAACTATCAATATAAATATGGGGAAATTTATGAAACCTCATAAATTTATAATACATAAAAAACATCTAGGACAAAATGTACGTTTATTGATAGTATTTTCAGTTTCTGGTTAGCTCAGCTGCGGTTCCATGTTTTTAGAAATTTTTCTTGTACTTGTATACGAAAACAATTTTCGTACCTGACATATGTATTCCAAAAATTATTCATGCTCTAAATCTCACCAGATCATTGTTTTGATTTTAAAAAATTCAAGTTTTTTTTTCTATTTCTATTTTAGCCGTTGAACAGTTTTCGTAGTATTATGAAATTATAAAATTATATATAGAAATGTCTCAGAAAGTTAAAATAATCCAGTCTCCTCTCATCGGTGAATAGAGAAGTAACTATTTTCCTATATTATCTCATATATTGATTTGGCACATTTTTAACCACTTTACCTACCTTTCTACTCTATATTAACTGATAAACGACATTATTTAAATAAATTCTACATTGATGTTCTATATTAAGAACTACGTCAACGTCATGTGTTGATATGAATATCTCTTAATAAAACGAGTTTCAGGTAATATTCTCTGGATATGCGAAGATTGATGGACAAGAACATTAAAGGAATGTAGCCATATAATGTAATTAAATATGCCCCAGACGTTTCTATCCGTATAGAAAATTATTAAGATACCTAAATTGTCAGACCCCTAAACTTATATAGTGCCATATAGACCCCATTAAATTCATAATTCTTTTTACAGTTGTAGTTTTCTGATAATTAATAAAATATATGGGTGATTCTTGGCTATTTCAGTGGCTCTAGAGACGTTGGTCAATCGATTTTTTTCTAACTTTGTATACTTATTACAAATGAGGAGGTAAATATTTTTCCAAATTTTTATGATAAAATATTAATTAGGACAAAGGTTATTAACAAAAAAAACCAGCAATGCAATTTTTTAAACAATTCATATCTAAAAAACTAGTAAAAATGTGGGGGTCTACTTTTTGTTAAATACGTAAACAATCTATTACTATAAAAATATACAATAAAAAATATAATATATTATTTTTCCTAAAGTTATTAACATTTTTTTAAACAATTGTAAATATATCAAAACCGGGTTTATTCTTTAAAATTCATTAATAAAATTTAACTGCCTGCCATTAGGCAATAAGTAGGAATGAAAAAACGAGGACGCTACGCTCGGCGGCAAGCTCACATCGCTATTGTGGGCTAAGCGGTGTGCCTAGGTTCGGTTGCAAAGTCGACTTAACTCTAACGCTATATTGTCACAAACTTGTATAATGACTTTGGTTAGATAATATAGTTTTTGCATGCTCAATACAATTTCGAATGGTCAAACAATATTTTCACTCTGTATTGTATTGTTTGACCATTCGAAATTGTATTTAGTATGCAAAAACTATATTATCTAACGCACAAAGTCATTATACAAGTTTGTGACAATATAGCGTTATAATTGAGTCGACTTGCCGCCGAGCGTAGCGCCCTCTTTTCTTCACTGCTACTTATTGCCTAATGGCAGGTATTTAAATTTTATTAACGATTTTGGAAGAAAAAACCCTATAAAATGCATCGATGCAAGAATTAAAAAAAACAGTTTTGAGATATTTGCAATAGTTTAAGAAAAATGTTAATAACTTGAGGGAAAAAAATTATTTTTTTTATTGCATATTTTTATAGTAAAAGATTTTTTATGTATTGAACAAAAAGTAGACCTCCAAATTTTTACTAGTTTTTGAAATATGAATTTATTAAAAAATTGCATCGCTGTTTTTTTTTTGTTCATAACTTTTATCCTAATTAATATTTATCATAAAAATTTGGAAAAATGTTTACCTCCTCATATGTAATAAGTATGTAAAGTTTGAAAAAAAGGGATTGACCAACGTCTCCAGAGCCATTCAAATAGTCAAGAATCATCCATATATTAAGAGCTTGCCTTATATGTATTATTTTAGTACTCTTATTAATCATTAAAAAAATCTACTATTTTTTTATAATTTAATTTTTAAATTACGAAAAAGTAAAGGTTCAAATTTTTTTTCTACTCACTGTTTTTTTTACAATTTAGCACACATTAGACAATGAATAAATGTATTTACGATATTAACCAATGATATTGAATCTATACAAATTGTAGTATAGATAAACAACTATTAATTTATACATTTAGAATTTTATGTTTTATAAATATGATGTACATGATTGATTTTCAGAATCTTATTGATTCGTTAGTTTTAATAATTTTATACTTTATTATTGTATTTTTAGTAGAAAGTTTTTTTTCACCGTTAGTAATTAAACCATTATTATCCAAGCTAAATTTAGGCTGGATAATAAATCTACCTGTTTTTTTTCTTTTTGTGATTCTAATTGTTTATACGAAATTATTTAAACAAACTGTCGACAAATTTGCAAAACAGTCAAAAACCTCTATATCATTTTTTTTAGACTCTATTGTCTTAGTCTATTATTGTTTTAAACAATGACATCCTCAGGAGAGATGTTGAACCTCGTTCTACCCCAAGTCGAAGCAGTTCTAAATATTACGTTTTTAGGCGATACAAATATAAAAAATTATCCAAATAAACGATTACTGGAATAACTACACAAAAGTATTTGCAAATTTTCTATCGTTTTTTCTACCTAAAAAATATTTAAAATGTACAAGCTTATTTTTATATAAAAAATGTATCTAAATCTTTTATTACAATATTTTGTTTTTAATTTACAGATTTTATCTTGCACGAATTGAAAATTATTTCAGAACAAGTTTTTGTTTCATTTGACTACATTGCCGTTCTGCATTTTTTGTAGAATTGGAAACAATTTTGAAGTAATCGTTGGATACGATAATACTATCAACATAATAACCTAAAAAATGCTCAAATGTCTCATGTTGCGGCCAAATAACTTTCACCGTCAACATTATATTGACAATTAATGGGAGTTAGAATATTTTCTAATGGCTTAAAAGTATCATACAAATTATTATTTTGAGTTTGTTTCAAAAGCGTTTTGACAATTAACACTATTATATTCTTGTACGCTGTAAATGATACAGATGAATTTTTCACTATATAAAAAGTATTAAAATATTAAGAAAATCCAGTAATTTTGTTTGATTGTTTGCATCGCGAAGAATTTTAGAAAAATTTGCATCTACATACATTATCTCAGACAATACCGTAAATATATTCCAAAATGATTACATATAGTCAGTGATTTTAGTGAGAGCTGGCATTGATAGTATCCATTTAGTAAGAACTGAATCGGTGATATTTTGCAGATATAAATGTACAGATTTTGCATACAGATAGTATCCAGTCCCATGAAAATATGGTAGCATTCATCGAAGTCATTATAAGTGTAAATCAAAATTTGTATCTACAATAATAAATTGTTTCATCATCATTATTGTATCGAAGTATCGAAGCCATATTTGTTTTGAAGCTCTTTTCTAAGCGACAATAATTTACTGAATAAGTTCTCAAATTCTGACATAAACAAACTTTCGCATAATTGCCCATTATCAATATTCCAATGAGCTATAGCTACGTTAACAAGAATATGACCTGTTTGCTCAAAAGTATACATATCCTAATAACATTTTATCGATAGAATTTGTAGCACAGGTTGTATTAAACAATTTGTCAATTCCACTTTCTTTCATTACATTCTTAATAGTTAAACAATATTAATGTATGAAAACCACCCAATCTTGTTTGATACATTTTATCAATGGTATCTAAATTACTCGGTTGAAAGTTAATAAAAAAATAAAAATAGTATTATATTCCGTCCTTCAAAATTAAAATTTTTATATTTACAATAATTTCATATAAAGTCAGTTCTGTCAATATCAACGCTTATTTTTTAAGAGAAAATTTATCTTATATTTTATTACAATATTTTGAAAGTCTGAGTTACGTTGTTTTAGTAAAGCTTTTTACATGAATTTTACCAAAAGCCATAGTCGATTGACAATGTTAATTTGGCTTCTAGCCACTTTTGAAAACCGATTATAGGGTCTTGTTTGGGCTAGTTTGAAACGTCTTCTCCTAAACTTTCAGCTCCTAAGATGCATATGGGTGTCGCAAATGCAAAAATAAACGTTTCGGCACTATTTTCACGTTTTGGCTTTTATCTCAGCCGCAAATCAATATTTCTTGAAGTTTTTTTAGTTTTACTTTGTGAGGAAATTTCCTAACAAATACGTATATTTTTATATTTTTTGGAATTCTGTAGCTCACTAAAACGAAAAAATTCACTTTTTTACTTTTGTTTTGGCATTTTTGGCATTTTTGCGCCGAAACCAGCTTCCGTGTTAACTTAAGATATACCATATTTGATTCCTCGGGAAAAATACGAAAGAATCTGTATTAACAATTTTTTAAATGCAGCCGCCTTGATATTAGATGTGACGTATTATAACCATATTCCTGTCTAAATTTCATGAAAAACTACATGAAATAACATTCAAACGACGTTGATTCCCGGTCATACTACAATTAAATGTGTAGAATAAAGCTTAAGCCTCAAGAAGTTGTGGTAGTTGAGCATAATAAAGTATGGATTTCGAAATATTTCCATATTTATGTCAAGGATTTTGTCCATTTTTCAAGTTTAATTACTCATATTTCGGATGGATTAGAAAATTTTCGAACTTAGGATGAAAAATTTTATTTTAAAATTCAAATACTTAATAAATAGTTGATTTAAAATAATAATAAAGTTCTGATCATAAATAATATTCGCATAACTTTTTCGAGATTCAAGAATCTCAAAATTAACTAATTTTATATCAAATTGATAAGGAAAAATTCCAAATTTTTGTTTTCTAACAAAATTTAAAAAAATAAATATGTGATAAGTACTCATTCACAGTCGTAGGAAATAGAATTCTGTATTTTAAATATTCCATTTTCTATATATTATTGGAAAAGCTATTTATAAATCAATAAAATTCAATGTTCACATTAAATTCGAAGGTCCAAGTCCTTAACGTCTTACCACATAAAGTTTATGTACAGTTATAAGTATATTTTGTATGTACATTAGAAAAAATATATATATATTTACAATAACGCCTTCTCGCGAAACTTCAGTCGAGTTGCCGACACTATCATACACATTCACTCATCTGTTTATGTCAATCCTACATGCAAAATGCAGATGCAGCTACATTCATAATTGATAATACAATTCTACAAATCCTTGACATAAATATGAAAATATTTCGAATAGTGGTATTCAAAACTGAACAAAATTATTTCAATCTCATAAGTGTTGTCACATTCAGTCTAAAAGAGCCGTTCTATTTATAATAACCTTCAAAACAAAGCGGTTATCAGTCTTAAGTCTTTTTTGGAAACTGCGTCTTTATCAAGTTAACCTTATGCCGTACTTGGATAGGATAAATATTTTATAGATATGGTAATAGGATAAATATGGTCAGCTTCATTTTATTTTTTATTCTAAAATCTTAAATTTATTTAATAATTCTGGATGCTAGTTAATTATATTATCAATTTATGACAGCAATTAATTTTATTAATAAATGTAACGCTGAAAAATAAGTTTTAATAGTGAATTCTAACAGCTCCATATCAATTCCGGTTTGTATATAATTGATATAAAAAAATTTCCATCCTATAAGCTAACGTAATTACACATTAATATTTAATAACGACACATTTTAATATTGTCGAAGAAATGCTTAAGTTGAAATGTATGTTTCATTTACATTGATTATATTCAAATCCATTGATAAACACACCAGCTCAACTCAATGACTACCAAAGATTTAAAAAAAATGTTTTAAAATTTTAGGAATGCAAAAGTCATAAGTAGACTAAGTCCTGTAAAAATAACACGACAGACATTTTTAAGGATATTTTGCAATGAAAATTGCAGATTTGATTTAAACGTTATAGACACGCAAATATTTATATATTTAAATACACCGGGTAAGGTTTTCAACCAGCAACAGGTAGGTGATCAACCTTTAAAAGAAATATGACATTAAAAAAAATACTTGTCATATATCGGTTTGTTTATTACAAATGGTGTTGATCAATACAATAATGGTAGTTATAATACAATTAGATTAATCAATTTATGTGAAAAGACTAAAGATAAGACTAATTAACAAGTATCATAATATTTATTTGATGGAAAAAACAGTTACATGCAAAGAAAATTGTTTAATTATTTTCGAAAAATCGCCTAACGACCTGATTGCGTATAACTTTCGAACGGATGAATATTTTTGAAAATAGAAAAGGGCATTTTATTCTACTTTAAACCTATAAAAATCAAAGATAAAAAAATTGATTTTTTTACACGAAACATAAATTTCCAAAAAGTTATCAGATTTTTTTAAATTGCAAATGTTTTTTATCAATCATTAGTAAAATTTAACTACTCGCCATTAGGTAATTACTAACAATGAAAAAAACACTCGATGGCAAGTGAGTTCGTAGCAAGAGGCCGAGCGACATGACGAGACTCGGCTTTTAAAATCGGTTAAGCCAATCTCACAACGTTATCGCGAACTTAGATATTGTTTTTGACGTCATTTAGAATAATTTAAGCATATTCAATAGAATTTATCTCATCATGCTTAATCAAGCTTACTGAGTTAATTATTAAACGTCCATGTATAATTTGTTCATAAATTTTTTTATAGAATGAAAATTAATAGTTTTTTGTTCCTGAACATAATAAACCTTTAAATTGAGTTTTGAAATTTTATCGTATTTTCGAGTAGTCAAGATTGGTCATAACTTCATTTTCTTATCTACATGCTCTACAACTCTTCACCTATTTACTCTGGCTAGGTGAAATATAATTATTTACACCACATCTATTTTTAACTTGACATTTTGGTGATGAATAAACGCGTAAATATTATGTACTCCATTTAAATCAGCCACTGAAATATATTTTTAGGGCTAAAATAACAAAATATAAAGAAATCGATTTTTAAGTCAGGATACTGTTTCTTAGAAAGAACGTTAACTTCCTTTAAGTTGTGAAGTAGTAATCGGCTCTACACTTTTTTATACTCTTCATCGTTATCTACAATTGTGAAGTCACTTCCACCTAGACAATCCATGGTTATATTATCTTACCGATAAAATTCAATAGCTTTTTAAATGATTTCCAATGTTATTCTATGAAGTGTGGTTCGGAAAACACGATATGATCAGATATGTTTCTTCTCACGTAGTTTCCTTATCGTCAAAGGCGTGTAGAAAGTGGAAACTGTATTTTACTTACTCATAGAAAGTGGAAAAACTGCTAATACATATATTTTGTTAGATTGATATTTTGTTTTTTATTTCTACAATTAAACTTGAATTATATTTTTTTTAATTCAAATTATACTTGGCTATAGCTTTTTACCAATAACAATTTCAAATTACTTGTCAAACATTTCTTTTTTTCAAAGCCATACGTGGCTTTTTAAGAATTGGTGAGGTTAGGCAAGATAACTGTAGCTTTGAGAATAGTTCATTTAAGGTATTCATAATATTTTTTTTCAATAGCCTGAAGCTGAAACTCTTCACTTCTAGTGTCTCAACAAATTCCCTTTAATTGTGTTTTTCGATATAACTACTAGATTCTAGATCTATTGAATTGATCTTCATAGCTTCCCCTCTTGAATAGCCTTGTCTTAAAATCTTTCAAATCTTGCTCTTCATAATTTTTTTTGTACGTGGAATCAGCTAAGCATTCATCAATTTATCTTTATTAAACAATGTATTTAATGATGAATTTTGCTGTTTCATTTATCCTACTTTTATTTTATGGCACTTTTATTTACAAAATAGACATATATAATCTTTTTCGATATAATTATCACTGAATATTTGATAGAATACTTTTTGGAATTTTGAAAAAAACAATAGTTATGAATACCAAAAATGTTTTGATACACATCTAGCAGACCAGTTGTGTTATTTTTCTACTTGAAAAAAGCAAAATCTAAGGACGATAAAGTTCTTATATTATAGTGTTTGACAGCCTTTGTACTTGTCGAAAATAAGTGATTAACCAACAAACTTATACTGCAAACTGAGAACTAATAAAAAGAACAATTGTACTATTATTTATTTAAAAATATAAAAATACTAGTTTTTCCTTCTAAAAGAGCATATATTGATAAAATTATGGTTTCCATATAATGTCACTATTTTTACATATATCACACAACAAAATTAAACTGCAGTAGTTACATTTTTCCTTCCCCATTTATTTTAATTGAAACACTCATTAATTCGACATTCTAATAAGGAGTAATACTATGAATCTGAATTAACATTTCTATATAACTGGTTTGATTTCATAACTCTTCAGAAGTTCGAAAACAATTGAACAGAAATTAGACAAATTTATTGTATCTGGTGCTGCAAATAACACGCACAGAAAATTTGGAAAAAAAGTTGTTTGGTCATTACAAATTCTATTGAGTATGCTAAAAATATATTATATAGCGCCCAAAAGTAACATATAAGTTTGTGACAACTTTGCGGGGTTGGCTTAACCGATTTTAAAAGGCGAGTTTAACTATGTCGTCCGGCTTGCTATAGCGAATGTGCTTATCGTCGAGCGGAGTATCTTCTTTCATTCATTGTTACTAATTGACTAATCACGGGGAATTAAATTATATAGAAAATTTCTTGGGAACATGTTGGAGCACGAAAATGTAAAAAATTGAAAAAAACTGGTTTTATCATACTTGTAAACGTTACAAAAAAAGTTTATATCTTTTAGAAAACAAGATTAAACCCCACCATTGTTATTAGTTTTCAAAATATTGTCTTTTAAGAAAATGTTATCTTTTTTTTGAAGTTAATGTATAATCAACATTTATCCAAATTAATAGGTTAACATAAAAATTTGGGATAATATTTATCTGCTAATATATAACTAATATGCAAAATTTGAAAACTTTTGATTGTCCAATGTCTCTTTAGCCATTTTAGTAGCCAAGAAATACCCATGTATTTATGTATATTTAACCATAATATATTTAATTACAATTAGTATATCAAGAGACGTCGTACGTACCGAACAACTTATCGGAAAATAGGAGAAAATAGGAGTAGTTTGAAGTTATGAACATTTTATATTTCGATACATACGACTTTGAATCCCTTCGTTTATAATTTTTGAGCGGGGTCATATATTCAAGATAATGTGAAAACATTTCTCGCGTATTTTCTTATTTCTAGAAGTGTGACAGTATCCCCCAAAAGAATGTTTATTAATTTGTGGCAATTTGTAACTTGCTACAACATTAGCTTTCAGTTGACCATGATCTTGACATTGACCAATTTCTTTACAGAAACCTGGAGGAGTAGGAAATAAGAAATAACTTAAAGATTAGAAATAACATATTATAGCTTAATTATAAGTTCTTGACAGGTAGATTTTCGTCCACCAAATTTCATCGGTTGGATATTAGGCTAAACACCGCGTGTGCGATAGGTATATTTCCTCTCCACTTACAATTCTGATCTTCTGGCCATGGTTTGGATAAAACAATATGAAAATTTTCTTTCATGAGATTTACCTTTTAGTGACCGTAATACAAATAGATTATTGGAAATTACATATTGCCTATCAAGTTTTTCGAAAACACATAGTCCACGGGTTTTTAATATTTTGTTAATGCATTGATAAAAAACTAACCCATAATAAATTACTACGTTATACTCAAAACAGAAAGTCTTTTAAAGTAGATCAAATAAGGCAATTTTTCGAAAAACAGAAACTTTCAAATATAGTTAAAAAAACATTTTAACTTTTTATATTAATTTTATTTCTTATAATCTACACCGAGTGTTAGTTTATTCTTCATTTTAAAAAGGATGTTTTGACTTTTTGGACAAATATATTTTTTAAAACCCCAACAACTTTGGATTCATATATTTCTGATTCCAAGAGTACCAAACGATATGTACAATCTTTTGAATTGAGAATTCTTGCAAGACTAACAAATCGTAGCAATTCGCGTATTAAAAGATTCAAGTATGAAGAATCCACAGGAATTCAAACTGTACTCTAAAATAATGAAAAATGATGATATTATATGTAGTAAAAAACCATTTTTGTATATGCAAACGATATACATATCAATTTAAATTATATTTATATATGTACATATAAATGACAAAAAATAAGTTTTAGGTAAAAACAAAGCAATGTCTCAGTTTTTGGATATATTTGATACATCAAATATCTATGTGAAGGTCATCACTTGTATCAAGATTTACACTACAATATTAATTAATAGAAAAGTTATAAACAATTGAAAAACAAAATCTAAATTTTCTTCTAAATGTCATAACTAGAAAAATATTCATCGAACCTGCGTGATTTTCTATTCAAAATACGTGGAAAAGATTAAATTTTGAAAATATATACATATCATAGCAATACATTTAATGATAAAAAAATTATAAAGAATTCAAATAAGTTTTTACGATTTTCATCTAATCTTATTCGGAAAATGTTAGTTGCAATCAGTTCCTTAGATAATTTTGTACAATAGTCGGTAATAAAATTTGTTCTATGATTATTAGGAGCTCGGTAATGAACGTGCAAAGAAAGAGATCTGTACGGCTCTCAGCCTGGTGATGCGAATGATAGGAATCTCAACTTCGCCACACAACGTTTGCAGGTAGTTCAAATTTATTAACCAGTATTGCAGACCATATATTTTCTAATAAGCATTGATATTATTATAAATAACGTCTTATTTATTCAAATACTTACAATTTTACTGAAATTGGATGAAATATAATATCTCATATCATATTAAAAAATATTCGTACATAACAAGAAATTCATTTTTCACTTGTAATTAAAGTACAAATGTCTGGTTAAAATATATTCGTGAAAAACGATTAGTGATAAGATATAGAATGTCAAATTGATGTTATATTTTAATCCATGTGATTATTATTGCTCAGAAGATTTCAGGAAAAGAAATGAAAATAATCAATTATTTCATGAATATGTCTTTTCATTTCATAATGTCAAAATTTCCGTAATTATTTTACTATTATTTTTTAAACATGTTCATACATTTTTAAAAGTTACATCTATTTTCAATCAGATACTTATTTACACTTTCTTTAGATTTTTAACAGTATACTCTGAAGAATATGCTATTTTTACAATTATTTCCTCTCCGTTTTCTTTATGTATAGGAATGAATGTGTGATAACCTAAAGTACCACTAATACACAACGCTTCGTTTAGTACTATTGATAATTTGTTTTAAGTTTTTACATGCTCTGTCACCTTACAAGAAGCAAATGTTAAATCAGTTACGGCTTTTTAAGCCCATTAATATTATTTCTCACCTGAAAAAATGTTTACATTTACTTTTTGCAAACTGGCGTTCCGAGCTAGGTTTTTCACTGTTCTGCCAAATCCATCACGTATACTTTTCCCATGGTAATTTGCAAAAAGTGATATTAGCTTCGATTCAGTAAGTATCATAATGAGAGAGCAGTTAAAATATTTAATTTATTTTGAAACTTAAATAATTTGTTGATTCTGTTGTCGTATATATTTTTATATATTCTATTAATTTGTATCAGAACAATATAACTTCATTCACGCCATGTTTTGTACTTTCTGAAATAATTACGAAGCTCTTTTTTTCGGTGTTTGTTTCCCGTTTTATTGACTTGCTTGTACCTGATCTTAATATAATGTTCTATATTTTTGAATGAAATCTCCTATGATCATGACTTGATGTCTATACAAAATATGCATATAATCAATCGTTTTCATTGACTAAAAGAAATCACTTATGTTGAATTTCCGTATGAATTAAACATGAATTAAATTCTTGATGACGTCCGTGTTTTTATAATTGATATTATTGAATGGATTAAAATATTCTGATAAAACATGATGATGGCAAGATTATATAATTTTTATTAAAAATCAAATGAAGATCTTTTACAAAAACTATTGTATGATGAGGAATTTTACTTTGACGGTTGATCTTTAACTAACATGATTAGGCGAAAAAATCTATTATTTGAATGGTTTATGAAGCATAGAAAATATCCGTAAATATATTATAAAACATGACTGAATATAATCGACTTTTAGGAGAAACAATAAAAAAAATTTTAATATTTCTAGCAAATAAAATAATTATTACTCGGAATAGTTATTGTTAATTTTGGAATAATTTTTGTTAATTTTGTAAAGAAAAGATTATTACCAGATAGAGCCATTACAAGAAAAAAGAACGTGTAGTCCATAATTCAATTATGTTATAAAACCAAACTACCTGCAAACGTTTTGTGGCGAAGTCGATTTTCCTATCAATCGCGTAATCAAATCGTATACAGATTGCTTTCTTTGCTCGTTCATTACCGAGCTTCTAATTAATATAAAAAAAAAATGTATTAAGGACTATAAAAAAAATTTTTCGAAGGAATTGGTTGCAGTTAAAATTTTCCAAATAAGATTAAATGAAAATCGTAAAAAACTTATTTGAATTCCTTATAGTTTTGTTATCAATAAATGTATTGCTATGATGTGTATATATTCTCAAAATTTAATCTTTACCGTGTATTGTGAATAACTTTTGAAAAAGCTACATGTACTTGCAGGCAACATTAAAAATGTATACGAGGCTGATCTACGATGTTAATAAACAGAATATTAACGATTGTAAAATATAATTATGTTAAATAACGAAAACATTGTGAAAGTGTTTTTTCATCAATCTTACATGTAAATAATGAATACAAAAGATCAAAATTATTTTTCTATTAAAAAATTTGACGTGAATTAGACGGTATAAAGTTATTAAAGAATTAAATAATAATAGAGGTTTTTTAAAAAAAACATTAACATTTACGTACTTTGCCTTTGTACTTGTCGAAAACCAGTGATTGACTAACAAACTTATACTACAAACTGAGAACTAATAAAAAGAACAATTGTACTATTATTTATTTAAAATATAAAAATACTAGTTTTTCCTTCTAAAAGTGCGTATATTGATAGAATTAAGAATCGTGTTTGATAACCGTAGTTGAATAAGCACGAAGTACTCAGTATTTGCTGGCTGACCACAAAATTCTTTCCAGAGCTCAAAAATTTCGTTTTTTATCACTTTGACGTTTTTATTTGCAAAAATTTAGATACTTTCTTTCGCCCGAAAATTGTTCAGTTCAATCGGGTCTGAAAATATTATTCAAAATACATTACCTTTCTTTTTAAGACTAAATTTAGTTTAATACAAAAGTATTTAAACGAGCGATACAACAATTGTTCTGAAACTTTAATAAATCTAAGCTATCAAATAATAATTAGTCATGTACACAACATGTTTTGCAATTATTAATTATTTCCAACCAAACATTGTTGTCCATTCGCGCATAATAGAAATAATTTTTATTTAAATAACAGTTGATATGCTGCTAATAAAGAATTAAATTTTGCGGTATATTTACTTTGAATCATATTTTCTTAATGATTTATTTTTACTTACTGATTATTTTAGGCATAATTAATAATTACCAGTTTGTTACGTCAAATGTTAGTCGAATTGGACAGTGGGAGAAAGTACATAATTTATACAATATACTTATTACACTGAAGCTAAAACTAATTTTTGCTATTCAATTTATTGGTATTTATAAAATTTAATCCTCTGAATATGGACAACATCATATTAAAAACAAACCTAATATGACCCACATTTCTCTATAGCTATTAATAGAGGAGTATATTTCACAAACCTTCTTCCATGTCGTGATCTTGGGTAATTCTGTCTATGTCAGCGTCACCATTCACTGGTCGGTTACCATGTTCTTCTATATTTCTACTAGGAATTTCTGAAAATAAGATTGTGGTATTATTTATTTATTATATAAAAGAACTATACCTTCTAAATTTAAAATAGAGGATAAAAAATCTTACCAAGAAAAAATTAGCATATAACAACATATTAAAATATGGGAGACTCTAATTAAAGTATTTAGCCTTGCTATATATATGTGCGAGTCGTGTGTGACATGTTTGAAATATATATTTAAGATGGGTCTACTCTTAAAATAAAACAATACTGCATTTATCATTTATAAAAAATAACCTACAAATATATGTATCATTTTTTTAAGTATCCCGTCCCCGGCATTTTCCACCCACTCATTTTAGCTTTCATTCGCCCCCCCCCAATCATCCATCTGAATGTAGAATGCGTCTGATGAGAATTGTATAGACGCCACCAGTATCAGCAAGTAAAATGATGAGTAATTTTGTTCAAATAATATTAATTAAGATTTAAAAAATCTAACAATTTAAATAATGTTAATTAAGATAATGTTGAAAATAATACAATAGAAATGGAAATTAAAAATTTAAATAATACAATTTTTTAACTTGATTTTAAATTTTTCTGACAGTTTTTACTTTTTACATAATATGTTTTAATCAAGAAAAACAAATAGATACAAAATCACCGCCAATCTTCGTGAATGGAGTAGGCAATATCAAACCGTTAAAGTAAGTGCTTGATACAATAATAAATAAAAGTTGTACTTTAATACTATTTAACAACAGTGAAGTTAAAATTCAACCTGATTGATCTGAAAAATTAATACCTATAGCTAAGGAAATAAAAAAAAAGGAAAACTCCATTTTTCACGGACCGACGAAAACAGGTTAAGAATAGAAAAATGAATTACATGGGGTTCGTTCCTCGATGGTCATTAAAGAGTTGAAAAATGAAATTAAAAAAAATCATTAAGTCATGAATATAATAAAATTAAACTACCAATCCTTATTTACACAGGTGAATTAGAACTGAGTCCAAGTAACAAAAGTATTTTCAAAATGAACAGACTATTAAATCTAGTAGTGACATTCAAACCACTGCAAAACAAGCGAGATATATCGTGATGCTTAAATTGTCAGGAATCTGGACTTAACAAAAATTGCTGCCACAAAATTTCAGTCTATATTAAATGCGCTAAACAGCATAGAACAAGCTATTGTATCTGGAAAGACAAAATTGAATAACTGAAATGCGCTAACTACTCAGGGAATCACACAGTAAGTTACATTGGATGTCCAACATGAAAACAATTGCAACAAAAGCTGTATTCACAATTTCCGAAAAAGAAAACAATGAAAAAAAGGTAAAATAACATAAAATTCAGTTAACAAATTCCATAATAGCGAAATGAAACCAAATATATCTTATGCTGAAGCCATAAACAAAAACACAATAAATAAACAAGAAACACAAGCATCAGAAAAAATCACACAACTACAAAACAATAAGCAGACAAATTAGACCATTAATAAGCTAGAAAACATTCTCGAAAAACTTATGTCGAGAATGGACATAATGCTTAACTTACTCATCATCCTAATAAACAAAATAACAAAATAAATATCTCTTTAAAAGTCGTAATATAGAATGCAAACTGATAGAGACAAAGACAACTGGAACTAAAAAATTTGAATTCATTTCATACAAGCAAGACCTTAGAATTCGAAATTATCCAATATATCTACGTAATAGTCCGGAAAATAAAGCTTGAAAAGGAATTACCATAATTATAAAATCAGAAGTAACTCATCATGTTAACAATAGTTACCAGACTCTAAATCTTCAAACTAACAGTATAACATTAGTGAGCTTAACTTCAGTATACTGCCACCCAAACTACAGTATTAATAAAGAATCTTTCTTCCTTTTTTTCAAAACTCTTGGTGACCGATTTATTGCCAGTGGTCACTTTAACGCCAAACATCCGTGGTGGGGCTCATGATCGATTACCCCGACTCCAAGAGGAAAAAAACTGTATGAGTCTATGAAAAATAATAACTGCTTCCTAATATCGACAGGAGAACGAACTTACTGGTGAACAGATCCTACCGTACTACCAGACTTACTTTGAAGCAAGTTCTTCCTTAGATCTAACATCAAATCATTCGCCACTTATATTAAATTCAAATGTTAAAATAGCGAAAATAGATTCTTATATAAAATCAACAAACTGGTTAAAATTTAAATAAAGTATAGAAGATAAGATCCACTGAAAACACCAAACAACATAGAACAAAGTATTAACAACTTTAACGAACTAAAATACAGGTACAGAACTTATCAACAAAAAAGTATCTATAAAGTTTCAAAAATAGTTCTTAACAAAATCAGAGAAAAGAGAAAACTAAGAATGATACGGTAAACTACTAGATTTAAGCAAGACAAGGCCAATTTCAATTGATCAACAAAGGAACTAAAAACCCTACTTCATGCAGAAAAAATAGCGAAAATATACCTATCAAACCTTGCACCTGCAGAAGCTATAGATTATTTGCTTTGGCAAACTACAAAGAATATATAAAGCCTCTACAGTTTATTGTAGAGTGAATATTATGAAAAAAAGCATCCGGTGTTGATAATGTTATTGTCAGAATGACGATCAAAGGTTGCCTACAAAAGTCAAAAGATACATTACAATAATTTCCAATGCTTGCTTACGATTTTTTTACTTTTCTGCCCAATGGAAAACGGCCCAAGTTACACTCATTCCTAAACAAGGTAAAATAGCAGTACTAATTAATTCATATAGACCCATAAATCTTTTTCCGATACTTTTAAAGATTTTTGAAAAAATCGCAAGACTAACTCCTGTAATGGAAAAAACAAACTTGTTTTCAAAAGATCTACTTGGATTTAGATGTAAACACAGTACAATCGAACAGTTAAACCGTATAACCAAATAAGAATAAAAGTTCTGCTCTGTTGTATTCTTGGACATGCAGCAAGTCTTTGACAAAGTCTGGAATCAAAACCTTTTAACCAAAATTAATACTCGCTTTCTCACAAATTTGTCTAAGCTTCTGGAATCCTTCTTAAGGATTGGCAACAGTACATTCTATGTAAAGATCAACGACTTAGTCTCCAATTAATTCCCAATTAAGGTTGGAGCGCTGGACGGAAGCATCTTGGGTTCAATTCTCTACATTCTGTACACATCAGACATACCTACAATGAAAAATATTACCATAGTCACATATGCAGATGTTATAGTAGTACTTACATCACATTCTGTCGCCAAATCACAATCATACAACCCACAAAAACATTTAAACGAAGTCAATAAATAGTTTGAAACTTGGAGAATAAAAGTAATTAATAATAACGTAACCACGTGACTTTCACGTTAATGAAAAATACCTATTCACCAATAATTGTAAATGAAAAGACCATCTCCCAAAATAATCATGCCAAATATTTTGGTATTAACTTTGATTGTCGACTAAACGAGAAAAAGCATATCTAGACTAAAATAAAACAACTTAATTTTAAATAAAGAAAAATCTATTGGCTAAGAGGTAGAACATCCAAACTTAACCTACAAGATAAACTTCTTATCTACAAAGTAATTCTCAAGCCAGTATAAACACATGATATCCAACTATGAGAAACAAATTTCAACTCAAATATAGAAATTCTGGAAAGAGTTTAGTCGTATGTCTTATGAAACATGATGGATGTGCCCTCATTTTTTTCTCAGTAACATAATTAACAAGGATTTAGACACTATTGATTTCACTGCCAACACCATCACCAGCAGCGACTTTAGCGATAGTGGATTTCTCTCTCTCTCTCTCGCTTTCTCGCGACCGATCAGTGTACCACCGAAGTCGCATGACCGGCCTGCATCAATGTGGCCAGCCTATGCGTGGACTTCAGGCATTTAAAAATCGTCTCCGAAAGCTTGCGTAATGGTGGTGCACTTGATGCGTGCACCAAGCGATCAAAATCGCAACGAAGATAATTGTACGCGGGTTAGAGTCCGACATTCTATGTTTATAGCGTATATCCATAAGTTTCGTTAGTTGAAATATAGTACCTTTATAATTCAATACACAATGTATCGTTGATTCGCTTCCCCGTTTCTTCTTTCTCGCACATGCACTCGTTCAATCGGCCGAATTGTTCTTTGGCAAAACGAAAACGAAATAAAATGGATTCTCAAAATAATTCTCAACTTCTTGCTTTTCTAGCAATTGTTCATTTTAGTCCTTGAGCTAGGGAATTGAAAAAATGCGATCTTCAAATGATATTGGATATTGATCTTAAAGTCAAGGTCAGTGTTACATATCAACGTTAATAATTGAATTTCCTGAATTTTATATAAAAAATTTTCTATTAAAAGACTCTGGTTTGTCAATGAACTTGAAACATGACCTTAAAGTCGATATTGTTAATTTCATTTTTACACTGAAGATCGACCTCATTTAGGTCATGAAAACTAACATACAAATATTATTGAAGACATACAATTTGCCGCTCTTTCTGAATATGATGTCAAAAATAGGGGTTCGTATTAAAAAAAAAAGAGTCGACCTGGAAAACATTTTTTACAAGACTATTTGTTGACTACTAAAGCATCTGAATGATGATTACATCTTCGTGATCTATAATATTTTATTTTCCCGTATTTAATTTTCCAAATTGAAAAACAAAATAGTTGAAATCGGAAATTGAATATATGACGGAACTCTCAATCTTTGGACAATGCCCGTTGACCTGTAGGCGCTGAGAAGAAGTGACGAAACAACATCCTCTTAGAAATAGGTGTGCATTAGAAGAAAGAGAGAGAGGGAGAGAAAGAGAGACGAAATGAACTAACGATATTTTGAATATCGTCGTCTTATGAAAGCTAACTAGAATCATTCCTTAGTCGAGTTAAGTGCTGAAATTTTGATTATGATGTACGTATCGGTAGCAGGTTTTTTTTACTTTCTCTTCTTTGATTTGTGGCAAATCGATAGTCACGAGTGTGTTTGATTTTTTTCGTCCAACCTTGTTGATTTTACCATTGCTAAACCACCATAATTCACCGCCGTTGTGACAAGCCAACGTACCGAACCTCTTCCCCATAACAATAACTACGACAACGAGGACGAACTTGAATCGCCCCTGTCATAGTGAGATGTGTAACAATCTCGTTTACCTTGTTGAAAATATTAAATATTATATATATGGCCAATTCCAGACTAATACGATCAGCCAAACAGGGGTAGGTAACCGATTTTTATGAAACTTGGTATAAATATTGCCTTTATAGTAGTGAATTTCTGTACAAATTTTTAGATCATTATCTTTTGTTAACTTTTGTTTTAAACAAATGACGATATCTCAAATAGTGTTATTTTTATTTTCGAAATTTTTTGTTTATTGGATTCCTTGACTATTTATCTATAATAATAAACAATAAAATTCATAGAGCGGATTTTAGTAATGGTTCAGGGAGTAATTATAAACATCGTCCTCTTGAGACGACGCGCCGCCATAACTTTACGTTTTAAATAAAAGACTATATCTCAAAAAGTATTACTTTTATTTTCGAAATTTTTTGTTTATTGGATTCTTTGACTATTTATCTATAATAATCAGTGATAAAATTCATAGAGCGGATATTAGTAATAATTCAAGGAGTAATTATAAACAACGTCTTCTTGACCCGCGATACCTTAACCTTTTGTTTAAAATAAATAACTATATTTCAAAAAGGTTATGGCGGCGCAGCGTCTCTAGAGTCGACGCGCGCAGCTCAAGAGGACGCTGTTTATGATTACTCCCAGAACTATTACTAATATCCACTCTGTGAATTTCATTGCTGATTATTATAGATAAATAGTCAAGGAATCCAATAAACAAAAAATTTCGAAAATAAAAGTAATAATTTTTGGAATATAGTTATTTATTTCAAACAAAAGGTTGAGTCATCGCGGTTCAAGAGGACGTTGTTTATAATTACTCCTTGAATTATTACTAATATCCGCTCTATAAATTTTATCGCTGATTATTATAAATAAATAGTTAAGGAATGAAATTTTAAAAAAATTTCGAAAATAAAAATAACGCTTTTTGAGATATCGTCATTTGTTTAAAACAAAAGTTAATAATTTTTCGAAAAATTGTTAACAATGACTTTTGATTTATTAATTTAAAAGTTTATATTTTTACATGTATTTTTTTTTAAATTCGTTTTTATAATTCTTACGGTTACAGAGATATAAATTTATGAAAAATTTTTAATAAAATTTTTATATTGTTTATGACTTTTGATACGACAGTAATAATGATCTAAAAATTTGTACAGAAATTCATTACTATATAGGCAATATTTATACCAAGTTTCATAAAAATCGGTTATCTACCCCTGTTTGGCTGATTGTATTAGTCTGAAATTAGCCATATATATATATATAATAATAAGTTAATAAACAAGCATAACGTGCTGTTATTATATCCTAGTCATTGAAGTTGTCCTCATGGCACATTTATCAAATGACACAAATCATATATGTACTTACACCATCCAAGTGAGAATTTACTTTTTGGACGAGTCTGCAATACGTAAGTTAGTGGTAAAAAGTGGACAGCATTAAGCAATAAATGAAAATAATTTAAGTTGATTTAGACTGTATTTTCGCTCTTGGCTGAATATCCACTATACAAAAACTTTCCAATAATTAATTTACAATTAGTTCTCAACTTTCATACCATTCCCACTCTCCCACTTTTGATAAATATTCCCTAATGATGATGCTCAGCACATAATGTTGACCCTTTCATTCCTATCATTATATCTCATAGTCATAAGTACATGAAGTATAAATATGATTGTAAAGCTTGATGTACATAACTTGAACGTCCAAAACCATTCAGAAAAAAGAACTACCATACACAAACATAAATACAAAAGCATATTTTTCTTTAGGATTGGGACATTTTATAATTACTTAATTTTCATAATTATCAACCTAATATTAAAATTTTAATAAAGAAAATCTTTACTATTATATAACTTTTTCTTCAAGAGTAAAGCAATACCAAAATAAACTTTCTTTTAAGAGTCAAGAGTTAAGAGTTGAGATATTAAATACAAATTTCAAAAGATATTTGTGACTTGAAAACAACCCTACTAAACTATGGAACATCCTACACATAACAGCATAAACAGTTTCTGGATAGTATTAATGTCACAAAATCATTTATTTATCACACCAAATTTGAGGCTTTATTGCTTGGCTTAATTATGTTATATCAAGCCACATACTATAACTCATTAGTTACCAGACCCCAAACAGTTACAGAATTTCTAGATTAATACTATTTTATTAATTAAATAAATCAATTTAAATTCATATTAAATTAAAAAATATAAAATACTAATTAATAATTTAACTGATTACTAGGCCACAAAATAATCTCTTCAAATCTATTTGAAATTTTAATACTCATTCAATGTATTGATAGTTTTATTTTTTATTTTGATATGGAATCAAAGGTTAAATCAGTTTACATGACTACTGAAAGTAGATTCCATCAAGCCTAGAAGGCAAGAATGTTTTAATACCTAGTTGGCTGAAAAAATATGCCTCTTTACAAAGGTATACAAGGAGCAATAAAGATAAAACACTAAAATAAGATAATCATATTAAAAATAATTTAAAAACTAATGATAATTTATCAATCAATAAAGGTTTTTTTAAAATTAAGTTACATAAAATTATTTCTTTGAAACTAAATTCAAATATATTTTTCTGTCGTGCTCATTAAAGTTACTTAATAATTTACTTAAGCCAATCAGAATACGATAAAAAATACTAAAGTTTCAGACAAATAAAACAAGTTTTTATAATAAAAGGTAATCATAACCCTGACAATTCTATTATATAAGTACAACATATGTACATATTCTAATTGAGAATTTACTATTTGATATAAACTACTAATCAACGAATATATCAATAGTATTAATTATAACAATAAACAAATACTTTACATCATAAAACCAAAAGAATAACTACCGTTCGTATATCAAATTCTAAGGATATGATTTTATTATGTATAAACAAAATTAAACCACATTCCAATAATCATATATATAACCATATAACGATATATTTCATTGATAATAAACTTATATCACTTAAGAAGTATCACAATACCTTCTTGTGTATCCATTTCTTCCACACTATCAACCTGAATGGTATCCAGGTTTAACTGCTGAACGTGATTTAAATTATTTATATTGTTCATTACAATTCTGAGGCATTCAAATCTGTACAATACTGTATTTTATTCAGTTACGTATCAAATATCTTCAACAAAATAGAGTGTACTGTACAATATCTATTATGAGTAATTAGAATACACAGGCAAAATACATAACCTGAAATTAGAAAGACATTAATTAAAAAGATTGTAATGGTAAACGTTTTCTTTTAATGATAAAAGATAAACTTTTACTTTTTTGAAAAATAATCTCGGAAATATATAATAGAAAGTAGCAGGTTCACTATTTTTATATTACGATGTCACTTATAGGAAGCAATATTTAAATTGAAAAGAAATAAAAGATAGTTATACTTTTCGACATTATATATGTATATATGTGTTCGGTTTTAATATACGTGGTTCGAAATTTATAATATAAAAATACACGTAGATCTAAAATAAAATTAGAGACACTATTATACTTTAAAACAAAAATTGGACTTTATTGCAATTTTAAACCAAATTGTCAAAAAAAAATGTATTATGGTACATCACTTGACTCATAAATCTAAGTGAACATAATTTGCACATTTTGTTACGAAGAACTGTAATCTTATTTGAAAACAAAACCACGACATTTGCACAATCAAAAATATTATTCCCGGCAATTTATATTATTTAGATTCAATGAGATAGATTATACCATGGATTACGGACGGTTATAGACACTATGTGCAGAACACAAAGTAGAATACATAAGCTTTCTCTGCTAGTCCATACCTAACAAAAAAATGGCCATGGTTAGGACTTATGTATACTTTACGCAAGCCCACAAATATTATATACACATGAAACAAAAAAAAATAATTTATGTATTTATAATTGCACATCACGAAAAAAGTATTTATTTTAATTGAACCTTCATAGTTTGTTAAGAAAAAATAAGAAAACTCGTACAACATGTATTCTGTAATGAATATTAGGTTTACCAAAATTCTGTTTTACTTAATAAATTAAACCCTTCCCGTTTTTAATTGAGCCATTGTTAAATATTATAAAATAGCACCTAGTTATAAACAAAAAACTAAAAATCATCTTTGAGAAACCAGTGTATGTACACTCAACGGAACTTAATTCGCGACCCCCGAGATTCAAAATGGCGTTTCATCTCCGTTGATTGAGCATCACTGTCACAAATCGAGCTTAGATATAAGTTTCTTTCTCGCGAGCTGTGTGGTTAATGCTTGATGCAAGCGTTGTCCCAATTGTATTTAGTTGGCAATGCAATTAAATAGAAAATACAAGGATCATGCACCTTCATCACCTCGTACTGTCAGATAAGTTAATTTCAATTATTTCTTGCTCAATTATCCTTTTACTATGTCATTTACTTTGTGTTTTATTTATTTTTAGATCAGGGCTCCTCACTAATGAACTTGTTTCGAATAGTTTATTTATATTTAGACAATGTTGTGTGTACAAGTTGCAAGTCAAAACCAAGGTAAATTTTTTGTGCAGGTAATTCATGATAAGTTTATAATTTAATATAACAATCTATTTTATTTTATTCTATAAATTTGTATGTAGGAACTGATTAAATGGATGCTATGAAACATATGTCTGATGAATATGATGTTGTTCAAGACAAATACATTACGTTTGACAAATACATTACAAATACATTACGTACCAAAACGTTATCAAGATTCATTTATTGCAATAGAAAAGGTACATATCATAAAATATTAGATTTTACTCTTATAAATTACCAATTTAAGACTAAGATTCATCTATCATTATACTTATGTGTGCTAAACCCGTAATAGCAGTTGTTCATGGAGCTTGCATAAGATGAACTGTAAATATGATTTATACGATTTTTGCTCGCTAGTTGTATGGTTCATGCTTGAAGTTGGATCTGTCGTGATGGTTTTGAGTTGGCAATGCAATTAAATAGTCGTTGGAAACAAAAAGAAATGTTGATGGATTGCATTTAAAGCCAATATGTATCAGTTCAGTATATAAGATCATGCAGCTTTATCACCTGAATTTAATGCATTAGCATCAGCATCAGCATTAGCCTTGCAGGATAAACCACCAATATTTTCAATGCTGTGATAAAATCCTCAAGATCAAATTTTTGTTTTATATGTTAATAATTGTATTTATTTATTAATAAAATTACTTTTTGACACTTTTGTGAGGGGTGCATTTTTCTGTAGGTAACTTTACTATTTTTAATAAAAACACTTTCATTTTTATAAAATGTCTTCAAATTTTTCTTTTACATACACCCAACTACTTTTCGAAGTCAGAAAATTCGTAACAGAACCAACTTGTAAAGCTTCTTGTGCTAATATTTTTTGACCATTGTAAACAAGTTCTCTAACTAGACTATGAGAACCAATAATTTTTGGTAATCTTTGCAAAGATCCCACATCAGCTGCCATGTCCTTATCAACTTCTTTTATTTGAAACCAAGCATTCGTTGAACAAATCATATCTACAGCTTCTCCTATGCAAGCTCCATGAATAGCTGCTATCACGGGTTTAGCACACTTAAGTATAGCCACTAATGAATCTTAGTCTTAAATTGGTAATTTATACGACTAAAATTTAATATTTTATTATATATAACTTTTCTATTGCAATAAATAAATCTTTATAACGTTGAATGTACTTTTCTAATGCTTTGCATTTTTGAGCAACATCAGATTCATCAGCCATATAAAAATTTCATAGCATCCATTTAATCGACTCCTACATACAAATTTATAGAATAAAATAAAATAGATTGTTATACTAAATTATAAACTTACCTGCACAAAATTATAATTACCTGCACAAAAAAAAATGTTATACTAAATTATAATTACCTGCACAAAAAATTTACCTCGGTTTTGACTTGCAACTTGTACGCACAACATTGTCTAAATATAAATAAACTATTCTAGACAAGTTCATTAGTGAGAAGCCCTGATCTAAAAATAAATAAAACACAAAGTAAATGACTTATAGTTAAAGGATAATTGAGCAAGAAATAATTGAAATTAACTTATCTGACAGTATGAGGTGATGAAGGTGCATGATCCTTGTATTTTCTATTTAATTGCATTGCCAACTAAATACAATTGGGACAGCGCTTGCTTCAAGCATTAACCACACAACTCGCGAGAAAAAAACTTATATCTAAGCTCGATTCGTGACAGTGATGCTCAATCGACGTAGATGAAACACCATTTTGAATCTCGGGGGTCGCGAATTAAGTTCCGTTGAGTGTACACTGGACGGAACTTAAAGCGCGACCCACGAAATTCAAAATTGAATTTCACCTTCATCGAAAACAGATTCTTCAATTGAACAAAAAGTATTGAATGATTGAAAAAATGTATAACTTTTCATAGCATAGATCTCTTTGGAATTATTGAAACAGTAATAGTATTTTTAATTTTAAAAAGATGAAAATAATTATCATATTTATACACAAATAGGATCATTCACAGGTTGAATTTTAAATTTATTTAATATTTTGTTTATTATAAAAAATTAATAGAACATGAAAAATAAATAAAAAAATCAACATCGAATAATTGAATGAATTACGCAGCTCTGATTACTTTAATTATCTTAATCAATTTACGTCTATTGTATATATACCGCTCAACTTAAATGTCCTAGATTTTATATCCCAAACTTAATAAACAGTTTTTATCGCAAGCCTGATATTACATAATATTATATAATATTTGTGCCTGTATATTACATATTTGTGGCTGGGATAAGGTAAATAAAGTTTGGTCATAGAAAATAAAAACCAACAATATAAATCGATAGATTTTTAATTGATCAATTTAACTTTGACATATTATTTTTAGATCTTTAAACCCTTTTTAAAGTTTCTTTAAAAAGAAACAAATATCTAATCTTCAATCTCTTCTCCTATGTAACTATAACTCTCTTAAGGTAGCCAAATGCCTCGTCATCTAATTAGTGACGCGCATGAATGGATTAACGAGATTCCCACTGTCCCTATCTACCAAAATACGAATTTTATTTATAATTTTATTGCTAACTATCTATAAAATCTCCTTAATTTTTTATTAATCTGTATTTTTAAGATATCAAAAATATTAAAAATGTCGAAAAGATATTTTCGAAAACTGTAAAAAAAAACGTAATACCGGGCCATTATCTCTTCATTCGAATGCTCGTAATCCTCTTAGTCTGAAAATATAAAGTATAATGAAATAACTATTACGGGAATCATTGAAAACATTGAATAATATTTTCAGACAAATCATTGTTTGTGGCCAATTTATTCACCTTACACGTGCACAGAACTTGGCAAATCTCAAAGTTTTCAATGACGATATTATCATTTATTTTGATGATTCTAGTTAATAATCGAGTAAATACTGAGAAAAAATATTTGGAGGAAATGATTCATTGATAAACTTTTACACTGTGATGACTGGCACCGATGTACATACGTCGTAAAAATGTTGTTATAGATAAGATATGATTTAGATATATCTTTAGGTATATTGTGATAAGAAACCGCGCGTGTTTATCCTAGGTTATGTCAGTAAGAGATAAGCGAGCAAAATACGCATTCCCGAGGGATAGTAATCAAATTAATAATAATGCGTATGCATCGCTGCCTTAATTATAGAAAATTGTATTAATGAAGTATCACTTTCAGCTACTGGAGCGCAATTTGAAATGTGGAAAGATAGGTAGAGGCCAGATAGATAAATATGTACAGACTTTAGTTAATTAATAGAATTTATTAAGTTTAATTGTAAATAGAAAAAATCGATATCAGCATATAAAATAGTGCAAAAAGGTAAAACTTGTAGAATATTACGGAACTTCTGTTCATAATTTATATTCTCATAATATAAATTATGAGAATATAACATTATTACTGAAAGTCAAGGTGATTGTGTCAAAATTTGTCAACATAATTTTAATGAATATCAAATCATCGTTATAGATTTTATTCAGAACTATAGAACAGTATATCATGATCAGGTACAAGCAAATTATTGGAACGGGAGGGATGCATCTATTCATCCATTGCAATTTACTTGAAAAGCAAAGAAAATACCGAAGAAGAGAGCTTCGTTGTCATTTTAGAACGTATGAAACACAACATGAATTTTGCTATATTGTTCCTTCACAAATTAATAGAATACATAAAAAATATATACGATAATAGAGTTAAAAAAATTATTTATGTTTCTGATGAAGCTGTAAGCCAGAATAAGAATAAATGAAACTTTATAACTTTTCTTTCTTGTTGGTAAACGCATTTATGAATAGTGTAACTCTAGCGAGAACAAAATTCAATCTCAGCTATCGAAATTCCTGTGGTTCTTTTTCAAAACCATAAAACTGTTATGTAGCAGATATATCCTTAGTGACATGAGAAAATATACAGGCGTCTTCGATCCCTACTATGTGGGCATTCGGCCTCCAAACTATGCACTTTTGGTTTGAGTTTCAGTCTTTATGAGACAGTCCTCTTGAAGACGTGCCTTTTCTTGTGCCCTCTTAAGAAATAGTTCTTGATAAAAAGAAACAATTCTGTTTTTATTTTATTAAACATTGACCCCATAATCCAATATTTTTCATTATGATACACACTCAATTAAAACTGATATCACTTTTTTTGTAAGTTATTATGAGTAAAAAGCATGTGATGGATTTGGTAAAACAGTGAAAAATCTAGATCCGAACGCGTTTTCGAAACGCAAATGTAGCATTTTTTCAGCTGAGGAATCATACGAATGTGTTCAAAACCCCATAACTAGTATAACATTTGCTTCTTGTACTATGACAGAGTATACAGAAATTTAAAAAAAATTATCATCATTACTAAACCAAGCGTGCATATCGATGGTACTTTCAGTAATTACACATTTATTCCTATAAATAAAAAAAACAAAAAGGAATTAATTGTAAAAATAGCATATTCTTCAGAGTATACTGTTAAAAATCTAAAGAAAGTGTAAATAAGTATCTGATTGAAAATAGATGTAACTTTTAAAAATGTATGAACATGTTTAAAAAATAATAGTAAAATAATTACGGAAATTTTGACATTATGAAATTAAACGACATAAATATGACACAAATATTTGTAACGCAATGGGTCTCTCCTAGTCTTCATGGCCAATTAATGTAACTATTTAATTATTAATTTATGCGATTCAAGAATCAGAACGTTTACATTTTTACAAAGTTTTGTATAGTGATTTTTTTAGTAATTTTTCCCTTAGAACGAGTGCCCATTGAAATATAATAATTTTTGTTGTCGTGAGTTTTCTTGAGAGACCGCTCTTATTGTAATTTTCACGCCGTACACGTTTTGATAAATCACTAATAAACAACATGTAATAAGTATTACAAATTATGTTTTTTTAACGGCAAAATGTTTGAAATTGAAAAAGTGATCAACAGCTCGTCGAAACTTGTGTTATGCAATTAAGGCAAGTTTGATATGGTTGACATTGCGATCATTTGGATTCTTTACAACATAATTTCGATAATAGTCTCTACATATCCTAATAAACTACTAAAAATATATTATTAGTTATATTGTGCTTATAATATAAAGTAAAAAATGAAGTATAAGCAGTCTAATTAATCAGATCAATTCCCTTCGATTATGTAATTATAGTTGTTATTTTGTATAATATAATAAACATTCAATGTATTACATTACACCTATAATGATACATAATTTTTTATAAAGTAAATGTATGAACATCATTAGAGAAATGAACTATTTATACATTATTATTATTATACGAATTTAGTTTTGTGCGAACAGCAAGCTCAAGGCTAAATGGGATAGAAAATAGCTGGATGTAGAGATTATTTCAAACTTACCAAACAGGTTAGTCAGTTTGAAATTTTTTCAATATAAATGGGTGAATGTGATTTTGTATTATCTTTTGTTTAAATTATGATTAAAATGAATGTGTATGAAATAGTTACATAAAAATTATGTATTATTCATTATTACTACTATGTATTGTATTTACTATTATGAATAATGCATATACAAGTACGATTTTATTTAATTCATTCGAAGTCTTGAGTTCTTTTGAGACTTCCTGGGTTTAGGTAATTTACAGTGAGTTATATCTATTGCTTATTTTTTCTCATTGCTCAGTCAGTTTTCAGATTATTGTATTAGCATTTGCGTACACTGTCTGAGTTTGAGCTAGTTAACACTATTTTCCTACTTTTTTGTTAACGCAACATTAGTTTCATTTGTCATGTGTATAAAAATACTATCTCAAAAGCCTGCTATCTATAATTCCAGTCCATACCATCACTTTTTATCGATCTTAATAATCACCTAGTCTTAATACGTATCCATTCCATCTCTTTCCAAACCAATGTCTCACATTTTCTTTGTTTATTACGTTTCTCTTCGTAAAAATATTCCCATCCGTAAAACATACCCTACGAAAAAAATCTGCATCTCTATTGATGACATTTTGAAGGAATTGCAAATATTTCAGTCGACTTTTAAGATCAGGTACAAAAAATGTTTGTACTTTGATAGTCTTATATAGAAAACAGGTCTGTTTGGCATATTTTCGGATGTTTTTTTCATTAGCACCTGTAAATATATAGAATGCGAAAATTTATTGGACGAGTATACGTAGATATGATTTTTAATGGGATATAGTCTTGTCGTTAAATAAAACAGTTTATATGTAAGTAACAATTTATATGTAAGTAAAACAGTTTATATTATTATTAGTAATTAATCAGCGTTGATGCCTCAGCTAAGAAGTTCTATTGTTAGATCGCTTTCTGGCTAAAGAAAATCGGAATGTCAAAGTGTATAAATTTATTACAATTAGTTAACCTTAAGTATTAGTGTATGTTTTTTTTAATGTACGAATTAAGTTAACAGTGTGGAAATAGCCAAAATGACTACTATCCAAAAGGAAAAAAATGTTGCAGAAAATGCAATGACAAACTAAACAGAAAAATGGAGTAGTTTACACAATAAGAATAGAAGAACCTTAACCAGCCCTAATTTGGACAACATATTCAAAAAGAAACGGCAAAATAATACCATTGATAACTGGACGAGCTTGTATGCTTGTATGAACTAGTATGAACAAGTAACAGATTTAAGTCATTAGCAATAACCCAAGCAGACAAAGAAGCAAAAGAACCCAACTCGCCTGAGGTAGAAAAAGCTATAAAAATACCATAAATATTCGTGAGTGGTATAATTAATATACGACTGAAAAAAATTTTAAACGAAATGATGGATAAAAATTAGACATTAACATTTTTAAGCAACAATGAAATGAAAATTCAGTCAGGTACATCCGAAAAATTTCTACCAATACTTGAGTAATTAAAAAAATGAAAAACACAATTTGAAACAAGATAAGGGATACAAGGTAGTATTACGTGGAATTCATCTTTCAATAGAAAACCAAAATGGCGATGCCTCTCTTCACAGTAGAAATAGTCGTGATTCCAAACAACAAAAATATATTCGATTTATAAACATACTGTCAAACCTGGTAGTGAAAATTGAACCACTGCGAAAAAAGCATACTAGAAATACCCCAATGTTTAAACTATCAGAAATTGGGACAAATAAAAAATGATTGTAACAAAACTCTTGTATGTGTAAAATATATTAAACACTATAAAAAAAAGCGATTGCACCTAAAAATAAAATTTGAACAAGTAAAATCTATCAACTGCTCGGGGAATCATTTCGCAAGTTATAAAGGCTGTCTAGTACGAAGACTACTCCAACAAAAAATTTATCCGATGTTGATAAAAAGGACAATGAAAGCAATGAAAAAAACACCAAAATAGGCCAATCTGTGTATTACATAAAATCTAATGTTACATGCGGCCAAGCATCAAAAGTGTTTTGACGTGTAAGAATCGATGCCTTAGATGGCATCGATATCTATCTATTGTTTTTTTGAGAGTAAAATAATTTAATGCGCGAACGTATGGGAAAAATCCTATGATGGCATAGAAATCCCATTTTATTTTAAGGAGACATAACACATAGAATGATTATTATATAAAAATGCGCATGCACTATTTCTTTGTTTTTTGCACCTGGTGATAGCAGTAAATTCAATTATACTTATTCATGCGTGCGCACTAATTCCATTCAAACGCTGTGTTGTGATGCAACAAAAAGCATAATACCTTTAGTAAGTATCAAGATAAGTATGGGGCTATTATACGTCAGGCCAAAAATCCGTATTCAACAGACAGTTTCATAAATAACCTTAGATCTTATTATATTAATTTCCGTTGATTAATAAAACTTTATCAAATGTTCATTACATAAAATTAACTGTGGTATAGAAAGCACAAAAAAGGAGGTAGCTTGGGCAATACTAACGCCTAATTCAGAACGACCCTCAAAACATCTAAGAGATGACGTATATGGCTATTTCATTTTCTCGTACCCTCGCGGACGACGAAGATATATACGAGGGCATATTGATAAGTCAGTAACTTTTAGAAAAAAAGAAATTGTGTTCGACAAATATATTAATATAGTTAAACCTTTTTCCCCCGATTTGACGTTGAATTAACCTTGTGCTTGACTCGATAGGATCAAACAGGATTTAATTTTTTAATCTAGGATAGAGATTAAAAATTTTTATTGAGAAACTTTGTTAATTATAATATATATAAATAATAAGAAAACGAGTCCAAGAGGCCATTTCTCCTTTTTCGTGTCAGATAAGCAATCTAAATTTAACGTTGACTTAATTGGTAACATAGGAATCCATATTGTTACTGTCCTTGTAATCACGCTCGCTTGTTTATGTTATTAGAATGTTGTAATATTGCTGGTCTTTTCAGAATCTTTGGATAAATCAACTAGTCATATTTGTGTTTTTAAGTTTAGAAAAGTGAGAAAATAGTATTTCGATTGTAATAATCCTTAACCGAAGTATTTATTCGAAGCCTTATTTCTACTAATTTATATATGAACATATTGATAAAGGATATAGACAGATAAACGGAAAATTAATCATGTTTTTAATTTATTTTGAAATAAATGACTATAAAAATTAATTGCAATGCGATGCAATGCAAAAAAATAATAAACCAATAAAAAAGTGAAACTTTTTTTGGAACAATAGATGACGCTGACATATACATGAACGGTTTTCATTTATCATTTTTATGATCATTTAGCTGTTTTACATTTGTAAGTAAAATCTTGTGAAAATAGACTTTACTTTCATTCAGAAATTTAAACTATTATTTCATAAATCATTCAACATCCTCCTCTGTCATCAATGTTTGCGAGTTCAGCTTCTGAAACAGAGAATCATAACGGAATTATTATTTAAGATCCTCAACTAAATTCAATAAATAATTATTTTATTATAAAACTACTGCATACTAGATAAAATATTGCGTATTATCTAACGTCTCCTTCAAGTTTAGGACACGGTAACTATTAATTAGTTCCATTATCTAATGTCTTAATTCCATTCGAAAAGAAAAAAAGATCAACAACACGAATATATTGAAGTAACATGTGTGTTGGTAGTATTTTAGTATACGGTGACAAATTTGTGGCTCAAGCGAAGAGAATAATAGAACGGTGACAGTGGTATGCTAACAGAATAAATTACTATCTGTTGAAAAAAATACATTAAATATCTAATAAAAATATAACTTTTAAATTGTCTATTTTTCAACGTTGTAATTCATTATAATATTACAATTATTGAAATTCAATGTTACATTGTCAATTATGAATTGTTATAATTATGTAGCGAGATATATACTCGTTATCGCACTCGTAAAAATGAAATTCGCAAGTTTTATAAAGATAAGTGTAAAAGCACAATAAAATATTCATTAACGAAGGTGCATATGATTATTTCATTTTCTCTCGTTCCTTCGCGGATGATGAATATAATTGCGAGGGCAGATTAATAAGTCAGTGACTTTTTAAATGAGCGAAATTTTGTTCGGCAAATAAGCATGCTACTTTTCAACTAAATCTTCTTTTAGCTCCATACATTTAGTCCACCGTTTTTTTAATATTTGTATTTTTCCAAAATAAAAGATTTTGTCAAAGCTTACAAGAAAGACGTTTGTTTTAGTGATAATCTCTTCATTTGACCGAAAACTGTTACCATTCAGCCACTTTGTTTCGTTTGGAAACAGGAAATAGTCACAGGGCCTAAATTTGGAGAAAGATTGATATATCAAATTTGGCACTAAATTCGTATTTTACAGGTCAAAATACATGTAAAAAATGTATTTAGAATTTAATCGTTTCTTGTAAACTTAGTAAATACCAATAAGTCGATAAAATCTTCCGTTTCTCATGCTGTTTGATTCATATTAAAATTGTTGAAAATTTCATTTTATAATGACCTACTTCACGCTATCGGGCAACTCATCGTCTTACGATACTTTTTAAGATCGCCAGAAATTTTAGTAAGACATGATGTCCATTATGAAATTCATGATTCTTTTTTTCTATGAATGGCGCAAATAGAACTATTCATTGCTCATCGGTGTCGTGACAAGTCAACATATCGCGCCTCTTGGCTATGATAACAACTACAACAAATAATAACGGCTAGAGCTAGAGCTGCAGTTCGGCGTCATAATAGATTATAGGGATAACAGCCTGTGTTACAATATTGTATGGTAAAAATGGCTTAAATCCTAATGATTTTCATTAGCTTTAAAATAAAAGAATTTACAATCAATTCCATTAAAAATGATGCAAAAATATTCAATTGCACTGTTTCTCAAGTATATTTCAGTTCTACTATATTTTGTAGTAAAATTTACTATAATTGCAACAGATATTATAAAAGCACTTTTTTCAGCATAAGTGATATATTAACTTTGAAATATTGTCATAATTCTAACACATTTATTTTGTTCATTACATGCAGCTGATTTGACGATAAATAAATATAAAAAATAGAAAATTAAAATTACCTGGCCTGTAGCAGGCAGTCTTTGTAATAAAAGACGAAAAACTTTTGGTGGTAAAGTATTTTGAAGAACTTGTAGAAGTTGGTGCGGTTGACCGCATACGGCCACTGCATTAGCTAAATGTTCTGTGCCACCCTCTACATCTCCTTGAGCTAGTAATTCTTCTCCCATTTCGACCTATCAAAAATAAATTTTTAATAAATGTCGATGAATTTAATGTACGAAATAGGAATTTGAAATTACATAAAATTAATAACTAAACAATAAATAAATGATTAAAATTTTTATATAGTCGTTTTGGCATATTTATTTTGTTTATTTAACTATTCAATTGCTTGATATAAACGTATAATATACATAATTTTTTCAAAAAGAAACATCACTAGACGCCTGGTGAGACTCGGGAGCGGTAAGCCATTACAAATTAGAGAAAAAACGTCACAAATATAGAATAAGTATTCTCTAAGACTTGAACACAAAATAAAATGGAGTAAAAATTACGGGTAGTAATGTTAAAAAAGTATATACAAATGAAAAAGATTATGATAACGGTTTCCTGCAAATTAACAATATTACGTTTACTGGAGAGCGGTAAAAAGTCGAGTATATTTAGGAATATTGATTCACAGTAAGCTACAGTAAGTGGAGGTAGAGACATAAAAAAATAAAGGCAGAATAGGTACAAGTGAGCATTGAGAATATTGGTGATAATAAAAGATAAGTACAATAAAAAAGACGTAGGATGGAGGATAAATACAAGAGGGAAGACAGTAAAACGTTAAGCTATTGATTATAAAAGACTTTTTCAAAACATAAAAGTAAGACTAATCTGCCACTGCATCATATGTTGTTTATTCACAATAGAACTCACCTCTGATCGATAAATTTTTGCCTAATAGAAAACTGTTAACAATTTACTATCCTGTCTTTGAACGTATCAATAACCAGAATCCCGTCACGTATGTTTAGCAATAAAATTCCCATCGACAATAAATCGGTAGCCAAGGATTTCGAAAAAAAGAGAGAATGATTCTTTATTGAGATTGTGGTTTGGAGGATAGTATACTGAAAATAGCGTGATCCGTTCAGACCAGTCAGTTATTATCATACTATTGGCTTGAAAATTTAAAGTTTGGTAACAATTGTTAACATGGTGAGTTTACTCTGATTCTATAACGATGGCAGTTCCTCCGCGAACATTCTTTTCAGGATGATTACATAGATATATTAAATATTTTCGAATACTATGGTTATGCTCATTTATTAAATTAGAATAATATCAATATTTTCTTGAATTCAGACATTTGTAAGTTTCAGTTGTCTTTGACTCAATTCGTTTTCATTCCATATTACGATTTTGTAAGAGTTATTTAATTTGCTACGTAGTTTAATAGAGTTGTAAGTAACTTAAGCATGATGTTCATTCTCGACAAAAGTTTTTTGATCATGTTTTCTAGCTTTTTGATGGCGTGATTTACCTACTTATTGTTTTAGAGTTGTTGTGTAATTACTTTTGATTTTTATTTCTTGTTTATTGGTTGTATTTTTATGTATAGCAGATGTTTTGTTGCTGTATTAAACATTTAGTTGATTGTTTTCTTTGGGTACATTTTTCTTTGCAATTTTTTATCGGGTTAGACATATCTTGTAACACAACTTAGAATTTCGGAACGTTCAGGTTGAACGAAAATATGAAATATTGAAGCCTACAAAAATAGTTTAATTTATTATTTCAAACTAACGTTATGTTTATTTTCCTCAGAAAATTATTTTTAGAATATTGAATATTATACACAAAAACAGGGCAGTAAATTGTTAATATTCTTCTATTAGGCAAACATTTATCGACCAGAGACGAGTTTTATTGTGGCTAGACAACATACGAATGTAAGGAAAACGTTTTACCGATCGAACGTCCATAGAAACCACCCTTACGGGTATATACACTATCGGTCAAAAATCTTTGCCCACTCAGACACTAAATTACTAAAACTTAAAATTTTTATATCTCAGTTGGAAATCGATGTAGAGAGCTCAGCGGAGACTCATTTGAAAGGTATTTCCAAATTCTTTCAAATGGTATACACATCAAAAACCTCAAATAATTCCTTTTCTACTTAACACGAAAACGTAAAAAATGTCTGAAATTTTTGCCCTAACAATAATTTTGTTAATGCAAGAATTTTGCAAATCAATAAAAGAATTTTAGAACTCATAATACAACTTTTTTCTCCAATAAATTTTAAAAACATTTCTTTACAATTCCGATACAAAACGTAGCATTTTCTTTACAATATACTTTTTTCAATATATCATTCGAATTTTCCGAAATGAATCTAAATTTAACGTTGTTTTAAATTAGAATGATTATAAAATAGCTAACTTTGAATACAAAATATTTTACAGGAGTGATTTGAAAAGTACTTAAAATTTAAACAATTTTTTTTCTTCCATTTTTTCTGCGATTTTTTTTCACAAAAAGACAAATAGTTCGTGTAGTTTTAGCAATCTAGTGTTTAGGTGGGTAATGACTTTTGACCATGAGTGTATATGCCCGTATTCATAAAAAATATATGTTTTTTTATGCGGTTTCTTATTAAGCAAATTCTTTTAGCTGGGCAGAGATAATTATTATACATAAATACCGCCCAATTTACTACGAATAGATTGAAGAATAGCATTAAAACAAATAAAAATTATCATTCCAGTTGAATACGAATAGGATTAAGTAAAGGACTAAAAATACCAAAATTATATGGATTAGAAAATATATAAGGGTGCATGGTAACATTAAAATTATTAATATAACTATTATTTTCAATTATTCTTTAATGTATTATAAAATTTAATTTAATTATAATTTATATTTTATAACACAGGGATAGACCATTCTATTTCATGTAATATAAAATAAATGCAACAAAATCATTTACTTTTATATTGAAAATATAATATTTTGAATTAAGCGTATTAATACGATACTTCAACTATTCACAAATGAAACAATTTACCCTTCCCTTCTCAAAATGTTATAGATTTAAGATGTACACATGGTTAATATCCAGTTTACCCTGATAAATATCTATATATATTTTATCTATTAAAATATATTTTATCAATTAGGCCAATTATTAGAGCGATCAAAAGATTTTTTTTATTTGATCAAACGGATTTATTAAGAAGCGATATATTATTTTTTCTCACAGTAAATAATTCATTAGAATGATACCTATACCACCATTAAGACATTGAATTGATTAAATTGTTATTTACGTATGATAGAAAACCAATTTGATTTAGGAAAAATCGAAGCAACGTTTTCCATTTTTTTATGTTTGACACATTAAATGTCTATATGAAAGCAATAACTTGTTCCAAATTTGATGATGAAATATTACTTAATTAAACTCAATCGGATCTGCATGTTTTTTTTTCAAAGTACGGGAAAGATTGTATTTTAATAATATATACATAATGTATCAATAGATTTGTTGATAATAAAAGTTTACAAACAATTAAAACACATTTTTAAATTTTCGTTTACTTGCGTATTTTTATTTGAAAAAATTTTTTACAATCGTTTCCTTGGACAATTTTTTATAATAATCCGTAATAAAACTTTCATAATAAGAGGGCTCGGTAATGCAAACAAAGCACTACCTGTGGCCATCAGCTCGGTGCCGCGACTAATAAATGCGCCGACTCTTTCCTTCCGAAATGTTTCGAGGTAGTTCCATTTTATAACGCAGTAGATTTATCTAAACATTCTTTGGTTATTTAAAAGGCTATAGCTAGACATAACGATTTTTACAAGAAAAAATTGACGAATATTATGCTGCAATTAAGCAAACTAATTCAAACAATAAATTTTTTATTGAGTTACAAATGTTTTAATTCTCTCTTTTTATTTCTTCCAATATTCTAGTTTGTTAAGTAGTATTTAATAGTAGATTCAATAACACTTATTATGCTTTGAAAATCATATAAATAAGGGATCTTTTTATTCAGTTGGGATAGTTAAAGTTCAATGATTGAAGTGAATGGACCTCAACAAACATCGAAGTGAAATTTTTCTTAAGAATCTGAACATCTATAATAAGTGAGGAAATAAAAATTGCTGCCGTGTCATTCTATTTACTAGATGATATAAGCCGGTTGTATCCAAGTGCTAACTATACAAAAACATAAATCGAAACTTCAGAGGGGTTTATTCATGTTCAATTTAAAAGAAATCTACAGCACGTTTCAGAAATACTGTGCCGAAATTAGACTCAAGCTTCGCTTGAGGTTTACTACTTTTTGTGCATTGCAACCTGATCAGTGTATTTTAGGTCATAAATCTAAAGGTTTTCACAATGTTTACAGTGTATTCATCATCAAAATCCAAAATTATTAGTAGAAGGCTATAAAATGACAACAAAGAATTTGAACATCTAGTATGATGAAGAGTTATCTCAAATAACAAAACATATTTTAAATAAAATTACATGTAAAAGACCTGGTGAGGCTTGCTTTTTAATACATTCTCGACATGTTCTGGATTGGCAAATATTTTAAATTTTGTCGAAAATTTTTTTTATAAAATGCCGTAGGTTACATTTATTCCCAACAATTGGGAAACTGTAAACCGAAAGTGTGATCTTATAAAACACATGTACTTACAATATTAAAGACTATATTGACCATCTGGATGTACGGTTAGAATATAAACTATTAAACATAAGTTATTTCTTCAGAAGCGTGCGTGACAGACTTAGTATGGAGCTGGATTACGCCCAGCTACTATACGACACAGGTTCTGTGCCGTATTGGTGACTTAAATAAATACTGGTGACTTTTAACTTCGTAGAATCGGGGGTTTGTGAATATCCGGGTATTGACAATGAGCAACACCTCCTCCCGAAATACCCACGACTCTCCAACGCCAGAAAATCCCTGGAAGAGTTCGTACGCGGTGTAGGACGGTCTGAAGAAACAACGCGTTAGATTCCTCTCCCGAATCTTTCGCGACTTTATCTAGCTTTGCGAAAAGACAGGTGTCGAATAAATGTCACTCCTGCCAAATTTATTCTATAAATCTAGTTTATTGTATTTTGCGTCACTTCTTGTTTACACTAAATATTTTTCTCTTCGATCTCATTTCAAATATGCCCCTCGGAAGGCGCTGTTAACCCTAACGAATGGTGTCGGAGCCTTTACGAAAAGTGCGTCTTCCGAGGAAGTTGGGGCAATGGCATCTGAATAGAACAAAGGAAAGAAAATGGACAATAAACGACAGCCTTAGTTCGAATCTAGAAATTAATGAGCGTGGCAATGCGTTACGGAAATGAATACCTGTACACACACACACACACACACACACACACACACACACACGCGCGCGCGCGTACACATAAAATAAGACATTTGAGGAATGTGCGACGCGTCTGTTAAAAAAATTAAATTGCGCGTAGGTACTCCCCGCGATTCCCCGTAGGTACAATAGTAATGATTGCTTGACGACCCTACGTAGCGAAAGTAATTTTTCTGCAGTAATTTTAATCCATATGGATGGTTCTATCACGTCCAACAGGGAGTTTTTTCAAGACATTTGCCAAAAGAGTAGCGAACTGGTGGTAGATGGGAAAGCCTATGTATATGGTTTTGTGATTCATATAACTACAGCCGAACCTAATGTACGGATCTTTCGTCTAGATCTACAGCATGTTTGAAAAACACTGTGCCGAAATTTAATTCATGTTTTGTTTGGGGTTTACTAATTTTGTCAAAATTAAGTACACACAACTCATTGGAATGGCAATCAGGTAAAAATCAGGTAACTGTAAAAAACTATTCATTCGTTTGCAATTTACTTGAAACGGAAGGATAAAACTGAATAAGATGGCTTCGTCGTAATTTCGGAAAGTACGAAACATGACGTCAATGCTATTATATTTTTCCATCAGAAATTAATTCATTACATAAAAAATAGGCATGAGAACAAGTTTAAAGAAGTTATTTATGTTTCTGATCTAACTGCAAGCCAATATACGAATAAATCAAATTTGTTAATATTTGTTTCTCATTATGATACATAATAAACATCGATATTCAAAAGTAAACATTTCTTCAGCTGAGAAATTAAATAAATAGGCTCAAACAGCCATGCCTGGTATAAAATTTGCTTACTGTGTAATGGGAGCATATAGAAATTTAAACAAATTTATCATCGTTATGAAAAGAAGCATTGGGTTTCGACGGTACGTTAAATTATCACGCATTCACTTCTATAAATAAAAACGGCAAGGAATTCTTTGTAAAAAGAACATCATATTCTACGGATTATACTATTAAAAATCTTCAAAATAAATATAAATAAATATTTAAGGGCAAATTTTTACAACTTTTAGAAGTTATTTTTTTTTCTTTATTTGTTGCATTTTCCTCAATAATATCTTCTGTTTGATCAGTAATCATGTTGATCACTTCCATTTTGTAGTTAACTAATTCAGATGTTCAAATGTTGATCTGCACTAAGACCAGAGCTAAGCTAATTTTAATGAGTTTAATCACTATACATTTTCCTAAACTTTTTCCAAGTCCATTATATTTCAGGAAATAAAGTATTAAATAGTTTGTAGTTTGTATATTCAGACTTCTTATTTTGTTTAAAAATTAATAATTTATTTAATTTTATATTAAAATGAAATTATGTGAATATATTTTAGGGTTTATTGTTTATAATAATGAACGTTAGCTCGACGAAATGAAATATATTCCAGGAACATGATTATTTACTATTTTAACTGAATATACTGATTTGCATTGTAAAGATAAAATATATAATAAATGTCAGCATAGAAAATAATAAAATTAACATGCGAAACGCTATGCTGTAACTAATATGAGAAAACTATGAAATGGTGCACCATGTTTCGTGTACCTATTTTACTAGATGGCATTAAAAGCATTAAAATTATATAATAGGTTGAATGGGATAATCAATTTATACTGATGATATAACCGGGTGTAGAAACCAATAAGTATGCAGCTACCGTCATATATGACATATTTTTCTAAATAATTATAATCAATTAACATGTCTTAAACATTGACAATAACAGGATCGTACTTGAATAACTTATATATTTTAGTTTTAGAAATATTAAGTCTGATTACAATATATAAGAGATCTAAGATGCCAAGTCGACTAACCATTTGATTGAAATATTCTTTTTATAATTACCTCCTGAAGGAAGAATTTTTGAACTACATCATGATCTTTCAGATTTGGTACTTTAGAACTCGATTTTTCAGCTTCTTTTTCTGCTTTTCTTCCTGAAAATAATATATTTTTAATATAAATAAAAAACTGAACTTTTGTTTAGTCTTTCTGAATTTTAAAAAATTAATCAAATGTGTACTTTAATCATTACGTACATAAACAGTAAAATAATGTTGTTGATATTAGTAGTATTTAAAAAAATGCAATACATAATAAACGGAAACAAAAAAATCAAAGACAAATATTTCTATGATTTTCACTTGTCATAGATGGCTTAGTGTAATGAGAAAACCAGATTTTACCATCGATGAAAAGAGAAATTACTATAGAACATGGACTTGCTTGAATGTAAAACGAAAGATCCGTACATTAGGTTCGGCTGTAGTTATATGAATCACAAAACCATATACATAGGCTTTCCCATCTACCACCAGTTCGCTACTCTTTTGGCAAATGTCTTGAAAAAACTCCCTGTTGGACGTGATAGAACCATCCATATGGATTAAAATTACTGCAGAAAAATTACTTTCGCTACGTAGGGTCGTCAAGCAATCATTACTATTGTACCTACGGGGAATCGCGGGGAGTACCTACGCGCAATTTAATTTTTTTAACAGACGCGTCGCACATTCCTCAAATGTCTTATTTTATGTGTACGCGCGCGCGCGTGTGTGTGTGTGTGTGTGTGTGTGTGTGTGTGTGTACAGGTATTCATTTCCGTAACGCATTGCCACGCTCATTAATTTCTAGATTCGAACTAAGGCTGTCGTTTATTGTCCATTTTCTTTCCTTTGTTCTATTCAGATGCCATTGCCCCAACTTCCTCGGAAGACGCACTTTTCGTAAAGGCTCCGACACCATTCGTTAGGGTTAACAGCGCCTTCCGAGGGGCATATTTGAAATGAGATCGAAGAGAAAAATATTTAGTGTAAACAAGAAGTGACGCAAAATACAATAAACTAGATTTATAGAATAAATTTGGCAGGAGTGACATTTATTCGACACCTGTCTTTTCGCAAAGCTAGATAAAGTCGCGAAAGATTCGGGAGAGGAATCTAACGCGTTGTTTCTTCAGACCGTCCTACACCGCGTACGAACTCTTCCAGGGATTTTCTGGCGTTGGAGAGTCGTGGGTATTTCGGGAGGAGGTGTTGCTCATTGTCAATACCCGGATATTCACAAACCCCCGATTCTACGAAGTTAAAAGTCACCAGTATTTATTTAAGTCACCAATACGGCACAGAACCTGTGTCGTATAGTAGCTGGGCGTAATCCAGCTCCATACTAAGTCTGTCACGCACGCTTCTGAAGAAATAACTTATGTTTTAATAGTTTATATTCTAACCGTACATCCAGATGGTCAATATAGTCTTTAATATTGTAAGTACATGTGTTTTATAAGATCACACTTTCGGTTTACAGTTTCCCAATTGTTGGGAATAAATGTAACCTACGGCATTTTATAAAAAAAATTTTCGACAAAATTTAAAATATTTGCCAATCCAGAACATGTCGAGAATGTATTAAAAAGCAAGCCTCACCAGGTCTTTTACATGTAATTTTATTTAAAATATGTTTTGTTATTTGAGATAACTCTTCATCATACTAGATGTTCAAATTCTTTGTTGTCATTTTATAGCCTTCTACTAATAATTTTGGATTTTGATGATGAATACACTGTAAACATTGTGAAAACCTTTAGATTTATGACCTAAAATACACTGATCAGGTTGCAATGCACAAAAAGTAGTAAACCTCAAGCGAAGCTTGAGTCTAATTTCGGCACAGTATTTCTGAAACGTGCTGTAGATTTCTTTTAAATTGAACATGAATAACCCCTCTGAAGTTTCGATTTATGTTTTTGTATAGTTAGCACTTGGATACAACCGGCTTATATCATCTAGTAAATAGAATGACACGGCAGCAATTTTTATTTCCTCACTTATTATAGATGTTCAGATTCTTAAGAAAAATTTCACTTCGATGTTTGTTGAGGTCCATTCACTTCAATCATTGAACTTTAACTATCCCAACTGAATAAAAAGATCCCTTATTTATATGATTTTCAAAGCATAATAAGTGTTATTGAATCTACTATTAAATACTACTTAACAAACTAGAATATTGGAAGAAATAAAAAGAGAGAATTAAAACATTTGTAACTCAATAAAAAATTTATTGTTTGAATTAGTTTGCTTAATTGCAGCATAATATTCGTCAATTTTTTCTTGTAAAAATCGTTATGTCTAGCTATAGCCTTTTAAATAACCAAAGAATGTTTAGATAAATCTACTGCGTTATAAAATGGAACTACCTCGAAACATTTCGGAAGGAAAGAGTCGGCGCATTTATTAGTCGCGGCACCGAGCTGATGGCCACAGGTAGTGCTTTGTTTGCATTACCGAGCCCTCTTATTATGAAAGTTTTATTACGGATTATTATAAAAAATTGTCCAAGGAAACGATTGTAAAAAAATTTTTTCAAATAAAAAATACGCAAGTAAACGAAAATTTAAAAATGTGTTTTAATTGTTTGTAAACTTTTATTATCAACAAATCTATTGATACATTATGTATATATTATTAAAATACAATCTTTCCCGCGTACTTTGAAAAAAAAACATGCAGATCCGATTGAGTTTAATTAAGTAATATTTCATCATCAAATTTGGAACAAGTTATTGCTTTCATATAGACATTTAATGTGTCAAACATAAAAAAATGGAAAACGTTGCTTCGATTTTTCCTAAATCAAATTGGTTTTCTATCATACGTAAATAACAATTTAATCAATTCAATGTCTTAATGGTGGTATAGGTATCATTCTAATGAATTATTTACTGTGAGAAAAAATAATATATCGCTTCTTAATAAATCCGTTTGATCAAATAAAAAAAATCTTTTGATCGCTCTAATAATTGGCCTAATTGATAAAATATATTTTAATAGATAAAATATATATAGATATTTATCAGGGTAAACTGGATATTAACCATGTGTACATCTTAAATCTATAACATTTTGAGAAGGGAAGGGTAAATTGTTTCATTTGTGAATAGTTGAAGTATCGTATTAATACGCTTAATTCAAAATATTATATTTTCAATATAAAAGTAAATGATTTTGTTGCATTTATTTTATATTACATGAAACAGAATGGTCTATCCCTGTGTTATAAAATATAAATTATAATTAAATTAAATTTTATAATACATTGAATTTTGAGATGACTAATACTAAATTAGATAAACTTAAACAATATTCCAAACATTTTAATCTGATTTTCCACTTGTATTTAATAGTAATCTGCATGTTCTGGAGCTTGAACAGGGGTAGTTTCAGAAGTACCGGACTTGATTTGGAAGTTCCAAACTTTATAAAGCTCAAGTTTAAAGTATCTATACTGTTTAGTATTCGTTTAGCATCCATCAATAATGTACGCTTTTTGTGATTTCGTAAAAAAAGGAAAAATTGATTATCTTTATGTAATAGAAACTTTCATATGTAAAATCTCAGTCCAACCAATATCAAAATGGAGCTAGGTTTCACTTTAGGTAAATCTGCTCCTTCGTTTACAGCAGTCAAATATTAAGTGGCAGAGTTTTTACGTCGATTCATTACCGTGAATGAAACGTGAGTACATTACTTTACACTTAAGACGAACAGCTAAGACAATGGACAGATCAGGGGGAATCAACTACAAAGAAAGCAGTTTTTTGGATATACGTGCGATAATCTGCATCGATTATTTTTTGAAAGGAAAAAATGATCAACGGTGAATATTACGAGACATTTCAAAGGAAGAAAAACGGCCGTATTTAGCGAGAAAGGAAGTTTTGTTTCATCAAGATAATACACCGCTTCACATATACATATTGCGATGGCCAAAGTCAAGGAGTTAAACTATTAATTACTTCCTCACGCAGCCTATTCACTAAATTTGGTCCCTTCGGATTATTTTCTATTTTTAAACTTAAAAAATGGCTTGGTGGTAAGATCTGCCAATGATGAACAGGTCGAGTCTGCTATCAATGGCTATTTTGAGGAGCTTGACGAATCTCACTATAAACAAGATATCGAATTTATTGAATATTGCTGGGAAAAATGTATCGAGCTAAAAAAACTACGTAGGGAAATAAAGGTACTTTCTCAAAGTGTTTTGCTTTTTCATTTTTAGATCGGGTGCTTTTAGGACTAACCTCGTATAGAGAGTGAGAGTGTTAAATATTTAAAATTAGAGAAAATCGAAGAGTCGAATATTTTCGAGCTGCAGAGACAATATATAGAACAATAGACGACAATGAAGTTGTATTTGGGTATTTTTGGAACTACTCTCGTACACATAAAGTTATGACAACCAGGACGACTTCACTGTAACCGGTTTCCGTGTTGATCATGTGAAGAAAAATGTAAAGGGAAAAAATAATTGTGAAAGTGCTTTTGTTAATGCGGACGTCTTCGAGAAAATAAGGCGAAAGTGTTAATATTGCACGTATGTCAACTAAACCAATATCAATACTGTCGGGAAAATGGCTAAAAGTAGCGGAGTTCCGATCGGAGATAATGACACAGGCAAAATTAACAAAAAGTAAATACCTGAAAAACGTGAAAATTCGCATCGCCAAAATTTAGTTTGCGGGAATGCTAATGAAACTAGCGTGATATTATGTTAACAGTATTTCTGAGACTGCTCTCGTATCTATCGAAAAAAACCAACGATATGTGAGTAATACGCACTATAATTTACAGTAACCAGACAATGAATGTTTGTCTCTTCTTCTCTGTCTCTTGCAGCTCCTACTTTTGGTTATTTTTCAACCAATTTTCTACCATTAGCATAAAGCATGAATGTGGCTATGACTTAATTTTTCGGATCTAACAAATTTTTCAGATATGAAAAGTCACTCCCTTCATTAGTTAATGAAGTGTTTTATACGCGTGAAACCCTTATTAGCTAATTTCCACTATTAAACGAATTAAATTTATATGTATACGTGTATGAAAGGTTTGGTCATTAATAAGTGACAAACTCACGCAAAATACGTTGATTGTTATGTTAAAATATTTTACAGTGAATCTTATCTACACTAAATCGACTAAGTTAGCTAGCGTTTTTTACAAAGCTATTTATGCTATTTTTTACAGCTAACAAATTTTACGATTTATATACATGCGATCTTAATTATGCCTTCTTCAACCTCGCATGTTCTCACAAGATGTTTTGTTATAACGTCTACATGGAGTTCGATTATTCCATGAAAATAACGATATTAATGTATAAAACCGAGCAATATTGCAAAGAAAAATAAAAATATCTGTAAACATGACAATTTATGGGATGGAGTTATAGAACACTGTAACTTTTTATTATCAGACTTGCCTATATAATGATAACACAGGCCGACAAAACTTAACGAAAGTCCTCACCCAGAAACGGGATATTATGGACCCGAAGGATTTTGATGCGCTAAATCCGTATCCGACCCCAGAAATAACCCTATACGTCAGGTTTTCGAGATATTTTAACATACAAGTGCAAAAAACACGTTTCTTTGCTATATTCGTGGTTATGTACCATTGCGAATAAATTTTTTTCTAAAAACCAATAGCGCCTTCTTGAAACAGTACCCTTTAAAACCGTGTCCCTAAATTATAAATATCATTTTTTTTCAGTGAGATATCGATGATTGAAATGAGTTACTTTTCCAATTTCAATACTGCATTTGAACCGATATACAATATATATGGTTTTTTAAGTTGTATAATTCAAATTAAATGTGAAACTACTCCAGAATCTCAAATTTTCCTAACCTCAAAATGCAAATAAGCACTAAACTGGATCTTGAGAAAAATTTTTGAAGAGACAAATATCTACGTATATAAGAATATGAAGAAATTCCTTAGCCACTGAACCCTGTAACTGGCGAGTGTATATTCCCAGACCCCTGAATCCCAAATCCATTAACCCTTTCAGTCACGCAATGAGTACGTGAATTCAATCGTAACCTTAATATGCTACCCGAAAATTTTTGGCGTCGCTGTTCCAATATGGCAGACCGACCAAACATTTGATATAATTTTGAAGGAAATTTTCTTTACTTTTTTACTTATTTATATATTTGAGGAATCGAAGAAGTCAGATTCTACGAAATTGAAACTGATTGTGAAGCACTCTCTTCTTTTTCAGCTCAAATTCAATCAAATCAGACATTTTTGTCAAGATCCAGTTTAGTCCTTATTTGCATTTTGAGGTTAGGAAAATTTGAAATTCTGGAGTAGTTTCACATTTAATTTGAATTATACAACTTAAAAAACCATATATATTGTATATCGGTTCATTTGTAAAATTGGATACATTCAAAAAAAATGGTATTTAACATTTGGGGACACGGTTTTGAAGGGTAAAAGTGCTGATTCAAGAAAACGCTAACGGTTTTTAGAAAAAAAATTTATTCGCAATGGTACATAACCACGAATATACCAAAAAAAGCGTGTTTTTTGCACTTGTAGGTTAGGATATCTCGAAAACCTGACGTATACGATTAATTCTGAGGTCGGATTCAGATTCAGCACACCAAAATCCTTCCGGCACAAAAGGTCCCGTTTCTGGGTGAGAAATTTGTCGGCCTGTATAATTATAACATTGACATGTCAAATTTCAATTGTATTGTTAAATTTCAACGCAATAACATATTTTAATTGTTGTTTTATAAATACTTCATTATTTATAATAAAAAGTTATTTAACTCTATTAAATTGTTATATGAATGATTCTTTCTGTATTAAAAGTTATCCAACATATACACTATCTATATATTTATATTTTATGCTTCGCATCTACTACACGTCCCGGAATGAATATAATGTATTTTAAACTTCCATTTTATTTGCGAACAATTAATTACATTCATCAAATGATTTATTAAGTTATATAGTACTAGATTAAAAAAAAGAAAATTAAACAAATTGAAAAATAGCTTTGGGCCATATGAATTTCCTATTCGAAGCTCCAATACTGCTATAATAGACGTAATAAAAATACATCTTTTTTTTTTGTATTTGTATAGAATGTCTTTTGTTAATTGGTTTGTATGATCTTGTAACCTGTTTCTGTACTATTTGTGAAATGTTCTAATTTACTTTGTCTTTCAGAATATTCAATTAGAATATTTCTAGTATTTCATATTAGTATACTTTACATCCATACTTTAAATATTGATTTATATATAAACAATTTATTTTGAAGTGTTAAAATTTTACCTATTGGCATTTTCCTAACTTTGAGATTGAGTTACATTTTTAGACATACAAATGTGCTCTCTTTATTGACAATCGTGGTGGATTTCAAGATATTTTATGTGATTGCTTTGTGGAATAGACTTTTCAGTTATAATAATTAAAGGACAAATATTTTTTTACAAATTTAAAAGTCACAAGATTGCACTTATTTTCAATCACTGTTATTCTTTAAATTTTTAATCATTTTTAATCTGGTTTAGGACATTTTACATGTCAGCCAAAACTATTTAGGTAATTGTATGAATGTAGTATTGTTTGTGTATGTACCAATGTTGAGATTTTGTATAATTGATACATCAGCTGTATACAGTAGATAAAATATTGATCCTAAAATATTTTGTTATATTACTCCATTGTTTATGGACATGCTCTCGGCCATTGAATCACTAATTTTAATTCTTTGAATTTTTCATAAGCCTATATGCCATACTTTGTCAAAGGCCTACGGGTATCAGTTTTATACTTATTTCTCAATATAATCTATGGAAAAGCTAATACATGTTTTACTTCAGTGCATTAATTTGTTTATGCTATCTCAATAACACAATTTGTCGAGCTCCTCAATATTGTTATATATGGGATCAATAGTTTCAACTGTACAATCTTTGTCCCTTTATATCTTTTGTGAGATCAGAGAATATATAGTAGACACTGGGTGCATAATCTGGCAAATAAAGTGGATTTCCAAGCATTTCGAACTTTAATTCAAAGGTTTTTGTCATTTCAACAAAAATTAACAAATGTGTTGGAGCATTCTCATAGTGAAACAATCCTTTCTTTTCTAATGTTATCATTCAGATGCTGTAATAAATTGGCGTCATGATTACTAGTGATACTTTTGTCCTTTTTAAAATAATAAATGAGAATGAATCATTTTGTATTTGACAAAGCACACACAATAATATTGTTAGCTGATAAATTTAACTCTACTTTTTTCAAAACTAATTCTTGTGGCATAATTTATTGTTCTTACTATAATATTCTTCCAGAAGTGTAAAAGTAAATTCAAATCAATATTATGCCGTATAATGTATTTTGAAAGTATAAAATATTCTTGACTAAATACTTGATACCAATAAAAAAATCCAAATTTTTACAAGAATGATGTAAGACCAGGATTTATTTGAGTATCTGTAAAATAGTTAAATATAACTAATGTATAAATACACTTTTAAATCAAGGCTAAATATTTTTATTTTTCATAAAAAAATATAATTTGTTTTTTTCTAAATTAAATCACAAGTTCAAAGGCAAGAAATTTAAGAAGGGAAAAATATAATTTTCAATAAAAGTTGTTGACAAATTTTTTATTAATATACATATTTTAGACTTCAATTAGATGGTCATAATCACATCAGATTGCAACATTGTATATAATTACTCTTATCTACTTAATTTTTTTAATTTACAATCAAATAAAGAAAATACCAATTGGTGATGTGCACTTTCATAAATTTTGGGATTTTCAATCATCTTAATAAAAAATGTAATTAAATAGCAATTTATTATACATAAAATATATGAGGTTAGCTTAATTTTTGACTCACAATTCCATATAAAAATTATAAACAAATATTATACAAGTAAATATTTTTTCAAGACACAAAAAAACTAACAACATAAACATTTACTCTTATTTCAATTTGTAAATATAATCACAACGTAATGACTGCAGAAATAAGCAATATATTTTGTAATCACTAATTGAATTCACAGTTAACAGAATTTATTAAAATACTATTATCAACAAGAGATTCTACAATGTATAAATCAGGATATAAAAATGTATGAATTAATCATTTTATTAAATGAATTTGAATTATAATATTTTTTTGTAAGATTTATTATATCTATAACCTACTATAAATGTATCTTTACATACCTTAACCATCTTTGTATACTGAAATCTTTATTATAATTATGTTATTTATTACCTTATCAAGGACAATATAAATTTATTTAAATTACAATTTAGAGCTCAGATATAAACTTTAATCTTCAACCTTAGCAATTTCACATGTATAAAATCTTACGAGTCTCTTTATATTGTATTGATTGTAAATCATAATATAATCTAATATGAAAAAGTATTAATAATTACACATAGCATATATCATGTCATTAAACAAAAAAATACAACATATTATATATTATTAAAATTTATATACAATGAATAAATAAGTTAAGAGCAGCAAATTTTGGTTACCGTTCATTTTAAAGACAAAGTGAAATATTTATGTCCCAAAGTTATTAAGATATCATTCAAATAGGTTTAACTTAATAAACAAGATAGGCATAATTTATTGATTTTTATAAGATTTTTAATGTTCATAATAAATTATTTCAAAAAGAGTATAAATATAAATTAATATTATGTAGTAACGGATACAAAAAATAAAATTCCTTTTATATTGGCAATAATTGATTAAGAATTAACAATCAATAAAGTTTCTTAATTTGGGATGATAGAATGTACAACCAATTTGTTCAAGCTTAAAGAAATATGAACAAATATCAATGCTCAAATGCAAATTATGTTTGTTACTTTATAATTTTTATGAAATTAAATTTTTAATGAACTTTTCAGGATATTTCATTAAGATTACTGGTGAAATAATTGTCAATTCTTCTTTTTCAGTTAATCTGAATTAGTATAGATGCAAATGCGATTAGAATAAATATTTTTCAAGTAATCACCCATGAATTAATTTAAAATAATACTAGAACACAGTAATTTTAGTATATATACTTTAATTAAAAGAAGAAATGAAAATTATTAATTACAATTAATTAATCAATGTAACATTTGAATATTTGATTATATATTTTATTTTTCATTATACTTACGTTCACGCAATTTTTTTCGAAATTCTGGATCACTGCGTCGTTTCCGATCGAAATAGAAACAATACCCAACGAATATACCAGCAACACCAACAGCGATAGTAACAGTAGTTTTAGAAATCATTATAGTTTATAAAATAATTAAGTTTTATTCAATTAAGAGGCCAATTAAAGTCAAATCCAAATATATCTTAAACATTAACTTTTCCTCAACGTTAATAATTTTTACTCATATCGTACATCTCGATTAGCTTTGTGAAGTGAATATTGGTGATATAATCATGCGGCATGGAGACTTTAGACAGCAGACAAATAATAAATGTATAAGCGTGGCATTACAAGTTAGTAATGAAATTCAATTATTTTAAATAATCGACAAACTAGTCATACTTTTGGTTAGTTCGTCAAATATCATATTCTATTATTTTATTTGGTTAATTCATTCATAACTAATCTATGAAAAAAAAATCCAATAAATTTTGGGCGAGCTCTAGCAGACAATTTTACTTTATTTCCAGATAAAATAATTAATAAAATTACAATATTAATAAAATTGATACTAAATTATTTATAGCCCAATCATTAGTTTGTATCAAAAACTATTAGCACCAGTTATAGAATCGTAGATCTACCGGTAGATTAAGTATTTAAATATAAAAATTAAAGTATTTATTCTACAGCTAATTTACGGCCATTAGCAAACGTAGCGCGCATTTTCCACTTCCGTGACTCCAGAATACTTATATTCATAATACTTACAACTAATATATTAACAAATTTTTCGAATGATGTGTCTATTAAAAATCTATAAAAGTATCTATGCAACATAGAGGAATTGCACCCTTCTATAACCTAATTTTATTTGTATCAAAAATCCGTAATATTCAATAGTTATTGAATAAAATTATATAAAACAATCAGTTAAATATGGAATTCGTTTGACGCGTTGGCGCATACGGGGACAGAGATCTAGGGATTTTATTTTCTATAGCTTTAATCTAAGTTCGCGTTCACTTATTTTGGAAATTAACAAGACAACATATTTATGTAATCAATAGCAAAATATATATAGTTTATTAACAAGAAAACATTTTCAGAAAGTTCAGATAAAGAAGTTTCCCCATTGCCAGACTACATTCATGTTCTTTAATGATCAACGCTTAAAATTGATGTTAACAGATCTAAAAGGGGAAATTACCAAAAACCATGAACTCTCTTGAGCGTATAAGTATGTCGAATGGACTTGGTCAGAGATTAATAGAGATTTATGAAGACTATATAAAGAAAACGAGGCAGCCATATCTTCTCCGTAAAAAGTTTCGCTACTCATAACTGCTCATAAATACCCATTGGATTGATTCTGACGAGTGCACCTTATATGTCGACGAGTGAAATGTTATCTAATTAATTAACTATTATTTAATAATTTCACATATACATACTGATAAATGATTTTTTCTCATAGAAATAATATTAATTAATGTTTTCAAATGATAAAAAGTCATATTAACTTCAGATAATTACAAAATTTTGTTCTATATTTTTAGAATGTGGGTAGATTGTTTTTTGTTATAAATAGTTTAGAGAATATATGATTTTTATTGATAGATAGATTTATCGAAATTAATTAATGCAAATATTGATATCGATGAACAAAGAATGCGTTTTTACAAGTAATTAATTTATATAAATTGTTATTTAAATAATAGCAAACAATAGATTAAAAATAAAATAAATAAACTACGTGTAAAAAGTAAAAATAATATATGGCACGAGAGAATATTTAGGAATATTAATATCGTACAATACATTAATAATTATTTGATATATAGTTATGTATATGATAGGAAATAAATTAGTTTTAGGGTAAATCGGAGCAAGGTCTTCGATGTTTTTTATGGAGATACTCACTTGTACCAAGGTTGACGGTAAAATATGAATTAATTAAAAAGTTATAAACAATTTTTAAAAAATTTTATTTTTTGTTCAACTTTTATAAATCGAAAACTATTTATCCGATCTGAATAGTTTGTTGTTTAATATATCCGGAAAAGATTTTATGACATACTAGGATACTTGTAAATAAAAAAATTTATAAACAATTAAAATAAATGTTTGCCATTTTTGTTAAAAAAGACAACTTTTATTTGAAAAATGTTCATTGCAATCAATTCATTTGGACAATTTTGTATAAGAATCCATAATAAAACTCATGATTTTTAATAGGGGTTAGGTAATGACCTTCCAGAAAAGTGTTAGCTGCGGCGCTCAGCTGGAAGATCGGATAGATAGACGCGTCCCACTCTCCCGAAACTTTTGCATGTAGTTCAGTTCTATAAGTCAGTACATATTTTAGCTAAACTTTCTTTATTTAACTAGTAGCACATAGGACTAAAATTTTTGACAACAATAATTAACGAAAATATGCTGCATTTAAGCAATAATTATGTTAATAAATTCAAAATTGTTTATTTTAGTTAATTTTTTCTTCTAGTATTTTAGTTTGGTAAGTAGTATTTTAAAATTAGATATACTGACATTAGTTGTACTTCGAAAATCATATAAATATAAAATCTTGTCGCTCAGTCGGGTTTTTTAAACTTCAATGGTCAGAGTGAACGAACTTCAACGAACGTCAAAATGAAATTTCTTATTGTACGATAGATTCTGTAAAATTACGTAAATTCAGGTTTAAAGAAAATTATATAATCATGCCATTACTAGAGTGTTACAATCGATTCAAAGTATGTAAACATGGACGTCGTTGAGAATATTTCAAGTTCCCACAGAAATTCAGGATAAGTGGTTTCCTTTAGTGAATGAAAACGATCGATTATGTGCAAGATGTTTGGGATACTACTATATGAAAGATTCAAATGAAGAGTTACCTCAAACAGCAAAATATATTCTAATTAAAATGACGTGTGAAAGTCCTGGTCAAGATTGTTATTTAATAAATACTCGAAGTGTTCTAAATTGGCAAGTGTTTTAGATATTTTCAAGAATTTTTAAAAAATGCCGTAGATTTCATCCATTGCGAACAATGGAAGACTTTAAACCAAAAATGTTATCTTGTAAACCATACGTACAATATTACAGACTATCGTAACCATCTGGAGGTATGGTTTAAATATAAATTATTAGAATATGACTTTATTGCCAAAAGTCAAATTGATTATATGTAAACTCGTCGGCATAATTTGAATAAATCTGAAATGATGGTTATAGGAGATTTCGTTCAGAATTATACAACTATATATCAAGACCAGGTGCAAGTAAATCATTGGAACGGCAAACAGCTAACTATCATCCATTTGCAATTTATATAAAACGAAAGAAAAAAACTGAAGAGGACAGCTTCGTCGTAATTTCGGAAAGTACGAAACACGACGTAAATGCTGTGATATTGTTTCACCAAAAATTATATAAAATATAATCAATAAGGCGTGGTTCTAATCTTATTGGTCCCAATCATGTTAGTCAAGGCAATGGAGAGCAGTAAATTATTGATTATATGAAATAGAAGAAATAGAAATTATTGATTATATGAAAAATAAATACGAGAACAAGGTTAAAAAAATGATTTATGGATCTGATGAAGCTACAAGTCAATAACAAGTTTCTCATTATGAGACATACGGAATTGAAACTGAATGGCACTTTTTCTCAAATTGCCATGAAAAAAACGTATGTGATGGTGTTTAGCTTGTTGCTAAGGTTGTGGAGGTAAGGGAATTGGATGATTAAAATAAGTCCCATAATCTTAAGTATGCGAATTCGATTTTATTAATACCATACGGATGAGGGGAGGGCGATATAGTACAAATAAGAACACAAGCTCGCTGGAAGATGATGGTTATGGCATATACTACTCATCCGGCATAAAAAACCCCAGACCTGAGTGGGGAAAAAGCTTTCAGAGTGCAATGCTTACAGCATAAGCGATTAGGAGAGACGGTACATTAATCGCAACCCGAAACTAGTTAACGCAGTTACAACGCAACGCGGTGAGGTCGATTAGGTTCGCTTAACCTGTACAAGTTGATGTTCTCATTGGAACAGAATGAGCGGATAGAAGATTTAAGTTGCTCGCTTACCAGCTGGACACACGCCCGATACCACCGATGGATAGGTGTATGGGAAGCGGTGAGAAGTGTCTCTGCCTTGGTAGCGTGAACGTTAGCTCAAACGGGGACAGCCCTCACTAACGTTCCTGGCTGCGGTGATCCAATAGAGGGGGTAGCGCGGACGTTAGCTCAAACGGGGACAGCCCTCGCTAACGTCCCTGGCTGCGGTGATCCAATAGAGGGGGTAGCGCGGACGTTAGCTCAAACGGGGACAGCCCTCGCTAACGTCCCTAGCTGCGGTGATCCAAAAGAGAAAAGGCAGAAGACCCCCCAGAGGTCGCGGCGCTTCCTCTGCTAAGGCAACAGGCATTCCTGTCCTTAGCTCTGCTCCTTGGCGCCCAACGTGGGGCGAGCAACGGACGTAGTGCACGTCTGCACTAGCGCACATGCAACACGCACACACACACACACACACAAACACACGCAAGTCGCGATAGTTAGGAAGCACGTAAAGTAGCGGGCGCAGCCGCACACAACACCTCACCGTGGCCACGAAGAGACTGTCCTCGAGACGACTGATCCACAACAACAGCTCGCAATGTACTCTCCCTACCACTCGGACCATCGGCAATGGCCCAATCATCGTGCAACTCGTAATGACTGTTTATGGGTACACGTGAAGAGCATGCCAGACATGTGACAAGCACACGTCGGGTCTCCCCCACACGTGCCCCACAAACCCTCAGGATAGCGTTTATATGGGTATTCATTCGGGTACGAACTTGTCGGGGCCTGTCGGTTTCGCCCTTTTGTTCATCCTTGTTCACAAGTTCTTCACGAGCTGGACATATAATGGGCCATTACTGCCGGACTTCTAATGGCTAGGAGTGTAAACTGACACCCTTCTACATAAGGAGCGTGAAAATGCCTTTAATATCAACATGCCAAGATACACAGACATACTAGAACTTCCTCTTGTAGAATAGACATGTCTGATTGACGATTCGCGTACATTCACCTGGATCTCATCACTTTGCAACTAGTCAATGGTCATAGATACTGCCTAACAATTATAGACAGATTTACAAGATGGCTACAAGCCATCTCTCTTAAAGACAAACAAGCCGATACCATGGCATTTCATCTATTCAAGGAATGGATTGCGTACTTTAACATACCTACGACCATCACCATTGATCAAATGCTACAATTTAAGACGGTTCTCTTCATTACCAATCATTAACATGATTGAGACCAATATCAATAAAAAAAATCAATAAGATTAGAACCACGCCTTATTACCCCCAGTCAAATGGGCTTCTGGAGCGCAGGCGTCGCACTCTTAAAGTAATCCTTATGTGTAATTTTACAGGATCGTGGATGAAGTTGCTTCCAACGGTTTTGTTGGGCCTCAAAATATCCTATAAGAAAGATCTGCGCACATCGCCTGCAAAACTACTATTTGGTACTACCCTGAGGATGCCTGGGAATTTCTTTACTTTCCAAGAAGCTGTTGTGCAACCGCTTACGTTTGTGGAAAAACTTCGGGAGCACGTTAGTGTGCTCAAACTCAGCCCTGCCTCTCACCACATCAAAGCGCATCTTTTTGTACACAAGAATTTATCATTTTATTTATAAGAATAAATTGTGTGATAACTAAATGTAGAATCTCTACGTAGTGATTGGTTTATTATTGTTTATTATTTTTTTAATTTTCTGTATTTTTTCATATAATTATATAATTTGCTGTCAAAAACCATATAATTGATTGTCTCCCTTTTTCTCATATATGTTTATTAAAATCAGTTATTATAGTAAAAAAATATTATACCAGGTATGGCTATTTGAACGCACACATATAATTCCTCAGCTAAGTAATACTTACTGTTGGGTATCCACCTATCTACCTAGATTTTTGTAGTCCCAAATGTTGTCGCTAGGTCGCTTCAGTGCAGTGTAACGCACAACCAAGCACATCTTTAACGACCTTTCTATTAATCTCTGGTCGATACCGTTTTTACTTTGCGTTGAGTTTCACATTTCACTTTTTCAATGTATTTAAATTATCAAAATCATATAAAATCTGTCTCTCTTTTTCTCATATTTATTTATTAAAATCAGTTATTATTTGTATGATAATAAGTAGGAGATAAATAATTCATATATACTAATTTCAATTACTATAAGTACCACTTATATCTTAGCCTAATCTTATTTGAATCATTATCAATTTGTAAATGACTACATCTTTTTTATGTCGTCGGTACACCTGTTATAAGCGATCCCCCGTAATGGTCTCAAGGAGGGAAAATATTTGCTCGAAAGCACTAGGTCCAACGTGGGCAAAAGAAACTTTATAAGGCATACTCACTGAAAAAAAAATACAACATTATACTACAAATAGGAATTGAGGGGGAGATTATACAACACGGATATTAAAATGTTTCACAAATGTATTTAATGGATGTCACAGGTACACGAGGATGAGGTTTTTTACACGTGTCTACTCGTAAAAGACTAAGAACATAAGTGACTTATCGTAACGGACTGTAAGCAACGGACGTCTTTCTGTCGGCAACCACCAAGTGCTGCTGCCGTCAACCGCTTACATGTGAATGCACCACAAGCTGACAGTCTTACAGACACGCACACATACGAACGTACAAATGGATACGTCTCATTCCTTATAATTTTAATATTTATCTTTTATTAAATTATTCATTTTTCATCTTTCCTTTCGATATCCAATTATGAATTATATATTTGAAAAAATCTGTTATTTTTTTCTATATATGTATATTTATTTTCCATGCTGCTATTAAAAAAAGAATTAGTTCCGATCAGTTTTTTTATTTCTTGTATAATCACATTTTATGACTTTTTGAATTGATTAGGTAACGATTAACAAACACAATTTATTGTTTAAGTACCATTTTAGATTAAATTTCAGATGAAAAGTCAATACAAATAGATGGAGATAGTTTCACATTTCTATAATGCAAGGTGAGGATTGAGAGAGTTCAAACATATATTTACTGAAACCATGGAGTAGTTATCAGTGGCTATAGATTTAGCGTCAACAATATTAAAAGTTTTAAGTAATACAGTTGATAAGATAAAAATCTAATCGGAATTCTCTAATCTACATATTTTAATGTTAGTCAAACATAATTTCATATCCCTGCTTTTCAGTATATTAGATCAGGGTTTATTGGCACTTGACATTTTTTAAAGGTTTTCTATTTGTCACATATATATTTGTATAACAATTAAATTGTCGATTATAAAAAAATAACAAAGAAAACGATATGCTGTCTCAGAGTGGTGACAACGATATGCTGTTGTCTAAGATATTTTTACAGAAATATATATTTACTTCAATCACATCTTTATGCAAAACTATTAGCAACTTTGTCTTATCGCATAGTTAAACCGCTGAGTTTTGAAAAAAATCGATAGTTTTCATACTTTTAAAAAATTTGTTTACAACTAAATTTCCTCTAGATTTCTGGGTGGATAATCAAAGGTGCTTAATTTGATATTAATCATATTCCGAACCGAATTCAATTTTCTATCATTTTTACTTTTCACATCCATTTTGAGACCTTTTTTGAGCTAACTCAACTGTATTATGTTAAAAAAGCATAAATTATCACACAAACTCTATTGGATACTTGATAAATGTATTCAATAATAATATCCTTATAATAATCCTTTGTAATTTATCGATACATTTATCAAATAAAAAGTAAATATTCAATCTAATACTTTGATATTGCTTAGTAAACATATAATTTGTCCATACATCAGTAAAATAACGCACATAAGTATAATGCAGAAGGTTAATCGTTAATTCTATAATATTATATTTTACTATTCAACACGACTGTTTGATAAAACATAAACTGTTCCCATATTAGAAGAAAATCAATTTATTTATTTGAAAAATTATAACTACATTAAAAAAAACAATATTGTTATTTCCAAATGGAAACTGGAAACATAGTGAGATACGAGGAATAAAAATAATAGAATGAAAACTACGTCCATGACTCTACAAGCGACCTGGAAACGCAGCGACTTTAGAAAAAAAGAGAGTGATTGGATTCACATCACTGGATAGGACGAAGATGCCGTTAGCAATTATAGGAAGCCAGATAATGAAAATGATCTTCGATTTCTTATGCATTTAGAAAAATCTCAACAGCGATATCTCACATTAATTGATTGAAAATATCAATTTATTCGATCAGGAAATTGAACAAAATAAACGTTTTATTTTCATTTGCTAATTAAGCCTCTCAGGAGTAGGAAAACACATATTTTAAAATATTTAGTATATAATATGAAAGGTAATAAAAAAACACAACTCTAATAAAAAATTAATTGCGTTTCAACATCAATAATATTATAAATAATCAAATTTTTGTACTAATAGGTAGTGTTTAGCAAATACTTTTAATACACAAAATGTTAATAAAAAGTGGTATATGCTTTACATAGGAAATATTGACACAAGTCATCGTGCTCAAATGAAAGAAGTTGTTCCCCGTCGGGAGCGGTGATGAAGGAGAACCTCCTGTGATGAACTGGTGTCACGTATCGTCGTCAAGTGTAATACGCGGTGTAGAATTAATAATAAATGCGCATGTGCGGGGTAAATCTGTAAAAATAACAATCCTCACCATCCCAAGAAAACCCCAAGGAAAGGAAAAGGGTCATTGTTAATAATCATGATCTGGGAGGCCACTACTTCTTTCGCGAATAGACTCCGCCATGGAGCCACTGAGCGGATGGAGAGAGGACCAAATTGCGTCAGTCTACTTACTGGTGGAATTTAAATGTCCACGTTTTTTCAGGCATCCATCACTCCATATGTATGCTGGCTACAAAATCAAGTTCATCTTTCTTCTTATGTTTCTGGTTACCTGATTAAGATATATTGTCTAGAAGGTTGTTTCACTGTCAATAATTAATTACTGATTTTTAAGTTTTAATTATTTTTTATTAACTCTTGTTATTTTAGAGTTAGCAGACATTCGTAAATAATCTGTTTATAATCTGTTTAACAACATTTAATAAAGTGTTATCTTATTTATTGTTATCTCAGTCATTTCACTAATATGTAATTACTTCTTAATATGAGTTACATTATAAATTTCGAAAATAGTATATCGACACTGTAGAATTACGCGAATGTATAGACGTGGTTTATGCTAATTATCTATGTCTTATTAGTTTGGAGATTTTTATATAGCTATGTCATATGTCGTTTTCAAGTTGGTTTTGGTGATTTTGTAGCTTTATCTTGTATTTTTTGTAGTAGTAAAATATTTCGTCCTTAATTGTTGGGATTTATAATATTATTATGTGAAAACCATGGTCTATTTACTATACTTCGTAATACTTTGGATTGAAATATTTCTAAGATTTTTATGTCTGAATTCGATTTATAAATAAGTAATTTATTGTCAAGAAATAGAGATGACTTTTACTCCATTATTCAATAAAATTTTTTCAATTGAACGTTTGGCTGCTTTAGTTTGGTTCAGATGTGCTCCGCCCAGTTTAATCTACATTCAACGTGAATTTCGTCGAATTTTAAGTGTTTTTTCTGGAGATTTATGTTCGTGAGTGACTGGTAGACAGATGTTCCTTCTGAGTACGAAAGTCACATGATAACCTTTTTTCTTTGTCTTTAATTTTTCATGCTATTTTTAGACATCATTTGAATATGATTACGTATAAGATGATGCTGTTTCGGCTATATTTCTACGATGTTATATTCGTACGTACTAGATAGACGAGTATATATTCCCAAACCCCTGAATCTCAAATTCATTAACCCTTTTAGTCACGCAATGAATACGTGAATTCGATCGTAACTTCAATATGCTACGCGAAAATTTTTGGCGTTGCTGTTTCAATATAGCAGACCGACCAAACATTTGATATTTGATTTGATTTTAAAGAAATTTTCTTTACATTTTAACTTATTTATATATTTGAGGAATCGATGAAGTCAAATTTTACGAAATTGAAACTCATTGTGAAGTACTCTCTTCTTTTTTAGTTTAAATTCAATCAAATCAGACATTTTTCTCAAGATCCAGTTTGGTCCTTATTTGCATTTTTAGGTTAGGAAAATTTGATATTCTATAGTAGTTTCACATTTTATTTGGACGATACAACTTAAAAAAACCAAAGATATTGTATATCGATTCATTTGAAAAATTGGATACATTCAAATGCAGTATTGAAATTTGAAAAGTAACTCATTTCAATCATCGATGTCTCACTGAAAAAAATTATATTTAAAATTATATTTAAAAGCGCTGCTTCAAGAAAACGCTATCGGTTAAAAAAAAAAAAAAATTATTTGCAATGGTACGTAACCACGAATTTAGCAAAACAGCGTGTTTTTTGCACTTGTAGGTTAGGATGTCTCGAAAACCTGATGTATAGGGTTAATTCTGAGGTCGGATTTCGATTCAGTGCACCAAAATCCTTCCGGCACAAAAGGTCCCGTTTCTGGGTGAGAAATTTGTCGTCCTGTGTTATGTTATTGCGTTGGTCGATCGCTCTTTAGTCATCCTACCATTAATATTGTCTACTCCAAGGTTTTTCTTATTTTTTATTTTGTTTAGAATATTAAGTACTTCAGAGAATTTTACAGATTAAATCGAACTTTAGTTCTCTGGTTTTCGTGTTCACTAGATTTGAATATATTACAAGCGTAATATTTGAAAGTTTTGACTTTCTCTTCGTTAGTATTTACCTAGTTACCGGAGGGCTCGCATATGGAAAGAGTAAACTTTTTGAGATTTGTCAGTTCAATAGTTGCTTTCCAAAACGACTAGTCTACAGTTTTCGTAAGTGTGAGATTTAAAAGATAGTTTTAAACATTTAGTTTTTTTTTACATTTTTTAATACATTTTCCACTTCTTTTATAGACTAATCAGATTAGCCTTATCACTTGTCTGGTGGTCTGCCAAATTTTCCTGAGTTTTGTCTTCTTACGAATTTGTTGTGACGTCCGCTGCTACCAAGCACATGACTAAATAAATTAAAACGTTTATGAGGTCACGCACCACTATCGTCTCGACCTATTTCCCAACGTCGTCTGTTTTCGATAACTGTATACGATTTCCAAACGTGAGAAAAATTAAAAACTAAATTTCGCCATTTAAAAAAGTCTCATGAATAAGCCATATCCACCGATAAGTGAGTTAGTCTTCTCCGAAAACTCATAAAATGAACCCTCTTAATAATGCTCTATGGTCCTGGGTTAACGAAATTTTCCAAATACGTAACGTTGTAAAAATTATCTTTTCCCGCCGAGGTCAGGACCACGTAACATATATTAATGTAAGACATTCGTAAGTCATCTGTATACAATAATTCAATTAACAATATTGGTTGTTAAAATCGCCGTTGTTTATTGTTAAACAACATTACACGTAAACTATTTCCTAATTTGCAATAGTCATAATTTGTTATATAAACTGACGAACTTAAAACAGACAATCACGCCTGAACATTACTTTATGTAAAAAAAACAATTGCGACATCAATATTGTTTAATTCCATAGTCTTAAGTCATTAAATGTAAATAAATAAGCAACTTTCTCTTTACATATCCGACTCATTTTTTTGTAGGTATTAAACTAACTAATCAATTAATTAATCTCGGTTACCAATTTCATAAAATAATATAAAGCGATACAACGTGTGACATCTTTTAAAGAAAAAATGCACCATTTTTCCATCCGCCCACGCTCGGTTTCCTCCAATGACCTTACGAAGGAAATCTTCTTTCTTCTCATTAATATAATCGGAAAAGGGTCCGCCTCAAAGGGGACCCGGAAAAACCAAAGAATAGGGAGCCACGATCGAGGTTATAAATTGACGAACGTGAAATAGTAAATTTAATTCTAATTTAGCTTTAAAAATAAATTTAAACCATCTAATCAAGAGAAAGAGAGAGAGAGAGAGAGAAATACAACAAACATGAAAAGCAAGAATAAGGAAAATAACAATAAAAATTTAATAGATACAATTGAATAAGGCAATTGTATTAATACAAAAACGCATTTAACCCTTTGCGACATACATTTTTCAGAGGAATGAATTTTCATGATAATTGGCATATAGGGGTTTTCGGGGTCGCTAATCATGAATCTGAACTAAAAATTTGACAATTCAAAATGGCGACTCCAAGATGGCGGCAAAAATCTTAAATTGCTTTAAATATATTTCTGAAGATTGGTTTACAGGGGTTTTTGGGCTAACTGATCTTGAATCTAAATTCCATGTGCCAAATATTTCGAATATTAACGTATAAAAAAATACAGGGAATTTATACGAAGCTTGTAATAAAAAAATGTATCGAACAGAGAATTTTTTCAATATTTATAAATTATCATAATCTGTGTTACGCGAAATGGAAATCGCTGAAATTCCTAGCGTTACGGAGTCTATCGATGGACTTGCTGATTCACATCAAGACGAGGATGATATGAATAGATTTTGGGGCAAATATCCTCAATAACGTGCAATCGCTATTAGAAATCTTTTTATGCCTTTTTCATGAATATATGTTGAATTTATTAGTTCAGCAAATAAATAAATGCATACAAGAGAAATCGCAGAAAGAGCAATTCATGACAAAGGGGGAGTTACTGAATTTTTTAGGAATTAGTATTCTGATGAGAATAAAAAATTGCCTTTCTATCGTGATTATTGGTGGAATGACATAAAATTGAAAGATCCATGCATAACTTCATTAATGCCTATTGTACGTTTTGGATTCATTTTAGGCGTTTTGCATATCTCCGATAACAGCACTGAACCTAAAAAGGTGAGCCAAATTATGACAAATTGTATGAGTTGAAACCGTTATTCGATAGACTTCAATAAACTTTCGGAGCCTGGTGGAATCCAGGCAAATATCAATTTATTGACGAATTCATGATAAAATTCAAAGGTCAAAGTAGCTTGAAGCAATACTTGGTAATTAAATCGATAAAACAAGGATATAAATGTTGGGTTCGCTGAGATGAATCGAGTTACGTATGTGAATTTCAAGTTTATACCGGTAAAACTGTAAATTCTGAGAAAAAGTTGGGAGCCCGAGTTATCAAGAATTTGACGCATAAACTTATTGGTAAAAATCACCATATATATTTTGATAATTTTTTCACCGGTGTCGATTTATTGATTTCACAAAAACAAGACAAAATATTTGCTTGCGGAACTGTACGCTCTAATCGTACTGGGTTACCTAAATCTATAAAGTTTGACAAACAAATTAAACATGGACAATCCGATTTTCGAACATCTGATACTGGTATTAGTTGGATCAAATGGATGGATAAAAAAGGTGTTTGCTTCCTATCAAATTACCATGATCCATCCGAAGTAACAACAGTAACTCGGAGATAGAAAGATGGCACAGGGGTGCAAATAGATTGTCCAGTTAAGTGCTCTGATTACAAGTAAATGGGTTTTGTCAACAATGCTGATTGTTTGTTATCTACATATAAAATAGATCCAAATATTGGTGGCACATACTATTTTGACATTTCATTGATTTTACTATTACGAATTCATTTATTATATTTTCAAAAACAAACACTAATAATCGTGAGACATTGAAAAAGTTCAGACTTCTTTTAGTGGATCAATTAGTTTCTCATAAAACTCCAACTAAAAAAGGAAGAAAGCGTCAACCTTTCCTTGCCAATCCTCGCAAATTAAATATTTCTATTGAAAAGAGACGCTATTAGTCTGCTCATATGCCAATGCCCATTGAGAGTGGTAGACGACGCGCACTTTGCAGTACAAAAAAGAATCCTATACGAACTAAATGGTTATACAACACATGCAATATACCATTATGTTTACAATTAAATAAAAATTGCTTCTTAAAGTATCATTCATAAAAGATATGGAAATAAAGTGAAGAGTTGACAAAATTACACAATTTTTTCCTCAATCTTGGAGCCGCCATTTTCAATTTTCAAAATCTGAGTTCAGATTCGCAATCGGCTACTCCAAAAACTCCTATATATCCATCTTTATAAGGATATGTCTGAAAGTTCGGTCATAAATGCATTTTTCTTACAAAACAGGCTCTATTTCAGACTTTGTTTATAGATATTAATAAATTATTAAAAATTTTATAACCTTTAAGCATAAATTTTAATTTCGTATCATTCTGTGATCAAGAAATTATAAAAAAACGTAACCTATATCCAAGAAAACTACTCTGAAATTGCATAAAACTATACGAAAATAGGTGGTCTCTGAGAGATACCACCGTGCCACAAAGGGTTAATACGACCGCAAGGAAATTGTGTTAGCCTCAAACCCATATAAACGCAAATAGAAAGTACAATTAATATATTTACAGGTCATCATGTACTAAACATTGGGGAAAATTAATCCGTTTATTTTGTATTACATATAAAGGAACATGTATACATTAGAAAAAACTGAATTAAGGTGGGTCCATCGGGGCGCAGCAGCCGAAAAGCAGACTCGCGAAGCTCAGGAGATCCCTGTTTATAATGACTCTCTGAATTATTGCTGATGTCTGCTCTACAGATTTTATTGCTGATCATTATTGAAAAATAGATAAGGAATTGAATGGAAAAAGAATTTCGAAAATAAAAATAACACTTTTTGAGATATCGTAATTTATTTAAAATAAACGATAAAATTTCAAAAAAATTGTTAAAAATCACTTTTGATTTATTAATTTCAAAGTTTATATTTTTATCCATATTTTTAAAAAACCCGTTTTGATAACTGTTACGGTTACAAAGATATCAATTTTAGAAACATTTACAACAAAATTGTTATATTGTTTATAACTTTTAATCTGGCAGTAATAATGATCTAAACATTTGTCCAAAAGTTTACTACCATATAAGCAATATGTATACCAAGTTTCATGAAAATCGGTTTCCTACCTCTGTGGAGCTGATCGTATTAGTCTGGAATGAACCATATATATGTAATCATAACGATAATTGCCGTATTAATTAATATCATAAGTGTATGTACATGCAAGAGCTAGACCCCTTGAAGTTATTAATAATTATTAACAATAATGAATTTATTAGTTATTAAATTATTTATGATTAGAAAAAAAAATTATTAATAATGCAGGGGTATAATAACAAAATTATTTTGTATTATTAATAATAGAGCTTTTATATTTTTTCGAATAATTTTATTGTTTGTGCTCTTATATCTTTATGTATAATTCTTTTACCTAAATATTGACTGTGATAAAAAAATATACTTATAATTTTTTATTTTTATATTATCATACGACGATATTTTTGATGCTAAACTACTTTCATTATGTTGTACACGTGCAGTAAACGAGTTATAAAGACGATAATGTTCTGCTGTTCTCAATTATAGTTTTATATACTTTGTGAAAAAACTATTATTAATTTCGAAGATTTGTTAACGGGTTCATTTTAACGATTTTGAGGGCAATTCTTTACAACTTTATATACATACTAGAAAATATTCTTTCATTAAATAAATATAGGTCTTCAAAGTAGTTGGTAATAAAAGCTGTTAAATTTGATTTTTGATAATAAATCGATTATTGGGTAAATTAACCTAAAATTGATATTAAGTTATTAATAAGTACTTAGAGTGAAATAATAAAAAGCTTTTGATTTATAATTTTTTGTTTACTTTGCATTAATTACCCGATGTTCCGGGTGGGGGGGTAGGAGCGATTTCACGTGGCACATGGCTGTTGTGAATTTAATACTCTTTTTATAGGGATTATGGAGATTAGAAAAATGATATAGATATTCTAGATCTATGTATTTTTATGTAAATTTTTTAAATTTAGATGAACACTCTTATTACATCGATTGGATTATTTTTTTTATCGAATAAATATCTTAGAAATCAACGTTTCAACAATCCGTTAAGCATCTATACAAAAATTAATCATTTTTTTTATTTTGGAATAAGAGATAATCAAACAGAACGTGTTTTAGTACAAAATCATGTATGTATATGAAATAAACTTTTTACTATCACTCTATTATTGGATTTAATATATTGATACATTTTAGTAGAATTTATTAAATTAGAATTTCATAAGTATTAATTTTTTTTAATAATATTGTGATGTAACTATTTATATTCTGAATATGTTTAGTATAAATTAGTTACAGATAATTTATTTGTAAACTATCAAGAGCAGCTCATATATTTAAAATATGAACAGCTGTATTGTGACATAGCAATTGCATCAAATATTACTCAATAACGTGATGTAAGAAACTGTTTATTCAGATAACCGAATTGCTCAAGAGAGATTAAATTTTTTATGTTTTCTTTTTTATTGTAGTTTGAGTTATTATCAATTCTACCGTTGGTATTAAAGTACTAATATTGGTTGTAAATAATAGTGGTTTTTATTACTCTATTCATATTATCAAATTTAACATAATTCAAATAATTTTTCTAAACAGAAAATGGATGACAGTATACAACAAAATATCTGGGAAACTGATCCAGAACTTTTTGAACTTTTAAAGAAGGAAAAAAAAAGACAAGAATGTGGTCTTGAAATGATTGCCAGTGAAAATTTTACATCTTTGAGTGTATTGCAGTGTCTCAGCTCATGTTTGCACAACAAATATAGCGAAGGTCTTCCAGGACAAAGGTAATATTGAATATTTTTGAAACAGATATAGTAAAATTATATTTAACGTCTGAATATATAACTTTAGTATACTATAGTATGCAAGAGGTGCATTAAGGTTTTATACAAAACATAAAAAAGTGCTATAGAGCAATATGGAAAACAGCCTTATTCTATCAATTGCATATATCAAAATATTATGAAAATAACCAACAAGATTATTATTTTTAAGTTAAAATGACATGAACATTATTTTTTAAATGTCATTTTCCGTTAACATAATCGTTTTTCTAAACTATTATAAATATATATATCATTATGAATACATTTTTATAATAACTAAACAGAATTTGGTGCGCTATGCATAATTTTTTTATTTAATGTCTACATAAATATTATTAAAATTTTAATTAATATTTAATAATGTTATTTAATATTATTATAATATTAATTCTTTATTATAATAATATGAATAAAATTGTTTGAAAAAATAACAAGTAATCAAATATAACTAGGAGACACTACTTTTTTATTTTCTTGAACCATTGTTCATTATTATAAACAACAAATAATGCTACAATAATACCTACTAAATAGATGTATTAAAAATTTTTAAGAATAAATTTATAAATAATTTATAATCTTAACTATTATTAATTACAACTCTTCTTTCATTTTTATATATTTTTATATTATTTTTTACATTAATTGTTAAATAACTATTATTATAATGTCTGTCATATTCTGTCATTTCAAATTAAAGTTGGAGAACCTTACTGGAAAAAATGATGTCATTTGTGCATGATTTATTAATTACAACTCAAAATAAAACTAAAAATTACAAAAATAAAAACAAATTATTACATGGTTTGATACAAAAAAATTAAAAGATTTTTTTGAGTAGAAATAATAGTAATAATATAGATTTTTACTGTATTCATTACTATTTGAAATTATGAAATGTGTTTGACCACCTGATAACTGTGATTCACATGTAATTAAAAAAAAGCTCTGAAAATCGTTTTTTTAATATTTTCTTTAAAATATTGATGAACTTGTTTTCGTATCTGACATCCGACTGATTGGTTAATCATACAAAAATCGCAACAGTTTGTATGTCCTTTAGATTTTGAATGTAATTTATAATGTAAAAAAATATATAATTTAAGAAAAAATTAGTAGATCTTCTTTATGATCAATAATAGCACTAAAACAGAATATTTGTATAGATCGACATTTTAGATCATATATTTTACTGAGAAAAACAATAACTTTATATTAAAAATAGACATATTGCATTAATTACAAACATGCAAAGATAAAGAATATTTATTAATATTAAATAAATATACAATAATTTAGATATATCAAAATTAGTATGAAGCATCTGGATTGTCGCGATCCAATGCCCTTTGTGTTCCGCTAGCTCGGGAAAGATGAATAACAGTTCACATTTATGGAGAAATTATAATTAAGAAGTTTTTCTGGTGTCAGAAAAAATTTACCTGGGATGGTTTCCTTAACCCTTCCTATTTTCAATGCACATTTTCACCGAGCATAAAAAAACCACATTATGTAAAATGCAGGCATAATAAAATTTATCTGGACGATTTTAGAAAGTTTATACGTCCGGACCAAATTTTTTGTCGATAATATACTTGCTTAAGTGCAACAACAACAAAATCGACTTTAAGAAAAAAAGACGAGAAAAAAAAACAAAGCGTCTACGTTTTTATTTCTGAGTAAAGGTAAAAGTAAGATTGGGCGAAAAAGTAAGCATTTCTATTTAGAAAAATCACCTTGACTTTTATATCGCTCTCAAAATTAATCTTAAGTTAACGTAATTAAAGTTTGTTAATTTATAAATCCTCTTAAGTTTAGAAAAGATAGTTTTTCGAATATTCTTTAACATTTGACTTTCTTAATGTAATTCTAGCAGATTAATATACATTGTTTGTACCATAAAATTTCTCCATATTTTTCAAATTAGGAATTAAACCTACGGGTTCTTATTTGTACAAATTTTCTTTCACCTCTGAATGGCTTTCAAAGTTGATCTCATGATAACAGCGATTAAGATCTTTGGCCATTAAGTCTATTGAAGCATTTGTTTAGAAGAAATCATCAAAAGTTGAAACAAATATCCCTTGGACAATTTTTCGAAATTTGACCTTGATTTAATCATCTGAAGTAATTTTAATATCCATTTCGAACGTAAAATTTCCGGTCATTTTCGAATCAGGTGTCAAAATAGGTGCTCCGTTTTAAAAACATCATCGTAACCTTTAAATGTCCTTGTAAAATGAATCTCAAAGTTAAAATCGTCTTTGCAAAGAGATGGGGCCCATTTTCCTAAACAACTTTTATCTGAATCATTTTTCGTGTAACGCGGACTTTAGAAGATTTCGAAGTGGATCGATTAAAATGGCTCAACCTTTATATTGTGATGTTATGGAATACGAATACTTGTTTTATCAAATAATGTAGGATTTAATATCTTCACGTTGTTAGTGTAGGCCACTTAATCAAACGAACAATACAGTATCAGATTACTCCCAGTAATTATTCTTTTTTCGTGACAAGCGGACTTGAAATTAATACATTAAACAACAACGAGGAAGCATAATGAAAAACAGAAACTGTTTGTGCAAACGTCAGAGTCGACCGGTCTGTGCGCACGTAAGAAACTTGTGGAACGCTGACTCAGGTCGGAAAGACCCAAGACATGTCGCTGCGACCCCGCGCGGCGCTCTCTCCGCTGACGAACAAGTCTGTCGCCTTTCTTCTCTCGTGTGAGAGCCTGACTGTGAACTCGCGTGCGAAAGCACTATTCGAACAAGTGTGCAAGTATAGAAAATAAAGAAATAAGTAGACTGAACCCCACAGAAGTCTGATAGTGTTAATTGACCCCTCCTTTCGCGCATTCTATCCTCAAGCAGAAGCTATGATATTTAGTTACGAAACAGAGTCCTTGCTCTGTTGTAATAATTTGGTATTTCTTGTGCTTTTCATTTGTTCCACGTACATTCAGATATAGTAATCTTATTAATAGTCTAAAACAAACGCACTACGCGCATACGTATTTCAGTTTTTGTGAATTTATTTAGTAAATCAAAACTATAAATGTTTCTGACAACATTTACTTTTTTTATGAAATCATGAATCACATTAATACTTAATTACTCCTGTTTTTCTATGAGTTGTATGTAATTAAATTAATTAAAATTATGTATTTTTTTATTTATTAAATGCAATATAATTTATTCCAATTAATATTTTTCAGATTTAAAAAAAACAGTAAATTTCTTACAAAATAAAACATCATTTTATTTCGTAACAGTTTCTATAACTTAATTAGTGAAAAATTTATAGCAGTTAATACAATAGAATTGCTCGTTAGAACATCTTAGCTTCTTATTAACACATTAACGACTAAAAGGCCTGGTTTTTTTGTTTTGCGTGATTTTCGACGCGATTTTTTCCGTAGCTTTAGAAAAATTTTGCAAACACGTGTTTCGACATAAAATTTAATTCCCTTTCAGAATTGTGATTGAGTGCGTAATAAAAAATTTATAGCCAATTAAACAAAAAAAAACGTGAAAATTTTTGCAAAAAATCATGATATAAATATGATCAGGAGCGATCACGACTATCGAAGTATCTCAGGAAATTTTGGTGGAATTTTTTGACCACTCCTTCCAAAAAAATGGCGGCCAAATCGAAAAAAGATCATAAAAAATATAACTTATTTTTTTGCTTGGAAACTATTGAGTTGTGAGAAAAAGTTTATGGAACAAAAATGTCTTAAAATTGATCATAGAATACCCTTACATTTTTTCAGAATTTTTGGAGAAAATTTTTGAGTTTTTGGAAAACTTGGAAAATACAATTTTCTAAAGTCATCTCCAAATATGTTACTTGTTATGTTATAATTATCTACCGCTTAGAAATCGAATACATACTTATTTCTCAATTAGTTTGAATTAAATTGATGGTTATAAAACGTGAACATGTAAAATCGAGAAGTATTAGGTATTCACCACGCATGGATATTTCTATTGTAATAAATAGTCACTATCGAATATTGATGAAAGTCCATGACCCGAAGGGAACCATCACTCATATATCCACTCTCATGCAATTATCAATAATTTCAAGTATATCCGTCTAATTTAAATTAAATTATTAGGTATTATGGAGGCAACGAGTTTATAGATGAAATTGAATTACTTGCTCAGAAACGATGTTTGGATGTTTTTCATTTATCTTCCGAAGATTGGGGTTGCAATGTACAGCCTTATTCTGGAAGTCCAGCCAATTTTGCAGTTTACACCGGACTGTTGGAGCCACATGGTCGTATTATGGGTTTAGATCTTCCAGATGGCGGTCATTTAACGCATGGTGTGTATATTAATTTGATAATATCTGTTATTGTAATTGTATAATAGTGTTATATTTAATATCGGTGCACGGTATAGCCTTCCGAAATATATCACAAAAATCTTGAAAACTCGAAAAACTTCAATTATATATTTGAAGAATGTCTGTAGATGTCTTGCACTACAGACTACTAAGATTGCATTTAATTAACATTATACAAATGGTAATAAACTTAGATCAAAGGTAACAAACTGTGATCAAACAATTGTTTAACTATTAATAAATGGTTTTGATCACAGTACAGTAAATTTTAACGATTTAGCGCACTTTATGTCAATTTTTTTATTCCATACTGAAATTGATTAATATCTTTTATCTTTATAATAAAAATCAGTTTACAGTAATAATTATAAATAATCAAATACAATTTTGAAGCATAACTTTTCATTTCCTCGACCTAACGTTCATTATTTAAAAAAAAATAAAGGCTAAAATAATACCACATATACAGCCTATACATATTTGATTATAAATTTTTATGAATTGAATTTCCTACTCAAATTTAAATTTTAAATGTGTAAGCTATGAATTGTTCAACAGATTTCTTTCAATCCAAATATAATACAATTCAAATGTATATTTTCATACGTCAATCAATCTTCTGTATGTCGAAAACATTATATTGATCCACTAAATGAAGTCTGAACTTTTTCAATGTCTCACTATTATTGGTGTTTTTTTTTTGAAAATATAATAAATGAATTCGTACTAGTAAAATCAAAGAAATGTCAAAATAGTCTGTGCCACCAATATTTGGATCTATTTTATATGTAGATAACAAACAATCAGCGTTGTTGACAAAACCCATTTACTTGTTGTAATCAGAACACTTAACTGGACAATCTATTTGCACCTCTGTGCCATCTTTCTATCTCCGAGTTACTGTTGTTACTTCGGATGGATCATGGTAATTTGATAGGAAGTAAACACCTTTTTTATCCATCCACTTGATCCAACTAATACCAGTATCAGGTGTTCGAAAATCGTATTATTCATGTTTCATTTGTTTGTCAAGCATTATAGATTTAGGTAACCCAGTACGATTAGAACGTACAGTTCCGCAAGAAAATTTTTTGTCTTCTTTTCAAAACGTATAACAGATATCATTGAACTTATGAACGGATCTTTCAATGTTATGTCACTCGACTAATAATCACGATAGGAAGGCAATTTTTGCATTCCCATCAGAATATTAATTCCCAAAAAAGTCAGTAACTCCTCGTTTGTCATGAATTGCTCTTCCTGTCATTTCTCTTGTATGATTTATTTATTTTCTGAACTAATAAATTCAACATATATTCAGGAAAAAGACATAAAAAGATTTCTAATAGCGATTGCACGTTATTGGGGATATTTAGCCCAAAATCTATTCATGTTATCCTCGTCTTGATCTGAATCAGCAAGTCCATCGATTGACTCCGTAACACTAGGAATATCAGCGATTTCCATTTCGCGTAAGACAGGTTATGATAATTCATAAATATTGAAAAAATTCTCTGTTCAATGAATTCTCTGTATTTTTTTATACGTCAATATTCGAAATATTTGGCACATGGAAATCAGATTCAAGATCAGTGAGCCCAAAAACCCCTGTAAACCAATCTTCATAAATATATTCAAAGAAATTTAAGATTTTTGCCGCCATCTTGGAGCCGCCATTTTGAATTGTCAAATTTTTACTTTAGATTCATGATCAGCGACCCCGAAAACCCCTATACGTCAATGATCATGAAAATTCATTCCTTCGAAAAATGTATGTCGCAAAGGGTTAAACTCGTGGAGGAACTTAAGTATGGATGAGTGAAAATATGACCTGATCATTTGTCGAGACAAGTCACTTTGTATTGTCTTTGATCAAATGAAATAATTTTTCGCAATCAACTAATTAATTAATTTGAAAAATATTAAATAATCATTATTATACTAATATTTAGAGATAGTTATTACTGAGTAGATGTAGTTGGGTCATAGATTCGAGATGTATCAAGTACGTTATTTTCTGTCTTTGTAGTAGATATCACAGGGTGAAAGGAAACGATAATCCCTAGAGTTTAGGAAGGATAGTTGAAACAAAAAAAAAACGAAAAGATAAAGTGACGAAAAAGTTCCACATATTATCTATGTCTATTTGAGAATGACAAAATGTTCATTTATTAACAAAATATCTCCCTTTATGCAAATTTGCTTAAAGACTAACTGGGAAGATCGCTTAGTCATTTTTATTTTTCGCTGCGCTCCTGGTAGTGTACATGTGTGTTGGCGAAAAATTCAGATTTGGGTTCGGATAATGTACGCTCCGAGGAAAACTCAATCCGAACAAGCGCTAATACTCAACACGTGTCCTGCAGTCACCAGCAAATAAGCGGCTTTTTTCTTTAATAGTTTTTGTGTTTGTCAAGTTTGATTCTTCATATTGTTTTTTTATTGAAATACACAACTTTGTGTCCTTCTCGTCACATTAATCCCTATACCTTCATTTAGAATCAAACTTTATTCTATTCATATTTATGTTCTCTACTTAATATATATTTCATTATTATCTTTTCTTTCAAACTGTATATATATATAGGTATTGTGATTTTTCAATATAATAGTTTTTGCAATGTTTAAGAGAGTACGTTTATTTCTTGTAACTTAATTCCAATGTTTATCGTCGATTAATAGTTTCTTCTAGTTCACCAAGATAGCTAAAAAAACTATATAATGAGAGTCGAAGGTTTTTCAGAAATTCCAATGTATATTTAACCTCTTATAAAATGTAAACGCTTTCAGGCCAATTACAGAATCGAACATTTAATATTAATTCGTCTGTAGGGAACCCCATCGAAAGGTATATGCGCATCTTGCATATACATGTCTCTAGATGCTGAAGACCCGCCGATATTATTATTATTTACCCACCAAACCCTTTTTTTTACTATTATTTACGACCTTCTCGGACCATAATTTATTTACCAGTTAAGAAAGGGTTTTCACTTCACTTCACTAAAAGTGAAAACGAATTTTTTTTTATTTCCGAAAAACTCAGTCGTTTTTCGACCATTTATGTCCTTATAAGAGGGGTGCGTCCCACTAGGCGAGGCAGTCATAATCTGTAATTTAAGTTGAGCAGTCTCTCTTAAAAGTAAAGAGAGTTGAGTAGTTCTTTTTTATCAACTCATTCAACCTCTATGTGCTCTCGAATCCTCCGGTCGTGTCATTCAATTACCTCACGATACGACAGTTCAAAAATAAAACATAATTTTCATATTTAATACGATTCAGAAATCATTTATTCTACTTACATAGAATGTGTTAACTCAAGCCGAGGTACTGCAATTACAAGGGTAGATAAATAAGTATCCGTATTTACACTAAAGACGCAAGTTATTCTTAAAAACTTTACTTTCAATATAATCTCTTTTTAGGAGGAAACTCTTTTCCTAGCGTTCTATCCATATTTTTAAATTTTTTAAAACAAATGATATTCTAATAAAGTTAGAAAAAATATTTGTTCTTTTTTTGTTTCTGATAATAAAATTGATAATTATTTAGATGAACCACAACTTATCATGGCAAGATACAAAAGTAATTTTTGTTCGTTCCATCAATCATTCATTTTTTATGTCTGTGATAAGATAAAGTTCATCATTCTTTGAATGATACTAAAAACAATTTTTATATTCGTATTTTCTTTTCCTGTAAAAGTTAAAAAACAGAGAGATCGACAAGATTAACATCGTTCATAAAATCCATGAAATAATATTGAAAGATCAGAGAATGTACAAAAATAATTTGGCTGAGGCTGTAGGCATCTTAATTAAGCAAGTAAATAGCATTTAACATAAATATTTGGACAAGGTCATTGACTTATAACTGCCCTCATATCGTCAATTATCATCTCTATTGCAATAAAAAAAAAGTAAATGTTTAACTGTTCCGTAATGTCAAACTCTAAACATCTTTCAATAGCATTGGTCGCAGATAAACTTAGTTTAAATTTCATTTTAAATTATTACCATTACATATAATATGTGTGTTCAGTTATAAACACTTAAGAACAGAAATTAGTATTATTCAACCAATATTCACAGCAGCTGGTTTAGTGTTAAACGTAATTGAAAATTATATTGAATAGAACATAGCAAGGAATAATGTAGTACAAATAACAATATTTAAAGGATTTTCTGTTTGTTTCATCGTATTTAATACATATTTGAATGCATTGTCAATTTCCTAAACCAAAAGAGTTATGGAATAATTTGGAGAATTTGAATTATTAGAAAATTTCTTTGGATAATAAAACAACATTACTTGTTACATAATATATGCTGATATTTAAAAAAATGTTAACGAAGAAAATAGTACTTAACTAACTTAATTTCTACTTATAAATCATAACGGACTCTTAATACGTCGATTTATGTTTGATACTCAAATTATTATTCCTTCGTTTTTTTGAACGAAGTTCCGTATCGCAGACTGGCTAGAAGACCTAGCCGACAAAGAACGTGATTGAAATGCATGATAGGAATGCGTTGTCTCGCGGTATAAATTACGATAAAGAAGAGTAAGAAGAAATGGGGGATAACTTGTCATTTCCATTATCTAGCTCGCGCGAACTCTCTCTCTCTCTCGATGTAAATGTAATACAACATTTTAATGTTGACTGCGATGATATCAGTTTTCAGATCCTTTAGTTTGTTTTTCTATACTTCGGATAATTCTTGACAGCGCGACTTGTACTCCACTGTTATTTTCAGGAGCCTAGAAATTTTTTGTTGTATTGTTACCATGCCTCAATGTTTAATTATTGTAAATGTTTTTGTAAAATATCTTCTACTTAATTAACAACTACCAGAAATTTACTATATTTAAATATAGTATGTAATACTATAATAATATATGTATAAAATTATTGAAATACATTCTTCAATTATCTATTGTGGCAAAATCCGTATTTGCAATGCTGGTAGGTTACGGCATAGGTGTCGTCGTCGGAAAATAAAAACAATTAATTTTGAGTCGATAGAAAATAAAACTTACTCAATGAAATTCTCTCTTGCATGTGCCTAAACGTGATACGTCGTGATACAATTGATATAATTCGTAACTCTTTGATAAATGTTTATTAATCCAGGTTACATTTTGGTTACAGGATTTTTTACAAATTCCAAAAAAATTTCTGCTACCTCAATATTCTTCGAATCCATGCCGTATAAAGTACGACCAGACACGGGACTAATAGACTACGATAAATTAGCTGATGATGCAAAATTATTCAAGCCGAAAATTATTATAGCTGGAGTATCATGTTATAGCAGATGTCTTGATTATAAGAGATTTAGAGAAATAGCCGATGAAAATAATGCTTATCTGTTTAGTGATATGGCTCATATATCTGGTTTAGTAGCAGCTGGATTGATCCCCAGTCCTTTTGAATATAGTGATGTAGTCTCTACAACGACCCATAAAACATTAAGGTAAACATGTTTCAATAAATATTATTCTTCATCAAATTATCTATTATCGTCTTTCACATATTTTCAAAATATTAAGAAATGATTCATTTAAAAAAAAATAATTCATTTAGGCATGTCAGCTCATAACGCGAGACTGGATTGACAATCGGTCCAAAAAAACCTGAAAGTGATAGATGGAAAGCGATTGTCAATCAATCGCAATTAGTAGAATCCACCATCCTATACGTTACATATCATTGAAATGAAAAACGCTCTCGCAATATTCGAGAGCAACCGCATTGTCCGCGTTACGAATGAGCCCTCACAGGCTTTTCCCAGAAAGTACATTTTACGCAGGACCGAATAGTGAATTCCTAACACATGTCGACTCTTTTCTGCGTAAATGTCTGTCCTCTCTTTTTTAACCCGTTTCGGCCCAGAATGCCACTGGCGGGATATCACTCTTTGAGAATCTATAACTAATTCTATTCGCATTAAAAAAATTGTGAGGAACGTATTCTTATAGTTTAAGATACGCCCTTTTCAATGGTGAATTCAAAATCTCTCTAAAAAATTATTAACTATGAGCAAATTTAGTTTAATAACAAATAATGTGAGTATTGCATACTTATTTTTTTTCAAATCAAATTTTCAAAATGTTTTCTGTCTGGAATGAACCTGGACCCTCAGTAACTCGTGGCATAAATTTCTAAAATTCTAAGAAAATATAGTTTGGAGATCATATAGTTTGGGAAGATTTTCTTTTAGCAAAGTCGTCCTTTAAATGATATGGAACAATTAATATTGGACTTTATTTCGGCGCATCAAAATACATAAAGATGTTATAGTAAATTTCCTTTAAACGATAGTTCTATATTTTTGAATGTGCATGTACATATTCTCAACCATCACATACCAATATCAATTCACATGGTAAATCTTTTTTCAGAGGACCACGTGCTGGTGTAGTATTTTTCCGTAAAGGTGTCAAGTCTATTGGAAAGAATGGTGAAAAAATTATGTACGATTTTGAAAATAAAATAAATCAAGCTATTTTTCCTGGATTACAAGGAGGTCCACACAATCACGCTATAGCTGGTATAGCAACAGCTATGAAACAAGCTTTGTTGCCCTCCTTTTTAGAATATCAAAAACAAGTTATTCGTAACGCAAAACGACTGTGTTCCCAATTACAAAGCTTGGGTTATAAAATAAGTACAAACGGAACCGACATTCACATGTTACTTATTGATTTACGTCCTACTGGCCTCACTGGATCAAAAGCAGAAAAAATACTGGAAGCAATTTCTATAGCTTGCAATAAGAATACAGTTCCTGGTGACAAAAGTGCGTTCAATCCTAGCGGTATAAGATTAGGTACACCAGCATTGACAACTCGAGGATTAAAGGAAGTTGATATTGATACAGTGGCTACATTTATCGATGAAGGTGAGATTACTATTACAAATTTTATGTAATCTCCAGCTTAACTTCTTATTTATATTTTCAGGATTACGATTGGCGAAAGAGATAACACTTAAATCGGGCCCTAAACTAGTCGACTTCAGAAATGTGTTACAAACAGATACTGATATATTGAAAAAGATATCAAATTTAAGAAACGAAGTTGAAGATTATGCAAGAAAATTTCCGATTCCTGGTTATAAATTATATTAACACAAATAGTTTGGATTGTTTAATAAAATGATTTCTAATTTCTACATAATCTTCAAAAATTATTATTAACTAAGTTTCAGTCATATAGTATATGTACACTTTACAACTGTAAGAGTGGATCAAAATAGCATCTCTAGCTTTAAACGTGGATGAAAAAGGTTAAATTTCGCACGTATAAGAACGTCTGGACTTATTACAGACATCAGTCAAGAACTAATGACACATTTTTTCAATCTTTTAGATTTTCATTTGGTATATTGACGTTAATACTCAATTAAGTGTAATTTTGATATTTTTCAATATATATTACAGATACGGAATATTATCTCGTTACAATATTGATTCCATTTATATTCTAAACTGGGTTTGGGTTGTTGACTAGTGTTTAACAGTGGACTCATAATTAAATATTCTTTTTTGTTAAAAGTGATTACTGTATCTAAAATATGTTGTTAATATTTCAGTGTATTCCGATTTTCTTTATTTAATTTTTAATACTGTTGATTTTATTATTATCAGTTATTTGATCATCATTACCCGATTATCTTAATTTATAAATGATTAGAAATATTACAACGGTAATGAGAATTATTAATTCGAGAATAGTTTCCATCTAATCTGTTTTACCTATATGTAGTGGGATAGTTATATTTTTGCTCTTCGATTGCCGTTCATAATATTTATACAGGGTTAAAGTTAAAAGATTTTTCACAATTTGATCTGTCTTAACTGGACTATGCTTTTTAATAACTCAATTTTATAAATGTAAATTAAAATAATTAATAAAAATAAAAGATATTCCAAATTAATTGTGAGATATATCTGAGAACAACTCCCATCGACAGAGTTAATGAACATACGCACTAGTTTTTGTAATAGTGGCACTAATAGATAGAACATTACATATTTTCACTTATGAATAATGCTATCTATAATTTCATTTTCATTAATGTTGGCTTGTGAAGCGTCTAAACATAGAATTTTCTCAAAATGTATTTGTTTGTTGTTGTTCTTTTGAATAAGTAACGCACTGGGTCATCTTCTTACGCGAATTATGCGGGCTCTATCGGAATGAAAATCGTATACAAAATAGACATTCGAAAAAAATAATACGGCGGTGAATAGAAATAAGGTATTAAAGTTTATAAAAGATAAAACTAGAAAACTAGTCTCACGATTGGCTAAGGAGGGTTAGCGGGCGCACTTGGTTATGGATCTAGCTGGCTTGTATAGCCAAGTGACAACAATGGTATTATCGGCTCGCAAGCAACCTCTCACGAAGAGGCTTACGAGATGACCGGCTCCGAATCTGATATAAAGTTTGCCCTAAAACCCATACGATCTCAAAAGAAATTAAAAATAACTAGATACCAAATAATCTTATAAATAAGGAATTATAAGCTTAGTTTAAAACATTGCTGTATATATTTATTAATTTATTATTATGTGGTCTATATGTGCTCTGATGATTTTATTTATGTCAAATTTTCTGCGAAATTGTCAGTTTTTGTTATCCAGCAATTGTAGTCCTCTATTTATTGGCAACTAGGTCGAGAGTATAGTGCTACAAATAGAAATTCGAAAATCATTACAAATATAATAGAACAGGAATCACTTACAATGTAGGAATTAGTAGACCCATTATCGTTGGCTGTTGATAGTGGGAAATCGAGTATGCAGTGGTCATCATTTATCGGTTGACAACTGAGTCGCGAACGAGTATTAGGTTACAAGAAGAAGCAATAAGTCTACATTTGTGATAAATATAAAGACATATTTTGTTACATCTATGGAGATTTTTAAGTAAACAAAATGAGTTATAAACTGATAGGAACAATTGCATACAAAACTATTAAACCAATGATAATTTTATAAATTAGTAACTTATAACTGGTGCAAAACGGAAATCCTAATATATCATCATAACGTTCTAGTATTATGCAATCGAAGAGAGTCATTCAAAAATTATATTTAATGTTTTATAATTATTTATAGCAAAAATAACAATCTTTACTTTTTCATAATTATATGATTAAATATAAATTTAGCTCTATATACTTAAAAAAATATAGTAACGCAAAAAAAAAAATTGAAAATGTTAATAAATGTAATATTAGCATTAATATTTAGTACCTATGCCCTTAGAAGCTATTACGGCAGCACATCGATAAACTATCGTATCTATAAGGTTGATAATTATATCTTGAGAGATATTTTTACATGCGTCTTGTTCTTTTTCCTATAAATCAGGTGTATTAGCACAATTTTTAGTTTCCAATTATAGTGTCACCTCTTGTCATAAATGTTTTATGGGAATCAAATCCGGAGACTGACTTGGTAACTGTAAAAATAATTTTCGTCTTGCTAAAGACCTGTTGAAGAAACTATGATTGATGTTTTATTCAGACGAAGATCGCCGTCGCAACGAGATAGTGAAGCAGCTTCCGGAAGCAGGGGTACGCTTTTGAGGCATCCGAGGAGACATAGACGCCAAAATACGTACGGTGTTTAGTACGATGGCGTCAGTGCCCTCCGAGTTTTCCGTCTGCAGTTCACAGGGAAAGGTAGCTTGAGCCTCGAAAGCTTTCTGAAGCGAGTCAGGAATGTCATAAAACTCATGACACTTCCTGATTCGGAGATGCTTGCTGCTCTATCTACGGCATTTAGTCGTCAGTCGCCGTTTGGTTCGAGAATAATGAACTAGGCTGGTGTTTCATGAGCGATTTTATCGCTGATTTCCACTCCCACTTTTGTCGGCGTTTCTATGATACCGATTTGGATTGAGAATTGATCCGTCGAACGCAAGGCAAGGGCGAGCGCCTTAGTGATTATATAACGACCTGCAGATGCATCTTCAGACGTTATAAAAGGTCGCCCTCAGAGAGAACGCCAGTAGAAAGGATAATCGCTAACCTGCACCCCAAGTATTGGAGGGTTTTGGATGGCAAATCCATACAAAATTTTGCTGACCTCAAATACTATGGGGAGAAGTTTGAGCGCAGACGTGAAAGAGAGTTAGGGTATATACCTCGCCCGCCCAAGGATAAAATTTTGGTGCCTGGTACAGCTTATTTAGCTCCCAAGGCCCAACCCAAAAGAATTGCAGTATTAGCTACACTAGTGGCGAGGGAAAGGTCCCCTAAGAACAAAAGGTCCTCTGGAAAGAAGATGACATCCAGAAGAAGAAAGTCAAGATCCTCGTCTGGTAGAAGCGGCGAGGCAACGGCTGTCACTCCGAGTAGCGGTAAAACGCCCTTAGCGGTAAATGCTGTTCATCAGGGCCAACATAGGGCTAAACAGCCCAATAATGGCCCTAGGACGACTCTGGTCAACCTTCTAAATGCTCCTCCGTCGCTTCTTTCACAAGTCCATCGTGACACGGGGCAGAGTCAATCAGTGGTGCTATTTTCGGGTAGCTGTTTCACTTGTGGAGCACCTGGACACCGAGCGTCTACGTGCTCAACGCGTCAACGGACAGTCACGTGTTTGAAGTGCGGACAGGCTGGGCATTACGCGAATAACTGTGTGGCTAGGCCTAACGCTCAGGTCAGGAGTTGTTACTAGTTGAAGTGTGGCACTCCGAACTGCTCATTTTTTACCTGCCCAAACTGAGCCGATTTGGTGGACCAGCGGGTAAAAGAGAGTGCGGAGGTGACAAGCCGCTCTGCGACCTCCGTAGCAGTGAATGCCATAGGACGGAGGAAGTAGGTGGTGCCAGAGAGGTCATACAGTCACCACGTCCCACTAAATGAGCTCCTCATCCAAGAGTGGAGGATTTCTGGCGCGAAACCATCATGAGTTTCAAAGGGCTGGCACTCACCGATACCATAGAGGGGTTGGGTAAAGGCTCGACGGTTGCGATTGCGTCATCAGCCTTGGAGAGGACAGAGGCCGTGGAGAACACGGCTAAACTTCCAGATGGGATGACCGAGATAAAGTAGTTGTTGCAGGGAATCCTAGCACATCGCCATCCCTACTGGCAATAATGTGCCGTTGGCAACTGCGCATGACTACGAGTCAAGAAATCAGCGGTTTCTGACTGGCAAAGAGATGCCGTCGGAGACTGTGCATGTGCCAGAATCAGTGACTCAGCATGACGTCATGAAACTCGGTCATGGCAAGAAATCGGTAACTTAGCAAGACGTCACACAACACCATCATGAAGACGACATAATTCTTGAGGCTATCGTTGAGCCCGAGACTGTGAACGTTTCTATAATGGAAAATTGACTTACGTAGTGCCTACCTACTAATTGGCGTGGAATAGTCGAGTAAGAGGTATACGGCTTTTCCCATTCCTGGCTATGGGTTATGGGAATTTGAGAGTACCATTCGGGTTGACGGACGTAGGCGCTACGTTTAACCAACTGATGGATACCCTTTTTCGACCAAAGTTCGAGCCGTACGTTTTCAAATACCTAAATGACTTGTTAATAGTCAGCGACGCGTTCTCTGACTACCTGATCTGGCTCGAGCTGGCATTAAAAAGGCTAATAGAGAATGGCCTTGAGATAAATGTGGAGAAGAGCGAATTCGGTGGCTCTTCGGTAAGATTTCTTGGCTATCTCTTCTATGCTGAGGGTTTAAGACCTGATCCAGATGGAGTTAAGCCAGTCCTCGACTACCCAGCGCCAGGAAGCGTGAAACAGTTCAGGCGTTTTTTAGGCATGGTTGGGTGGTACGCCAGATTCATTGAGCATGAGAGCAACATCAAGGTATCTCTCACGAAGCTAATAAAAAAGGATATGGTTTGGAATTGGGGCCCGGAGCAACAGTAGGCTTTCGAGGATCTAAAAATGCTTTAACTTGAGCTCCTGTGCTCGCAAGGTCAGATTTTAGCAAGAAATTTTTCATCCATTGTGATGGTTCGTCCTTTGCGCTGGGAGCTTGCCTAGTGTAAAGAGACGATGATGGCTATGAGCATCCTATTTGCTATGCTGGCAGAATACTCAATGCACATGAGCGCAAATACTCGGTATCGGAAATCGAATGTTTAGTGCTCTTATTCGTCATCAAGAAGTTTTGACCATGCATTGAAGATACGAAATTCAAGGAAGTAACCGACTACACCGTTTGACTTAGCTCAGGAATAAAAAAGATCCTGCTGGTTGACTTGCGAGATGGATTCGCAAACTCCAACAATGGAATTTCGAGGTAGTGTATCGCAACGGAGCGATGCACCACGTGCCTGATGCACTGTCTCGCGAGCTCGAGGTCGAAGCGGAAATCGCAGCGTTCGAGAGGGTAAAAGACCCTTGGTATCTGAGGCGAGTGACTAACGTCAAAACGCGCCCGGAGAAATATCCTGATTGGAAGATTGAGGAGGAAATGTTGTATCGTTACACACGAAACGACCTTCTCGATCTCATCACGAATAAAGGACGATGACGATTGATGGTATCAAACGAATTCCGTGAGCGCGTGTTAAAAGGTGCACACTGTGAGCCATCAGCTGGACACTTTGGCATGAAAAAAACCTATGACAGGGTAGTCCGAGAATACTCTTGGCCAAGTGTGTGGTATGATGTCAGAAATTTCGTGTAGCGTTGTCAAGAGTGCCAGAGGTTCAAGGTTGAGCAAAAAAGCTCCTTTGGGCCTTATGAGCAGACGTTTGGTGGAGAATCCGTGGGCGATGGTTGCGACTGATGTAGAAGTGCCAGGGAGTAAAAATCGGTTCGAATACATGGTGGTCTTTCAAGACTATTTTACCACGTGGGTCGAATTCAAGCCACTGGCGACGGCCGATGGAAGGGCACTTGCCAGGGCTTTGGAGGAGCTCGTGCTGTTCAGATGGGAAATTCCTAGCTACCTGGTAACGGATAACGGGAAAAGTTACACAGGTAAAGTGTTTGGGGATACCCTTAAAGAATATGGAATACAGCACGTGCTCACTCCTCTATACCACCAACAAACCGATTTTGTGGAGCATTCCATCAAGACGCTTAAGACGATGATCTCCATCTTTGTGGACGGCGATCATCCCAAACGGGATAGGCATTTGCATGAATTTCGTCCTGCGGTCAACACGGCGATCCAATCTAGGACAAGGGTCGCACCGACGATCTTGAACTTTGGGAGAAACCCCCAACAACCCAAGAGCCTACGCCACGAGATCGAGAAACGAGGCCCGGTTGTGAGAATAAACCCAGAAGTATGGAAAGACCGTCTGCGCAGATTAGGCGCGTTTCAGGATTTAGTAATTCGCTATCTTAAGGCAGCGCAAGACAGTCATAAACTGTATTACGACCGAGGCCGTCGAGATATGCGTTTCGCCGTTGGGGACTTGGCCCTGCGAAGAGTGCATTTGTTATTGAATGCAGCAACAGGCCAAATGCTAAACTAGATCTCAAGTACGCGGGGCCATATAGGATTTTACAGATCCTCTTCCCGGAAGTTTACGTCCTCGATATTGAAGATGGCAGGTAGGTGGCCATGGCTAACGTTTCTGAATTGAGACACTACGGAGCACCTCAGAGCGGCGGCAAGTCGGAATCAACCAGCTGAAGCCGACCTCTCTCCCGATCCCACTATACGGGAGATCTAGGAGAGAAACCGCTCGCACAGCATCGTAGAGGTTGTTCCGCTGAAGGTGGACAGCCAACAGGCCCAGCAAGAGCTGATGGAGGTGGTGACCGCTACAAGTGGCCCCTTCATCGCTCAAGAGAAGAGCGAGCCTCCTGCATCATCACCTGGACAAGCTGTTAAGGCCACCTGGGACGAGCCATCGGCTCGGGTGGGAAGAACGGGTCAAAATCTGGCAGTGATTCGGGCCAACGTTATTCGGATGCTCTGAAGAAGAGCGCAGATGGTATGGCGCCGAAAGCGCCAGATATACCGACGCCCATGCCGTCTCGCTCTCCCCTAGGCGGTCCAATTTATCTGCGGTGAGTATGTAGATCCCACCACCGTGTAACCGTCCAAAGAAGAGGGGGGTGTATCCCCTGGAGGGTTACTCGAAGGGATGAGCGCAGGAGGGCTCAGGAAATCACCGAGTCCAAGAAGAGGTGAGGCGCCAGAGGGTCGGCAGGCTCCCTGATTTCTGCAGGAATATGGAGTCCTGACACCTTTCAGCTCCATCCAGCGCCAGCAAGGGGGAGGCCAGGGAGACCATCCAACAACCTAGGGATTCCCCCCCCCCCTCCACCTCGCAAGGCTTCTCGGCGTGTGGAGCAGCGCAAAAGACCTCTGCGCCGGCGGCATCAGGAGGAGGCAGCCAGGCGCTATAGAGAGTCCGTGTGTACTGTTTGGAGCGACTGCGGGCCCTGTCGTGGCGGCAGGTGTGAAAACGCCGCCGCCACCTACGACAGTGGCCAAAAAGGAGGAGAAGCGGGCCTATTATACGTTCGTGGATGGGGCTCCCTTTGGAATCTGCGAAGATGGGGCGCTGGTCCCTACCAGATGAAGGATGTGTGCCATTCGAAGGCTCGAGATAAGGCAGCGAGCACCAGTGGGGTCAGACCCCCTAAAAATGGTTTTCTCGCCGCGCTCTCTGTTGCGGCCTATCGCCCGATGCCAGCTCCGAGGGCCTCTTCATTAGCCATGTCCAGGGGCCCTTTAGTCTCTGGGAACTTGGTTGGAGAGGTTCTGGAGTGGTACTGGACTCTGGATGGGAAACATCGGGGGTACTTCCTCCATTCCATCGCTGTATTGGCGCCGCATCTGGAAGGACCTGGCGCCGTGGCCGCCATTTGTGCCGCCTGGAGGTGTTTTAACTGACCTCCAGCGCTCAGAGTTGCGGGGTCGTGCTCGGGCTATGAAGCCATTAGCACGCCTGCGGCTCTAGGGCTTGAGGGGTTGATCTTTTCCTGCGGTGATTTTGTTTTTTTTAATTATTTTATTTTTATTTATTTTACTTTTATTTTTTTTAATTGTTTTCTTTTTCTTTTGGTAATACGGTTCAGTTTTTTATTATTTTAGGGTGGGTTCTGGCGGCCACGTGTTAGGCTGTCGCGTCCTCTGGGAGCGTCAGCTCTGGAAGGGGCTATGGCGGAGCTCCTGGCCGTTGGTCGGAGTTCATCGTTACTAACAGCCCATGATTAGGGCTTGATTATGTTTTGCGATTGGGGGAACCTTCTCTTTATAAAAAGGTAAGTTTTCTCTCCACTAGCGGATTTGGAGTTTTTGCGTTACAATACATACAATATTTTACGAGCAGATGGTGAATGGTTGGATTTGCATTGAAGCTACATATAGTATATATTTGGTTAGTGTCAATTTTATGTAAATAATTATTTAAATGCAGGTTAAAAGGTTAAACACGCGAATAACTCTTGACGTAGCTAGAAATCTTTTGTAAGTCAGTGTTAAGTACGGTTCATAATAGAGCTAATAGAATAAAATGTTAAAGAATTAATTATGTAAAATAGCGATGATAGTTTCAGTGTAAATATTGCTTCTGAATATTCAAAAGGTATATGTAAAAATAATTGACGTGTCTACATTACTTCATGAAAATCTTATATTTTTGTACCAGAACCACTTTTGTATTTTGTCTAATGATTCAAACATATTTTTTATGTCAGAATTCAAAATTTCCGTGCTGCATGCATGGTTTGCTTCACTTGAATTGGAAAACATATCATTTTTTTTATATGAATATAGGGGTGCGAAGAAAAAAATTGAATTTTCAAAGGGTGCACATGTACTTTTTTTTTCATAAAAATCGCATATTTTCGTGTCAGAATCGCCAATTATCCGGCAATTTGTATATTTTTATTTTCTCTTTTGTCTCGGGTGTGCAAGAATTATAAATTATTGTTTTGAAAGATGCATTTGCCAATTAAAAGGAATATGTTAATTTGTTTTATTACTTTTCGGAACAGGTTTTCCCTGCTTATTATTATATAAAGCATTACACTGTACTGTATAATTCCAAATTGTTCTATATATACGACACAGTACTAAAGCCTTTGTGCACCCAGGGGTTACCCAGCAGACTTTGCACCGTTTATGATCACTAGGTTCAAAAAGAGAAGTAGACGGCTGATTTTTAATATTTTCAGATTTATCTCTTTCCACTCACATATAATTGTTTTAACTTACCTTTCTTCTTTTTTTAAGTATACTCCACCTTAATCATTTTAATGCGCTATACATTGAAATGTATTTGTAAATGAATAGTAAGTTGTGCTATCATATGTTTACGAATAAAAATATTTTATAATTACGTTTTTTATCTATTAACAAGTTTGTTAATTTAAAAAATTAATGATAAAAAATTGTGATTTTGAAGAGTAAAAATGTGTCGATTAAGAGAGTATAATAGGCCTATATTTTTTATTCAAATTTGAGTTTTCTTCATTTTTCTTGCAAAATTCATGTATTAAATATTATACTTCAACAATTAGTCGATAACAAAAATTATTTTTCGTTTGTTAAATGTAAGGTTTAAGGAGACGGGTATACTCGGCAGGGTATCAGTTACTTGCTACGTTCAGATGTTGAAGCGCCAAGGGTAGGTCCACTGTAATAGTTTGTCCCAATCGTTATTTCTTTAAACATTATTATTAATAGTCAAATATATGTATCTTGTATAAAAATGGTTAAAACTCAAATTTAAATCGGAAAAGTTGGTCTGTTTTGAGAAATTTTAGTCAATAACAAATATTATAATCTTGTATAAAAATGGTTAAAACTCAAATTTAAATCGGAAAAATTGCTCTATTTTGAGAAATTTTAGTCAATCAACTAACTCATTTTCGAAGGAACAAATGTACATATTATTTCATTCGTCGTATTTAACAGTTCAAAAGTCAGAAAATTATAATTTTTAAATGAGCAAACTTCTTAACCCTTTGCGGCACGGTAGTATCTCTTAGAGACCACCTATTTTCGTATAACTTTTTGCAATTTCAGAGTAGTTTTTTTTATATAACTTACGTTTTTTAATAATTTCTTGTATCAGAATGACACGAAATTGAAATTTGTGCTTAAAGGTTTTAACATTTTCAATAATTTGTTAATATTTATAAACAAAGTCCACAAAAGAGCATGTTTTGTAAAAAAGAAATGTTTTTATGACGGAACTTTCAAACATATCCTTATATAAGATGGATATACAGGGGTTTTCGGTATCGCTAATTGATAATCTGAACTCAGATATTGAAATTCAAAATAGTGATTCAAAGATGGCGGCGCAAATTTGAAATTTCTATGAATATTTTTCTGAAAATAGATATTGGTGAAAGTTTTTCAACTCTTCACTTTGTTTCTATATTGTTTATGTATTATACTTTAAGAAGCAATTTTTACCTAATTGTAAACATAATGGTACATTGCATGTGTTACATAACCATTTAGTACGTATAGGATTGTTTTTTGTACTGCAAAATTCGCATCATCTACCACTATCAATGGGGATTGTCATAAGAGCAGACTGAGAGCGTCTCTTTTCAACAGAAACATTTATTTTATGAGGATTGTCAAGGAATGGTTGAGGCTTTCTTCCTTTTTTAGTTGGAATTTTATGAGAAACTAATTGATCCACTAAAAGTAGTCTGAACTTTTTCAATGTCTCAGGATTATTAGTGTTTGTTTTTAAAAATATAATAAATGAAATCGTAATATTAAAATCAATGAAATGTCAATATAGTGTGTGCCACTAAATTTTGTACTTTCGATCTATTATATATGTAGATAAAAACCGATCAGCGTTATTGAGAAAGCCCATGTACTTATTGTATCAGAGCACTTAACTGGGCAATCTATTTGCACCCCTGTCCTATCTTTCTATCTCCGAGTTACTGTCGTTAGATCGGATGGATCATGGTAATTTGATAGGAAGCAAACACCTTTTTTATCCATCCATTTGATCCAACTAATACCAGTATCAGGTGTTCGAAAATCGTATTATTCATGTTTCATTTGTTTGTCAAGCATTATAGATTTAGGTAACCCAGTACGATTAGAACGTACAGTTCCGCAAGAAAATTTTTTGTCTTCTTTTCAAAACGTATAACAGATATCATTGAACTTATGAACGGATCTTTCAATGTTATGTCACTCGACTAATAATCACGATAGGAAGGCATTTTTTGTATTCCCATCAGAATATTAATTCCTAAAAAAATCAGTAACTCCTCTTTTGTCATGAATTGTTCTACCTGCAATTTGTCTTGTATGTATTTATTTATTTGACGATAATAAATATTCAGTATAAATATTCAGTACACATATAAATATTCACTAATAAATCTAACATATATTCAGGAAAAAGACATAAAAAGATCTCTAATGGCGATTACATAATATCGGAGATATTTGGACCAAAATCTATTCATGTTATCCTCGTCTTGATCTGAATTAGCAAACTCATCGATAGACTCTGTATCGCTAGGAATATCAGCAATTTCCATTTCGCGCAACACAGATTATAATAATTTATAAATATTGAAAAAATTATGTGTTTGATGAATTTTGTGATTATAGGCTCCTCATGAATTTTCTGTAGTTTTTAATATGTTAATATTCGAAATATTTTCTATATGAAATTCAGATTCAAAATCAACGAGCCCAAAAACCCCTAAATACCAATCTTCAGAAATATATTCAAATAAATTTAAGATTTTGGCAGCCATCTTGGAGTCACCATTTTGAATTTTTGAAAAGCTGAGTTCAGATTCTTGATCAGGTACCCTAACATTTTCTGTAGTTAATTATCATATAAATTAATACCCCTCAAAAATGCACACTCAACGGAACTTAATTCGCGACCCCCGAGATTCAAAATGGCGTTTCATCTCAGTCGATTGAGCATCACTGTCACGAATCGAGCTTAGATATAAGTTTCTTTATCTCGAGTTATGAGGTTAATGCTTGAAGCAAGCGCTGTCCCAATTGTATTTAGTTGGCAATGCAATTAAATAGAAAATACAAGGATCATGCACCTTCATCACCTCATACTGTCAGATAAGTTAATTTCAATTATTTCTTGCTCAATTATCCTTTTACTATAAGTCATTTACTTTGTGTTTTATTTATTTTTAGATCAGAGCTCCGCACTAATGAACTTGTCTAGAATAGTTTATTTATATTTAGACAATTTTGTGTGTACAAGTTGCAAGTTGAAACCAAGGTAAATTTTTTATGCAGGTAATTCATGATAAGTTTATAATTTAATATAACAATCTATTTTATTTTATTCTATAAATTTATATATAGGAACCGATTAAATGGATGCTATGAAATCTTTATATGGCTGATGAATCTGATGTTGCTAAAAAATGCAAAGCATTAGAAAAATACATTAAACGTTATCAAGATTCATACGTTTAATGTATTTTTTTATTTAATTGCATTGCCAACTAAATACAATTGGGACAGCGCTTGCTTCAAGCATTAACCACACAACTCGCGAGAAAGAAACATATATCTAAGCTCGATTCGTGACAGTGATGCTCAATCGACGGAGATGAAACGCCATTTTGAAACTCGGGGGTCGCGAATTAAGTTCCGTTGAGTGTATGTGGCAAAGGGTTAATATATCAACAACGTAATTATAAGATATTTTTATTGAAACAAAAAATAAAATAACATACAAATAATTATTTTAATTGTTTATTTATATTCTGATAAATATCAACGTACGGTGCATTAGGACGATTAGGGTGAAGTATATTTTAAACAAAAAAAGGGTTAAGTTAAAATCATTATATGTGAATGAAAGGAGATCAATCTAAAAATATTAAAAAATAGACATCTTCTTTTTTCATTTTCTCTATATAGCGACAGTTAGACAGTTATTAAAATTCATTTTTGGGCTGAGAGCAACTCGAGTGTAACCAAACTTTTTGGCAATTTCCCTATTTATCTCTGGAACCGTTCCGAAAGATTGCGCATGTCTCAATAATTTTTTAGGGAGTTTCCCATGCTGTATATTTAATTAAATGTACAGTAAATAAGATGGTTCTTCATACGATGTTAACGAATGTTCAATAAATAAAAAAAATGTAATTATATTTTTTGTCTTATTTATACTTGTTTATATATTTTGTATTATTTAGTCAAATTATTTCATTTTATTATATCTTAAATGTAATAATGCTATAATTATATCATATATATCAATATAATTCAACAGTATTTAAACATATTTTTTCTACATAATAACCTATTTAACCGCAAAATGCATCAAGATTAATTTGTTTTTTTTTCTTTTATCGAAAAGTTAAAACATAATTCTCCTATAATATTGTAAATTAATTAACAAATAGATTATTTCGACGTTTTTTTGCAAATAATATAAAAGCGGAAAAAATGCGAAAGTTTTATCGTTTTAGAAACAAAATTTCGTTAAAATATTATAAAAAATTATTTTACTTGCGAAACTACCTTGACTATTTATTTTATAATGACGTCGTTTGTGTTCAACCACGGAAAACCCCAAATTTAATAAAAAAAATAGGATTTTCCATATACCATTTTAAAGTTAAATTAGATTTATTTCAATTCATTTACTTTGGACACAAAATCTGATTGTGTACTGCTCTATTACCAAAATGCCTGGACCAGAAAGCATTTCAGATAAATAATGTGCGGAGCTTGCAACGCACAGGTAAAATATATCCACTAAGACAAATTTCCTTTCTAAGCTTACTTGATTCAAGGTTTTCTTGGTCATTGGCACCTATTCTATTTTGCGATATATACCGTAATTTTCCTCAGTTTTGGTCTGCTCATAGAAATGCACTATTTTCAGTACCGTCAATATATGCGTTGAAATGTTGTCTGTCTGTTGAAGAAAAAGGCAAACGAAGTATTGTCATCAGTTTTTTTATTTATTGATATTGTTTTTGGTTACTCGCCTTGTAAGGAAGAGAACAATTCCTTGTAGATTCGAAGTTCCGAACAAATTGTAGCTGCAAAGTTTTATTCAGTTGCGCAAGAAAGTTTTTTATAATAGAACTTTTCGTAATTTTCTCTTTTTTAAGTTCTTAATTTTTCACGACAAAAATGTCAAAACGGCTTTGCACAGTTAAAGTTTGCACTAATTTCGAAAAAATGCTGATTTGTCATACCATCGTTTTCCAAAGGATCTTATTATGTAAGCATTTTTTTTATATATAAAGCTTGCAAGCATTATTTTGTTGATATTGCAAAATGTATATCCCAAAAATTACGATATGTGTCAATAGAATAAATATTTGATTATATAGAAGAAGGTTCATAAAACAATAGTGAAATATTATATGAAAAATTTTGAAAGATTAGCCACAAAATTTTTGTGGATAAGTTTTAACAGTTGGTCACAAGGTATTTGTCCTACCGGTCGAATTATTTGTCTGTGCCCGTCGAATAGGGCATGACTAATTAGTCGCCAGATTGGGTGCGGTCGCGCCTAATCAGTAACGCCGATTATAAGCGGTAACGATTGCGATAGAAGAGTTTCATTTTGTTTGTCGAAGAGAACAGTCCCACTTGGGTTATCGTAAGAGAGAGTTGCGTAAGAGGTTATCTATAGAGTGTGCCGTGCAAGGACGTTGTTTGTGAGGATCGTTGCAATGAGTAATATTGAGGAGCCATCGTCGGAGAATGTTGAGAGAAAGATCTCGCCATGAGAAAGCACCGGACAAGGAGCGAGTTGTAATAATGCTAAAAAAACGAAAAGGAAAGGTAAGAGGCACAATTACGACCTAATACGCGTCAGGTAACTAATGACTTTAAAAGGTCAAAGACAGGTGAGTAGGCAGACATTAATAAAAAACGTACATTTCAAAATAAACAAAATGAATTTCTTTGGCGACTACAAGAATAATAGAAATTATAAATGCTAACAAAAATGAGAAACGAAACAAATAAATCGGTGAGAGTTACGATTCGCGCAATATAACAAATAACGATTGAATTCAAGAAATCCAATGCTATTGTTCTACTTTTATTTTCGTTGATCAAAACCTCTTCATAAAATTATACGTAGCAGATATCTTTATCTTCATTGGCAGTTCAGACGAAACTGATTGTTCTGCTTAATAGAATCTACACAACTACCAAAATACTTAGTTTGTTCATTTGTATGTTATATATGTTTGTCACTGTAGTCAGAAACTTCATTTGAATCTTTGATATAACAGTATCTCAAATATGTTCCACATAATTGAGCGTTTTCTTTCACTAAAGGAAACCGCTTATCCTGAATTTCTGTGGCAACATGAAGCAAGGATTCTCGATGACATCCATGTTAACGTACTTTGAATGGATAGGGACACTTTGGTAATGATAATGTAATTTTAATAATGTAATTTTCATTAAAATTGAATTGAACTAATTTTACAAAATATATCATACAATAACAAATTTTACATTGAAGTTCGTTGAAATTCGTTAACTTTTCGACAAGATTTTGAACCTGGCTAGTCAGTCAGCAAGAAATATATGTAACAAGAAATGACTGAGAGTTCTTAGCTAGCAGCTCCCTCTTCTAATTTTTGCTAGTAACTTTTACTTTTAGGTTTTTTTAAGTGGCTCGGGCAGTCACGGAAAAATCAGTCGACGACTGAATACCTAGTCAGACTTAAGCTAGTGCATCCATTCGACTTCTAACGGATTTTTCAGAACTAGCAGAACTCTAGAACTAACCTTCTATAAGTGTCTATATTTATCGATACTGCTTTTTTATGTTTCGATATAATAATTTGTATTAAAAAATATATAAAGTTAATAAACTCTCATTACCTATTCTTTATCAAAAAATGATTTTAGTCTAAATATTTGCGAACCAACAATTGACCAATTACTTGTGAATTGATAATTACGCACATTTTTTTTCTTTCACATTTTGTCTATTGCTCGTGCGCAAGGCGTTCATTAAATTATCGCCACAGTAATCTGCAAATGGTTTATTTTGTCCTTAGAAAAAACTATTAAATATTTTCAACATGATTAAATAGGGTAAATTGATTTAGATTTACAATATTTAGTTACAATATCGATTGTTAAGAAAAATCACTTAATGCAAGAGACAGGAATATTTGTAGATGATAGCAATCAAACTTGTTATTTTCAAAATTTTTCGGAAAAAGGTATTGCTGAGTAATATAATCTAATAACGTTTTTACATTGGATAAATAAAATTGTATTGAATTGTATACCTAGGTTTTATTTGCCACTACTGCAGATTTTCGACAGTGGGTGATCTGAATTTGACTGTCTAGAGTACATGGTGTGTAAAATCACACTTCTAAATATCGATTATTATTTTCCAGACACTCGGAGATTCCCTGAATATTCAATTTATATTGCAATATAATGTGGAATTATATTTTATCAATTTATGAACATGCAATAGGAAACTTTTAGTAAACAAATATGTATTAAATTGATAGTAACTGGATGTCAAATATAAGTTGCTGACGCAATTTCATTTTTACTTTATTTTTTCTAATATAATGAACGAATATATTTAAAAAAATGAGTTTTGGAAGGAGCATTAAAACTATTATTTGCTAGTAATTCATTTGTATTTTTTTAGAATTTTCGGTTACAAGTTCAAAGATATCGTACATATTTTAGTAAATGACAGTTGACGATTGGTTTTGGCTAGCTGAATTGAATATGCTGAACAATCAACAGCAGATATATGTGCAATAATATTAATTAAAGTATTTGTAAGTGTATTATGGTTTTATTGCGAATGATATTAATTGACATTTTGAAAATCAATTTGAAAGTTCAAATAAAATTAACTTGAATGTGGTTTGAGTAAAATTATGAGTTTGATATTTTTATCCAGTCTCAACTGAGGATACTCAAAAAAGTCTGTACGATAAGTTACCAAAACGGTAAGTACTTTTTATGTTGTACAGTAGTATTTAATGTTTGTAGTAATTTATTTATTGAAGATTTGTAAAATTTTATTAGATAACTAATTTTTTCCAATTTTTAAATAGTAATGTATCAGTTAGACGTATAGTAATTTTTATTTGAAAATAAATAACATTTGAATTAATTATTTAGAAAAGGAACAAATTTACTTTAAATTGTTAAGAACAAAATTAATAGTCTTATGTGAATTTATCAGCAATTCATCATTATATTAGAATATTTATTTATTATGTCTGATATTTGACAAATATAAAATACAATAATGTTATTTAATTTTAAATATAATTCCATTTTATTAAAAGGAATGTAATGTATAATATTAAATATTTCTAACTTGTGTATATTGAATTCAAGTATTAACATTTATTGATTCAGAAAGTAAATTAAAACTTATGTTATAGATTTTACAGATGCTTTTAAGTTAAAACTATTTCTTTGAGACTGGGGATGAATTTTAGGAATAAATTAATTTGGTATTTATAAAAAAGTATATACAAATAAAAATTTATGACATATGTGTATTTCTTGGTGTAAATATGTTAATAAATAAATATAGTTTTAGAGTAAAGATAAGTTATTTAATTAAAAAGATCATATCGTACAGCTTATATCTAATGTATATATAAGTCATACAATATTATTATTGTTTGTTGGTACTGTACCTATAAAGTGTAACGCCATGATTCATGATTTAATATATCTTTAATACATGTATCTTATTATAGTAGATATCAAATTAAGTTATTGTTAATAATCTGACCATATTATTTATATACTTTCACAATGAGTAAATAAGTATTTTTATGAATTGTCTTACATAAATTAATAATAAATTTATTTATTTATTTTTTTGAAATTTCTAAAATCTATGTGTCATAGTTATAAAGCTATCAAAATTATGTATAACTATTTAGTTTTTTGTTTCAATAAAATATCTGAATGTTTTTATTGAAACAAAATATTTATTTCTTAATTTTATAAAAATTTCTTTTAATTTCCAATATTTTTTTATATTACTCTATATTTTATTCATAATCATGTGTATCTTACATAGAAACAACAAGCATTGTAAAAACAATTGAGTCAGAGATGATTAGAGATAATCTAAGCATTGATAATATTAATGATGAAATCTCTTTGTCTATTGTTTTTCAATGATTTCTTATTATATTTACATATTTTTAGAAGGAAAAAATCTTAGTTTTAAAAACTGACTCGTGCAATTTAAAATGACATTATTTAGTTAAAATTATAAATAATAAAATACAATTCCAAAATGTAATTCTTAATTTACTTGAACAAATGTTTCTCATTATTTAACATTATTGTTACAGTTATAGAAAACATCAACATTTAAATTTTTTATTTGATATTTTACACGTTTCTTAGCTCTCCCGTGTTTTTTCACTGTATAAAAGTCACACAGAATTGCTGTTAAAATGAGTTATGATCTTGTTCTTTTTGTAGTTACGTATGCTTCTTGAGTCTTTTCTTGGAGCTGCTTGGATGATGAGTTTCTAAGATATTAGCAATTTAAAGAGTCATAATTGTTAATTTCGGGTGTTGTTATTGTAACTAAATCTGACAATTTAAATAGAACAAACGTTATCAATTAAATTGAAATCACAAATAGTCTTATTGAACTGAGAATAAGCTTTAGTCTCTCAAGCAGTAATTGCCAAACACTTATATTAATAAATAAATACATAAGTAAAATAATGTTGTCTATACATCTATTTCATTTCGATTTTGTATAATTATATAAATAATTCTTATTCTTTATTGTTATTGAAAAAAAACCAACACAAATTTGTTATAGTTGAATTTTCCTTTAAAATAAAAAGCATTAACATTTAAACTAGAATGTTCCTGATATATTTATTAATAAACAAACTTCATATGATTCATATATGTCAGCTACAAAATCAAGTTGATGAGTCTTTTCAAAGTTTTGATACTTTTGGATACATAAAGATCATTTGTCTAAAAGATCAACCTATATGTGTTATCGTATCATCAATAATAATAAATATAATATGCTGATTTTTTAATGTTTATATTAATTATACTTTCATATCTCTTTTTTATAATTAATCTTTAATTCTTCAAAAAAATAGAATCTATTGACATTTTTATGATTTCAGTGTTTAGTTCATACTCAACTGATCATAATGCTAGATGATAAAATGTACAGAATAAAGTTACTTCTTTTATTACATGATATATCATGTGACATTTGTATCCTCTGAATAATTATGAGTTAATAATATTATGCTCATGGTAATAGGATAACGGTATTTAAAAGATTGATTAAAATATTTTTATTCTATTGACATTTCTTTGGCAAATTTTGAAAGAACTCTATACACAAAGATTAAAAGAGAGATTGTCAGTGCTTATGCATAAAAACATTGCAAAATTTGTCGCAGTTTTGAACACCTTGTTCATGCTATTCTCTGCCCTGGACATACACTTTGAAAAGTCTGAGAAGACAAAGGAGAGTTACATTAGGAGACTACATAGGGTAGGCATTCTCTAGTTTGACAAAGGTATAAATGTATCTATTGCTTAAAATATTTGAAAATGTGACAATCAAGTTTTAAGTTTTTACTCGCACTTATGAATGTGTAGATTTATCACAAATATGCAAAAAATAACGTTTATCTACGTTTTGGAACTGTAAAAGAGTTACAATGCCACGCGTTGCACTGACCGCGCGTGATGAGTCCTTGACTTATATTTTCTCGTAAGTAATTAAGGACATTGTAAAGAATCATAAAAGAGCAATTTGTAATTGTTTGTCGGTGAACGAGAGGAGCCTCGCTTACCACCGAAAAACTCGTTTTCCAGGAAGGAATGTGTAGTTTTGCCCCCTTCTCTAGACCACGCTGCAAGGTTGACGGTTGGGGCGTTCTGTGGCCTCCATTCAAGATGCCTGACTGAACTCTTAGATTTTTTCTATTATACGGTCACTTCAAAGATCTTCTGTTCACGTTCACTCATACCATTTTTTTACGAGCACAATTTAGCTCATGTTGCGTGTTCATCTGATTGTTTTTATACTCATATTTATTGATATTGAAAATAGAAAAAAATTGAATTCAAATACTTTATCATAATTATATTTCGCATACGTATATCGCACTGTTATTTGATGAGGAACTGTTAAATATTTAGGTAAAACTTAGAAATATACAAGTAATGAACATTTCTCTAAATAATCTGTAAAGTTTATTAAGTAAAATGTTTATATTTTATTTTTGTATTTGAAGTAATTCATAATTAAAAATGTATCTTCAAATGAAAAATATTGGAAACAGTACAAAATTACATTGATAATAATAAAATAATGATAGATTACATGTAAAATAAGCACAAACCAAATATTTTCAAGCCAGAATCCAAATTTCCTTCCGAACATGCGCAAAAATACAATCTTGTGAATCGTCATGATACCCTACGTAAATTGCAATTTTATAAATTTTTTACAAGATTACAAAATAAAGTATTTCTGGACAGTACAAATTAAAAAAAAAGTTAATTATGTTATCTTTTTTATGAAAATCAAACATTTTTGTGCCAGGAATATAGGTTTTCTAAGATCTCGTTGTTTTTAAGTTTTCTTTACCTTTTGGGAGGTGTGGGGGGCGGAGTACAGATTATTGTTTTATGTAATGAGCACAAGCTATTATATGTGGCACCAATGAAGACGGAGTCAATTCATTCAAAGATCATCCGGATCTTCTTCGGAAGGCCTCATTACCGGAAGCGTTCGGATGGGGTGGTCACCTCAGAGGTACCTGTGGGATCGGAGAGGATATTACCTTGACTGATATCCTCGGCTAGAATTCCGAGGCCAGCCGCGTTCAGCGATTCGTCTGTTTCCTTCTTCTTCTTGGGAGAGGACCTGAAATGGTACTGAGCTATGGATCAGGACCAACGAGTTTACTTCATAATCCACATTACCAGACGCACGCCACATCCTGATAAGGAGAGTTTGTCGGACGACACGTGCACCTATTGGTAACTGTTGACAACTGCTCAGCGAGGAGAGCTACAGAAATCATACAGTCAATCACACGCATTTCGCTAGGGAAGTGCTAAGAGGACGCTAATCCAGCGTCCGATTCCAGCAATCGACGAAAAGGCAGGGATTAGAGGTGCCATATCCCTTCGGCTATGTCAGCTATGGATATAACAACTTTCCCCATTGGTCAGAACCTGCTGATCTCGTTGATCCAATAACGTCGCTTGGCCGGTTTAGTGACGAATCATTCCTCTCAAACAAGTTTAACAAGTGATTTGCTAGGGGAGATAAGGCTGAGCAAAAGGGATTTAGCCTATTTGTAGGAAAGGAGAGAGAGAGAGAGAGAGAGAAAACGAGAGGAAGAGAAGGTATACTTACATGGGAAACAATTAAGCTGTCTATAGTACGTATTTGAAATTTATTAGAGAAACGTGAGAAAGTGACAGAGTCAAGTTAATATTCGGGTTGAGTCGTTAAAAAGGATTTTAATAAAAGATTTTGATTATAGATTTGTAAGACCCAAAATGGAAGCTCAGAGTATTAAGGAGATGGATTAGAGGTAAAAGGGACCAATTTTAAACAATAAATTCCTTTTTTTTCTCTCTTAATGATATATTTGCACGCTCCCATTTCGGTCGGATCAGAATCATTACCATTATTATTTTATTATATTATTCATTTATGGTGGCCGGTTTTAAACTAGCTAAATCCGCGATATCACCATAAAAATCGTTTGAAAAAATTTAATGACTAATTATTTATTGAAATGTTAGAAATTAATAGGTTAATCGACGTAGGCAATACATGTTTGTGCCCTCAAAATAATTGAAGATGCTTTCGACGAACTATTTTCTCATGTTTGTCATGTTTTATGGCTATGTATCACAACGAGCCTTTCCTCGTTTTATTGGTCGACTAGTATACCAATTTTACTATTAACTGCGCGATTTGGGAAGCGACCATTCCTTTTGTAGGATGTAGTCATTCTTTTCGTATACAAGGGCAAACGTACAAAACGGACAAGCGAATAAATTCATATTATGTGTTCGATTGTATTTATCAGTATTAATATTGTTTTTATGTGCGCATTATGGATAATAGAGAAGAAATTCAAAGAACTGGTGAAAACTGAAACTATTTGGAAAAATGTTACAATTATTACATTTACAAAATGTAAGTAACTCTAAACATATGGCTGATACTATAAGAAACGCACTATTTCATGGTACCAATTAATAGCAAACCCGAGTACATATTGCTATAAAATAATTCACGAATGGTTCATAGACCCACTTCTTTTTTACGTGCCTTTGTAAATTTTGAATAGTATACTATGATGAATACGCTGTTCTTTTTACGATTAATTCCTTTCTGCTTTCTTTATTTATAGAAAAGTATGCGAGATAACTTAAGATATAATAGATACGCAATACTTGGTTTAGTACTGATAATATTTTTTCAAATGTTGTTATTACTGGTATTGCACAGTAAGCAAATAATATATCAGACATAGCTTTTGGTATATTTATATAATTCTTGAACAAAAGAAATACTTACATCAGCGTTTTACAAACTGGCCTTCCCTGCTGGCTTTTTTTCCATTTCACCGAGTCCATTGCATGCATTTTTTCCCTGACGATTTCTAAACAGCGTCAATCAGTTTAAATTCTTTATATATCATAATAAAAAACCAAAGTTGATAAATAGATACTTCTCCTTTGAATGATTTTTTTGTATTTGATCGTGGTATACTATTGTATAATTCTGAGCGAATTTTCGATTTCCTTTAATATTTTATGTATACTTCACAAGATCAATTATTGGTTGATAGTTTCCCATTGTTTCATTCTCTGTTTTTTTCTCTCTCTCTCTCTCGATAGCCTTGCCAGAGATACTGATGGCATTGTAGCTAATTACCCCGATTATATTATCTATCTAATGGTAGTATCTATTATCTGTGTAAAAGTGGCGCGACACCAACATTGAGGGAGACAAAATATTCTAAATATAAATAAACCATTCGTGACAACTTTATTAATCAGGAGTCCTGATGTAAAACTAAATAAGACATAAAGTAAATAACTTGTCACAGCAAAAGAACAATTAAGCAAGAAATAATCGAAATTAACTTATCTGATAGTATCAAGTGATGAAATTACTGATCCTTGTATTTTCTGCAATATTGATTTGAAACATATTTGTTTTAAATGCAATCCGTCGACATTTCTACTTACTTCCAAGAACTATGTGATTGCATTGCCAATTAAATCAATGGTGACAACGCTTGCTTTGACCATTAACCATAGAACTCGCAAGAAAGAAACATGTATCTAACTTCGATTCGTGCCAGTGATGCTCAATCGAGGAAGATGAAATTTAATTTTGAATTTCCCGGGTAGCGAATTAAGTTCCGTCTAGTGTATGTTTACGCGAAAGCGATTATTAGTTGCATGTGTTAACCAGTGTTTTGAGATTTTTGGAATAAATTTCCATCGCTACTAGAAGATCGGATTATTTATGGTTTTTTTAATTATTATTTTTACTCGCATTATTTGGTTTTATTATTATTTTTATTTATTTGTTTATTCCGGTTTCGCGAGAATTACCAACCATGTCGTTGTAATATGATGGTAAGCTGAGGATGTGCCGTATACGCAAGGATGGAGGCGTCCAAGCTCTAATGAGGCAGATCGCGGAAGCGGAGTTCGATGAGATGTACGATTTTGTGGAGCAGTTGGGTGTTTAGTGCTGAGGGTACTTTTGGTAGTGATGGTCTATAGATATAGAGCAGAGCTGTAACTGTCCATTGCCCCAAGCGATTTCAGCGCTGAAGCGGTTCCTTACTCTCAATCTCACGCAGTACACAGCATGTTGCTTAAGGAGTCGAGAGGTTGAATTTTGTGCTGACGCCGAAGGTGTGGCCGGTGTGGACTCTCCAAACCACCCACATGACAGTTGTGGGACGCTGGACTTGTCGATAGCGATGGCGAGATCGCGGATAACGGGTCTAGCGGGTTGTGGACCTCGGGGCGCGATTGTCGTGTAGGAGCCCCACACTAATCGCAAGAGGGAGTCATTCAAAACGGTAACAGTTCCCCAGCACTAAACTGTTATGGTAGAGGTTCACGACCATTTTTTAGTCAAGTGTGTGTCCCCTAATCTGAAACCGCCGCCTACGCATGCGCAATTGGGTGCGCAACCGTCGCTCAGTTCGAGAGAGGACTTAGATGCCATGGTTCTCTATGGGGCTAGGATATTTCTTCGAATATCAAATGTGCAATGTGATATAGCCGTATCACCGGTCTATACCTTAAGCCCTCGTCTCGTGTTGAATCAATCTACGGGTTACGAGACCCATGCACACCGACATGGACGATGAGAGCTAAATGCCCGCGATTTAAAGGGCATCCCAGCTGTCGGTAAGGCCCAAGACTTAGTCGAGTGTGGCTGCGACAAGGTCATCCCCTAAAACGAAAAGTGGGCATTGTGAGATCAACAGGCGCATGACGATTTCTTTGACACACCGCTCCTTGTCATCAGGTCAAGCAGAGGATCCTCCAAAAGAAAGTCGCGCTTGCAGCATAGGAGGAGGCACATACACCAAAATACGTATACAGTTGAGTACGACGGCGTCAGTGCCCTTCAAGCTTTCCGCCTGCAGTCTACAAGGGAAAACGATTTGGACCTGAAAAGTTTCCTTGAGTGAATCACAAAATATCAAGAGCTTTATGACATTCCTGACGAGGTAATGCTTGCCGCTTTATCAACATCATTTAGAGATAGAACCCTAACTTGGTTCGAGAATAACGAACTAGGTTGGCGGCTTACGAGCGATTTTTGTCGATTTTCACTCCCATTTTTGCCAACGTTTCTCTAATGTGACAGTAAAAGACTCCCGGCCGTAAATACTGTTCAGCAAGGTCAGTATAGCGCTAAATAACCCAACGCTGGTCCTAGGGTGAGTTTAATCAATCCTCAAAACGCTGCTTCGATGCTGCTATCATAGGCACGCCATGATGTAGGGCAAGGTCAATTGGGTGTCTCATTTTCAGGCAGCTGTTTCGTTGGTGGAACGCCTGGCCATCCAGAGTCTACGTGCCCAATAGGTAATTACGTATTTTCAGTATGGATAGGCCAGCCTAGGGTGTATCCTAGGCTAAGCGTTATTACGCTAACAACTGCGGGGCTAGGCCAAGCGTTAAGATCAGGATCTGTCGGAAGTGTGACACTCCGAATTGTTCATTTTTCATCTGCCGAAATTGCACCGATCTGGTCAATGAGTGCATAAAACAGAACGGAGGCAACAAACCGCCTTACTTTCATCTAGGGTGGGAACGCCACAGATTCCACAGATGAACTGGGTGAAGGCTTAATGTTCGCGCATGAGCCGTCAGCCTTGTAGGGAGCGGAAACCGTAGGGAACTCGGCTGGACCTCTAGATGGAGCTGATAAAAGCATGGTAGGCTATGGCTCTAACGTAACAATTGCGGCAACAAATTCCATAACTTTACCGTACTATTCTGGTAACAACATGTCGTTGGCCAATGCACATGCACCAAAATCAACGACTCAAGTTGATGTATAGAGTCCGAGATTATAAATGTATGTTAATAGTGTGCATTGGGGGCAAACCATATTCGGCTTTGCTAAAACAAGACGCACAGGGCTCTCATCATATATCCTATCCCTTACAAATATATCAAATAGCATAATGAGGACGACAGGTAACCTCAAACTGATTTTTTAAATCAATGGGGTGGTGAGAGTTATTGCAGCAAGCGCTGCGTTCAAAGATCTCGCCTACGATATTTATTTGAGCACTGACTTTTATGACGCGTATAATTTGATTTGACGTATGGGCGACCGTGTCAATTGGCATGTATTGTGTTTTACTCTACGAAACTCACCACAAACGGCTTACGTTGACGGCGGAGATTTCTGGGTTGTCATTGTAGATAAATAGTAAGAAGAAAGAGATTGAGCGATTAGTCAAGAGGGAAATCCCAGAAAAGTTGCCAACTTTCATAAGTTTAATAGAGCACGTAATAGAAGTCATAAACGAGCGTCCCAAGAAGATGGCGCCTCATCGATAATCTTAGCCCATCCTTAATTTCATGAAAGGGGAGATTAAAGAATAGTGGTAGAACGGTTTAGTTAAGACCTTCAAGAGTAACTGTAGTAGCATACCTGTGGTCATCCGTAAACAAGACGAATCGGACAAGTTCTATATCGACTTTCGTGAATTGAAAAAGGTCACGAAGATTGATGCATATCCATCCTCGACAAGTTCCGTGGAGCCGTGTATATTTCAAAAATCGACTGGCATAGTGACTACTTTCAGATTGGTATGGCAAAGTCGAATAAAAATTATACAGCTTTCCCTTTCCCTGAACATGGACTATGGGAATTCTAGCGAATGCCCATCGGCTTAATGAACGTGGGCAATATATTCAATCGCTTGATGGATGCCTCGTTTGGAAAAGAGTTCAAGCTGTACATTTTTAAGTACCATCATGACTTAATAATAATCAGTCACATGTTTTCTGATCATCTAATCCAGCTAGAGTTGGCGTTAAGGAGGCTAGTAGTGTCTTACTTTATCGTGCGCGCATTTTTATTTTATTCTTACTTTTCTTTTCTTTAAGCTTCCATATACTAAACCGTCATAGCTCATCGGTGAAATACCGCGGATCTTCCCCATTATTTTTTCTTTTATATGTATATATAGCGAGTAGGATCAGAACTGCGCAGTTATAATAAATAATAGGCACAACGACTAAGTTTATCTTATACATAATAAAAAATATATTAATTTTACACATTTATGATCATTTCGATGCATCCTGAGCATTTGCTCTTTTCTGATACTAAAATTTATAAAAAGTAACCAGTCAGAAATGATGCTACTATTTTAATTTCTAATTACTCTATAAGTTATGGTAATTTACTCAATTATGCATATCCGCATTAATAGTAATACCTTAGTAAACATTCGAAATAGACAAATATAAATATAAATTATGTATAACTTTACGTTTCATAATTTTTATTCTTCACTTATCAACATATTCATAACTTTTTGCCAATTACTCGCCGAAAATAAAAACGGATCATTCAATATATTTTTCTTAAGTTATTATTAACGGTATTTCAAACTATTATGGTGAAAAAATGGTTGTACATTAATTAATAAAATTAACCGGACTGTAAAAAAAATGCTGAAAACTCGCATCGACGTAAAACTAATGTGTTTAATTAAATGAAATTTAACTTCCAAATTTAGATAACAATTATTTCTCAGTTAATATCTATACCATTCTATTTATTTATTTGATTAGGAAAATTATTGAAAGTCTCAGTAGCTAATGCATGCACATGTAAATAAATGAAAAAGTAATATTTGTATATCTTTCAGGTTGTTAAGCTATGGAGACTAGATTAGAAATACCTCTTGTTAAAGACTTGAAGCAAATAAAAGTCGATAATTGGGGGACTTTTTTCTTGCAAAAATTATTGCAATTATACATTAACGAAGAACTACTTGATTTCCATATAAAGTTTCAAAAAAGTAACCAGGTTGTCAAAGTGAGTACTTAATTTTTATTGTTCAGTAATGATAAGAAATATATTAAGCATAATATTTCCTGTTATTGCTTCTTTGCTATCTTAAGCTACTTTGAATACGTGCTTGTACATTGTTGATCTATGTAGAAGTATATATTCCCTATTTATATATGTAACAACATCAAAATGCATACACTCTGCTTCGTTTTTAAGTATTTAATCGTACTCAACAGAAATTACGTAGTTGGAAAATCTACTATCTTTACGATACCTCGATTTTTGTTAATTGATTTGGCCTGCTGTCAAGCATTCGTATTCACACTGCCATGAAGTGTTTACTCTAATAATAGTTTATACATTCGTTTATATTTTCAGACTCCAAGACCCATTAGTGAAACGTCAATGTGCTTTTTAAATTTCAATGATATCTCAGTAAATTGTTAAAATAAAATAAATATTTGTTTAAAAATTATAAAGTTATTGATAGAAAATGGTCATGTTCAAAAAATGCTAATTTTTATGGCAGTTTAATAATTTAGAATTTCTACTATGTTTATGTTATGAAACGTGAATGAAGTCAATACATGTGAAATGACCATTGAATCATTAGAATTATATGTAATAACGAAAAGGTAGGTATATATGAATACGCTGAAATGCGTATACAAAAAAAGTGAACATTTATTCACTCTGAACATATTGTAGTTATCTAAATGTAAGACATAAAAGCCCTGGTCATAGCAGTGAAAAATCAGCATTATAATAAAGATTCATTTTTGGAAGTTTTAAACTTTATCTATCACTTGAATTTTCTGTATTAACCCAAAATAGAGCAAATATAACGGTTCATAGCCTACGCAATTGTATTTGTTACCTAAGTTCGCATATTAGTTTCATCCATATTATAATTTATATAGTATATATTTTATTTTATTTTTTACCCATACTTTTGAACGAAGTTCCTTATCACGGGTTGATATAGAAGCACCGAGTTGGCAAAAAACGATCAGAAAACGCTGCCTGACTTTAAGCATCCGGGTATGTACTTATATTCCCGTTGTGAACAGTGGTAACAAGGATCCTTCTGTAAAAACCTGTGTCTGCAGCTAACTTTGCGTAGAGGTCAAAATTAAGCTCCGTTACGATTTCAACAGATGAGTTTACCACGACTTCCAGCGAAGCATGTGATCATCCTGATGACTGGCAAGTAACGGTTACCCTGATCGTACGTTGCCGTCTCAGAGCGAGGACTGTCCCCGTATCCAAGACGTTCAAGTACTGGTACGTATTTGAGCCATCGACACCAACTTCGATAGAGCGAACTCGAGTAAAAGAGGCCTCTCACCTACTGTATTAAACTTAACGTCATTTCCTTCTTCCTCTCTCTGATTTTGTACAATTTAATTAGCTTTTTCCCTGCTTAAGACGAGGAGATTTTATGCCGCCTATCTCTTAGTTAGAACTCCTTCCCTATCTTCTGTATAACATAACTCATTTTTTTTCATGGAAACTATTGAGTTTAGAGAAAAAGTTTATAGAACAAAAATGTCTTCAAATTGATCATAGAACACCCTAAAATGTTTTCAGAATTTGTGGAGAAAATTTTTGAGTTTTCGGAAAACTTTGAAAATACAATTTTCCAAAATCATCTCCCAAAATTCTAAAAATATTGTAGGGTGTTCTATGATAAATTTGAAGACATTTTTGTTCTATAAACTTTTTCTTGGGGTCCTTGATTTGAGTGAGTCCCCCCTTGCCTCTCACTGGAATACGAATTTTTTAATATTTTATTTTAAACATTTAACACAAAACGATAAATCACAATTTTCGCAGATAATTCTCGTTCTTACGGGACAATAAAAACAAATTTTGAGTTTCCTTTGCTTGAACATATTGCGTTCCTCTCTTTTTCGTTGCCCTTGCGTCATGTAATTTTTAGCTATTGAAAATGCAAAATCTTTTGTTCCAACTCTTTTTCCCTCATCACTGACAGCATTGATTATTACAGTAGCATTTACAATCGAAGCTTCGATTAGTCTTAAAAAAATTACTCACGTCCATTTTTTTAAACGAATACTCGGAAGAAAATTGTTGCAACGTCCGTCATGGACATCATTGCCACCCATAAAACTATTATAGACGCTAATAGCCCTCGAAAAAGGTACCTCAACTTTATTTCGTTCTTGCCTATATCTTTTTAAAGAGGATAATGGAGTTACCTCTGCAACAGTAGAAACAATCGAAACTGGTTTTGAATCCATCACAGTCATGTAATTCATACCGCTGTTCTTATGCTTCACGGAACACTCACCTCTTTGAGCTTTTTTATTTAGAACATTTTTATCTTTGACTCTATCTTCTCTAATAGTACCTATACATTTTAGCCCTAGCTTCTTCAAATGCACAAAAAGATCTAAGCTTGTCAAAAAATTATCGAAATATACATGGAATATAGACATTTTGCCCGGTGGTATAACACCGAAAAACCGTTGTAATAAGTTCATGACAACACGAGAACCTAATACACACTAAATTTACTTCCTGTTGTAGAATTTTTTCCGCAGTATAAGTGAAGAGCTAATACGAAACCATCGGAAATGCTAAGATCCCAGAATTTGACACCAAATCGTATGGGTTTTCTTCGAATGAATTGTTTTAGTGCCGTCCTCGCACAAGACTAAGCCAGCATTTCATCGATGGAAAGAGCACTTCTCCATATACCGAACTTCAAAATATTAGTTTGAAATAGATTTGGTAGTGAACGGGCACGCCAACCATAGTTAGTCGGATTTTTATCTTTTGTTTTTGAATATTTTAATTTTGATTTGATCTCTTCAAGCTGATCACGTGGCATTGCAGAGGAAACAACGTTACAAGATAAAAAGGGGATCTATTGACCAGTAGTCTCTCTGAGATTTCCTTTTGTTGAATGAAGTCAAAATGATTATTCCCACAAATGTATTGCAGTCTTGTAAATTTAAATTGAAATTATTATCTTTACAAGTGTCTATAATATATTCCCTAATTTCCATAGAGAAAAATGTTTCAAACAGTAGTACGCTCACTTTCTCGTATTTTCTTTATTATTGAGTTTTTCAATAAAATTTTGTCTTCCATATCATCAATATATTTTTTTTCTCCTTCCACCAAATTGAAAACATGGTCTCCTTCTAATTTAGTTTGAGCTTCAGTATAAGTTTTATAAGCTTCTTTGTAAGTTATATTAGAAATCTCATCATCCGAATCAGTATCGAAATCTGATGCATCAAAACCAGAATTATCAGGATTTGGAACGGTAACTATATCATCGTAGGTGTTCTCTGATGTATCAATTTCGTACATTTTATGAGAGGGAGTGGAACGTCTCTTACGTTTTTGCGAAATTGTAATATAAAGTAATAAAAATACGTAATGAAAACAATAACTATGGTTATCAGAACCTCTTGTCGACTGATCGCATGAAATATCTCGACTTCAAACAGGGAAAACAGTCACTTTGATTTGACCGTAATTGTATGGTCACAAAATAACACGAGACTAGCAAGTAATAAAAATGAGCTTATATAAAATGTTCTAAATTGACTTTTTGATATGTATATATATTATAATTATACGCTGTACAAATTTTAATTCTACACACTGAAAAAAGGTAAAATATTACCATACTATTGTTAGCTGTTCTTTATTGTGTGTGAAAAATATTACACTTCTGTGATCTAGACATAAAACATTTTGTTCTCGAAAACTATTGAGCTTAGAGAAAAAGGTTACAGAACAGAAATGTCTTAGAATTGATCATAGAACCCCTTCAAATGTTTTCAGAATTTTTGGAGATGATTTTGGAAAATTGTATTTTCCGTTTTCCAAAAACTCAAAAATTTTCTCCAGAAATTCTGAAAAAATTTGAGGATATTCTATGATCGATTTTAAGATATTTTTATTCCATAAACTTTTTCTCTAAACTCAATAGTTTCCAAGAAAAAAAATGCGTTATGTTTTTTATGATCTTGTTTCGATTGACCGCTATTTTGTTGGAAGGAGTGGTTCAACAGTTCCACCAAAATTCCCTAAGATACTTTAATAGTCGTGATCACCTCTGATCATATTTATATTATGATTTCTTCACGGTGACATTGCTAAAAAAAATCGCAAATTTTCAGGTTTTTTTTGTTTAATTGATTATAACTTTATTAAGCAGACAATCATAATTCTGAGCCCAGATTCTGAAAGGGCATTAAATTTCACGTCGAAACACATTTGCAAAATTTTTCTAAGGCCTATAACTACGGAAAAAATCAACAAAAAAGTCAGGCCTTTTGGTCGTGAATGGGTTAAGTGGAGAAGAATTGCAAAATAATTTCATATGAAAGATTGGCATAATCTCAGTATCATCAAGAAACGCAGGTGAATATACACGAAGAAATTGTGAGCTTTCTGGCCGCACAAGACACTTATTGGTATATACGATGTTGTTCCGTGCCCGTCCGTTTGTATTATTTTTGTTAAGTCTACATTATCTTCCACTCAAAAAATGTTTATTATAATTGATACTCTACAAATAAAATTATATTCTAGTACAAGATTGTTCTATTGTTAGTTTATGAAAGGCTAAAATTTTGCCATATATTTAATCTTTTCAAACATATTCTTGAATTTTTTTGACAATTATTAACTTTATTTCTATACTGATTATAAATAAAAAAATTGATAGAAGAATTATTTTTGAAAATAAATCCTTCAAAACGTAACTATAACTATAATAAAACTAGGTAACAAGTTTAGGGTGCGTTTAATAATTACAAGTTCATGTCTTTTTTCTGGTAATGAACCGTATGTATTGTTAATTACCGTGGACGCACAAGCAGCGACAAAAAGCAAGAACGAAAGAGAGAGAGAGAGAGGCGAATATAAGAACAGCGAAAAGATAACACTCTAGTTTCAATTGTTAGTCAGCGTCCAAAAAATAAGTTTTTCTTTCTGCTACAATGAATTAACAAGCAACATGAGTTTTCTTGTTTTGGTCGTGAGATAGTGTTGGATTTGGTTAAAAAGGAAAGCAAAATAACGTTGGAAGTGTAAAGCAATTTTAGGTATATGTGTTCGTGACAGTAAATTTATACGATAGCCTACGACAAAAGTGTACCGTGTGGGGATTAGTCACCCAGTATTCAGAATCTATGAATTACCTTTTAAGGTACGACATTTCACTGGGTCGTATTTTCGATTTCTTCTAAACGTATAGAGATATTTTCACGATCTATCTCAGGCATTATTGTCTACAGTAACCATGCCAAATATTAAAGTAGCGCGAGTAATCAAACCCCTTTCTGGTATTTGTGTGTGGCATTATAATTAGTTCGTGAGTGATTTTGTAAAAGAAGCTTCTCTCACTCTCTCTTTCTCTCTCTGACACATTCAGAGTCACGCGAGGGAAAAAACCTCTCTGCCAAAATTTGTTTTTCTCTTGTTGACTACCCAATTGTTATAATAAATTGTTTTTTATTAAACTCGTTTAAAATAACACATAATTCAATAATGTTGGAGAATCTTTTCGATCGTCATAAACGAACCCATACATAGGTTTATTTATTTTGTCATCCTTCAGTCATGAAGACTGCCTTGAAGTTTATTAGAAAAAACTTTAGGTAGAAGTTGCGGTATATTACAAAAATATGGAATTTAATCATCTTCAAACATTATATTAAGTTTGACCAACTTTTTATGTATAAACTTTTTTTGCTGTCCCAATGTTATATAAACATGTCATAAATAATTTTTACAGCATTACAACATATCACTTTGTAAGCGGAAATATCGAAAGTATGATTTATATTCATTTCTTTTTATAAATTTAACCGTTAAAAAAATTGCAGTTTAGTGGCGCGATTGATTAACAAATATTTTATTCTCTGGTGCTGTATGGATTTACGAAAAATAGTGATTGAAGTATTATAAAGGTCATTAGATAGTTCCTAGAGACGTTAACCCTTATCGTCACGAAATTTAATATTTTTTAGTTTGGAAATGTTACGTCTACCAGATATTACACGGTTAATTTATTTAAGAGGGTCTTTTTTGTCGTCAACTTACAGTCGTTAGCTTAGTCTTACCTCTAATAACCTTATAATCGATCAATTTATTTTAAATTACCCTACTCAGGATGGGTTGTAGAGAGAAGGAAGTGATAAGACGAATTTCTTATACAACTCTATAAGAAGGGACACTCCAGATAGACATTATCGAGGAATGGAATTAAAAGGAATATTTGAGGGTAGACAGTACTCGATTTCCCTAAGTACCTAGCCAATGCTCGATGGACTCATTAAGTATATTTTGTATAAACGATAGGAAAAAAAAGATTTAAAGAATTACGTCTGAAATTAGTATACTTTTATTACACTTACTTGTTCTTATACAACCTCTCTCTCTCTCTCTCTCTCTCTCTCTCTCTCTTTTGATTAGATGACTTAAGTTTAACTTTAAGAATGGAGTTCGAACTGAACTTAATATTTCGCGTGTGTCAACTCATAATCTCGGTCGCATCTCCATACTCTTTAGTTTTTCCGTATCCTCTTTGAGGAGAGACCTTTTCCGATTAGGCCATTGAGGGGAAAGAAGATTTCCTTTGTTACCCTAATTGGAAGAAACCGTGCATAGGCGATAGGAAAAATGGTGCATTTTTCCTTTAAGAGATGTCACATGTTATCGCTTTTTATGGATTTATAAGATTGTTAATCAATATTAATTAATTAGTTAATCAGATAATTGTAGCATATGAGTCGGATATGGAGAGAAAAATGTTTAATTGTTTACATTTGATGACTTAAAACTATAGGTTTTAACAACATTGACATCGCAATGGTTTTTAATATTGTTTAGGCGAGATTGTCTGGTTTATGTTCGTAAGTTTGTATAAGAAATTATGCTTACTACAAATAAAACAAGAGTTTACATGTGGTGTTGATTCAACAATAAGAGGAGAATAAACAACGATGGCTTTAAAAACCGACATTATTAATTGAATGATTATATAGAGATGACTTGTGAATGTCTTATATTTATATGCGTTGCGTGATCTTGGCCGCGGCTGGAAAAGATAATTTTTACGACCTTAGGCATCTGGAAAATTTTGATAATCCGGGGCCATAAAACATCGTCAAGAAGATTCGATTTTTGAGTTTTCGGAGAAGACTAATTTACTCATCGGTGAGTGTATGTCTTATCCATGAAACTTTTATAAGTAAAGAAATTGTTTTGAATTTTTCAAAATGTATCGAAAACAGATGACGTTGGGAAATAGGCACAAGTGATAGTGGTGTATATTTCGTTTACATAATACATGGTCCATAGTATTGAGTTATAGAGCCGAACTATCTGGAACCATTTCGAGACAGATTCGACGTTACTATCAGTCGAAATATTTAGCTGAGCGCCGTGGTTAGCGCTTTGTTTGTACGCTCATTAGCGAGCTCCTATTAACCCATTAACGACCAAAAGACCTGACTTTTTTGTTGATTTTTTCCGTAGTTATAGGCCTTAGAAAAATTTTGCAAATGTGTTTCGACGTGAAATTTAATGCCCTTTCAGAATCTGGGCTCAGAATTATGATTGTCTGCTTAATAAAGTTATAATCAATTAAACAAAAAAAACCTGAAAATTTGCGATTTTTTTTTAGCAATGTTACCTTGAAGGAATCATGATATAAATATGATTAGGGATGATCACGACTATTAAAGTATCTCGGGGAATTTTTGTGGAATTTTTGAAGCACTCCTTCCATCAAAATGGCGGCCAAATCGAAAAAAGATCATAAAAAATGTCTTAAAATTGATTATAGAACACCCTCAAATGTTTTCAGAATTTTTGGAGATGACTTTGGAAAATTGTACTTTCCAAGTTTTCCAAAAACTCAAAAATTTTTGAGTAAAGCGGGGAGAGCGCTGTTAGGCGATGTTTCGCTGCTATCTTGCTCCAATGATCTTACTCCCCATCATAACGCGATGAAAGATGCTCACATAAAAAATTAGCTTTGTTAAAATGACTCGTCGAAAGTGTATCTATCATTTTTCAAACTATATACAGATTTTTTTCGCACTATTAATAGTTGTCTCTTTAAATTCTTTTTTATTCAAATTGATGTGAACTAAAAAGATACTAAAATGAGACTTTAATAACGTGGTAAACCATTAATACATTTTTAATTTTTTTCTACAACCTAATCAAAATAATTGATTATAAATCATTTATAAGCATATCTTAAACATATATAATTAGTGATTAAATTGTTAAATGAAATAATAGCTATTTTGATGTCATTCATAATTTATTCAAATCCATCATAAGGAATATACAAAAGATATTCCGGAATTTATCAATTCAAGGTTGTTTGTGTTAATCGTTTTTAGAACTGCTCATAAAATATAGATCAAGAGAAATATAATTTTAAAAGATATTAATTGACGTATTGTATGTGAACTTGAATATGGCTACCCATATCACAGCTAGTTATCTCAGTATCAATCTCCTACATTGAAAACACCAAACTCAATTCAATTTTTACATTGTTTTCAGGTTCATCGATTAGTAGTAACGACTTGTACTGATTATTTTGTTGAACTGGAACGGCAGCAAAGTGACATTAACTTAATTGAAGATAGATCTATAATTATGCCATCTGATATTACTTACGAGAGCGTAAAATCAATAATAAGGTAATTTAATTTTAATAATATGCTAAAAGGAGTAATCATCAATAATGATTATATAACAATATAAAAGCTCCTATTAAACGATTTACATTATATATTGTACAATAAGATAACGATTTTGGGGCCCCTGCGACAGTTGTTTCATGTATTATTTTTCTGTTATTTTTGGAAAGAAGTTCTTTATTACGATTGGGCGCAGCTGAGCTAGCTGGCAAAAAACGGCCTTGAAATGCGTTGTGTCACAATACGGACGACAAAAAAGAAGTGAATGAAGGAATAGCGATAATTTGCCATTTTCACTTGCATTGATTTTTCTTCTCTCTCTCTCCATAAAAGTGTAATACACTTTAGCTTTACTAATAAATTCTTTATCTTTACATTATAAATCGAATTGTCTAGTAAAAATTATAAATAAATAAATACAATTCTAAACCACAACTTATTTTTATCTCGATCTAGTGTACATTCATTGTATGCAGTAAATAATGCTAAAATAATATCATTTATATATTCCTTTCTTTCAAATGTTTATACATAACTTTATAAATACATTTTTATTTTAATTATTATTAAAAGTAACTCAACTCAGGCGGGTTTCTTAGAATTAAATTTTCCACTTCAAAATATAAAGCTTAAAATTGCAAACTTCAAATATATATTTATTCATCCAAATAGGAGTATAATAAAATCCAAATGTTTATGTTCCTTTTATGTGCCAAATAATCATTCATTAACATTTAGGCCAAAATCAAATTCTTCATCCTTCTTGATATGGTTACGTTTTTCTGGCAATGAGGTGGGTCTACGTATATTGTTCTAGCTCTTTCACTAGTCATAAAAATGAACTACTCATTTTCTTAACGTTTACACTGATTATATTATTTTCTTGTCTCTTTTATGAAATAATTAATTAAACTATTCAAATCATTATTTTTAATAAAAGTAAAATCTTGTTGAATTTCCGCGTTTATTTCGTGTTCAACAAAAAATAATCAGAGTAAAGTGCTTCACATTTTCATCCATCACATATTTATAAGACGATAAAATAGATTAATTAAATTTTAACTAAGACTATTTAAATATTTGATTAGCATTATAAAAACGACATATATCATTATAATTTAAAAAATTTCAAATTTCCATTGTTTTTTGAAGAAAGGACTCATCGTCGATCTCATTATAATTACTTGGCAATTATTTCTATATGAGAGCTATTTTGAATGTTGCATCTATGATTGTTAATTTATAATTATTATAATTATAATTAGTATTTTATAGCGAGAAGATTTTCATTTTCAATGTTAATATTTTCGAAATCATACACTACTCGCGCCTTATGCGCTCCTTATATAGAATGGGGTCGATTTATAGCCCTAGCAATTAGGAGTCCGGCAATAATGGCCCACTACATGTCCAGCTCGTAAAGGACTTGTGAAAGAGAATAAACAAAAGGGTGAAAGCGACATGCCCCGACGTGTTCGTATCCGAACGAGTACCCACATAAACTTTACCCTGAGGGTCTGTGGGGCACGTGTGGAGAAAGCCCGACATGTGCTCGGCACATGTCCGGTATGCTCTTCGCGTGTACCCATAAACGGCCAATACGGGTTGCACGGTGGACCCTAAATGATTACACTTTCGCGTTCGCGGATTGAGCTATTACCGATTGTCAAAAGGGTAAGGAGAGTACGTTGCGGGCTGCTGCTGTCGATCATTCGTCTCCACGAAAGAGTCTTCATGGCCATGGTGAGGTGTTGTATGCGACTGCGTCCGCTACTTTTACGCGCTTCCTAATCTCTCTATCGCGACTTGCGTGCGTTTAAGTGTGTGTGTGTGTATGTTGCGTGTGCGCTTGTGCAGACGTGCACTACATCCGTTCCTCGCCACGACCAGCGGCGCCTTGGAGCTGAGCTAAGGACAGGAGAGCCCTGTAACTGTTTATTTGGTTTCGTGTGTTGCGATTAATGTACTGTCTTTTATACTCATTTACTCTATAATGCATTGCATTCAGAAGGCTTTTTCCCCCACTCAGGTCTGGGGTCTTTTTTGCCGGATTAATAGCATATGCAATAAATACTTTTCTTTTAACTAATTTTGTGTTCTTGTTTGTACTGTACCACACCCTACTCATTCGTATCGTATTATCTTTAAACGAACTCTAACACTTAAGTTGAGACTTATTTCCATCATCAAATTCTCTTATACTCATAACCTTAGCAACAAACTAAACATACACTCTTACTTTTGAAAGAGATTTTCCGCAGCAGGATATTAATTTTTTGTTGTTAGTATTGTGCCTTTGAAGATTTAAATGAATAGTTCGTTCAAAAGGTAATTTGGAAAAAGAAATCCAAGTTAACAAGATAAAATATTTTGTTTTAATGGTGAATCACTGAGGATAACAAGAAATCTTATTTTTTCTTGAATCTCCTTTAAACCTTTGCGGCATATAATTTTCAGGGGAATGAATTTTCATGATAATTGAGATACAGGAGTTTTCAGAGTCGCTGATCACGAATTTGAACTCGAATTCTAATAATTCGAAATGGCGGCCAAAATTTAAATTTTCTTTGAATATATTTTTGAAGACTGGTATACAGGGGTTTTTGGGCTTGTTGATCTTGAATCTGAATTTCGTATGGCAAATATTTCGAATATTGACATATCAAAAAATACAGAGAATTGATTGAACAGAGAATTTTTTCAATATTTATAAATTATCATAACCTGTGTTACGCGAAATGGAAATCGCTGATATTCCTAGCGATACAGAGTCTGTCGATGGACTTGCTGATTCACATCAAGACGAAGATGACATGAATATGGAAATAGAAGGTGAATTTGAAGAAAATGAAAGTGATAATGATTCAAATGAAAATGAAGGAGAATGTTCTGACGGTGAAGTATGGGAGAAAAAAGAAATTCAAAGAGAAGATAATTCATTCACTGCTGATTTTGGGCCAAACATCCCCGATAATGTACAATCACCATTAGAAATCTTTTTATTCCTTTTTCCTGAAGATATGTTGGTTTTATTATTTCAGCAAACAAATAAATACATATAAGAGAAATTGGAGGAAGAGTAATTGATAACAAAAGAGAAGCTACTGATTTTCTTAGGAATTAATATTCTGATGGGAATTATAAAATTGCCGTCCTATCGTGATTATTGTTCGAGTGACATAAAACTGAAAGATCCATTCATAAGTTCATCGATGTTTGTTGTACGTTTTGAAAAGAAGACAAAATATTTACTTGCGGAACTGTACGTTTTAATCGTACTGGATTACCTAAATCTATAAAGCTTGACAAATAAATGAAATATAGACAATACGATTTTCGAACATTTGATACTGGTATTAGTTGGATCAAATGGATGGATAAAAAAGGTGTTTGCTTCCTATCAAATTACCATAATCCATCCGAAGTGACAATAGTAACCCAGAGATAGAAAGATGGCACAAGGGTGTAAATAGATTGTCCAGTTATGTACTCTGATTACAACAGATTAATGGGTTTTATCGATAAAGCTGAACGTTTGTTATCTACATATAAAATCGATCGAAGGTCCAAAAAGTAGTGACATAAACTATTTTGGTATTTCATTGATTTGACTATTACGAATTCATTTATTATATTTTCAAAAATAAACACTAATAATCGTGAGACATTGAAAAAGTTGACTACTTTTAGTGGGTCAATTAATATCTCATAAAATTACAACTAAAAAAAGAAAGAAAGCGTCAACCTTTTCTTGACAATCCTCACAAACTAAAAGTTTATGTTGAAAAGACACGCTCTGTCTGCTCATATGCCAATGCCTATTGATAATGGTACACGATGCGCACTTTGTAGTACAAAAACAATCCTATACGAACTAAATGGTTATGCAACATAAGCAATGTATCATTATGTTTACAATTAGGTAACAATTGCTTCTTAAAGCATCATTTATGAAAGATATAGAAACAAAGTGAAGAGTTGAAAAAATTGCATCAATACCCATTTTCAGAAATATATTCATAGAAATTTCAAATTTGCGCCGCCATCTTTGAATCACTATTTTGAATTTCAATATCTGAGTTCAGATTATCAATTAGCGATACCAAAAACCCCTGTATATCCATCTTCATAAGGATATGTTTGAAAGTTCCGTCATAAATGCATTTTTTTAAACAAAACAAGCTCTTTTGTGGACTTTATTTATAAATATTGACAAATTATTAAAAATTTTACAATTTTTAAGCATAAATTTCTATTTTGTATCATTCTGTGATCAAGAAATAATTAAAAAACGTAAGCTATATTAAACAAAACTACTTTGAAATTGCAAAAAAACTATACGAAAATAGGTGATTTTTGAGAGATACCACCGTGCCACAAAGGGTTAAACACACCTATTCGTGTCATTTTCCACAGAATTTCTAGTTCTGTCAACTATATTTTCAATTTCTGATCTTTAAATATATATTATGTCGTCATAACATTTTTAACAAGAACATAATATAAAATTAAATTATATCGATAAAATTAGAATAAATACTAAATACGAAAAACAATATTTTCAATTAGTCTGGTGACAAAATTATGTTTGTATTGTTTAACGTACACGATCTCTACATTTCGTTAAGGATCCCGTGTAAACCTACTAACTCCTTTAAAAGATTACCCATTCATTTTTGTAAACTTCGATTTTTATATAATGACATTTTAACAGCAGTGATAGTACTCATATTTATTATTTTTTTAAATAACGACTTATATGAATAATAAATTTTATTATATCGATTTTTCATGGAAAAATCGCTGAATTAACTGTGAATGTGATTTTGTGTCATAAGTTATATCTCTTAGATGAATTTTCAATACTTGAAGGTACTAAATTCATGAGAAAAATTTTATTTATACATCCAGCGAATAATATCAAAAAATTAACCTATAAAAATGACGTGTGATTTCATAAAAAATTTTTTATTTTTAATTACACAAAGTAAAGCTCAAAAAGTGAAGAAGTAAAGAAGCAATTATACCAATATATAGAAAATGAGTCCGTTAAAATAGTTAAAATTAATCAATACAATTAAAGAAGATACTAAATTAAAAATGTTGAAAGATATAGTTGATGAAGAATATACATCATGAACTAAAAGAGATAAATAAATAACTTATTATGATATATTATCAAATCAAATGTGTCAAATAACCTAAGTATGGATATCGTTCTTTTTCAATTATATCGAAAAATACCAAACACATTTAGTACAAATGGCTATCAAATAAAAAATAACTAAAAAATTACGAATAACTTAGCGTCGTATGAAAGATGGCAGTACACGATCGTAATGCTTAGTACACTTAGCAACGCCATCTATCTTAAAATACGGGTACTTATTGGTTAGCACTTAAATACAACAATTGTCTTCCAAAAAAATAACATAGTTGTGCTTTTTATTTTTTCACTTATGATAGAAGTTCTTATCCTTGGGAGTGGGTATGACAATGTTTTTTCTTGTTCGTGAAGTTTTTCAGCTATTTGTACCAAATGGAATGCACATTTCTTTTCTTACTTCATATACCTAATACACAGTGAAATCGCAGTTAATATATTTCTAAAATAATCGTTACTTTTCAATATGCTTCTTTCACTATGTTAAAAATTCTCATTTTTCAACAAAGTTAACTTTATTACACAGTGATACTTTCTCATAAATAGACTTTTCAAATTATTTGAATATAAGACAATTTTTCTTACAACTATATAAGGTATTGATTTAAAAAGATATCAAGCAATGGAGAATTGAATACTATTCTTTTACGTTCTTTTTCTTTGATTAAAAATTGTTCATAACCGTTGTACGGGAAAAATCTCTTGATTATCATTATCAAACTGTACCTCAAAATATACATCTCCACTTGTGTCGAAATTAATTTTATTATTTTGATTAATAGAATATGCTCATCCACCAACTTGCTCAATTTTATCACTCATCTTTTGTAAAAATTTGGTACTATACTCAGAAACTTCATTTAGATCTTTATCATTGCAATATTTCAAGCATGTTATACATAATTGATTTTTTTCAGTACGGCAAACTACTTATTCTGAATTTCTGCAGTAACATGAATCAATGATTCTTAGACATCCAAATTTAAGTAATTTCAATGAGTTAGAACATCTAATAACGATATGAGTATGCAATTTTAAATTAAATAATGATTTAAGCCTCATGTCTTATTTTTTAATTTATTTTTTAATTACAAAAATCTTATGATCGATAAAATAAAAATTATTGCCGTTATCCGACGTTCATAAAAATGAATATAAAGTATATTGTACTATAAATCATGTATGATTTGTCAATGTGCTAGATGCAAAAATTACAAACAATAACGGTGGCAATCAACGACTTCAACAAAACGCTGTTACTGTTTGCAACTCGTGCATATCTCACATATTAATGTAACTAAAATCTTTACAATGCACTTTTTGATGACTTCTGATTCAATAATTTAAAGTTCACATCTTAAATATTTTCAAGTGGTTTTAAATTTTTCACCATATTGACACTTGAGCTATAATTATTTTTTCTCTCACAATCCTTATATACTTCATGTCAATTATGAGGTATAGTTCATTTTTGCAATAAGCTGTGTAGTTAACAAATGATTGAGCGTCCGAGGATAATTTTAGAGACTTATTAATGACTACACTTTAAAATATTGGATAGAATCCCATTTTAGTTAACAATTCCTGTGTATCTCATATATTGACAAGTTATAAATGACTTGTAATCTATTATATATTAGGTTTTTGTTCATAAACTACTTTGAATTTAATGTCGTAAATATGCATTATTTATATCGCTTTTGGTCATCACCTATTAATTAACATTCCAGAATTATTCTTAAAATTAATTCGCAAAATAACCTTTTTCAGTTTTATGTATACCGGACAATTAGAATATTGGGCATCAGAACATAATGACTTATACCGTACCGCCCAGAAGCTAAAAATGTCTGTGTTAATAAAACTCTTAGATGCTCAATCAGATCAGACGAAATCAACAGATGGAGCAAAACCAGACATAGACTTTGAAGTTGATAAAAAAAAAATGGTATTTCAAGAAAGACAATCTTTGAATGATGCTATCTTTAATGATAAGTAAGTTATGATGATAATCATTTATTTATTACCAAACTAAAAGAACCCACCCCTAGATAAATATATCTAAAATACCCTTGACAATATCATGAATCGGAATCAGTAAGCCTTTTTGAAAAGTTATGAATTCAAAAAAATAGTCCCCTTTTGGGGTAAAATGGGTTAATAGGTAGTATTTTCAGAGTTTTTCTGTTATCTCGGTGAATATTGAAGACAAACAATTTTTTTCATCATCTGAATCAACAATTTGAAATTTTCGAATAGCCCAAAAAATTTGAATTTCGTGCAAAAATTATTTTAGGCTTCAAGAACTTTGTAGGGTTTTCAAACCCTACTTTTTAAAAGAAAATTATTTATTAGTTTACAAATTGGCTGGCATATCAGAAAAAATAGAAAAAGATAATATAGCATCCCATTTTACTCAAGTAAGTTAAGGAGTCTAAAAATTTAAGTAATTTCATAGCTTTTGTTAGCAAAAAATCCAGCGAGTTTGAACCACGATATTGTCAAGGGCATTTTTAACATACTTACCCGGCTCGGTTCTTTGATCCATAACTTGCAGATCTCTTAGACACTTTTTCTTACCTTAGAAATTTTGTGTATGTGCTTGTGATTGTAATTTCAAATTAGTCACTCGTTAACTGGGATTTCTTTTATCATTCTTTTTAGTTTAAAACTTTCTATATGATTGTTCGATAAATATTCCGTATTTGATGCATTGATGCGTATTATTGTAACCAGATAATCAAAAATGAACGTTTATTAAAATTTTTTTTAAATGTCGAAAGAAGCGACACAGCAATACAAAAAAAATGTTCATCGATCCGCATCATTTTTATTTTATGGTTAAACAAGTCCAGAAAAAATCTAGTTAACTTGGGGTTTTCCCTCGGACATGTGTTAACTCTCTCGAATGCTTAACCCATTAACGATCAAAGACCTCATTTATTGGACATGTTCTTGTTTTTCTCAAAAACTATGAAGTTTAGGGAAAAGTTTTATAGAACAAAAATATCTTAAAATTTGTCAAGAAACACTCTGAAATGTTTTCTGATTTTGTGAGAAAATTTCTTATTTTTCAAAAAAAAACAAAAAATTGAAATTTCCAAAAAAACTTTACAAAAAAAATCTGGAAAAATTCGATAGCATTCTTTGGCTAATTTTAAAACTTTCTTGTCCTTATAAAATTGTTCTCAAAACCTATAGTTTTCAAGAACAAAATTATCAAACATTGTGTAAATTCTTTTCAAACGCTTCAACTTTTAGAATTTCATAATATAAATTGGGGTCTAAACGTATGAAATCTTCATTCTCCAAGAAGCTTTAAATAAAGAAAATTACCTAGAGTAATGGATTTGAATAACTTTTAGGTTGGAAAACTACGTGATATTTTTTGTCGACTTCAATCGATCTGATCAAATAGGCTTTGGTAAAAATTTTCTAAAAGAAAAGATGGGTTATGCTAGAAGTAAAATCGGAGTATAAATTGAATGTAAGCATATTTTATAGGCACTCAGTTAGTAGGTTAGGACGAGGTCAACGATCTCAGAAAATTCGCTTAAATTTTCTGGCAAGAAGGCAGAAGGAAGGGAGAGGTAAGGCGTGCTCACCGGCTCAGTTATGATTCAGATGTTGTTTGAGGAGTTTGTTTTGGAAGTAGTTTTGATTTGTCTAGTTTTCTAAGCCGGTGAGTACCTCTATTTGTTCTCTCCCTCACCTTCCGTGCGCCGATTAACATTTTATTTCTTTTTATATTTATATTGTTGGGTATCGGTGGGTTCTTTAGGCTGTACAGCCCGACCGTGGCGACGACCGTTTCGCGCAACTATCACCAAAACTCAAAATTGTATTTTTTTCAAATAAATTTCTTTCCTTCCTTTTCTTTGTTTTATTAATAAAATTTCTTTCGTTGTTTGATTGTCGGATTTCTAATTGTACCTTCTTTTCCTCTTTTTTTTCGGTTGTAATAAATTTAAGTTCGCCGTAATCGTCGCCCATCTTTGTTTCGCCACCTTAACAATTCACATTCTTGTGACCGCTTATGGTCACAGCTTCCTAGCGCGCGCAAGGCCGTTTTGTGCCTCCTACCTTCTTCTTTTATTATTCTTTTTTATTATTTCAACGCGACTGGTGGAGTTTTTCCTTCGACAAGGTAAATCTCTCTTTCTCTCTCTCTCTCCCCCCCTTTTTTTAGTTTTTGCGTTGCAAAAACTTTAAAGAGCCCAGGTTTACTCCATAGTAACATTGGTCTCGATGACAAGAACTACAAGATTTCGTTTTATCACAAAAGATAGGAAAATGCGATATTTAAATTTAACTATGTTTTTAACGAAATTTATCTAAATGTTGTTTCTTTCGGCAAGGAGGGTGGGTTCTCGCATCAATGTTCTTCACGACTCTTCATACTAAATAATATCGAACGTTCCGTAACTTTCGAAGAAAAATAACACTATGCGTGTATAGTATATTATAATTATTTTCCTGAGGTACAATAAAAATCACTCCCTTAAAATAATGTTTAAATGATAATGTTAATAGCGCTCAAAATCATATTTGCTATTTTATTATAGTAACTTAATTTGTTTGTAGATTAATATATTGAAAACTATTTTACTGAAATTTTAAATTTTACTTGTATGTCCAAAAATATCTATATTACTATATTTCCTAAGATTATTCTGGATCAAATAACCAAGCGTATTAATCATTAAATATAATAATCGTAACAATGTTTTTTAGATATAAAGTCGTAAAAACGAATTAAATAAAATTAAGATTTTTTATCAGGGTAATACTTGTAATGATAATTATAAAGTTCGTACTATAAACAATTATACAATAATACTCAGTATACAATAAAAATTATTATAAACATATTTTAAAAATTAAAATGATTATAACACATTGTTTATATTTTTTCAGATCACCAATATTAAAAAGGAAACTAGATGATCAACAGTCATTACATATTCCAAAAAGTAATGTAGATTTTTGGAACTCAGATTCTTATACTAACCTGAGCACTCCTTCGTTCAAAAACTATCAAGGCCCATCTCGTTTTGATCTTCCAGAAGTAGATGAATTGACACTTGGTGTGTTTTCTTCATTTGACGATATTACGTATAATACTCAACCTATTGTCCAAGCACCTGAAAGAATGAGCTGCAGCAACAAAATATTAAATACTTTTTTGAATGTTCCTGCAATATCTGAACAAAGCAATGAATCGAGTTTTTCTAAAAAACCGGAAATGAATTCAGAAAATTCTGATGACGATTGGTCCCAATCGTATATTACAAAAATAAGAGAAGTTCAACATATTCCTAAAAAGCTTCGATTTGATTCGAGCAATAAAGAAAATTTTAAAAAATTAGAACGTCTTAGTAATAATGCCGACACATCGATTGAAGTAATCGATAATCATGCAAAAATTATACGGGAAGTTTTAAAAAAATATCCTCATTTAGTGCAACAAAGTAAAAATATCAGACTGAAAATAATGCAAAAAGAAACTAAAAATACAGAATGTTCAACACCAGGTAGAACAAAAATATCTTATGTAGTTCTCAAATCGGATTTTCTAATGTCAAATAATTCGAATGGATTAAGTTCAAAAAATTTCAACTGCAATAGCCTGGATAATGATGAAATGGGACCATGGAAATGTGCCAAATGTAATTTAGATGAAAAATATACTAATTATTTCATGTACAGAAGGCATATGCAAGATGTACATAATGAAAAATTCGATCCTCGAATATGTGAACATTGTGGTTATAAAGCTACAAAAAGAAATATTTTGATGTACCATATGTATACAAAACATAATATAACGCCTCCAAAAAATATGTCTTTTCCAAAATGCAAAATATGCTCTTATGTAGGATTGTCACAATCACTTTTAGCAAGGCATCAAGCAAACCACAAAAATCAATTAGTTGATTTATCACCAACTCTATATTTAGGTTTGCACACAACAAAAACTTTAAAATCCAATAAGGAGCGAAAAAATCATTTTGATAATGACATTACATATTGTGAAGAAAATATTAATTCCGAAAATTCTATGAATATACAAAACAAGTGTTTAGAATGTGGGAAATATTTTAATAATTTCAGCAACTTGGAATTTCACTTGAAATCTCATCAAAACGAATTATTAGGATGTGAATCGTTAAATCTGAAACCGACGACATCCGAATCGACGTCACTGATAAGAAATGATTATAAAATAAGTGGTATAAAGACAGAAACTGTAGAAACAGCATGCCAGACAATAACGGGACACACAGGTCGGAGTGATAACGATGCTTTCGTTGAATACTCTGAAATTAATCGTAGAATAGATAACAGAATATTATCCAATACATCGACTTACATACATCGTACTGAAAATTGTGTCAGTAATGATAGTTTCCTGTCAAACGAAAACTTCGTAAATAATTTGAACCAATTTGAAGAGCAGGATGAAATTGTTACAGAAGTCGTAGAAGAATTACAAGAACCAACTGAAATAGAAAAAGACAAGTTAATTTATCAGATTTCTAATAAATCATCAATTGATTGTAAGGAGAAAAATAGTACGGATTATATTCAGAGTACCTCGGAACATACAAAAGTAAATATTGACAAAGTAGATAATATAATTCAATATGTTGAAGAAGAAACCGAAATTTTAGAGTATGAAACTAATGGAAGTTCATAAAAATTATGATAATTATTGTTAGACTGAGTATTGAATTGGAATAATATCATCCAAGTAATATGAAACCAATATGAAAATTGTATCAAATCATTAAATATTAAGAGATAAATGTATTCAGTATATAGAAAAAATATATGCATAAAGGAGCCTACATCTGATTTTACATATAACGTACTATACATCTATAAATATTTACTCAACACATTAGTAATATAGATACTGAAAATAAATGGTCATTATCTTAAGTACAAAAAACGATAATTGCCAATCGCCAAACACATTACTGAAGCATGGCGTACATTCCTTTTCTAGAATGTTTGTGGCAAGTTCGATTTTACTTAGTATGGGGTGTTGAGAAGGGTTGAAATCGTCTAGCCAGAAAAAAAATATATAAAAAAATTTTTAACGGTATTGACTTATTTTTGCCCTATTAACAATTACAAACGATTATTTGCGTGTTTTTCGGGAAAATATCCTAAACACCAAATGAATTTGGAGGGTCAACAGGTTTAATGAGTATCCGAGATAAGCAAGGAATGGGCAAGAAGAATAAAATATACTCTGCATTTAAATTTAAAATTTACTTATATTTTATTTGCCATCAATTCGTGTTTTATACGTTCGCTCCCAACATTCTTACCATGGAATCATAATCGCCTAAGTTGTGTTGTAGCGTACACAAAGTACACCTCTGGTACTCGAGCTCTGGGAGATGACTCGAGTGTTTGAAATTCATATGCGAGTAGGTCGCGTTGATATACAGTTACTCAATATATCGCGAAAGAGTGAGCCCTACCTTCGTCGTCGCAGCCACTGATGATGCTGTTGTTGCACTACCTCAAAGAGAGACAGGCGTGTGTTTCCTCTGCGCTGGTTCTTGGGAGGCGGCTAGTGCTGTACTATTGATCGGAAATTCGAGAATTATTGATAAGGCTGTCAATGTTACTGCTGCGAACTGGAAGTGACTCGGTCCCTTATCCTGCTCTCTCTTCCTAAACACTGAACATTCTCAATGAAACAATGGCCTTAATGTACGTATGCTCTTACATGCACCTTCTAGCATGTTTTTCATTAATCAACTACCCGGCGTAGATAATGCTATGCCGGCCGATAGCGCTCGGATCCTCTCACATCAGTGAGGTCCGGCACGCGTACGCCTTGATATGTCTTTATCGTGAATAGAATACTAGATATCCTAGTAGTCTCTCCATTTCCTCTTTTTCTCTCCGCATTGCATTCTTTTTTTTTCGTCTTTTTATTGCTCTCTGCATCTAAAGAGAAAGAGACAGAGCATGAGGCTTTATTGGCATATACTCGACTTAATGATAACGACGAAGCATCAGGTAAGTGATAAACGGGAACAGCTCGAGAGAGCTATTTCCGCGTTACAAATTAAGAAAAGGCTTTGAAAGGATAGCCGTCATGTAACAATTTATTTTATTATGTATTTATATGAGTGCTCTATATGATGAACTTCAGTAATTATTTCTGTACAATGTGCAGCAACTGTCTCAGTTTAATCCGCATCTAACACCTGTAGTTTGGTTAATCCCCTAATTGGGTATATTGTTCGTAGCAATGTAGGGTAGGCCAATGAAATTACAGTACATTTTTTGGAAAATTCCCAACAACCCTCTGATTTTCGTTTGCATCTTGAGTCAGCACTGTAAAAACTTTTTATCTTTGATCTTTTTTTATGAAAGTTCGAGTTATCGAGATTTTTTTTACTTACGTTAATAGTTAAATATCAAGGGATTAGTGTACAAGTTTGAACTATCGAGGTTTCATTGTATATTTTCGTTCCTGCACTAATTCTACTACTGCACGTTTACTTTTACTACATATTTTTGGGGAAGTTTGACGAAAATTTTTATCTATTTAAACTCATTTCAATTCGGCATACACATTTTCTATTGCGAGTGGATGTAATATAATCGAACGCATGCGTTGATAATTATTGTAATGATCTTAATAGTTTTGACGGGTAACTATTTAATTACCCTGCCTGTGACATTTTCAATACTAAGCACTTTTTTTATATTTTGTTTCTGATAAAATTGTACAGTTTTATGAATATAGCTACTTCTATTCGTTTGATGTTATAGACAAGTTGGCAATACAGCAGTTGATTTTATTCTCATAATGTGATTATTGTAGCGTTGGGTAGGAATAAATTACAAAGTGGTTAGCGAAAGTTTTAGCTTTTTAATAGTTCTAGTTCAATTGAACAAACCTGGTATATTGGTGGATTGAATCTTAAAAGATTCTCCAGTCTTTTGTTAGCTTTCGATACATCTGTCGGGATGAAATATGATAGATGTCATGGAATTTCACGGATTATTTTCCTATAGCAGTAGTTCTTTCAATTCTTTAACTGCATTGTTTAAATCGGTTTTTTATGCTTGTGTTTTAACTCCCCATACATTTTAGTTTTATTTTATCTCAAACATTATATGGTACTATCTTTATGAGTATTGGGTATTTTTCTAACCCTAATATATTGAAAATATTTCATAGTATCTTTGTAAATTATAAATTCATTATAGCTTCTGACGATTTATTTAATTTGCTTTCAATAAACGAATGTAGTTGGTATAGCACCAAAAAAGTAATGGAATTGTCCATGCTGATATGACGATTTCCTATATTCTTATTCTTTTGTACTTTAACGATCTTCATATATGTATGATACAAATTATGAAATTATATTTCGCAATCCGAAATCTGAGGCACAGATTTCCAATAGTTGTTTCCAATAACACATTTTGTTGTATATACTAATTCGACATTATATACATAATGATTCGATTTCATATAGAGTTCATACAAGTGACGATGAAATTACATTCCAGAAAACATTATCGATTATTGTATATCAATCATATATTGGTTATCTAAAGCATATAGATATACATATAATAGATATGGGGATAAGACAAAACAAATAACACATAACAATGATGAGGAGGTGCAAAATCACATAACAATGAAATAGTTTACTCATCTATATAATATTGAATTTATAACTTTTTTTATTTTACTGCATGTTTTCTACAATGCTTTCATTAACCATTATTATTTTTATTTGCTTCCATAGTTCTTCATATACTTTGGAAAATATATTGTATGGAATTTTTATATCTTTTTAAATCAAAATCACTTTTTCATTCAAGAGTAGGCATTTTACAAGAAAAAATAGATTTCCGCGTTTTAAACTTTCGTTAATCATTTAATTGTTAATAACAAAATTTAATTTGACATTTTTATAATTTTCAGTAAACTTATCTTTACAATATATGATAATTTAATTTGTTTGAAAACATAAATATCTATCAACAGAAATAAGCGTCATAAGATATTTTGTAAATAATTACAAAACATACCTATAATGAAGGCAATTATTATAATTTACACCATGAATCACCAATATTATTTGACAAATATACTTTTTTAAATACAATTATTTATTACTGTTAAATAGATAATTCAACATAATAAACTCAAAAATCACACACAATAAATACAATCATATATTCTATGATTCCTAAACTTCATATTTGTAGTGAAGAAATTGCAACGCGATTACTCTATTACCTACTAGAGGAGGAAAAACTTACCTTTCGTATCAGGGGAAGGCACCCTCAATCGCGCTGAAATTACGAATCGCGAACAATATTGCGACGAAATGAATAAATAAGGGGAAGGTAAAAAGTGCAATTAAGGCCTAACATACATCAGGAGACTAATTACCTTAGAAGGTCAAGGACAGGTGAGTAGGCTGGCGATAAATAAGAAAACGCACGTAAGAGCAAAATAATGGTTTATTATCCGTTACGCAACAACAAAAATAAATAATGAGGCGCACATAAATACAAAAGAAAAAGGTAAACAAACGGCGACAGCGTTTGCACACAAAAAAAAACAGCCGTCGCCAGGCTCCGGCTAATTATCTAAGAGATCCGAACAAGGCCCAGCGCACGCAAATGACAACAAAAACTAAATAATTGCACGGAGGGGAGAGATATCAATAGGGTTACTCACCGGTTCAGCTAGCTGGCACAAACAAACAAAAAACAAACTTTTAACACCTACGAATGTCGCTCACCAACTTCACAATCCAATACTCTCAAAACAAAATTTTAAATGCCCTACTCTTTGGCCAGAAACATACTGAGCCGATGAGCGTCACCTATCTCTCTATCTCCCTTCTCCGCGCCGAACACATTAAGCGAATTTTCCGAGGTCGCTGACCTCAGAAACATAGGCAAGCCCTAATCACGGGCTGTTAGTAATGACGAGCTCCGGCCAACGGCCAGGAGTTCAGTCACAAAATAAAAAGTGTTGTTATGTATTTTTTCTGGCAAAATGATATAAGCGGTTCGTAGCCAGGTACCAATGAAACTAAGATAATGGAAAAAAGTGTAATTTCAAAAGCGTTTATTTATGTTTAATCTGAACGAAGTCTACGTCATATTTGAAAAAAAATATTCTGAAATTGAATTTGCTTATTTTTGTATACTGCGATCTGATCTGTATATTTCAATAAATTAATTTAAAGGTGTTCATAATGGTTATATTTGCATTCCAAAATTCAAAATTTAATGGGAAACTGTGAATTACAAGTATAATCTAGTGAAATACACGTACAATATTGATGACTATCTTGATCATCAGGAGTTACCGTCTAAACTTAAATTATGAGAATATCACTTTATTGCGAAAAGTCAAAGTGATTGTGTAAAAAGTTACCATTATAATTTGAATGAATATGAAGTCATGGTCATACTCGATCAAAAAATAGAAAACAAGAAGAGAGCTATATTATTATTTCAACAAATACGAAACATGACACGAATATCGTTATATTATTTTGTCACAATTTAATAGGTTATATAAAGAATAGATAAGAGGACAGGGTTAAAAATATTATTGATATTTTTGATAGAGCTGCAATTCAGTACAAGAAAAGAATAAAACTATTCAATTTTGGTTTCTCATTAGGATATGCATGGGATTAAAACTGAATAGTATGACTCTATGGAAAGTTACAACAAATTTAAAACATTTTCAATTTTTCATTTCTGTTATTTGTCAGCCCTCTAATAGTTGGGTCATTACTAACGAAGAGAAAGTAAAAGCTTTTACAGAAATATTTACATCCAACGAAAGGAAAATCACAGAAGAGAAAGAAAATATAATCCTACAATGGTAGACTAACTATAGCTACAAGCTGATGACCAAAGAGCTACCTACTAAAGCAAAAGACATATTACCATAATCATCGACGCATGCCTATGACCATGTCATTTTGCCACAAGGAAATGTCTTGAGCCCAATACACTACATATTATACATAGCAGACATATAATCGCGTTCATGGATTTAGGACTGGGATCAAAGTTATAAGAGGAAAATTATTATAAATTCTTGCGACTAATACGTATCGAGATATCGTGATTTTTCCTTTACAATTTTTTGTCCAGTCAGCGCGAATTTATGAGCGTGTTTGTACAAACGATGCAAAATGTCATAAATGATATATACCCAAATGATATCACTTATATCGCACTCATTAACCGATATAACATCATCGTACATACAAAAATACTTAAATGAAGTCCGAAAGTAACTAAAATCATGGAGAATTAAAATTAACCAAAAGAATGTGTAATAATATGACTTTTACATTTAGAATGGAAAATTGTAAGCGCCAGAAGCTAAACGATAAGCTGCATTTCATGAAATCACATCCCCTCGTTGAAATGCACACCCCTACATACAAGATGAGGGCACATACTTGTTACGCTTGAAAATAACGCCACCTATCGCGAACGGATCTCGAAAATGTTTCATTTACAATATTGTTTTTTTTTAAATAAATATATATTCTTTTTGAACTAATATTATAATTTAATATATAATATTCATATGTATACGTACACATTAGAACACTTAATTATCTATCTAAAATTATTTCAGGAAGTATATCCTTTTTGTTGATGTAATATCGTGTTTATTGCGTGACGATACTTATATTTAAGATCTTCATATCCTCTTACTTTTGAAATTTGCTTTGAGTTACATAATCTATCACTTCAAGTACTATACAAACCATAAATAAAGTTGTCGATGATGTAGTCTCTACATTGTCTACATTTGTATACACAAAAATAAATATGAAGTTTAAAGGTGTAAACAACAAACCTTACGATACACTCATTTATCAAATATAATAAAATTAAAATCCCAACTTTCTTTCGGCAACCAATCGTTCTGTATATTGATATCAAAAACAAGTTCATAATTATCACTAAGGTCAGGATATATTATCGACAAGGTCGGCCTATATATATTATTTACACTGTGAATAATTATAAAAATAATGTATTGATTTTTTAACATATTGATTATATTTTCGTGTCTCTTTGTTTAGTTAAGTCTTACTCTTTAATAGAAATAAAATCTTACACATTTTGAATTTCCGCACTTCATTCATATTCAACAAATTACAATGTTAGATGTCGACGATACATAATATTTTCATGGAAGGTTAATACATTGGGAATCAATTGAGATGGTTAGTTTATTAAGAAATTCATACTAATAAATTTGAAGTCTGATTTCCACGATGTGTAATCTATGTACTGAAATATATTAACACAGACATATGGGCGTGTGACCTGAATTGATTAAAAAAGGGAAAATGAAAACAAGGCAAAATTCAGAATTTAGACTATTTTATTTTTGAAAAATAGCAAAAATCCACATTCACGGTTGAATGCACGTTGAGAATTGGTCCCTGGAGAGACAAAAGAGGAAATCTCCAAAGCTGAGATTTAAAATTCAAGCAACGTCCACAATGGCGTTCCTAGTGGACAACGTTGAGAAGTATATCCTAATGAGAGAAGGTGTGCGTTTATGGAGGAGTGGAAAAGTCCGATGTTGAATCTTGTTTTAACATTAAAATCTATATTAGTATAGGTCACACATATCTCTGTCACAGTATCCAATTCGCCTCTACAGGCCGACCCTCCGTGAATATTTTCAAATAATCGTTTATACCTGCGGTTTTTCTCGATAATGCGCTGATAACAAATTGTTTTATGTAATAATTTTACATTTACATTGTGATGGAACTTTCGGACATTTCGTCGCTCTGAGCAATTACATGACAACTATGAGGTCGTTCACCTTTCATCACGTTCCATCAACTGCTGGACGCCTCGTTTGGATCGGAATTAGAGCCATCCATGTTCAAGTACCTCGACGAATTAATCAGTTAGCCGCATGATCTCGAACCACTTTATCTAGCTAAAGTTGGCGTTAACTCTTAAATGCGTGAATTATGATATTCATTTAAAAAAATATATTTTTAATTATATTAGGATCTATAAGTCACAGGAAAAATAGTTAAAAAATGTTGTATTGACTTACAGACACTGAAAATAAAAAAACCGTTTGTTACGTATCTGCAATAATTTACATTTATGGAACTATGCTACGTAATGTATCTGTCGAACCATTTGAATTTTCGGTGTGGTGCAGAAATACAACAAGGCGAATTTAAGGGTTAAAGAGGCTAATTAAGAATGACCTTGAGATGAACTTGGAGAAGAGTGAACTCGGATACTCTTTGGTAACGTTTTTCTGTTATTTCCTCGTTGCAAAGGAACTAAGACCGGGCCCTCGTTGAGTTAAACCAGTCGTCAACTACCCCGTGCCGAGAAATATGAAGCAACTTAGGCATTTTTTAGGCATGGTGGCTTGATGCCTCAGCATTATACAGCACGACACTAATATTAAGGATCCTCTCACGAAGCTCGTTAAAAGGTATGTAGCTTTGGATTGGATTAAAAAGAATAAGTAAAATATTCGAGGATACACTCAAAAAGTATATAATACAGCACGTATACACCCTTTCTTACCATCAATAAACGAATTTTGCAAACGGTGCCATGCTGAAGAGTATGATCTCCATCTTTGTGGACGACGACCACAAGGAACAGGATAAGCATTTCCATGAGTTTCGGCATGCGATAAACACGGCGATCCAATCGAGCACCAAAACATCGCCGGCGTTCTTACCTTTTAGGAGAAATCCTCAACCAGTCGAAAGCTTATACCGTGAGGGCAGATTGTAAAAATAAGTCTTGAAGTCTAAGGGCGCCATTTTAGCAGATTGACCATGTTTTAAAATCTAGTAATTAGATATATCGAAGCAGCGCAGTACCGACAGAAATAATATTACCACCGAAGCCGTCGACATATACGATTCACCTTGCGAGATTTGGTGTTGCAAAGAGTGAATTACTTGTCAAATGCAGCCGTTAACCGGAACGCCAAACTGGATCCGAAATACGTGGAGCCATATAAAATCGTACAGATTCTCGTCACAGAAGTTTATGTTCTGAAGGTCGTTGACAATACGTAAGTAGTGTTGGACCGTATTTCATAATTGAATCAGTACGTATCGCCACGAGCCCTTGATAAAAGAGACCCCCTCTAGAGCCTACTGGGAAACAGAGAGGTATCTTTTTGAGGACAGATAAATCATCTTTTTATTATTATTTTTTTATTAATTTTATTTTTTTGCTTTGGGGTCCTACCACTATATATGGAGCATGACTACTTTCGAAGAGGAGATTAAGAGATATATAACGGACAATAAGTCGGCATAGTTCTGCGAAATTATGACAGGACATCGAATCGCGTCTTTTTTCGTGAAGTTTATTCACGACGACAACGGTCAGGTCAAGAGCTGACTATCTCCGTCATAAGTACACATATGAAATTGACTTCTCGCTTGCAACATCCTAATAAATAACTAGTTTTAGATAATCATCAACCTATAATGAACATTTTCAACACGCGAGAAGATTGCAGTTCACTATAAAATGTTCAATATGCATTTAAGGATCAGTTATGCTCCCAAGGCATTTCAATCCACAATATTGCGAAACCGAAGAAAATTAACTTTTCATAAATTCGAACTTCTCTTTTAAATCTTCAACCGATTGATCATCTCAATTAGGAGATATACATGTTTACAATATATTATATTCATTGTTCTTATACATAGGAGTAATAGGATATTGCTATAGAAGAGGACGGAAAATTCGTTGATTCCATAAGTCACATTCAAGAAACGATTGAAATATTGAAATTATAACGAGTGAGACTTTTATTCGTTATGTCTCGCTCAATCCACTTACTAAACTTATGTATACATCTGTGTTTGCGCATCTACGTATTTTCTGTACACATCCCTGTGTCCAATAGTCTCTATGAGACCTGTGCAAGTATGGAATGAGGAAAGAGAGAGAGAAAGAGAGAGCGAAAGCAGTAACGCGCCGCGTCTGTCAGCGGTACTAAGTGCCAAGTATGAGTCAGTGCTACCTATTATAGATATCCCCTCCCCCCGTGCCCATGGCAATACAAGACACGCGGGTTCGTATTAGTGCCGTCGCAAGAGAAAATGATCCCGCTCTATTCCATCTTACAGAGCTCTTCTGCTGTAATTTGGGATTTTGCTTATGTGTCTGTTTCGTGCGTTTCCCAGTGTATGAGCACCCGGTATGCCTGTTGCAACCTCAGTGATCGCTTTAAACGATGGAAACCGTCGACACCTACTAGATCAGTCCCACCCACGCGAGTTCGTCCAGATGTCTCGGTATTATTGCTATATCTTCTTACGACCTTATTCTGTTCATCGGCTCCTTTATTGTGAGATATTGTCTTCTTTCTTATCCGAGAGTGAGTATTGTCTAGAAGCAATTCAAAGAGATAACCTGACGCCTGACACGCCTGACTCAGGACTTTTGTCGCTAGACCTTCGATAGCCGTCGTACTGCAAAATTGTTGTTCGTGAGTACCATTGTGAATTTACTCTTTTTCTCTCTCTTCCGCATATGATATTGTATACAACTTCTTAATTCTGCTGTTTAATTAAATTCTTTTCTGCTTCTCATGTTTGTTTTTATCTTTTTGTTTTTCTCGCGATTTTCTTAATTCGATCTACTTCCTCCACATCGTGCGTTATTATGACGTAGAAAAGTATGGAATGCTTGTAGTGCATCAAACATTTCCATTGCTGCTACCTTTTATTTTTGCAAATACAGTTCGTCATCAATTTGTGGTTAATACAACTTTACTGTTCTATTGCCTGAAGAGCTAGTGCTGTAACTTTTATTTTTAAGGAAATTACGAGCTACCAAATTGGTGACTGAATGCTTTGTAAGGAAGGTTTGTTGCTGTGCCTGTCGCTTCTTCGATTGAAAAGAGCCAATTGCAGCTCTGATGTTCGTCGCTATTTAAATAATGTAAACAAAAATGGGAAACTCAAACATAACCAAGAACTTAGTATATTTAAACTCAACTGTTCAAACAACTGTTTAACAAAATTAAAACCTTCCAACACAAATTCCGCCTCTTGACTGCGTGGTCCTAGTTTATTATCCAGTCCTTTTCAATCGAACCTAATTTATACATTTTACTTTTTGGATTTTCTTTATCAATTTTTGATATTCGACTATATCTTTGTCACCGTTTATTACTTTAACTCGGAACCCATTATTTTTCAAAATTTCACTATGAAGTATTAACCTATTAATGACCAAAAGGCCTGATTTTTTCCGTAGTCATAGACCTTAGAAAAATTTTGCAAACACGTGTTTCGACATAAAACTTAATTCGTTTTCAGAAACTGGGCTCAAAATTGTGATTGAATGCGTAGTAAAAAAGTTATAGCCAATTATACAAAAAAAAACATGAAAATTTTTGCAAAAAATCAAATTTGCGATTTTTTTAGCAATCTTACCGTAAAGGAATCATGATATAAATATGATCAGGGGTGGTCACGACTATCACAGTATCTCATGGAATTTTAGTGGAATTTTTAAACCACTCCTTCCACCAAAATGGCGGCTAAATCGAAAAAAGATCATAAAAAATATAGCTCATTTTTTTCTTGGAAACTATTGAGTTTAGAGAGAAAGTTTATGGAACAAAAATGTCTTAAAATTAATCATAGAACACCCTTCAATTTTTTCAGAATTTTTAGAGAAAATTTTTGTTTTCGGAAAACTTTGAAAATACAATTTTCCAAAATCATCTCCAAAAATTCTGAAAATATTGTAAGGTGTTTTATGATCAATTTGAAGACATTTTTGTTCTTTACACTTTTTCTCTAAAGTCAATAATTTTCGAAAAAAAACATTCTACTATTGACATGACCCAAAGACAACGACGAGGACGTAGTAGAATTTTATCTCCTTTGGGGTGCTTGATTTGAGTGAGTTCTCTTGCCTCTCACTGGAATACAGATTTTTTAGTGTTTTCTTTTAAACATTTAACACAAAACGATAAATCACAATTTTCGCAGATAATTCTCGTTCTTACGGGACAATAAAAACAAATTTTGAGTTTCCTTTGCTTGAACGTATTGTGTTCCTCTCTTTTTCGTTGCCCTTGCGTCATGTAATTTTTAGCTATTGAAAGTGCAAAATCTTTTGTTCCAACTCTTTTTCCCTCATCACTGACAGCATTGATTATTACAGTAGTATTTACAATCGAAGCTTCGATTAGTCTTAAAAAAATGGACGTGAGTAGTTTTTTTAAACGAATACTCGGAAGAAAATTGTTGCAACGTCCGTCGTGGACATCATTGCCACCCATAAAACTATTATAGATGCTTATAGCCCTCGAAAAAGGTACCTCAACTTTATTTCGTTCTTGCTTACTATATCTTTTTAAAGAGGATAATGGAGTTACCTCTGCAGCAGTAGAAACAATCGAAACTGGTTTTGAATCCATCACAGTCATGTAATTCATACCGCTGTTCTTATCATGCTTCACGGAACACTCACCTCTTTGAGCTTTTTTATTTAGAACATTTTTATCTTTGACTCTATCTTCTCTAATAGTACCTATACATTTTAGCCCTAGCTTCTTCAAATGCACAAAAAGATCTAAGCTTGTCAAAAAATTATCGAAATATACATGGAATATAGACATTTTGCCCGGTGGTATAACACCGAAAAACCGTTGTAATAAGTTCATGACAACACGAGAACCTAATACACACTAAATTTACTTCCTGTTGTAGAATTTTTTCCGCAGTATAAGTGAAGAGCTAATACGAAACCATCGGAAATGCTAAGATCCCAGAATTTGACACCAAATCGTATGGGTTTTCTTCGAATGAATTGTTTTAGTGCCGTCCTCGCACAAGACTAAGCCAGCATTTCATCGATGGAAAGAGCACTTCTCCATATACCGAACTTCAAAATATTAGTTTGAAATAGATTTGGTAGTGAACGGGCACGCCAACCATAGTTAGTCGGATTTTTATCTTTTGTTTTTGAATATTTTAATTTTGATTTGATCTCTTCAAGCTGATCACGTGGCATTGCAGAGGAAACAACGTTACAAGATAAAAAGGGGATCTATTGACCAGTAGTCTCTCTGAGATTTCCTTTTGTTGAATGAAGTCAAAATGATTATTCCCACAAATGTATTGCAGTCTTGTAAATTTAAATTGAAATTATTATCTTTACAAGTGTCTATAATATATTCCCTAATTTCCATAGAGAAAAATGTTTCAAACAGTAGTACGCTCACTTTCTCGTATTTTCTTTATTATTGAGTTTTTCAATAAAATTTTGTCTTCCATATCATCAATATATTTTTTTTCTCCTTCCACCCAATTGAAAACATGGTCTCCTTCTAATTTACTTTGAGCTTCAGTATAAGTTTTATAAGCTTCTTTGTAAGTTATATTAGAAATCTCATCATCCGAATCAGTATCGAAATCTGATGCATCAAAACCAGAATTATCAGGATTTGGAACGGTAACTATATCATCGTAGGTGTTCTCTGATGTATCAATTTCGTACATTTTATGAGAGGGAGTGGAACGTCTCTTACGTTTTTGCGAAATTGTAATATAAAGTAATAAAAATACGTAATGAAAACAATAACTATGGTTATCAGAACCTCTTGTCGACTGATCGCATGAAATATCTCGACTTCAAACAGGGAAAACAGTCACTTTGATTCGACCGTAATTGTATGGTCACAAAATAACACGAGACTAGCAAGTAATAAAAATGAGCTTATATAAAATGTTCTAAATTGACTTTTTGATATGTATATATATTATAATTATACGCTGTACAAATTGCACTTCTACACACTGAAAAAAGGTAAAACATTACCATACTATTGTTAGCTGTTCTTTATTGTGTGTGAAAAATATTACACTTCTGTGATCATGACATAAAACATTTTGTTCTCGAAAACTATTGAGCTTAGAGAAAAAGGTTACAGAACAGAAATGTCTTAGAATTGATCATAGAACACCCTAAAATTTTTTCAAAATTTTTGGAGATGATTTTGGAAAATTGCAAAAATTCTGAACAAATTTTAGGGTGTTCTATGATCAATTTTAAGACATTTTTGTTCCATAAACTTTTTCTCTAAACTCAATAGTTTCCAAGAAAAAAAATGAGCTATATTTTTTATGATCTTTTTTCGATTTAGCCGCCATTTTGTTAGAAGGAGTGGTTCAAAAATTCTACCAAAATTCCATGAGATACTGTGATAGTCGTGATCACCCCTGATCATATTTATATCATGATTCCTTTACGGTAAGATTGCTAAAAAAATCGCAAATTTGATTTTTTGCAAAAATTTTCATGTTTTTTTTTGTTTAATTGGCTATAACTTTTTTACTATGTAGTCAATCACAATTTTGGGCCCAGATTCTGAAAACGAATTAAGTTTTATGTCGAAAAACGTGTTTGCAAAATTTTTCTAAGGTCTATAACTACGGAAAAAATCGCCTCGAAAATTAACAAAAAAATCAGGCCTTTTGGTCATTAATGAGTCAACTACGTGTCTACGTATACCTAGATTGTCTTATAAATAGAAGTGCAGTTTTCTTTACGGTCGTGACTCGATCATGACCAACTCAAATCATATTTACGACATTTTTTATTGCGAGTGCAGTCGTTGATAACTTTTTTAGTAAAAAATCCAATAATTGACACATAAACATTCATTTTGCTGTAAGATTATCCACTTCTTCTATTTGTACATACCATATCATAGAAAATAATTATATTTACAAATCAATTAAAATATCAAACATAATTAATAGTGTATCTCGATAGTCAAACTACAATTGAAAATGTATTTTTATGCTACTTAATGTAGTATATAAAATATTTAGTTTTTTATTTATTTTTTCAGGGTATATTATGGCGGTATTTGAAATTACCCAAAATCTTTATTTTACATTGACACCTATTTGAAGCACAATAATTGGTACAGGTACACTTCATAAGACCTTGTTCTATCCCAACTGAATGTTTAGTTGCTGCAGTCCTTTATAAGATTTGAACATGATCATTGATTGATATCACTTTCTTGATCAAACTTCCGAGTACAAAGGTCGAATTCAGAAACACAAAAGTCATAAAATCTATAAACCTTTTCGTAATATAAAAATAATAATCATCGAAACCTAAACTGATTTAATTTGACCGTGAAATAAAACATGGTCATTAAAAAATTTTTTTTAAGTGATTTGAGAAGAAATTAATAAATTACGTAATTAACCTGCATTAAAGTGTTTGCAATATTTCATACTTAGTTCTAATTTTTTACAGGCCATCATTGTTTATTTTCAGAACAATGCCAACAACGTTTCTTAGGTCTCGCTTTTCTTTTTCTAGATTTAGAATCCGCAAAGTTACGTTATCTCCCGCTTTAAGGGGTTCATGCGATTTGTCAGAAGCAGATTTCACATTTTAGCTTGTTTCTGAATGTTTTCAGCAGCTGTTTGTTTTGCCTTTTGGGTATCATCTAAAATTTTAGAAGTTTCCACGGCATTACTGTTACGGGCATCTTATGAATCGTTGTTATTATTAGCATATTTTAAAGATGTATCAGCCAATAATCCATCACGTCTGCAGTGTTCAACAACTCTGAGAGCTGCATCAACAAAATCATACAATTTGTTAGCCAGAATATAGTATTTTATGTTCTCTTCACTACGGAAAACAAGCTTTTTAACAAAACCAATGTTTAAAATCGCAAACCGTTTTAATCGCCCTTGATGCAGTAGTCTTGATTTAAGCTTTTTCAGCCCCTTCTACTAGTAAGATAAGATCTAAGGATTTATCCTTTATTAAAATTTTAAAATGAAAAGATTGTATACTTTTACTTGGCACAATATCTTTTAAACCCGTTCTATCCATTCTAAATGATCAACTTGAAAACACAAAACTCTTAAACTACATTTAATAATCAAATTAATACAGTTTCACAAATTTCATGTACGCAAGTCATAATACGATTGCGCGTACTAGATGAGTAGATACCGAAAGCATGATAGAATAGGGCACAGGAGGGGAATCTCCGCGTTAACAGGTTCCTACGTGTTTATTTTGTTACTTACAACGATCCAATCAGTTCGGCCTAAGTCAAATTAGTTAAACCTAAAACATTTAGATGCCAAACTAAATTTTCTTAGGTTAAACTAGTGTATCTCGATATCTGTAGGATGAACCGGTTTACCCTACAACAAATCAAATTTTACCGGTAACATAATTTCTATATTAAGTTATTAAAAAAATTCATTTTTAATCCAATAAGATTGTCATAATTATATGTATATGTATATAAGTCTTGCAATACAAAATTAATCAGTGATGAGAAAAATCAAGTGACAGAAAAAAAATCATTAAATACATACGTGAATCATAGTCATTCAATACAAAAGAATATATAGCAATTGACAGCAATTGTCAGAAACGTTATGTGAAATTCTTGTACTTCTTTGTGAGCTTTATCACATATTGACTTTAGTGCATTCCTTAATTATAGGTATAAACTCTTGCTCTATATTTTCTGAAAAGGTTTTTACTAAAAGTTGACAAATCTAAGCATATAAATATTTTATTCATTATTTAAAAATTATAAACAATAACAAAATATTCAAAATTTAAAATAATTGATATCTTTGTAACTGTAAGAGCTATCATAACGAATTTTTAAAAAAATACGGGTGAAAATATAAACTTTAAAATTAATAAGTCAGAAGTCATTTTTAACAATTTTTTTAAAAGTTATTAACTTTGGTTCTCAATAAATGACTATATCACAGAAAGTGATATTTTTATTTTCGAAATTCTTTTTTTATCGGATTCCTTGCCAATTTTTGTATAATGATCAGCAATAAAATCTGTAGACCGAACATTAGTAATGATTCAGGGAGTCTTATAAAAAGTATCTGCTGAGCCGCCGCATCGCTATTAGTCTACCTAATTTCATACAGTTTTCTCTAAGGTATACATTTTTTCTATATTTGAAACCGGATCAACTGGATAACTGACCGCCACAAACCCATCTTATTTGACACATCTTGCTCTGAGAATTCCTTTATATGTGAAAAATGATCAATTAAATGAGTTACTTCAATTTTCAATACCTGATGACATGGAAATATCTTATTTACACTTAAAATATCATAATTGTACTCTCTATGAACTTGGACTAATTAATATTATGGGTATATACACAGCTACATCGAAGCATTTTTCAATTAACTGAGAGTCTCCACCGAATCTAATTAAATTTATTTTACCAGTCAAAAGTTATTGTTAAATATATTAAAATGTGTTTCAAATATTGTAAACATTTTTTCCAAAAACGCAACAACCGTTGTGGAAGTTTTAAAAAGCCATCGAAAACTATTTGTTGATATTTTGTGCATTTGTAAAAGAGGAACATTTTTTTATGTGAAACATGTAGATTACTGTACAATCGAATTATTCGTGAACGTAAAAAATTTATAGCTATATATGTTGTAGCTCACCACCCCCTCCTGCCGCCACGGATGGTCACCCCCCCCCCCATATGTGTAAGTAGATGAGACGGTGGAACTTCACCTACGCGTATATATTAGCATATTATATTAGTATATTGCACATTAGTATATTACACATTAGCATATTATATATTAGAATATTGTAAATTAGCATATTGTATATTAGAATATTGTAAAGTAGCATACTGTATATTATCATGGGGGTATATCACCACCCATATATATTAGCATATTGGAGTATACCTCATGACGAATACTACCCCCACCCGCCGTCCCCGGTATGTTCTGACTCAGCCCTCTCCCTTGATGGTCCACCACGTGTCACGTAGCAAGCGCGTCGGTGGAGGCGGATGCATGGTTCGCCATGTGATCTCGCCAGAGGGAACTCGTTTGTAGCGCTCTTGGTAACGAAACGCATATCGTTCTCTCTCACACTCATTCCGCGTTTCTCAATCTATCTCTATTACATCGATAAGGCAGTGTATTTCTTCAAACTTCCTTTTTTGTATTCTCTCAATAGAGATTAAGGTGATTGAACTGGGGAGTTCTTTTATTTAAAGAGCAAACCAACTAATAAATTTTCATTATGGTTCGTAGATTGGAGACTGTTCGCTTCGTTTGAGTTCTCTCAGTCGGGAATTGAAAAGTCTAAATATTTTCTATTTCGTAGCTTCTAGTCGGTAAAACAATTTTCTCGTTTTCTACATAGAATTTATTGTTGTTTACGTCAATGTTTGGTATTGAATTGAATGTTAATAGTTCTATTAAACCGAGAACTAATTTTTATTTGGAGTTAGTTCAACTGGAGGGAAATAATGAGCTTCAAGTACTTATGTTGTATCTAAGAGACTTAGTGTTAGTGTATTCTCCATGATGGTCTCATAATAAATGACTGTAACTCCACATTTCTATACATTTTATAGTCTATTCGAACGAAATTTGAGAAAAAGATGTCCACAGTTAAAAGTATTAAAATTTTGATATCTAACATAGTTGTGTTTGACTCTACTAACTCTCAGATAAAGTAACAAATCTGTAGAAGGTTGAAGATTTCCAAAACTCTCAAAGTATATAACCTCGTCGCCTTTCTTTTTATAGTCTACCCAATGAGTGTCTGTAAAATACGAGGAAAATATTTTTTTTTCCCAGCAACCTTTCTCACAGCTTCTTTAGTCCCTTTCAAAGCTGATCGAATGACTAAGAGTGACCTATTGCTAGGTATAGCGCTTCTAGAGCCTGTGCTAATAATGTTATTCAATGTCGTAATTGATTTTTTACTCTTTCTTTCGAGATTTGTGCCTTGTTTTCTTTTTACTTTTTGATTATTTTTTTTGAATATCATTTTGATACCACTCTTACCCATCCTTACCCTAGTTTACTTTTCACTTTCATAATGTTGGATACAGCAAACCCAGCTGTTTTTTCACAGGAAGTACTGTCTTTACAGTACTGCTGAACTTCGAAAGATAAGCCATTAATGATTGTATTCAATAGTCTCCCTTGTATACGACTCTTTTTTCGGCAATGTCGTTGTTGAGTGATCATACCACGATAACAGATTGTGTATTAATGAATTGGAAAAATGTATATACTGCCCTTATGTAGTTGAGAGCTCATTCGGAATCGTTAAAACAACGAAACAACATGGATTTTAAGGAACAGTCGCTTAAACTTCCAGTCATGAATTTCGACGGAGTAGTAAAAACTAATAAGGAAGAAAAGAGACACGGCGAACTGTTGCCTGACAGTATACGTGCAGTTTTTTGCGGTTCCAATAAATGTAGCAAAATCAATTGTTTACTAACATTAATCACTCATCCTAATGGTCTTAGATTTGAAAACATATACGTCTATTCTAAATCACTTAACCAACCTAAATATAAATTTCTAGAAGATTTACTAGAACCCATTGATGGAGTTAAGTATTATGTCTTAAGTATGCATGAATCAGTTGTCTCACGCGATAACGCACAACCAAATTCCATTATGATTTTTGACGATATAGCATTGTAGAAGCATGATAACGTAAGAGCATTTTTTTATATGAAAACACATATAAGAGTACATAGTTTTTATCTTTGTCAGTCGTATGCACGCATTCCAAAACATCTTATTAGAGATAATGTGAATTTATTAGTATTATTTCGACAAGATGACGTAAACATCAGACACATTTACAGTGATCATGTCAACTCTGATATAAATTTAGAGCAGTTTGATGAATTTTGAAAATAGTTATTGATAGAGACAGACCAATAAATCATGGAAGATATAGGAAAAGTTTCGACACGTTTGCTATAAATAATATGTAGCGAGTAGATAAAGGTTATTTTGTTTTTATGACTACAAGCAATAAGATGACTGATTTTTAACAGGAAAAGAAGATCAATTCACAATGCAATTAGACGTAAACATCAAATATTGAAACGAAATAAAACTAATTTAGAAAGAACCTAAAGTGAAATGTTCAAATCTATAGTTAAGCGATTGGAAAAGCTTGTTGTAGGATCGTCTAACAAAAATAATAATGATTTGAATACGAATGGAAAATAAACAAAAATAAAAACTAGAATTATATTTGGAAATATATCTGAACCATCTGCTGTTTCTGAAAATAATGAAATATTAGGCGATTCCAGCTATCTCAATAGTATTACGAATGAGTTTAAGACAACAATTCAGCCGCTTGAAACTACGGTTGATACTGCTATGGATGATGCCGATGAAGTGGAATACATGACTGATGGCGAGGATGAAGCTAGTTATGTGGGAAAGACGTTATCCGATGAATTATTGAAGGATCCTATTATGGCAGATTACGTTAGCCTTCTATATAATAATGAGGATAAAAATAATTTGGACAAGATATTCGGTGTTTGTTTGATAGAAAATAGATTCATGATTAGTAACTGTCATATTCAGTTTACAAATGATAATGTCATCGTTAATAATAAAGCATTCTCCAAGACGTATGGTTTGACGGATTTCTCTTTCATAAAGAACCTGATTTTAAGTCGATTAGCTCCTCGGATCAAGACATTGATATGACAATTTTCCAAAAGACACAAAAGAAGAAATTTCAGTCAGTTGGTGAATATAATAATAATAATTTGTGAAAATTCAAATTTTTCATTGGTCCAAATTTAACTCCCAACAAAAGTAGAAAACGAAAGTCTATTGGAGGCAGTGGTCTTTTATGATCTATCTATAAAATAACTACTACTAGGACTACTACTACCACTACTACTACCACTACTACTACTAATAATAATAATAATAATAATACGAAAAATGGAGTTAAATAACTATAATAAGGTCTTCAAAATTAAGATGAAACATCATAGAAAAGTAATAGTAGAAGAGTGACACATATCAGCATGACGAAACCATCCACGTCGAAAATTTGATATACGTGGAGTAGATGAAACGTGCGAAGCTGGCCTTGTGGAGATGCAAGGCTATTGGAGGGAAAAGAAAGGCTTTTATTATTTTTTTACTATTATTTATACATTTTCGAATAACGCCTGGACGGTTCCAGTGAAACAAAAGACTGATGTAGATGTCGTTAGTGCAATGAAGTCAGTATTGAGAAAAGAATTTCCAAAAAATTTAATGAAACAAAAATTTCCAAAATTTAATGTATATTGTCACAATAAATCTATATTCTACATTCAGTAATCTTAAAGCATCTATTTGTGAACGTTTTAATGGAACACTCAAAACATATTATGTGGAAGAAATCCAGCCTACAAGGAAATTACAAATGGATTGCCATCATTCCTAACTTGCTAGAATCTTACAAATAGAAAACAAATAAATATGAAACCTAAGGACATAACTAAGGATAATGATATTGAAGTGCTAAGATGATTTTCTTAAGTCTATCAAGTATTCGCGAAACCGAAATTCCTTGTAGGCGATAAGGTGCGAGTAAGCAAGTCTAAACACGTTTTCGAAAAAGGATATATGTCTAACTGATCTACAGAAATATTCACCATTTAGAGGATTTTAAAAACGCGACCTACAAGATATATTCTGTTATATTACAGAGATAATCCCATTTCCAGCTGTTTTTACGAACAAGAACTACAGAAGGATGTATATTCTGGTGTATACCTCGTGGAAAAAGTCTTAAAGAAACGAGGCATTCAAGTCTACGTAAAATGGTTAGGATTTGACAACTCTCATAATTCATGGATTGACAAGAGTGAAATTGTATGAGAAAATGTTATTTTTTTTATATGATGAGAGTCCCAACTTTCGTTCTCACCTGTGGGGTATTATCATTCAGATATCGTCACTTGTGAGTCCATTAAAACTGATAGAAACCTGCACAAAGCACAGCACAACTTGCTTTAATAGAAACACCCGTGACTCATTTACCTTTCTACAAAATGTATTATCTTATATATATAATCTTAATTGAAATCAGTTGTTTTCCTCTTATAAGATCCTTAAAACTGTATAATATAGGTTGAAGTCTGCACAAAAGCTTACATTGTTCTTAAATGACTCACTCATAATACATTTGACCTCTAAAACTAAATAATGTCTTATAATATGAATTGACTTATAAATGTATCTTTATTTAAATAAATACGTTATCTTTTAGAAAATCAATCGCTGAATTGAAATCTATCACAACCATAATATTCTATATACAAAATATAATGTTGTATTTTCTCAGAAAGCAGTTGTACATAAAGATTGTAGTGTTTTGTTATGGCCCTTGAAAGACGGTCTGGTAAAATAATTTGAAATTCACAGTTGAGTTCTAGGATGATCCTTGCGCCCTCTACTCTCATACTTGTTACTACGTAGTACTAATTTTCATGAAGCTTATGAAAGCTTTTTTAGGGAGTGGTTTAAAGGCCTGCATTGAAATTCCGTTTAACATCTCAAAGTCAAACTTGCCGTAGAGGCATAGATTTAGCTTCACAACCGGAAAAGATGGAAGAGCAGGGATTACCGGCAGTCGATTCTCACAACAGAATGACGTTTTTAGCAGTTCAATGCTCAATTTTAAGACTGGCGTTCCCACTACTAGGTTTTCCAAGCCAACGAAACCGCCTCCCACAATTTATTTCCTTCCTCCACTCCTTACTACTACCAGTTTTCTTTTGTAAGGTACGATGAGAGCCTCAACCTGCGCTCTCACCTGTGAGACACTTCCATATTAATCGTTACTATTGAGACCTTTACATCGAATCGCAATTCGATGGAAAAGAAACAGAAGTAGCTTTCCTACCTCTCCAAAAAAGAGAAAGGGGAAGAATAAGGAAATGGATAAGTCATAATTAGTAACACACTTCATATATTAAAGACCTTATATTAGTACAAAATATTCGGTTATATTCGAATACAAAATTAGTTCCTTCATAATGACGGATAGATAGATCTCCGTTAGTATATCTTTCACTCATTCTATTAAACATTTCTGGTTGGTTCTCCAGTGCCGCGCTCACTGGTTACGGTAGAAAAACCTGAAATTTTCTATCAAGTGTTATAACGATATTATACCCGTACCTAGTTTGTAAGGTTTTATATTTTGTAACTAGGTACTTTTGATTTCTTTCCAATTGCGATCGTGTCTTCCCCAACAAGAATGATGACTGCGAAATTTTGTTAATTGATGAAAAAACCATTCTACAAAGGAAAAAAACAATTAATTGATTGTCTTATTACAAACAAAATATTTTATGTAATAAGACAAGACAATAAGACAAAAAGGAAATATATGAGGATAAAAACTCACTTTAATTAAAGCTTAAAAGAGATATTCATGATAGACCGGTGGAAATTGTAGATTTACCAAATTTTTCTAGAGAAGTTCTAGCAGAGGATGAGGATGAGACTGTTGTTTAAGGTGATGCTGAATAACAGTGCTTGATTAAGACTGAAGCTCGCTTATATCCCCATTTTGGTAACTTGAGCCGCTGTCGCTGTTTCTCTCTCCTTAGCTTTCATAAAACCTAATCCTCTTCGTCATTGGCTCATTTTCCTCATCACTAACGGATTCTAAGGGATCACCTCTACTGGACGATGAAGAAACATTGCCTTGCTGTTGCATCCTATAGTCATTTTCATTGAATATATTGCTAGTATTGGTCCAATCAAGGAGACATCTATTGGTTGTTGAAGAAGATACTTCTGGAACGTGACTTTCAAGCCGTTTTCGCCAATTATATAACCTTTATTAGTTTCTTTAAAAATATTTCGACTGATGTTAGTTTCTACGTCATTTAGCACTTCTACTGGGCGCTTCCTTCGTTGTGCCACCATTTTCCTCTTGAGGTTTTTTATTTCAAGAGTTTTGTACTGAACTCATGAAAATATATCAGGATTATTAGCAAACAAACAGCGTTTGTCATCGCAAGGACTTAGCGCTACCTTCTGCCCCCTCTCAGTTTGTCCTTGATGTAATGAGCTACGAATATTATACTGTTCCCGACGTATGGTATATAAATCCATCAAACAGCTTCGATAATTTTCATGAGTAATAGTTTTTTTAACGATATTTGTTTTTACTTCTTTTACTTTTTTCATTGGCTGCCGATTTTCAATTTGAATACTACACATTTTACTTCGAAGATCTATGGATTCTTCTATAATATTGCCGTTACATTCATCTTTCATTACCCCAAGAACTTTTTTTTTTACACGAGGCATGTCAAACCGATTGTTAACGGAATAGTCGGATATGTCAAATTTATCAATGTCTTCTTTCGTGATTTCATAGATATCAACATCTTGGATCTCATAGATAAAGCTGTCTGTATCTGTATATAGCAACTTGGAATGATCATTAATCCGCTACTTCATATAACCATAATGGAAATCGTATACTACAGTCTTGAAAAGGTCTAGCACACAAAGCTCAATATATATATCGGTTTATTTATACTGATACATGTCCATGATAATTGTATCGCTACTAGGTTTTCATGAAAGATGAAACTACTATGGAAATTAGGTTTAGTGATACGTGATTCTGCTCCACAGCGTCCATTCCATTGACTTATTAATATGATATCTTTCTGGTTTTTTTCATCTTTCATTGTTTTCCCGTACACAGCGTTAATCATCAATTTGTAAAATAATTTCTCAAACTCATTTTCATCTTGCTTTCCTTTCTCTGTGTTTAAATCCACATAAGATTTAACCCAAGGTTTTTGATTGAATTTCAATGCTCTGTGTATTTTTGTGAGTTTGAGACCATATTTAAGTGCCTGCTTTAGTGCTCCATAATGAATTAATATTACACTGTTTTATGGCTTCTAAATTACTTTTTTCTTAGCTGCCAAAGTAATAGTCTATTGTTTTCTTTTTTTAGTGTGATTTCACCAATAAAGTAAAATGTAACTGAAAAATGTGCTTTAAAACTTATGTTATTGAGAAAATTGAATTTTTTTTCAGTTCGGCTTACTATGTTACCATTCATGTGATATTCAAACAAAAAAGAGGAAATAAAAAAAAAGAATAAATCAACAGACTATATTTATCTCAGCAGGAAATTGCATTCCATTAGTGAATTCTAGTTCACGTACGTAGTACGCCTGCTTTAGAGACGTGCTTCCTTACCGACAAAAGAGAAACGCATGGCGAGTGTGCGAAAGAGATAAATAGACGCGCTCCCTGTGGCCAGATCGCGTGACGAACCATGCATCCTCCTTCACCGACGTGCTCGCTACGTGACACGTGGTGGACCATAAAGGGGGTCCCTGAGTCAGAACATATCGGGGACGGCAGGTGGGGGTACTGTGCGTCAGGAGGTATATTCCAATATGTTAATATATACGATGGGTGATATACTTCCATGATAATACACATTATGCAAATTTATAATATTTTAATATACAATATGCTAATTTACAGTTTTTTTGGATACAGTTTAGATTTTTTTATAATTTCTTGATCACAGAATGATACGAAATTGAAATTTATGCTTGAAGGTTGTAAAATTTTAAATAATTTGTTAATATTTATAAAAAAAGTCTAAAAAAAAGCCTGTTTTGTAAAAAAAATGACGGAAATTTTAGACATATCCTTATGAAGATGGATATACAGGGACTTCTGGGGTCGCTGATTGAGAATTTGAACTTAGATTTTCAAAATTCAAAATGGCGGCTCCAAAATGGAGGTGAAAATTAAAAATTGTTTGAATTTGTTTTTGAAAATTAGTAACAGGGATTTTCGGGGTTGTTGATTAGGAATATGAACTAAAATACTGACAATTCAAAATAGCGGCTCCAATATAGCGGCCAAAATCTAAAATTTCTTTGAATACATTTCTGAAAATTGGTATGCAGGTGTTTATCGACAAAGCCCATGTATTTGTTGTTATCAAAGCATATAACTGGACAACCTATTTGAACCCGTGTGCCATCTTTCTGCTTTCGAGTTACTATTGTCACTTAGATGGATCATAGTAACTGATAGGAAGCAAATGCCTTTTATATTCATCCATTTGATCCAACTAATACCAGTATCAGATGTTTGAAAATCGTATAATTCATGTTTCATTTGTTTGTCAAGCATTATAGATTTAGGTAATTCAGTACAATTTGAACGTATAATTCCGCAAACAACTATTTTGTATACTTTTAGTCAAATCAATAGATCGACGCCGGTGAAAATGTTATCAAAGTATACATGGTGATTTTAACCAACAAGTTTACGCGTCAAATCCTTGACAACCGGTGCTCTTGACAACTGTTCTGATGTCACAATACGGAGAAATATCGTGATTGAAAGAGAAAGTGATGCTTTATCGTTATATACGAAATGACCTCTTGGACTCCAGCACGGATAAAGAAGAATCATAGCGATTGGTGATACCAGGTGAATTCACTGTGAGATATCAGCTGGATACCTTGGCATGGGAAAAACCTATGACAGAGTAGTACGCGAATACTCTTGGGCCAGTGTGTTGTACGATGTCAGAAATTTCACGCAGCATTGTCAAGAGTACCAGAAGTTTAAGATTGCGTAAAAACTCCCTGAGGTCTTATGAGCAAACGTTTGATGGAGCGACCGTGGGTGGTAGTTGCGACTAATGTAGAACTGCCACGACGTAAAAATCGTTTTAAATACTTGACGGTCTTCCAAGACTGTTTTACCAAGTGGGTAGAATTTAAGTCACTGGCGACGGCAGACTAGTCAAGAAGCTATTAAATTTCACACTTATATTTGTCACGTGAGTACGTTGTTGTTTCTTTAAACTGGCCGACATGTTGAGGAACCAGGAAAGGCACGACAAAACAATCTACAAGAAATATGTTATTGCGAATTAAATAAATGAAAAAACTTATTTTTGTCTTATTTGTACGACGATGATGACTAGTTGCTGGATGAAGCTTCCTGGGATTGGAGTGATGGCATTTGTATCAAAATTGACGTTGGCTGATGCAATTTTCGCTTAACAATATTTAAGTTAGATTTACGATATTGAGCGAGTCCACTTTATCTTAACAAAATACGTTCAAGCGCACACAATGTGCGCGGATAAAAGAATGTGAGATATCAAACCTCACAGGACACACCATGTTTTGACGTATAAGAATAGTTGCCTTAGATGGCTGTTAACACGAATTAGCATAGCGCGCTACTAACTTGAAGTGTGTTCATATATGCGAATTGACATGCAAGATCCTTTAATTCATTGTCACGGCTGATCGTTCTTATGAGAATCGGGCGTTCGCTGACAGCATTAATGCAATCACGCTTATTCATGCATGAGGCTAATTCCAGACTAATACGATCAGCCAAACAAGGGTAGGTAACCGGTTTTTATGAAACTTGGCATAAATATTGCTTATATAGTAGTGAACATCTGTACAAATTTTTAGATCATTATTACTGCCGGATCAAAAGTTATAAACAATATAAAAATTTTATTAAAAAATGTTCAAAAATTTATATCTCTGTAACCATAAGAGTTATAAAAACGAATTTAAAAAAAATACATGTAAAAATATAAACTTTGAAATTAATAAATCAAAACTTATTGTTAACAATGACTTAAAAAATTCATATAATTTTTATAAAAAAATTCATATAATTTAAAAAAAATTCTTTTTTATAACTCTTACGGTTACAGAGATATAAATTTTTGAAAAATGTTTAATAAAATTGTTATATTGTTTATAACTTTTGATCCGACAGTAATAATGATCTAAAAATTTGTACAGGAGTTCACTACTATATAAGCAATATTTATACCAAGTTTCATAAAAATCGGTTACCTACCCCTGTTTGGCTGATTGTATTAGTCTGGAATTAGCCATGAGCACTCATTCTATTCAAATGCTGTTGCGACACAACACTCATTATTTTCAAAAATAGGTGAGCACGGAGTTACCCTTATTGTAAAAAATCATTTGTTATGTAATATTATGTAATCCGAATTTCACATCATTGCTACATGATATCACATAACAAACTTGATTTTTTTTCAATAGCGGTTTCAAAGATGATAAAAATCTTAGATCCGTGTTTTCTGAATGCACCATGTTACGCCATTCGTCATTTAACCGATTATGTTTTATTAATTTTTTGCAATAACGATGAAATATTACGGATTACGAATGATACTGGAATTAGATTTCATTTTTTATATTTTTCAAAAAGTATTAAATTCAAAGTGTTTAATGTCATATTCTAGAATGTTATATTCTTATCTATTTTTTATTTGAAATTTGAGTTGCTTTTATATAAATAAATAAAATTTTAAAAGGTTCTATTTTAAATATGTCGATAAAATATTTATTTTATTTTTTCGTAATCCGCTGGCTGGAGTAGCGGCTTACAAAAATTGTTAAACCCGCACCTATATTAGGTTTCTTGAAATGTACATACGATATTATGATATATAGTATTAATCAATTGGCGTGCAATATGATAATAATAATTAAATTTATGTTATTTAAAAACTATGATTTTTGAGTACTAACTTTTAAATATACTCTTTTTCGTAGTTGACTCGATCATGAAATTAGCTATCAATCATGAATCATGTGTTAGGGTGGATCTTTGGTTTTGGTCTTTTAGAAAAAAGCGTACACACACAGACCATAGACCTAGGTCAAAGGAGAAAGGAGCTGATAAAATTCAATTGCTGTTGATTTATTGTGTATTATTATATTTAGCCGGGATATGACAGGCGTAAATATTTAATGAAAATGATGTAATGACGGATAAGTGTAGTAGTTGTAGTGTAAAAATAAACGGCTAGTTGTATTCAAATGATTGTACGTGAAATATTTAGCGCTTATGTTCATCATTGGTTAAAAATTTAAATATTTTTGAATTTGGCAGTTCAATATAAAACCTTTCGTTGATAACTTTGTACACTAAAGTAAATTAAAATTGGCTCAAAGTCAATTTAACTCTAGTTTGTTATTATTTATTAACTAGTATTTAACCTGGAACATTAAACAATTATGCAAATGGACGCTACTACTATACAGTTGATACAAATTCTGGAAAAAACTGTTTCACCAGGTAAGTTTAGTAGTAATAAAATGTGAATTATACGTTTACAGGTAGTATTTATAATTCATGAATGTAAAACCGGGTTAAGAGGAAGATTTAGGAAGAGATTACACTTAACTACTTCTTTAATTGGTAATTCTGATGTATTTTTGAACGAATAAAAATCTTGATAAATGTATATTTAATATGCAGGGCTTTCAACATCTGAAAGTATAAATTGTATTTTAACTAGTAATTGATATTTCATTTTTTAATAATATTAATAAACAATATAATAAAAACTTGATGTGACAAATTTTTGTATTTTTATAAATATATTCTGATAAAATGATAAATGATGTACTCAGTCTTTGAATTGACTAGTTTTTTCTTTTGGAATCAGTTTATTTTAAAAATACTTAACTTATAAGTAATTCGTTAATGTTTTATATTTTCATAAGCACTTATTAATTTATTTGAAACTATCTTTTTATTTTTAGAATGGTATTGTGAGATTTAATGTTTCATTTTTATGAGAAATCAGCGTTATGAGTAAAAAGTAGGATTTAATTATATACAAATCTAAAATCTTGGTTTCAAAAGAATTTAATTATAGCTAATAATTTTTGTCAAATGATTAGTTTTGGTATAACGTATTAGTTACTACATATGAGCTTTTATCTAATTTTTCGAAATATTTAAAATAAATGACATTCCTGTGTTATATTTAAATAATTATTAATGATAATTGTACATGATTGAATCAAGCAAAGTATTTATATTTCAAATTTTCAGAATGATTTTTATTTTCATATTGTTTCTATTCAATATCAATCCTTTATTTAAAAATATTTTTAATTTTCATTAAAAGCTTATTTATTTGATAAGTATTCAAAGATTTCAAAGATTTCATATTTGAAATTAATATAAATTAAAAATAATAATATTAATTTATAGGAATAAAATCTTGATGATACAAACTAATAGCTTATTTTATTTAAATAATACCTTTTTTTATGCTTTTAAATCATGAAAAGGTATGGTTACAGAATTAATATATGTTCATATGAGAATTAGTTGTCGTGTTATTTGGTTTTTACTTTGAAGTATTCATAATAATGATCATAAAGGATTTTAAAACATCTATAATTTATCTTATAGGCTAATAGTTCAATCATAGGATTGGCTCAAGAAATGTTATACCTTTAGGAAAATTTTAAATGCACAGTGCTTATGAAAAAATGTTAGCTTGTTTATACTGGCTCTTTTGTATGTTATAGATGGGAAAATTTCTCTTCTGCATATTAGATGTTGTGTATAATAAAAATCTATTAGATGAAATAAAATGTCCTTTCAATAGTAAAGTAAATTTATATAAATTTATGTATAATTGTAAAAATCAATAATATCAATTAATATATTTGAATAGAGTAGGGTTTTTTTTATTATTGACATTTTTTTACCATGAATGACTGTTCGACCTCAAATAAATTTGACAGGAATACTTTGATTTTTTATATATTTCTCTGTTTTATTCATGTTAATAGGCCATCCATGCTGTAGTGACAATCCGTTTGCTCTTGAAAAATGAAATTAATTTATTGTTTATTAAATCATACTTAATATCTGTTTTTATAAATTTAATTATTATTAATAATCAAATTATATAATATCAGTATCTCAAATAAGTAGCCATGAACTATTATAGTTCATTCAAAAAAATACATAATAGTCAACATAAAAGTACATTTATAGATATTTGTTAATCTTTAGGTGTACATTTTGTGTAGTACTCTTCTTGCAATTGCCTTCACAGGTGATATTGACTATTTATATTGATATCATTTTGATCTACTTAAGCCCTTCTTCATATGGCCTAATGATTTGTGAAAACTTTATAAAATAATGCTTTTATAATAACCTAGTTTTAAATTAACATAGAAAAATCGACTGCTAACTTAATTTCTCTTATTTAGTGTATTTGTTACTCCAATATGTAATTTCCTAATATTATCAATATCAACAGTATATTGATACTAACTTGTTTAACAATTTTTATGTATTTATTTATTCTTTTAGTCATCTAGAGTAATTACATTTATATACACATGTAGCAATGCATGTCCATTTTATAGCAGTAATTGAAATTATTTGTACATAGGTCTAAGAAGTAAAAATAAATAACAATAAAAAAATTATTAAAACTTAATACTATCAATTTTATATCAGTTTATTGTCCTTAAATGTAATTTCTTTTAATCCATTTTGTAATATTTTTGTTAGAATCTTAAGCTCTTTGTATCAGTTTTGGATAGGTTGATAGCATAGTGAATAATTTGTTGCAACATCAAGTACTGAAAATATTTAGAATGTATAATTTTACTCTTGAGAACATAGAGAGGTAATATTTCTCCTGAAAAAATTAGAGAAAGTAATAGAAAATAATAAATTTGTAATGATACTATTTCTAAATTATAGGTTATAATCCCTAGTATATAAATATATCATATTCATTTTGTGTTATTCTCTACATCTGAGCTAACACCAGGTAATTTAATATTAATCTAATATCAGAAAATGTATAAAAAACTGAGTAGCAATTAACAATGCCGCGATAAAATTGACAGTTTGTTGTTATAATAGTACTTTACGCATAAGTTAGTGCATATTCATTCTCCCATTGTATCCATAATGTGTGAATATGCAATGGTGAATTCAAACAAACATAGGTCAATAAAAACAAGAAACTTTATTCCTTAAAAAACCATGGCTTTGCATGTAAAATTATAATTACATTATTATAGGTGGTGGGAGGTAAGGGGCTGCACCCCCTCCCTTCAGAGTAAGAAAAAATGTAAAGATCGAAAAAAATGAGTACTTTATAACATCGCTATCTTAGAATAAAACTAAGAAACGTGACATTAGAGGTTGAGAAGCTTTACAAAAAAATCTTAATGATTTGAGAATCTACAGATTAAAAACCATAGAAAATGGAAAAAAACATTGTAAGAAAATCGAATATCGAACCTGAAAATCATCAGAATTATTCGATGGCAAATTTTTGATGATATGCGTTTACCATATGCTAACGGGTGCGCAAAGGCATTTGCGAAGGTTTATACCATAAACTTTCGTTTCGTGATAAAGCCTTTTTGCATCAGTTACGTATTTATCAGGTAATATTTTTCCGCATACGAGCCGGAAAAAGCGTCGAAGGTGCTAATTGGAGGTTAAAATGCGAAAAAATATAGTATGTCATTCAATATCAATTATGGATACGATAAAGCCTTTGACACAAGTTAAGTAGCTCGGTGCTAATATGAACGGTAAGATACGTAAAGTTTGCTTTACTCCATATCGCTCTTTACGGTAGTTCCTTCGAATAAAATCTAAGTTTAAGATACGTACGCAAAATTTTAGTTCAATAGCTAAAGCAGTTCTGAATAATATATTTAAATTTCAAATCAACTGACTATTTATTTTTCTAGAAATTAATTTTTAAAGTTTAATCAATTAACATGGAGAATATAGGGATTTGTTATATTTCTCATAAATCTCTATTATTGTTTATGCATAAATTGTTGTATTTTTAGAATAATTTTCTTAAATTTTTTCGTACAAAATAAATTATGATTGACCATTTAATGTCAGGATAATTGGTTTTTTATAACGTCAATAATGTACAATTTCACTTGAATAAATCAATGTGACAACGTCGCACCAAATTTTAAAAAATGTGCGCGAAAGTCGATTCTTCAAGGTTTAGTAATATAAAAAAATTTTTTATCCGTCAGGAATTATAGCATTATAATGGACTTTTTAATAAATTACGAAATACTAGATGTTTAACGAAGAGTAAAGTAAAGAATATAATAAATTTGGTATAAATTATGATTCTTTCATTATCTAGTTTTTAAAATAGAATTTATTCAAGATACACGAATAACGATTTTAAGTATCGTAACATTGATTCAGTACATAATATTCAAGATTATTATAATTTATACAAATAATTTATCTTATTATTAATTTTCAAAATCTAAGCTTATTATAACTTCCACGTGTAATTAAGATAACTGTGCAAATGAACAGATTATTTTAAAAACATGCATAATATGAATAAAACCATTAAGATGTTTTCTCTAGTTTTTCTATGTATCTTAATTTTGCTTTTCTGCCGTTGCTATTATTTGTTTCTCTTGATTTACACAAGCTTTTTTCAAACCAGCACACTGATTCTTCTTTCTTAACCTATGTGACATTGTGTATTTGTTTATTGTCAAAACTTAAAACTCTGTTAACGGTTATATCATCCCACCGCGGGAGCTGGCGTGCACTGTGCAATAGCGATCACGACGCGACATTACCGATATTTCTAATTCTACCTTAACGCATCTTATCTCTTCTTATCACATTTGATCATTCGAGCTTCGGGGAACGTACCAAAGGTTGTTAATTTATTCAATCTATTGTTTTTCGAGTACGTTTCGATGTTAGGCTAATTATTTTATTGAGTTGAACCAATTGTATCGTCAGTAAGTGCAATTAATATTTATGTGTTTCAAATTGTTATTGCATCAGCATCATTGTTAAAATTTTGAGATCTATAACATTCAAGGATGAGAATTTATACAGTACGTTTAATTGAGATAATCATGGTATCTGTTTTAACAAATATCTTGACTTTATTTATACTTTATAGAAAGCGAGTGAGAAATGCTAAGTGTAGGGTCAGTGAGAAATTGGCTCATAAGGGGTATAGTACTCGCTTATATAGTCGCTCTTTAGTTGTATAATTGAGATTTAATCGTCGTATGTTTGTCTGGCAAGTTCAATAAATGTATTAATAATTTGGTTTATATTATTTGTGCTTTTAAATGATTTACTGTTTATATTTTACCTAATTCGTTATTTTGGAAAATGATTCAGTTCACGTTACTCTTGTATGATTATGACCGGTGTATGGTCCCAGGTTAAATCTAAACTAGAAGTTGCTTTAAAATGGGGTTTACACGTCTAAAAATGAGAAATCAATTAAGTCTGGTATTTTTCAATAATCAATTAGGTATTTTTAAATAATATCTACTGGTAAAATGAGTTTCCGATACTAGCATTACATCTATGTCTTCAAGGATACGAAATGTTGTAATTTCAAGTTTCCTGTGACTCAAGCCATTGATGTTACAAATGACTACTTTTATTGAGTTTATCATTATTCTATTTATTGATAAAGACGGTGAGTAAGTTGAGCACATGACCCATTCTATTCGTGATTTTTTTATATTGTACGTTCTATTTTATTAATATTGTAGCTTGTTTCGGCATTAATAAGATTTAGTTGATTTTAATTTAGTTTAGTTATATCTACCTTTTCTATTGCCTTTAAAGAGTTATTAGTATCAATAGTATTTATACTTAATGTATTAAAGTTAATTGCAAGACTGCCTACGGTTAATCACCTAAGTACTAACAATACTACACTTAACTGCATGCTCATTGTAGATATTAGCCTTAATAGTTTGAGCGTATGTTAGGTTGTTTTCAACTGTTCTAAATATCTTCTATATCAACGCCGGATATATTTTTTGATGGCGCTGCTATCACGTTGGGGACCCTTGTAGCTTGCTGGTTGATTATCTGCGTAATTTTAGCACAGCACCTGTTCTGATTTGCTCTTTCACTAGTATTTATGTATGTTGTGTTGTTTGTCGTACTTGACACACACTGTTTTCTTTGTTACTGTAGTTTATTATGTGTCCACATCCCTGATAATTTAAAAATTATGACATCTCTTGAGTCTTTCTCAGTAAATCGTCTAAAACAAGTGTGTTCAGTAATGTGATGAATCTTATATTTTTTTGTATTATTTTAACTGACTGCTATTCCGATGATGAAGAGTGGTGTAAATAGTTCGGGTTTATTAATGTAGATACTTGAGATATTGATAACTTTGTGTTTATTTTCTTCTATTGACAGTTTCAGGTCGATTAGATCTACTGATGAGAGTATTCGTCAGAATACGACTTTTTATCCCTTGTCCTACTTGTATTGATATGTGTAGAACTGGGCACATCTCTAAATTAAACTTCTTGATTTTCGTCATCACAATAACGAATGTGTAAAACGGTGCATTATCTAAATGAAACAAAACTTTCTTTTTCGTTAAATGCGGCCGTCTTTTTTATTTCATCACTCAAACTCTGCAATAAATTTGTTTAATACTCGACAATTTTTTACCCCTTTTGAAGATAATTAATAACAATTATCCCACGCGCATCTAAAAGAAACTGACTACATGATCTTGCCTGCAGATGGAATTTTCTTTTTTTTGAGCTGATTTACTCCTTCCAGTCAATTGTTTTGACGGTTCTCTCGTCATAGGTTTAAAGTGATGCACCCGCGTTCTTTTTGCGATTATGAGTCGACATAAAAATTCTGTTTTATTATTGTGATATTTCGTCAAGCACTGGTATGAAACATCCTCATGACGATGTTTTTGTTGAATTGTGAGTAAACGCGGTACACATCTTATGCACAGCTTCTTCATGTCCAAATTTTCAGTTAGTATACGATGTACAGGATTTTTTTAAATACATATCATGTCTGTCATCGTGTGTAATTTTATTTGACGATATTTAATACCATTTTGTGAACTTCTTCATCGTTTCTGACCTTGTCACCTCATTTGGTCGATCATAGCGATGTTGTTTTTGGCAGTTCATAAGTCCTTGTTTATACTCTGTTACACAATATTTTACTGTTGTTATCAAAGGAGCAAACTTATCCAAAATGGAATCTAGCTTCACTTTGATATCGATTACACTAAGATCTTTCAAATAAAAATATTGTATTACAATTATCAATTTTGTAAATTTTTATGAATTTACTAAAAACGTTTACTAGTGATGATAGCCAAACAAACACTAATTAACATAGCATTGCGAAACTTTAAAATTGAGCTCTATAAGATTCGAATTTTCTATTATAGTCATTCCTTTCTAACAACTATTAGCTATACGTCAGATCGAGTGCTTATGGGACTACCCTCTTAAAATATTGCAATGCTTATATGTTGTTTGAACGAATAAGAAAAGCCAATGTCTACGTACTTTACAGGCGTTAACAAACCATCATCGTTGTCAGAGATAAATAAATAAAATTCATCCATTCATTTTAAAGTTGGAATATACCGTTTGAAAGGTCACCCTATACATGCCGTTGTTGAACTATCAACAATAATATATGATAGTATATTTGGGGTCGTAGATTTTAAGAACGTTTCACCGTTTTTTTTAAACTAAAAGCTTAATGAAAAATCATAAGCCAGTCTTATACAATATCTATAACTATGACAATAAACACACTTATTTGGCCCTTCTTACCAGCCAAAAAATAATTATAGGGTCATTAGAGGGCTGCATCGATTGATTTATGATTATTTTGCAAAATAGGAGAAGAAGGGTATAAACATTGAATCCCTTGCGGCAGGGTAAATATGTGACCCAACGCTTCGCTATTAAGTATCACATAATATACGTCAATTTCGATAGTGTTAGATTATTTATCTTCGTTCCTACACTCCGTACCTTCGATCCTAAAGTGTATAATCTTTCAAATGATTATTACTTGCATTAATTACGTGGCTTATTATTTGCAAAATTATGAGTTTTACGAAAGCGTGTCAGTCAAATTCAAGAAAAGAGGTCAATTGGTTTTCGTCGACATCCAGCATTGTAATTGGTCAAGCATCGAAAACCACGAAAATTTAAAAGTATTCAAATTATAATTATACATAATGTTTTTATTATCCTGATCAATTATTTAAATAATATTAGTTGTAATTTTATTTCATATAATAATAATTCTTTTTTTAATCTGATTATTTCATTTTTGACATTGTAAAAATTATTTAATCAATTTCTTTCTTCCTCTTATAAAAAGCTAATGTTATATAGGTACAATAAAAAGCTTCAGGGTTTAGGTTATAGTTATTTATTTGTATATTCATGATACTATGTACAATATGTGTAAATAGTCTTAAAACGTAATGAAAACTATTAAAAGATAAGTTGAAATGGTACTTATTCTTCTTGTTTACCAACTCTAACGTACACGATTTTCTTCCTTCGTGGTGATGGAAACTATAACGGAAAATTTTCATACTTTCGCACATCATTACTGCCAATGTCCTTATTATCTCTGTCACAAAAGATGGAAAGCATGTGTCGTTCTAAAATTAATCGTCTAGATGTCATTAAGTTTAGGGCACTAGACAATGTCCACACTGTTCATATGTGGACATTGTGAACATGGCTCCCGAACGAAAGGTGATAGAGGTACATCGACCCAGGGACCTCAGGAGGATTAGCATGTAAATTCTAGAGGTTTAAGCGCCAGTCTGATTTGTTTGGGCCATTACACCAAAATAAATCCATTAATCTATAAGGATAGAACGAACTTCTTAGACAGTTATAAAACCATTATGGTAGAAGAAATGGCAGATGCTATCACCACTATTCAAGATCACATTTAACATAACTTGAAGGAAGCTCTCAAAATGCGTCTTCATTACCGACCATTGTGTGAAGATAGAAACGTGTGCTTTTCTTTCACACGAAAGAGATAGTGTGTCACCTTTACGGTTGGGAACGATTCGATAAAATCGAACTATACCATCAAACACTTAGAAATTATTATTGATAATTACTTGTCATATTAAGAACATCTGAATGCAGATCTAAGGTCGTCGTACATGATTGGAGTGTTGGCATACACCGTGTCTGATACCGGAGGATGGAATGAGCTACAACAATTCCTTTTGTTTTAAATGATGAGATAATAATTTGTTACATAATTACGATTTGATTTGGTGCTTCCAATAACTATAGGGTTGCAGTTTGGCAAGCCTGCAGGATAGTCATATTGAGAGTTACTTATATAATGTCAATCATTGTTTTTTATGTAATCGTGGGTAGATCTTAACCCTGATCAAGCCGTTATCAGGAAAGTGAACAATGAACAGCGCGAAATAGTATATTCTGGGTGAATTGCCTTAACAATCATTTCATTTGCAGTACTAGTATAATTTAGGAGTTCTGTTTTAATATTTTCTTAACATGACAATTGACATAATCTGAACAATTCATATTTTCAAGATTTTAATGTGTATAGATTTCAGCTTTATAATAGAACTATTTTAATTTTTGATATAATTATGTATGACAATCAATAGATATTTTTTTAAAGTATTATAATTTTTGTATGGCTTTATACGTACTGTTATAATTATATATTTTCTGTAGTGATAACGTTTTAATTTTAATTGAATACTTATTCAATTTTTAGACATTTTCAATGTTTGTTGCAAATACGAATTGTTTAATTAATCTCATTTTATCACGTTTTAATTGTTACAACTAGTTTTAAAAAATTAGAGAATAATTTAAAAAATTTATTCTCTGTTAATTGATTCATTTAAATGTTTTTAAATTGGACCTTAACCTAAGACTAGCAACTTATCTTTTAATAATGATAAAGTTCTATAGTCAAGTCGGCGTTGAAAACATGCTCAGTGATTATAATGAATTGATATATTGTGTCAGAAAAAAGTTTGTTTTGTTGTTGATATCTTTGTCTGTGAATTGAACAACTAAGTTTCAATTGAACTTGACGAGATTACTTTCAGACCTAATGTGATCACATTTCAAAAAAATCAATAGTTAAAGTAACTTCGATTGGTTAGAATTTATATATTAACTGATATGATTTTTATTTACTTGACTGTTAGAAGGGGATTCTATTACATTCACTAGACATGAAATTTTTTAATGCCTACTCAAAGGGGCGGGGGGGGGGCTATAGATATCACACTTTGTAAAAATCATGGTATTTCATTATAGTATATTTTATTCTATACAGCTGTCAGTTATTAAAAAAGCATATACAAATAAGCGTAGGACTTCAGTCTTTCAATTTCTAGACCTATAAGCATATAAACTTTTTATGAAAACACTCTCCGTATATGTATTTTTTTTATTTGCAGTTACAGGTTATGGCATACCGCTTTACTACTATAGTGTTAGAGTAGATAGATATATAATGATAGCTGATTATCGACGTCGACGTAAAATACGCTAATATCGATGTCAACGTAAAATACGCTACTGGTATATACACTGTAAGTATAAAGTGTATATTACATACAAAACCTGAGAAGACAATCTTTAGAAAACCACAAAACTAACTATGTTAAATGTTTTATCTCGAAATAGTAACTTTTTCAAAAGTTTACCAATCAAACTGAAACTTTTTTTAAATGAAAGATATTTAATTGGGCTTTCGATTTCATTAATAGAATCAGTATGTGATGTATGGAATGTTTGTTCAAGGGAAGTTTGTTCACTTAGAGAAGTGAACCAAAAAATAAAGTTTTCGAGGAGGGAAATCAGCTTGGAAATGCCATCTTACTGTATAACGGATACGCCGGCCAGCAAGCTGTGGGGCTACTTTGTGCCTACTCACCTGCGGTTTTCGACCCCTATCCTTGATAATATTTGACACCATTCTTTCAAATTCTTAATTTTCTAAGTAGTTGTATGTATCAAAATGATTGTGTTATTCATGCATTATTGTATGTATGATGTCCTATCTGGTTATTGGAGTGATACAATTTGAATGTTTATATACATATATATCTCATGCTATATATGATAAGTTATGAAATTTATTGTAATTTTGTATATTGCAGAATCATACCTAATTTAAGTCTGGTTTATACCGAATGATTCTAGCTTATAGGAACAGATTTTCGTGACAATTGTCAGTGCAACACGCAGTCGATTCATTAACCGCATTTATAAGCCGTTCGGCACATTGAGGAATGAGTTGGATTTCTTACATTCGATGAATAATATTTTATCGTATGTCAAAAAAAGATTCAACAACGACCCTCATGTCATCTATAAATAAAGTGTGAATACAAACGCATTGATATGGCAATAAAATGATGTAATTTAAGTATTTCAAGTTGAAAAAGGTTAGAAGAATAAACGAAAGTTCAATAAAGATGATTTATGAATCTATAAATAGGCGAACAAAAAAACAAGCAAGAGAAAAAAAATTTGGAAAACGAGTGATTCAAATAAATACGAATAACATGTGTTCAATCATCGAAAAAACGAAAAAATTTTAACAAAAATCAATTAGGAATAACAATTTCACACAAGAATCATGCGAAAAGATATATCTGTTTGCGTATTGTCGATGAAAATTAATAAACGATTTATCGGTTGATTGATGAACGAAGAGCTGAGAATTAATTAACTAACTAATACAGATTTTTTTGTAATATATTCTACGAGAGTGCATCAGTATATTTTATAATATATTCTAATAATATTGAATTTTAGTTCACATGACGAAATTAGAGGCTTTAATTTTTAAGTATTAAAGTCGATAAAACAGTACATATTGATTTCATATTGATTTTCAGTTAACTAATCGATTGAAATAAATTCTATTATGATTCTAATAATTCCATGCATCTATGTTCGTTGGAATATAGAATTACAGGTGGTTGTAATTTAAATAAAATACAAAAGGTTTGTTATTAAAAGTAGATGTTCGAGATTTTTTATGCATCCTAATCATGATCAAGTCATTAGCAACTGTGAATAAAATGGTATTCGTCTTTGGCTTTTTCTTTACTTCTCTTGTTTTCTGATATGACTAATATTAATTTAGTGATAGGACGTCGCAATTCGAAATGGGTGATGCAAAGAACTATCACATGAGGCAATTCATCATTACCATAGTGTATGTTAGTAACACCAACTAAACGTCCTTGAGCTGGTGAACTATTTTTATTAATAATCAGAATAAAATTGTTCTATTTAATTAGGATTGATAACCATATATCAAAAGATAAGTTGGCGTCAGAAAAGTAATATCGTAAGGATCAGTATTTTCCTAGTATTGTATGCTGAACTTTCAGCGGTGGTCTAATCGATTTGTATGATAATTGCAATTCTTCATATTAATTATTTATTTATTATGTCGATGTTTTTTTTGGATGATTACGGGTAGCTATATTAATATTATGAATGTTGAATTTGCTTGAACATGGAATGTATATACTATATATTTTGCAATAAAACTTCTGCACTGTTTAGCCTTATTTTGAATGTTGTTTCAATTAATTCTTAATATGTGCTGGTGTACTAAAAATACGCATAATATAATGCCGCTGATTGGATGGCATTATATTATTTACAATATTATATTGAGAATATTTTTACAATATTATATTGAGAATATTTTTACAATATTATAAAAATTATAGCGTTCTAGTAACTAAATCTCTTCTTTTAATGTGTTTTCATTATTTTCACTGTAATATCATCGAGCCATTCTTAGTTTCTTCTTCAACACTGATACTGTTCAACTGAATTTTAGGATATTTCTGTAAAATAGCAGTTATACAATACGAAAAGAATTGAAAATTGAAAGTGACAATTAAATTTCAATTATTTTAAAATTTAAATTACTTAATTCGGATTTCCATCTAATCAATCCTATTTAACACCACTAATAATTAGATTACACTGAAATTTATAGTATTCAAACTATATCATTAATTGCTTAAAAATTATTAGAATACATAAAACTTGACGAATATAAGAAAAATTGAACAATTTCAACATACTATCCAAAGATCTAAATAGATTAGAAATGACCACTTACATATACACACACTTGTATGTATTTCAAACATGTTCAAGAAATATCATTTTTATAATCAGCGACTACGAAAACATAGAAAAATATAAGTTATAATTGTCGTGGGTAGTGTAACCGGTATGGAGCATAAAATATCATTATATTGACAGTATATGAATTGAGAAACTTTATTACATGTAGTGTCATTCATATAAAAGGTTAATAGATTTGAATATCATTTTATTTTTATAAATAGTTACGTATTAGAAAATTACAATAAAAACAATATTTTATACGAAATATTACAAATAATACACATTAACGAGTTTTTGCTTATTTTTAATTCGTTTAATGTTTAATTCGCAGAATCATTCTTTTCTTAAGAATACATATTTTCGATTTTTCATCATTGGGTAACTCTGTAATCATAGTATTCCATATGTTATTATTATTAGTAGTTTTTTTTGGGAGATTCTACAAAAGTAACAATTGGTTTTTGATAACTGAAATTTGAAACAAATGGTTTCGAACTAATCTTATTAATGTATCTTAAAAATGCTGCATCAACAGTGGTCCCATATTTAGTTTTAGGTTCATATTTGTCATTATTTAACTCTAATTCAAATTCTTTTTCTAAAAAATTTATTAATTCTAATGATTGAATGGATAATAAGTAACATTATCCAAGTTTTAATTACCGACCCTCCTATATCTTGAGAATACTTTTATTACATAAATGAATACTCAATATCAATTGATATTAATTTCCACATAAGTTTGTGAGAATTACATCTTGGCCAACAGACTAATGTTCATTACACACGAATAATCAAATTCAAACATATTTGACTTTAACATGACGTTCACTCAGACTTTCATAGGTCAAGCGAACCTCGGATTAAAATTTATTGACCTCGAAAATATATATCACTGCTGGTCTTGTTTTTTAATATTTATATACTAAATGGCTATTTTGAGTTTAACGCAAAAAAGAACTAGAAATGGTTCAAAGTGTTTTGTATTTATGTAATAAAAGTATTATAAATGTTATGAGAGTATCTATAATTAACACTTAGGTTATGTTACTTCAAAGTTGACATTGAAACCTTTTGATAAAATGTATGGTGACGGATATAAATAGTCGCCAAATTTCTTACAGCTTCTTTCACTGTAGCAATATAATTTTTTGTGTAAAAATGCAATATTTTACATTTTCTGATTGGATGATACGTAAACAAGAGTAACTTCTTTAAAATCGTTTATACTGAATTGGTTTTTAGTCAAACACTCGTATGAAATATCCTCACGCAGATGTTTTTGCTAGCGCGTGCACTTTTATTCGGCGGTATCTAATACAATTTTGTGAATCTTTTTCATAATTTCTGACGTTGTCACCTCATTTGGTTGATCATTGTGATGTTGTTTTTAGCAGACTATACAGCAATCTATGTATACGTTAGATCATGTACTGCTGGGATTACCCTCATAACTAACAATCCTGTAGCAACAATAATTATTAAAAAAACAATGCCTTTAAGAAGAAATAATGATGATATCTCTTTAATGCTAATTAAAATAATTCAGATAATTCTAGTAACAATGTTATCTGGACTAAGGTGTTCATTAAACTACAAAAAAAATTAATGCGATTGAATGCCTCTTGAACATTAAAATCATTACTGTCATAACTAACAGGAATTGGTTACATTATGCCAATAAGAATTATTGTTTTGACATGGACAATCCCATTGCATTTTTTATTCTATATCAACTACATTTATCGGTAGGCCAAAGAAGGCCAAGGTGGATCTCCCAGGATTTAATAGTCCCCAAGAGCAGTTATCGGATTAAGCAATAAGAGAGCAGCTGTGCAACGCTTTCATGAGGATTAGTGACGAACATATTGTCGAACGGAAAGGACGCATGTACGGACGGTCGCGACCTGGTATTCAGAATATTTAATTTACCGTAGTACGTCAGTAGTACAACAGTCTCGTAGCTTAGCGCTTGAATCAAAATAGATCACTGCGGCTCTGTAATTAACAAGATTGCGTTTTCATGATGTATCTTTGGACCGTCGATTTTTTAGCGCAATTTGGAAACGCATTGTTCTCTAGTTCTCACAGCCATAATGTAATGGCGTAACGTCTTTCAATCTTATTTAAAGTGTATATTCACTTCCTAACATCTAAAGTATTTACTTACTTAATAGAGAAAATTTATTATCCTTGTACATTTGACGGAATAAGGATTAATCTTGCAACGTGCACAAATATTAATAAATAATTAATTCAATATAATATGACGTTCAACAGATATTTAAAACCTAAAAAAAACTATAAGAAAAATTATAAAAGAATGTTTATCTAAATTAAATATTGTGCATCAATCGTCAGTTTCAATTAATTTCTGATTAGATACATAGTGATGGAAAAATATCTGACTAAAATTAAATCAAATAAATGATGTTCTAAAAATTGAATGGAAACACGTTGACCACGTTATATGGTAGATTATTTTAAAATGTAGAAAGTTGGTATTTGGGTGCAGAGAAAACTCATAGCATCTGTTGAAGTTTCCGGTCCATGAAAGAGATCACAACATTCAGCGTTTTTAATACACCAGTACATATTAAGAATTAATATAAAATATTATATAATAGCACATATACAGATTCTACATAAAATAATGTTTGAAAAACCTATATCGAATAATAAGAGAGAGAGAGAGAGAGAGAGAAAGAAAGAGTAAATATTAAAGGTGCATATAATGAAAATCGTTACGCTTGAGTAGAATATACACATATATGTATATAGTAGTCTATATTATATATTTATATACGACGGTAGTGCCGGAAACACGACCTTACGTATACATAATGATTGTTGTTCCAAAGGAATGATTTTCGTAGTAATATCTTTATAATGTTCAATAAACTGACTATAAATTGAACGACAAATGGTAGTTAAAACTTACCCTTCGAGTCATTGTAATGTTATGTATATATATACACGAAAAAACAGAATAATATTTTAGTATTTTCTGTTTTATCTGACGATTTTGTTAATCTGTTTTTTTTAAATGATGCAATTCCAATAAGAATCAATATGAACCGTTTTAAATTATTATTATTCCAGCCATAGCAGTTCCAAAATAACCATTTTGCATTTTTCCATGCACGTATATATATATATGGAACAATAAAAATATTAATAGATTATTATATATAACATAATATTTATAATTGTATTTTTTTCGAGTATGTAATGTTTGAAAATATTTTTAAATCCCATGATTGTTAGGGCAAATTCGATGTTTTTCCTTTGTAACTTCTACTTTTATTTGTAATTTGTACAATTGTATTTTTAATAACTATTTTATTATTGTTAGAAAAAAGAAAAAAACCTTTGATGCACATACGTTTTCCATTAGAATCACCAATACATTGTATTTTCTTTTTTTTTTAATCTTAGGTGTCTCATATGTTTCTTTAGAATGGCTTTTGATTATTGATCTACGTATGTAAAAAGCATCCTCTCTATGGGATTCGTGTGTGATGACGTTTAAATTATTTAAGTACACATCAATCAGTTATAGTACACATATGGCACAGTGCACACAGTGCTAGCATGTATAGAGGTTGGTTAATTTTCGTAGTTAGCCGTGCTGATTCCTTCATATCGCCTGTTATTTTCTCTCTTTCTGGCCCCAAGTCAAATGTGGTTGATACCGCTCAATTGTGCATTATTAGGTTTTATTCCTATTGCTGGCCATGATTACTAAATCGTTTGAACGTTTCATCCTGGTTTTAAAAGCAAGTGTACGATTTTTCTAGAATCAATATTCATACGTGTGGGTTCTTTTTTTGGGAGAGCGAAATCATCAAAAGACATCTTGTGTTTAAATAATGTCGAATACACATACACCTGACGACTAAAGTACATTCACGACTTTAATCACTCATCGGAATTCCTTATCTGTATTATTTCAGCAAGGTCTAAAATATAGTCTAATATATTTGAACGTCAGATTCAACGTTTTAGTATGTATATAAATACGATACTTTTTGCGGTTTAAAGAATACGTATGAGTATATATTTGTGTGTTTATAATATTTGGATACCAACTAACGAAATTAATTTTTTATCTACTTTACTAAAATGATCGATTTTTTCTATCAAATTTTCAAGCTTTTAACAGTTTGTTATACTCTTCAACTACTCGTAATATACCATTCTAAAAATGTATTATGTTCAAGTATTATCTATCATTATTTTAGAGTAAGAAAATATTATTGTTATAAAAATGTTTGGAATTCATTAAATCCGACTCACTAATTATGTTATTATTTCAGATAAAAATGAATTGGAGGCCGCCCAAAATTTTTTAGAACAAGCAGCTCAAACCAATTTAGTAAGTATATAGTAAACTTGACGCTAGTAACAAAGACAAATGGATTTTTTTATATAATTATATTAGCAGTAAAAACTAATTTCCCTGGCGAATCCCTTGCCTTTAAAAAAATTTAACATTTTTATAGTGACAAACGTACATTATTTATTTAATTTTTAAGAATTTTCTAATCTTTTATAAAAAAAATTGATGGCCTGGAAAATGCAATAAGTTGATTCGTTGTCTGATTTCCTAATCATAGTTAATGTTATGGAAATTATTTAAATTTCTGTTTGCCAAATATGTTTTATTTCGCTATTGCTAATATTACAATATTATTTGAAGGATATATATGTTGTAACAATCAAATTTATGAATGTATGTTTGATTGAGAGCTTTTAGATTAACACATAGGCGATTTGTAATATACCATCTCCTTTATTTGTTATTTTTCCATTTGTACAAAATGTTGCTAGTCTTTTTGATAATTTTGGAGGAGAGGCTTTCTCACTCTACTCTCGTCAATAGTCTCTGTCTAAAACTCTCAACCACAACACATGAGGATACACACACACACACACACACACTACAATGTTTATAAAATATCTACTGAATAAATCATGTATTAAGAGAACATTACATTTTAGAAATAATAAATTAGTATATTAAACGTAATAATTTGGGTTTATTAGTTGGGGTTGTAGATCAACCAAAACAGATTCTCTATGAAGACAATCGTACCCGAAATTTAATTGGAACGAAGTTCCTTACCGTACGTTGGGGGAGGGAAGCTAATTAGAAAAAAGTTAATCATCAAAAAGAATACGTTACAACTGAGTGAATAAAAGAATAGCGATAACTTCCCATTCCCATTGTCGCGTTCCTCCTCTCGCAAAATTGTTTCACTACATTATCTTCGTCTTCTCTCTTTTTCTCCCTGTTCTTCGATTTATCTATCTATCTGTCTTTCTGTCTGTTTCTTACTGTTCTGATGTATAAACAGTGGAAGTATGACTTAATGGTGTGTTTAAAATTTTAAAATAAATGTAACTTTATTACAATCGCATGTTCTGCGACACATTTGAATTTTTTTAGTTCTTATAAATCTAATTAAGCCCTAATACGAAGGCAGTTTGTTATCTACAATTTTTTGAATTAAAGAAATCTTTTCGGCAAGTAAGTGTTTCATTATTCAATATTATTTCCTATAAGCTCCATACATTTATTCCAGTGTCTTTTCCATATTATCACTCCTTTAAATAATAGGTTTACTGAATGCCCTCATGGTAAGCGTTTATTTCAATGATGATTTCTTAATTCACCCGAATCTTTTAGCGCCCAGTAATTTCTTTTAGTTTGGAAACAGGAAGTAGTTACATATTTGGAGAATATGTTAGATGGAGTAGCAGTTCGCAGCTCAATTTACGGATTTTTAAATTAATGATAACACTCCATTCATACAATATGTCAATTTGTGCTGCTGCATTGTCTTGATAGAACAGCAAATTGTTAACCAAATATGATCGTTTTCGCTTTAAATTGACGTTGAATCTGTTCAAAAGCTGTGAATAATATTCAACGGTTATTGTTATATCCTTTACAAGGAAATCAATGGGAAAACCTCTGATTTTTGGTGCAAGTTCACCTGAAGAAATTCATTTATTTCCTTTATTACTACTGTTATTGATTATGACAGCTTGTAACAATCTTCATGATTTATGCTCTATGAAATGTAGTTCGTATAGCATCGAAAATACAATGTTCACCCATCTGTTCTTGCAATAATTAAAATCAAAGAATTAAATTTCGACTTGCTTCTTCATGCAACCTATTCACCACGTTTGGTCCCTTCAAATTATTTTCTATTTCCAAACTTGAAAAAATGGCTTGCTGGCAAAAGATTTGTCAACGATGAAAAGGTGAAGGCTGCTCTTAATAACTATTTTAAGAAGCTCAACGATTCATACTATAAACAAAGTATTGACTCTATCGAGCATCGCTGGGAAATGTGTATCGAACTAACAGGAAATCATATAGAGTAATAAATTTATTTTTCCCCAAATGTTTTTTCATTGTTCATTTCATTGTTATGTCGAGTATTTCTAGAGTTATCCTCATATCTTTAAAATCTCATTAATTAATTTTAGCTCTTGAAGTTTTTGTATTTAACAAGCAAGCTGCTTGTTCGTTTTTATTGATAATGCGTTAAATGGTACATCTTTTTACATAATTCTAGTGTGTCCTTATGTTCGTAAAATATTCTTTTGTAATCATTTAATAGATGCATAATTATTTTTTCTCGTTTTGCTCATTAAATTATTTTTCTACTATTCTTCTGTTCATCTATTTATTGACTCAAATCGTTTCTGCCATCTTTTCGTTTTGTCTTATACATTTTTAACGGGAAATGTTAAAGATAAATGTGAAATATTGGTTAAACAAAATTCTTACTAAATTTAAAGTAATTATATAAATACTCGTCGGAAAAATGTGAATGGATGTAATGTCGTGGCCATAGGAGGTTTCGTTTTGAATTATACAACAGAATACCAAGATCAGGTATAAGCAAATAATTGGATTGGGAAACAAGTAATGATTTATCCATTTACAATTTACTTGAAAGGGAAAGAAAAAACTGAAGAAGAGAACTTCATTGTATTTGTAGAAAGTATAAAAGTATTTTTAATTTTTCGTTATAAATTTTTTCAAGAAAGTAAAATTATTAAGCAATTTTTTGTATTTGAAAATAAAGTTTTTAACATTTTATTTTACAGTATATACAAAAAAAATCTTTAAAAAAACATTCAGATTTTTAGTAGAAAGGTGCATTTATAATGGCATTATATTTATAATATAGAGAAAACTAATTACGTTGTACAAATATTTGACAAATAAATAATTATTAATATTGCTACATATTTATGATTGATGTAATACATTTTGCTTTACTAGATTAAATATCAAACATTTATTTTGTTAACTTTAATATTTTAATACAATATTCAAAACATTTGTTGTAAAATTTTAGGATGTTGTATAGTTTTATTACTATATGACATATAGTATATAATGTATATTGTATATTCATTAAATACGAAAACACAATATCATTTTAGTGTTCATACTTTTATATGTAGTGCTTTAATTAATGTATTAACATAATATTAATTTCAAAACAGTACTAAATGTGATATACAATTTTAAATTCAGGAATCTAAAATGTATCATGTAAGTTATACAAATTGCGCAATCAACCGGAATCTTTACTAAGTGTAATTAGTAGTAAATATTATATGCCCATATTTTACGCACTATGCATTTAGTTCATAGGTTTCAGATACTAACAAAAATTTATTTTTGCTAGAGCTCAAAAATTTAGAACAACAAAAAGTGAAGCTTTAGTTAACTCTGTTTTATCTGTTTTCTCATCTAGCTTCACTCGAAGTATGAATATTACTGCGCATCTATATCTTCTGGGAAATTTGCATTTAATTCAAGTGTCCCAGCTTCATTTTAAACGATATATTTATTCTACTTTACGAAAAACATTTTTATATTTCGGTACTGATTACGTCCGTGAAAACTTACGAATTATCAAAACTAAAAACACCATTTTGAAAGGTCAGAGTTGTATTTTATGGTAGTCTAACAGGATTTATTTGCAGTCATGCCACCGTGAAAAAAAGAAAAATCTAGTGTTTTTTACACTTATAAACTAAGATACCTCAAAAACTTGACGTAATGAGCAAATTTTTGACTCAGATTCGGATTCAACATAAAAAATTACATCGGAAATGACTCATGGTTAACCAACAACAAAACCTTATAGATCTGTGTTATTATTTATATTTTCCAAATGTTTTCGAAAGTACACAAATTTTACCTAGATACAATATTAAATTGTTTCCTATAATAAGGAATAATTTACAAGATATAAAAAAATGCATAATGTATTTTTTTAAATTATATACGATAATAATAATTGCTATTGATGCATAGGTCAATCAAAACAATGATCAGCACTTGCATAAATATCGCGCTTTATATTCTTGTTCTCGGAAATGATTTACATTAATTAATATAGTTCGGGCACCGCATAGCAAACATAAACTTGCTTTTTCTTTTACAATTATTCAATTATTAATTTAAAAAATATAATTAACTATTATATGTAGCAGTTTGGAATAAATGTATTATACTACAGTTCATCTAAATTATAAGAATCCAACTGTTTGATGGTTTTATTAATGTCATACAGAAAATAGATATAAATCGGAATATATATTATTAAAAACGTAAAGTATAAGATGGCGAGGATGCAAGAATGATGAAAGTGTTTATATCATTTTATATATTTATAGCATGAATTTATCCGAAGGCTTAGTGGAGTACTGATTACTGCAGCTGCAAGCCCGGTTGCTCGGATGGCTGCAGGCCTACAATTGAAAAATCAACTCACCTCAAAAGATTTGACTTTGAAATCACAGTATCAGCAAAGATGGTTGGCTTGTCCTGTAGAAACCAGAGAATACATTAAAAAAAACGTAAGCACATTATATAAATTATGGATTTTATTTAATTTATATTTATTTATTTAATTAAATTACTAATAGTATGTTTAATATTTTACATAATTATTTTCGATTTATTTTCTTAATCCTTTGCGGCATACATTTTTCAGGGGAATGAATTTTCATGATAATTGAGATACAGGAGTTTTTAGGGTCGTTGATCACGAATTTGAACTCGAATTCTGACAATTCGAAATGGCGGCTAAAATTTAAAATTTCTTTGAATATATTTCTGAAGATTGGTGTACAGGGGTTTTTGGGGTTGCTGATCTTGAATTCCATATGGCAAGTACTTCGAATATTGACATATAAAAAAATATAGGGAATTCATATGAAGCCTGTAATTAAAAAATTCATCGAGCAGATATTTTTTCAATATTTATAAATTATCATAACCTGTGTTACGCGAAATGGAAATTGCTGATATTCCTAGCGATACGGAGTCTATCGATGGATTTGCTGATTCAGATTAAGACGAGGATAACATGAATAGATTTTGGGCCAAATATCCCCGATAACATACAATCGCCATTAGAAATCTTTTTGTCTTTTTCCTGAATATATGTTGGATTTATTAGTTCAGAAAATAATTAAATACATACAAAAGAAATCATAGGAAGAGTAATTAATGACAAAAGAGGAGTTATTATTTTTTTAGAAATTAATATTCTGATGGGGATACAAAAATTTCCCTCTTATCGTGATTATTGGTTGAGTGACATAAAATTGAAAGATCCATTCATAATTCATTGATGCCTATTATACGTTTTGAAAAAAAGACCAAATATTTGCTTACGAAACTGTACTTTCTAATCGTAGTGAATTACCTAAATCTATAATGCTTGACAAACAAATGAAATATGGACAATACGATTTTTGAATATCTGATACTGGCATTAGTTGGATCATGGATGGACAAAAAAGGTGTTTGCTTCCTATCAAATTACCATAATCCATTCGAAGTGACAACAGTAACTCGGAGGCAGAAAGATGGCACACGGGTTCAAATAGATTGTCCAGTTATGTGCTCTGATTACAACAAATACATGGGTTTTGTCGATAAGGCTGATCATTTATTATCTACATATAAAACAGTTCGAAAGTCCAAAAAGTGGTGGCACAGACTATTTGACATTTCATTGATTTGACTATTACGAATTCATTTATTATATTTTCAAAAATAATCACTAATAATCTTGAGACATTAAAAAAGTTCAGACTACTTTCAGTGGATCATTTAGTTTCTCATAAAATTTCAACTAAAAAGGAAGAAAGCATTAACCTTTTCTTGCCAATCCTCATAAACTAAATGTTCCTGTTGAAAAGAGACGCTCTTAGTTTGCTCATATGTCAATGCCCATTGACAGTGGTAGACGATGCGCACTTTGCAGTACAAAAAACAATCCTATACGAACTAAATATAAATTGCTTCTTAAAGTATCGTTCATAAAAGATATAGAAAGAAAGTGAAGAGTTGAATAAATTTTACCAATACCCTGTATACTAATTTTCAAAAACAAATTAAAAAAATTAAAAATTTTCGCCTTTATTTTGGAGCCGCCATTTTGAATTTTCAAAATATGACTTCAGATTCTCAATTAGTGACCCCAACAACCCCTGTATATCCATTTACATAAGGATATATTTGAAAGTTTCGTCATAAATGCATTTTTTACAAAACAGGTTCTTTTTTAGACTTTCTTTAGAAATTTTAACAAATTATTAAAAATTGTACAACCTTTAAGCATAAATTTCAATTTTTTATCATTCTATGATCAAGAGATTATAAAAAAACGTAAGCTATATCCAAAAAAACTACTCTTAAATAGCAAAACACTATATGAAAATAGGTGGCCTCTGATAGATACCACCGCGCCGCAAAGGATTAATTGAATTATTATAGACTGTAAAACATTTCATAACATATCTATTCGAATGGTTATATTAATTACATATTTTTTATCTCTGCTCCTGTCGATTATGTCATAATTTAATTCAATTCTCTGAAAAAAAAGTTTAATCTCTGATCCTCATCCGTTTCAATTTTCGGTCTTGATGTGATGATTTTTGTACGTGTTTTAGATTTTTCTAAACGAGAAACACTATAGAGAAGACTTTTCAATTTATTAAATTACCTAAATTTTGTGGCTAAATCTTTGGAAAACCGGCGATACTAAAGTGCCCTTCCGATAAATTCTTCCAGCTGTCGTATAGTCTTGAAATTTGAATCGTTTATGGTGAGCGTTATTTTGATCGGATTCGGTCTGATCTTTTCGCAATTGCTTAATATCCCAAAGTATCTCACTAATAGAAAATTTCTTCTCTTGGTTGATAATGATAACCCCTTTTAAAAGACCGTGACAATACTCGTTTAGTAGTAGATAGCGTATGCCAATCCAAATGTAATCTGCTTTAATTAGAAATTTTCCATTTCTACATTATGAGCTGTGGTGAGGCACAACATTGAATTCATACGATATGCGCTGCAAATATTCTAAGTGAAGATGCATTTTACATTCCCAATCCTTCGCAAAATGTCATGCATAAACGAAAAAGAACGTGTATCAAACTTTGCAATTTCCTTATCCTTTTTAAAATATACTCAACTTACCTTTCTTTATCATCCTTATTGAGTTAGATAATTCACTTTTGTGTAGTTTCTGTGACACATTAAAATTTCAAAACTCCATTGATCCTTCATTTTGTTAACTAACGCGACCGTTAAAAATTCGGCCTAACTGCTAACACCGGCGCCCTTCAATCATGTACGAGACGTAATTCCAACTAGTATCAAGTTTTTGATGGTATCAAAAGAGATACTAAAGGGCTATGTGCAGTTGATCATAACGATAAAAAATAACGTAAGTAAAAATTGGAAATTTGCAAATTCACAAAAAATTGTGGGAAGAAAAATTTTTGCATTAGGGTAAATAACTTTTGTATAGATGCAAATTTTAAATTTGATTAATGATATCTTATTATGTGAAAGATGTCTTAAAAGAGAAGTGAATTTTAAAAGTCGAATGTTATAAATTAAAACATTAACTGACTTATTAATATATTTTTTATTTATGAAGTATTAATATTAATATTTTTTACATGATCTTGAATTCTATAAGTATTTTGGTTATTTTGCTTTCAGTTTCTTAATGTTTTCATCATACTATTTTTTTCTATGTATAGTTTTCATACTGATTACAATTTTGCTTGAAATCTTTACTACTATATATTCATACATTTTTAGTGTAAAATATTTATTCATAAAATTCTGGATTACTCACAATGTGTAGTACATAAAATAGATTTTTATCCAGTATTTTAAATACATTTTTATCGTTGTATTCTATAGTTAAATTTATTATATTAGCTAATTACTTATTAAATTTGTTAATATATATAAAGCCGATTATTTATTATGAAAATAATTGCGTATCTTTCAAAGATGTTTTAAATAATAACATTTTACAGAATTATAATAATGTTTTAATATTACGGAAGACAGTTTTTATCTACACAATCAATTAGACTTATTATTGTTAATTGCATAAGACTTGAATTCCAAAGTCTTGAAAATAAAATTAAAATGTCATTCCTCAAACTTAAATTGAAATTTTTTATTCGAACATGTACTTTTTCTGTGTTTAGGCTTAATCCCAGAAGTCTAAAGCCCGTATATATATTTTGAGGTACTCAAAATATGAAAACAGATTTTTTTAGATTCATATATATTAATGCAAAATTTTATTGAATAGCAATATTATATGTCCCCTATCGTGGACATAAGATTGATGTTTTATTAATGTATGCATACATATCATCGACGTCAAAACAAACAGTCGCGTTTGTTTTTCCGAAAATTGGTGCCTCTAATTATATGTAGATTATATACAAAACAAGTCAATAGTGAAAACTAGTCAATAAGTTTTTTAACTTTTCAATTCAAATAATAACGTGAGTGCAGTTAAAATAAAACCAAGATCGAGTATAATAATTTCGAATGTTATTTCTTTAGTCTTGGAAAATTTCTGTGAAGAAATTAATAATTAGAAAACTCCGGTGCTTCAAAATTCAATTACAATCAACAGTGATTCTAATACATCTTATGAAGATAGTTTTGATAATGATTTGGAATTTGCTGGAAAAGTTGAAAATATTACAGATAAAAAGTTTATCAAGTGAAAATATGAACCATTCATTTGTAATTAAAAATTTCGTCCATTTATACAACCTGAATTCGAAAATATAATTCTTCATGCACCATTAGCTTATTTTCAAGATTACGTTTAAAATTAACTAATTCAATCGATTTCTTTTATGACTAACTTGTCAATAATACAGTACAGTACAGTAATAAAGTAAAGAGATTAAACCCTAAAAATCCGAGAGAAATAAAAATATTCTTAGGTTTACTAATCACAGTGGGTTTTTTTAAGTTTCCACGTAATGGATTATATTGACAAAAAGAATATGGAATACCTCTATTAAGACACATTTGTATTAGTACGACCATTGTTCGATGCAATAAAAAAATATTCAACTCATTATCTATAGGAGAATGTATAAATGTTGATGAACAAATGATACCATATATTGGTACGAAATTTGTGCATTATGTGAGAACTCTAGATTATTATATAATCATGTTCTCTATCAAGGAAATAACACTGATTGGGATACTTATCTGTTAAAAAAATTTGGATTAGATGCGACAGTTGTGTTACATTTTGCTAATAATAACTTACTGAATAATGGACATTTACTTCAATTTGATAACTTTTTTGCAACATATAAATTATATGAAACTTTAACTAAATTATCATTACGTGCTATAGGCACTTTGAGAATCAATCGTTTTGCAAAACCACCACTTATGTCTGAATCAGAATTAAAAAAGAGATCATGGAGCATGTTTTGAAATTTCAAGTATAAACGACGTAATGAGTTTGATAATAAAGGCGTTCATCTTGGGTCTAATTTTATGTCAACTAGTGACATATTGATGGCTCAATAATGGAATAAGAAAAAAAAGTTCATGAAGATATTGAAATACCAGCTCTAGTTAACATTTACAATTTGGATATGGGTGGAGTTGACTTATTTGATCAATGTAAAGTTACTATAGGTTTTTCATCAAGTCGCATGAATGGATGTGCAGAATGTTTGCACAAGGTGTTGATGAAGCAATTGCTAATTCATTCTTAACATACAAACGAGACTGTGATATTTTAAATATTCTACTAGGAGAAAAAATGTCAAGTACACTTGAGTTTTGTAAAAGAAAGGAATATTTTTTTTTATTTTAATGAACGGTAAAGTGTAATTGCAATAATTTGTTACTGTAATATTTCAACTCCTTATCTATAGGAGAACGCATAAGTGTTGATGAACAAGTGATAACATATACTGGTACGAAATAATTTTTTGTTAGCCTCCGTTAAAAGAGATAAATATAACATGTAAAATTATAAACACAGGCAAAACTATGCGGAATCCGGGCATAATAATGTATTATTTTTCTTTATGTCTTCTCTTTAATGTCCCGCATCCTCCGTGATAATAGTATAGTAAAAAAATGAAAAAAAATGAATTATATGTTTATGATTATATTTTGCATGTAAAAATTATAATAAATTTCTATTTTATTGGCTGAGAAATAATTTTTATATCATTTCATAAATTCAATAATAATCTACCAATATCCCCTGAAGAGGACACCGTGAAAATTCTTGTTAACATTCTTGAAAAATTCTGAAAAACTGTATATTCATATTTGGGCTATACATAAGCTTAAATCATTGACAAAAATTGTTCATGCTGCTGGAAACAATTCAGGGAGAAAATGGTTTAATAAAATTGATCAATAGTATACATTATTGGCTATGCACGTTATAAAATTCGTAAAGAGGAAAGGATTATTCTTTTATAACAAAAAATATATACCTTACAAAATAAAAAATAGATTAGATTACGCGTTATTTCTATCACTTATAACCTCACTGTTTTATAGATAAAAGATAAAAACCCTTTATAAACGTTAATTTCGTATAGCAGCAAGCGAAATTTTGTCTTCAACCTATCTTTAATCTATCTGGTATCTCTAAAGCTTTTTTTATTTTTAATGTGTTTAAATCAAACATACATAATCGATCATAAATTATTATAATATTGATTAATTGAATAAAAGTTTAAAGTTTATTTTGAATGTAGCTAAAATGTACTGTCAGACTGAATTAAAATTATTCCTGATTTGGAAAGTAATATTCTTATAAGAATCTGATCATATAAAAAATAATACGTATTCTATAAGTACTATTAACTAGTGATATTAACATTAACATAAATATTAATACTTTAATCTTAATAGTGTCCATCAATATCATGTAATAACATTTACTATCATATTATCAAAATATTTATGTAACTTACATTTTTGCAAGCGTTTTTATAAATAGAACGTAGTATATATTGTATTTTTGTGTATTTGTTGAAAGACGAAGCTAGCCTCAATAAATACTTCACTGATTGTACGTCAGAGCAATCACTGTGGAGAGAGAGAGAGAGAGAGAGAGGAAGTGAGAGCTTGTGAAAAGGGAAAGGTAGAGGAATAGTTCATTCAATGATGATCTAGGCAGAAAGTTTTCATTTGTCGATGCATTATTTGATTCTGGCATTTTGTGTACCATAATGGAAATAATTGAAATTAATTGAAGCAGAGCTAGATAGCTCATTGGACACAAAAAAAGTCAGTCTTTCCCTATTACACGTTGGATTTAAATAATGTGCTTTTCAGATAATTTATCCAATCATCATCTCATAGCCTGGTATCAGGATTGGGACATATTCAGTTTAAGAAAATGTTTTTCGATCTGACATGCGCTGGGGGTACCTTTGATGAAGTCGTTAATTCAGTGGTCGTCACAAAAATAAGGTCTTTTGTTTTCGCCTACCTTGATTATCCCACCGTTTCAGTTAACTTTGAAGAGTACAAAAAATATATGGAAAAACTGAAGAGAATAATCGACGACGGTCTTACAGTAAAGAGAACAGAATCTTCAAAAACCCGAAATCAGATATTTGGGCATCTTAGTCAACAAAGATGGGGTTATACTATACTAAAAAAATATACGTTCAATAGTTAATTTCATGACATCAAAAGACCTGAAGAAGCTGACGAGTTTTATAGGGTCGTTTCACGATATTGAAAATTAAACCAAAACTTCATAATGATCATCGAACCTTTAAGATGGTACCATGCAAGTAGGGTGAAGAGCAGGAGAGTGCATTCCGGTGGTACAATGTCGGTGTCCGTCTCACGACTCTATCACTAGACTACGTATTTGAATCGAGAGAAGATGCTCATCCGAATTTAAAAATTCTACTATTGACTGTCGTGTAACAGCATATAAAAAATTGTCAGTTATGTCAACAATTTAAAGTGGCGCAAAAGTAGCCATATAGACATATCGGACGAAGATAAGTCGATTGTTCCTCATAAGTTATGGCGAGCGTCATTATGAATTCCTTTCCTTATTTCACGGTGCACGGGATTTTATTTCGGCAACTAATAGATGAGTTGTCCATTAATGCCCATCACTAAACCCTGTGTCCTCAATTAGAGACCGTCATTCCAGCGACCACCCTCCATGTATCTTTATGGCGTCGTTTAAACCAATTACTCGGTTATAAAAAGTTACAAAAGATTTGCGTGCTTCCTTATGATATATTAAAATATCATGGTATTATCCATAGAGCAATCTTTACTATACCGATTTATGAACTCCATTAGTATTGATTTTGATTAAGATATAGGCAGATTAAGCCGACCATAATACGTTCTTTTTTTTTCAGATATTAGGAGCTCTAGGAACTGAAAATAACCGACCGAGCTCAGCTGCACAGTGCGTTGCTTACGTAGCCGTTGCTGAATTGCCGGTTGGACAATGGGACGAACTTATCCCTTTACTCGTCAATAATGTGGCTAACCCCAACAGTACGGAGATGATGAAAGAAGCTACTCTTGAAACTATTGGATACATCTGTCAAGAAATCGATAGCGAAGTTTTAGTATCACAATCCAATCAAATACTTACAGCGATCATTCATGGTATGAAAGGTTCTACTACATCAAGTCACGTGCGCCTAGCAGCTACAAGTGCTCTTTTCAATTCTCTTGAATTTACGAAAGGAAATTTTGAAATCGAGGTAAGATTTCGTTTTTGTGATAAGAAGACTAACCGGTTTTAAATATATTATTATCTTTTTTACGTCTTTTATTGCTTATGGTACGGCACTATTATAAGACATAAGTTGTGATTTTTACATTTATGTGGATTATTAACGCATTAACGATTAAAAGGCCTGATTTTCTTGTTGTTTTTCGACGCGATTTTTTCCGTAGTTAAAGGCCTTAGAAAAATTTTGCAAACATGCGTTTAGACGTGAAAGATAATGCCATTTTAAAATCTGGGCTCAGAATTATAATTGACCAAAAAAAAAAGTGAACATTTTTGCAAAAAACCAAATTGCGATTTTTTTTGAAAAATACAATTTTCCAAAATCATCTTCAAAAATTCTGAAAAAATTTGAGAAAGGTTCTATGATCAATTTTAAGACATTTTAGTTCTATAAACTTTTTCTCTAAACTCAATAGTTTTCGAGAAAAAAATGCGTTATGTTTTTTATGATCTTTTTTCGATTTGGCCGCCCTGTAATACTTTGATAGCCGTGATCACCCCTGATCATATTTATATCATGATTCCTTCACGGTAACATTGCTAAAAAAAATCGCAAATTTAGTTTTTTGCAAAAATGTTCACCTTTTTTTTTGTTTAATTGACTATAACTTTTTTATTACACAGTCAGTCATAATTCTGAGACCACATTCTAAAATGGCATTAAATTTCATATCGAAACGCGTGTTTGAAAAATTTTTCTAAGGTCTATACCTACGAAAAAAATCGCGTCGAAAATCAACAACAAAAATCAGGTCTTTTGGTCATTAATGGATTAATGAGCTGTGTTGTGGTCTTTATTAAAGTAAGAATTTGGTAATCTCAATTCGGTTAATAATCTATATATTTTTACTAATTTTCACTTTCTTATTGCTACCCTGTGAAAATAGAAAAAATAATATAGAGATTTTATATTTTAGAGTGCATAGGACTCAGGGTTTGACAGGGTTTCAATATTTATACTTTTACACTTTATGCAATAATATGTTTTATTCTAAAGGATACGTAACTGTATTCTTAATAAATGCCATATTTAATTGCGCCAATAATTACTTGCATTTAGTCATTTATAAATCGAATTGTGTCGTACTGAAATTATCAATCTGAAAGAACTAATTTAAATAACCACTATTTTACAAATGGCCATGTATATATATATTTAACAGAAAGAGAATGGGATGCACTAGTCAGTAATACTACAATAAAATAAAATAGTATTTTACATGGCAATGTTAATTCTCACAATGAGGTTATGAACTACATATAATTGTAACACGTGTAACACATTATCTAATATCAAACTTGTCTTTGCTATAATAAAAATAATGCAGTATCTATAGGTTAACATCCCTGGGAATATTATTAGCTTTGATGATTACCATATATACTTAGAATTTGACACTGTCAAATCATTATAAGTTTAATTCAATTTATAAAATTGAATACTAGAAATAAAATACTAGAAAAAGATTATATTACCTTTTGTAAAAACAACGAATACAACCGAGTTGTAGAGCGATGGTTTGTAAGATCTCCGTTGCTGATAATTTAGCATTGTTCAATCTCGATATTATTGAGTATGCTCTAGATAATAACCAAAAAATATACAAAGATATATGGACTGTATAAATAGTTAAATATCTATTTATAAAGAAAACACTTGATGTTTCAATAAGAGAATTCCTAACGTGTGAAATTTCAGGGGTTATTTTATGTGCCCATATTAGATATATTTTAGTCAAAATTAATAAAATACTGAATGCGGTAAAACCTCTCGAAAAATCTTTATCCGACTCCTGACAAGAATTTCTCATTGGACCCTGTAGTAGTATTGTAACATGAATTATCTTCTATGGTTCATTCATTTTTTTAACGAATAATGTGGGTTTAAGCATTATTACTGATCCTATACGATGACTTTGAAATGATCCTGTCTTAAAACGCCTTGATTTCGTAATGGCTTTCGAGTATTTTGATTGGATGAATATAAACGAGGCACGAAAATTCAATATTTAATGATAGATTCTATTTTTGTACAAGGACAAAAATGAAAATATGAAACTTAATTAACAAAAGTGATACAAGAATGTAATATATATATATTTTATAATATAAACATAAAATATCAGTAGACTATTATTAATATTGACCTACTTACACGGAGTTTTTAGACAATTATGCATCCTGGCCATAAAAAATGACCTTGATTGTATCATTAATTTACCGAAAGATTTGTTGACACATAAAAACATAGTTACATTTTGTTATATTTTCATTCGGATAAATCTATCAGACAGTTCGTAATTTATACTTTTAAACGTTATAATTTATTATAAATTTGCAAAAAATTTAATGAAAAATGCATGTATATCCAGAGTATATCATTTTGATTGCCTATCAACATTTATTGAATTCAGTTAAAGGTTAACGAAAAATGTCCCAGATAAAAGTTATTGTAGTTTGAGAAGGACATATACCGGTTACCACCTTGCCCGTGACCTTAAAGGACATTTACATAGTCAAGTTTTATTTTAATGGCAACCTTTATTTTTGACCCCCAGATCACTTATAGTTAATCTTTTTTTCGAAATTTGAGATCATTTTTAGCATTGGGCTTGAAAACTAAGTAATCTATCAAAACAAAAAAACAGAAAATCCGTTATTGAAGTTTACAAAACTTTACTTTCAAAAAATCAGGAGAACTTAAGGATTGCAATGATTTTCGAGGATATTCGGTTACGCATTTTCGTCCACAATTACAGGTTGTGACATATTTCTACATTTTACATAGATATAGTAATAAATATAATTGACATGATATAATTAGCAGTGATTGATTCAAATAAAGATCATTTTTACATAGACAAAAACACTGGTGGATGATTAAATTGAAGAAAATATTTATTATGTTTATTCTCATATACATTAAAGATTATGGATATCAATATTCATTGTTACGGAAAATATTTAGTTTCAATAATTCACCAGTTATTTAAATAGATTAATCTAGAGTGTTTCATTGTCATTTTAAAGAGTTATTTTTTTTCAGTCTGAAAGAAATTTTATAATGGAAGTCGTATGTGAAGCCACGCAGTCTACAAACACTCAAATTAAGGTAGCTGCTTTACAATGTCTTGTAAAAATAATGTCACTTTACTACCAGTTCATGGAGCCCTACATGGCACCGGCACTTTTTCCAGTAAGTACTTGAAACTGAAGAAAATATTTATTTGTTATTAAATATTCTAGCAGGTATTTTTTGCTATTGTATTTCATTAGATGAGTAATCAATGAAAATATGACCTCTATTAAATTCGGAGGTTTTTAGTTATATCACAAACACAAGTGTCTCTCAAAAGTATTAAATTGTCTAGATTATTTATAATAATGATTTTTATAATTGTATTCAATTATTTATTCATTTTTAAATGCATCAATAAATGTTTGTTGAATTGAAATGTAAATGAGAGAGAAAGAATTTAGCTAATTAAATGTATTCGAGGAAAATAATTTTGTTTACAAATACGTATTTACTTAATTGTTACGGGATCTAGGTGATGAGTTTAAGACCCTCAAAGCGACAGTTTAATTTACACTTACAGCGGTTGGTAAAGCTTCTAGCTACTGGTATCTCACTTGACAATGGTTTCAGCAACTTAACATTTGACAATGTATCTGTTCGGACTTCGAATTCTGAACGCTCAATATCTCTTTTCTTTTAAACTTGTTATATATTATCTTGTAACATTATATGTGGTTTAAACGTCAATTTCAGTTCAATTACTGTTCAAGACTACGATCATCCAGTCCAACTTAGATTTGGGTTTAATCGTAATTTTTTGCCGGAAATTTCCTAAGATGTTTATTTGAGTACTTTAGTTTTCACTCTCATAGTCTGGGTGGTAGTTGCGTATGGATGCTTAACATCACTTCTTTCAATTTTCAATCTTATATTCGAGTTATTATAGCGCTTGAATTTGTCTCTGCGATATCTTAGAATTTCATTCTTAATTCTAATGATAAAGAATCATCTTTCTGTATCTTATCTGCTATGAGATAGCCCTTTTCTCTGTAATACCAAATACTACTTGCCATTAATTTGATGATCGATATTTTATTTGGCAAAAAATCTTTTCAGGATCACATATCCAATTTTTGATAAATCGTTTCAGATTTTGGTGCTATTTTCACCGAGTCTATGCATGTGTATATATTAAGAACACTAATGTTGATTGTCTTCGAAGTATTTAGACAACTTATCCTTATGTATAATTTATTCCGGTAGAACGTGCATCAATATTACAATAACATTTTAACAAAACGTTCTATAATTGAATATTTTTTTATACTTTTCACTTCGTTCCAACCTGAATAATTTTGATAACTAAAAATTGAAAAATACACATTATAAAATAAGAAGTCCAGTTTATGATTCTAATATAAACATTTATACCTCTGAAAAACAACAGTATATTGCACGGCCCTTATCTGACATTTGTTGCTCTTGGGCGATAAGAATTTGAAACATACAGTGAACACTATCGTCACTACATGTACACTTTACAGTAAAAGTCTATGTCTACACAAAAATTTAGTCTTGGGAAGAAAGACAATGTATAAATCTTGTAACTCAAATAACATTCTCAAAATTATGCTGAAATTTTTTTTTAATAAAAGAAAGTAATCTAGACTTTAGATTTCATAAATAAAAATATTCGTTCGTGACGTGTAGTGATAAAGACAAAAATGAGTCATTTTTCTTAGGGCCTTCAGAATCACGATTTTAGGTATAATGTCACGATCAATTTACGACTTCATGTTTACTTCACTGCATCTAAGGATCCCGAGGATGATCACAAACAAAAATTTCATGATATAAAATTGCCGTATTTGATATTTTAAAATATCAATCATAACCATACGAAAATATATACGGCAGAGAAAAAAAGTGAAAACCACTAATTTATTGAAAAAAGTAAAGTTTTATAAGCTTCAATAATGCTTCTTCTCTCATATTTTCCATTCTTTTGAGGATATATGGATAAGATATAAAAACTGTTCCTTCATATTCCATGGTGAAATGGTGGGTTGCCGAGTTGAAATGAGACATGGAAGTAATAATTACTAAAATAGTTGACGAAATGCACTAAATCATGATGGAAGATCAGGTTAAAGTTTTTTGAATTAGCAGAGTCTTAAAGTATAAAAAGAACATGTAGGTAATTGTTTAAATAATATTTTGGGCTTTTGCTAAGTCTGTAACTATCTGTTAGCTATGTGTCTGACTCCAGACAGATAGCTGTCGCGATTGTTGACACCTGACCAAATTTTGATTAAAAAAAAAACGTTTCAAGTGAAAATTTGGCACTATCAAAAAAAACAAAAGATGTTTTTTACAGAATATTACTATTACCTATTTCTTAATTTCAAAAGATTTTTTGAATCGGTACAATTTCATAACAACGAGAAAGTTATTGATGTTATAGATAAAATATTATGAAATTATTAAATTTGGGAGTGCGAAAATTAAAAACTTCAAATTTTGTTTTACACTGCGAACGAACGTGATTTCTAGTGCTACAATATAACAAATTTCTAGGATAATACATTAATCAAAAGTTATTATAAATACAATATTTTTATTATTATAAGAACAATTGGAATCGTTTAAAGGGAAAATATAGTATAACTGCAGAAAAGTTGATAATGTTGTATAATAACACAATATTTATAAAAAATTATTGTAAAACTTAACAATTATTGAATTTTACTAAAAATAATACAGAAAAATAAGTAGATATGATAATGATAATAAAATGTATCATAAAACCCGTAAAATTACTCAGGAATATGAAGAGGATAAGTTGTATAAATGTAAAATGATAGATAAAAAATTTCAAACATTAACAAAAGAGAATCTTTGAAAAAGAAAATAAACAAAACAAAACTCCAGCGGTTGAACTAGAAATATCAAATTCAGGCTCATAAGATAAGTATATAGAATGATATAGCTGCAATATTCCCAATTATGTTTGGTGAATTAAATTATCAGACTAAATTGAATTTGAGAGGTTAAGGATAGTTACTAAGAGAATCTTCAAGTGAATAAACTTTGAGGAATTCGTCAAAACTCGCAATCTAGATATAAATCTCAAATATCTAGGTTGGTATGAAACCAACGTACTTCCATCGTACATCCAAATATCTAGGTTGGTATGAAACCAACGACTAAAATACAAGTCTATAAAAGTAAACCCATTAAACATCAATCAATATGCAAATAATAAAATACCGTTCGGTATTTTATTACAGTTCGGATAAAATCGATTAATATTTAATCCCTAGTTGGTAAGTCTACCTACTGAAAGTGATAATTTACTGTTTAAAGAACTTTTTGATCAAATTGAATTCAATGTTAATTTAAACTCTCATAATACTATACTTACTATATCATCTTCGAGAATGAATTGTATATATTATAAAGTCTTTCATAACATTTCTATATATCACTAGTTCTTATTAACAAATCCATGACTTCAAAATCACAATAAAGGAAAAACATTGTTCTCTTCCTTTTTCGAATGTTATATAATTAAAGAAAATGTTTGATTATATTTAGTAATATGTTATACAATTTGAATGTTGTTGATATATGTTTAATTTTACATTTAATTCCTTGAAGAATCTTTGTACATATGGTATGGAAACTCGCATTACAAAATTGTATATAAGCTAAGTTCAGTTCGAATCTAATTATCCTACCATATAAATTGGACTTAAATGAATTACCCGCGTTCAATATACAATACGCTCGTGACTTTAAGAAAAACGTCACTCGTAGGTAAGTCGATAACCGCCACTTTGTAGTACATTCTGTTTCACAAAGTTGCCTTCAATGGTTGTATAGATCATCAAAAAGAAATACAATAATTATTTATTAAGAATAGAGAATGTTAAAAAAGCTAGAAATTTAAATAATCACAATGTTGTTTTTCGATTTGTTTTACTACAACTGTTTATTTTAATTGTGATCGATGAAGATTACGAGTATGCTATAAAGGTAACGTCTTTTTCTCAGTAAAGTTGGCAGATATTTATTTAAGGCTTTTATAATTACTGATGCTAGTAATAAAATGAAAAATACAATTGAATGATCAAATCGGCCATAAAAAATAAAAACATCCATGAATACCATCAACTATTATAAAGTAATAAATCATAAGTACAAGAATACACTAAAATATTACGATAAAGCATACTTATTCACTCATTACCATCATGTATTAACAAATGCCTTGTAGATTCAATAATAAAACCATATAATGTAATATAACATTAGGGGCTTTTAAGAAATCAAAAGCAACAGATTATTTAATTACTTTTTACAGATATTTAAGATACTTCTGCGTTGCATCAAACATTAATAAAAAGGCGGTTCATAAGATGATATCGTCTGGAGTCAGACGGTAATGTACAATTCTAGTCAATTTAGATATTTTCAACAATAGTACAACTTCGGAGCTAGGCATTCGTTTGTTTACATAATTAACTGTTTTTATTAAAGGTTCTTTCGAAAAATGTATTAAAAGTTCTTTCGAGATAGAACACAGTAAACGGTTATTATTAACAATAAATCTGTACTATAAGACCATTATGAATGCTACAGTACAAAAATAGGATGACCATGATAATTAGAAAACGAAAATAAATCGATAAAGAAAACATACACAAATTATGTAACAAAACTTCAGTGCAAAGATTATTTTCGGCCAATATATAAATCTATAGCAAATAGCATATGTAATGGCATCGATTTGCCATAAATTAGAAATTCTGAAAAGTGTATATCGATTATTGTTGAAGGATTAGACTTAAAATATCAAAAACATGATCAAAGGAACTTGGTGCACTTACATTTATAGTTGCGTGCAAAAGCTTTAGGCCAAACTAATGTTCATCGTAATCTTTAATATAAATGAAGATAAAAGATATTTGAATAATGTTATATAAACTTTACTAAATATCTGTTTTAAATATGTAACTAGCTTAAATAGAACATTTTTCTAAACTCCATTTATCAAAAGTTTCGTAGTTTGTTGTTGAAACTGACCAAGTAGTTGAAACTGCGATTAGCTTGTATGTGTTTATGTTTTAAACGTTAAATATTTATAATAGTAGAAGTCAAGATATTGGATAGGGCGTACCTATTCTGTTATTGATTTTTTTGTATAATGAATTAATCGGTAAAGACCTATGACGTGAGTTCAAATAAGTTGAATGAGTAAATTAATAGAGGCTTTAGAAATAATAATATGTGGATGATGTTTCAAAATAAATAACATAAAATATGCTTCTATTCACCAAATAGTTATTTAGAATGAAGTAGAAAAAAAATAAAAATAAAAGTCAATTAAAAATAGGAAGTTGTAAGCATAGGTACAAATTTTTACAAGTCACGATATATATAACTTAGCTTAATGAATGCATTCGTGTCGCTGAGAACTCTCTTACCTACTTGCATCCATACCTTGAACATAAAAGGTGCCCACCGTATGCACACCCTGGCTGTTTGAACAACTTCACAAAGGTATTGAAAATATACAGGTATTGTTCTTGATGTTTGATAGGTAATGTTATATGTACAATGAAAACATAAATGAATTGATGCATTTTAGATCTTTTGGATTGTAGCTTAAATATACATGTTCTATTATAATTCACCAATCGAATGCTGGACTACAATGTAAGTTATGAAAATTATCGTGTTCCAGCATATTTATAATTGTAAATTAATATCAATTTCAATAAGTACACAAATTACGTATACCTATATCATCATTTATTGAGGACAATTTTTATGAATGTATTATATATCTCAGATTAATATATATTTAATATTATCTATTAATCCATAGTAAAATATATAGGAGCAGTTTTTACTATAACGTGACATTTCTTAATAGATATGATTAGGTTAATAGAATACATATAAAAACTGCATAAGAAAACTTATTTTGATCATGTGAGATATAATAATTATCACAGTCTAAGAATACCCAAAATAATGAAAACTATGATCTATTTTAATATGATAATAGATTTTTTTATTTTATATGAATTTAAATCAGTTTACTTAACTATTGATCAATGATTTGATTACATTCACTAGATATAAACCTTTTGTCTGATAAAATTCCTACTCATCTGAAAAATTGTATGTCATGAGTCAATTATACATAAAAAAAAAGTAATACATGTTTTTTCCATGTATTTTGTTTTATCAATAAAGTTGAAGATACTGAAAATTTAAATTATGATCAAGAAAATTTCACTGAAATAAAATGTAGTATTCGAAATTTTATTTTCATGTACTATACATCAAGAAATATATATCTCAAAACTATAAGTTAAAAAATATTATTCCTATAGCTTGATATCTAAACAGTTATTTATCGTTGTACAAAAATCTCATTTTCAAATCAAGTTTGATACGTAATACATAGTTTCAAAATTAAACCTGCCTGTACCTAAATAATTCAAGTCTACTAGATTTTCATTATATAATTCTATATTATTTAGGGAATATAGAGTATTTAGATATTTAGATTGCAGTATAGTAAGTTACGATACTATTTTTTAATGTTCCTATTCATTATGATTTTTCTGCTGTTGATCAATAACAGATAAATAATTTGATCTGTGTTATTGTCTATGAATAAAACTTTTTCATAACGTCTGTCCAATCACGAATGCCAATTTAGTATATAGCGTGTAATGGAACAGTATATTGTTCAATGAGCGATGAAAGACTAACTTTTCCAGCGAGAATGATGTTTGATTACAGTGTTCCAAAATATATCGGTAATTTCATCGTGGGGCAATTTCTTAAATTAATTTTGATTTCAAATATTATATTTATCTAATTAAACTAAGCAGCAATTAGTATTAATTATTTAGAACACTTCTGGTTATTGCCTTCACGAACTTCATCTGAAAACTATCCAATCGGTAGAATAAGACTCAGTAGTTTCCCGGACAGTAGTACAGTTTGGATAGTAATATTCATTTAATGATAAGTCGTGTAAAGACAGAAACATATATTAAAAGTTCTACAAGCCTGTATACATTTTCGCCGCATTTTCACTATTGACATTGAATATTTTCGTATTTATTTAATATCCAAATAATATAATTGTAAGAATAACATGAAATGATATCAATACGAGGTATATTTAGGTCTTTACTGAATCCTAAAATATCAAATATTTATTTCATTCAATTTATATATTCACAATTCAAAAGTTATCAATTCCACTGAGCAGTTATATCAGAAACTATTTCAAAGTTGTTGAAGAATCTACTAGCTGTGTTACCATCATTTGTATTACCGGAACATTACAAAGCAATATCAACTAATATACCCAGCTCATTTTGCAGAGCAAATTGTATATTTTTCTTCCGTCGATCAACATCTTCTACATCTGCTTTAGAAATCTACGATGAAAAAGGATACTGCATGAGGTATTAAGTTAATGTTAGAAAAAATATTATTGTCGGGGAAGTATATTTGAATGATCTATTTTTGTCCATATTGTAATAATCTCAACTATAATTGGCGAAATAAACAACCATATATTTACAGAATTCTTAACTTTATTAAATGTTCAACAGTATGCCGGATTTAAATTGATACAATACTATTACCATTTAAATAAAAACCTGACATTTAAACATACTTTCTCGTATGAAGGATATAGATCACTATCATACTCAGTTGAATCCTTCTTGAGAGTTTTGTAAGTTGGTTGTCTTAATTATAGAATGATCAATAGGTGGACAGTATTTAATTATAACATTCGTGAGAGTTAAAATATATTTTTGTATGTTTCATAGTAACGTATTTGTATAATTTCCATAAAATATTTTATTGAAAATTTTTAAACCACTATTATTTCCTTCAAACTTAACTTCCTTTTGGTCATATTATAGCAATTTTTATTATTAATACTATCGAACTAATGACTTTCCTGTTTCGCGTTCTGATGAAAGCATTTTTGTATAATACTACAGGTCTTTCAACTTTGTAATTTTGTAAAGAAAATAATAAAGATAACATTATAAATGTAACTTTTTAATTTTATTATCTTGCAGGTATAAAAAAATGATGTTTTAATCAACGTCGTGTTCGATCAAAGGAGATTACAATCTTAAATTTACTTCTGGAAATTCAAGGTAAAAGTCAGAGCGAATAATTAAATAAGGATATTTCAAATAACAAATGAATAGTATCTCGAAATTAATTGGAATTTTAAATAAATTAATATTTTGTTACGTTTTAGTTATTACGGTTTACGTTAGTAATTAAAAACTGCAATATAATCTTTAAAATAAATTTTATAAGAACTATAACTGATTACTTACAGTTTACTCATAAAAATTATTTTATCACGCTAAAAATGACATAATTATTTTCTGATATTGAAGTACCGATGTTTAAAAATAAATAGAAAATTCTTAAATTGAAGAAATTGTTATAACTATAAATTTGCGCTTATGCACCGTAAACTTGAAATAATTTTGTGATAATCTTCTTCGAATCTTCGTATTTTTCTATTATTAATTGTTCTTTTTTGACGGACTATAAGTATAAGTATACATTCTTTCTCAGTAGAGATTGTTAATGAATTTTCAATTATTATAATAATAAGTTTTCAATATTTCATTTATAGATATTATAGTTGATAAATTACTTGTCTCTAACTTCCACTTCATTAACAAAAGTTCTACAATACTTCCATTCACTGATTTAAGATTCGATATTCGAATTTTATCATGTAAATTAATATTTCAAGGAGTTTAATTGTTTTAACAATTTATTCAATAAGTATCTAGCAAGTTTACACAGTGCTGCATTAAATCAGCCTAAGCATTTTAACAAAAATAGATGAAAAACTGAATATATCTTCAATGCTTTCATTTAGTTTTTTTAAGTTGGAAACCATAATTACAACCAAAAATTTGAAGTTTTATATTAAATTGTATAAAATTACTTATTTTTATAACTGAAATGTGGAATTATAATAATATTGAACAAATCTATGGCAATATAAAATAACTGAGACCTTATGCAGACTTTATATACATATAGATTAGAAAGTGATGTAGTAAGTACTTTACTTAAAAACTTATAAAGAATACAGATAGTTATTAATTATATGTGCGCAATGTTAAATTATATTAATATTATGAATATTATTAATAATTAAAATATGTAAACTACAAATGAATTTATGTCAAATGCTTTTACCTAGGATTACATATTTGTAAAAATAATAAACAATTAAAATAGGGCAAAACGTATTTATTATAACCAATCTTTTGCGTATTGAAGTATAATTTCATTTTTTATCAGATTTTTTTTACAAATTACAATTTCACTTACAAAATTGAAAATTTTATATAAAGTGAATAAATGAATTGGTCCTTGAAAAATACATCAAGAACTTGTGTCATGTCCTCGAGATGGACTAATGAAGTTTTTTAACTTTGCTAAAAGACCATTCAGCATCGAACATCATCGTTATATTTACTAATACTCTGTATGTACGCACACGTGTATGTGTGTGTGTGTGTGTGTGCGTGTATGTATGTATAAGTATGAAAAAGTATGTCTTATGAATCATTATATCAATATTTATCAAAATAACGCTGTAAAACTGTGCATATTAGATAAATAGATGTAAAATGTGTGTGTAAAAAAATAAGAAACCTTAAATCAGGTAATTGTAGCAGCTGAATAATTAATATAAATCTGAAATTTATATAAATTTATTATATATTACAGTATCTTATACAAATTTAATTAAAAAATTATTTTATTTATTAAATTGAATAATAGTAACGCTTGTTAAATATACTTTAACATAATTAAAATCCTACAATATCAATGATGAGGTAACAGAATTTAAGTATTAAAATATTTTCTATCTTAATTACTTTTAATTTTTTATTTTTAATTACGTATCATCGTTGTGGACAAAAGTTTGTTTTGTAGCATGGAGCCGTTTTGTTAATTGGCGAATTCTGAATGCTCAAATTTTACTAATCAATAGCGAGCCCAACGACTCTTTGAAGGAGACACTCCGCCAATATAGTTAACAGCACATTTTATAGGAAGCACTAAAGGTAATTTCCTACAGGATTCAGTTGTGGATTTCTTTTTCTAAAGCATGTAGAAAACATCTATTGGAAATAGAATTTACTTAAGATACAACACATATATAAATATTTTAATCAAATTTTCGATGATTCATATCACTGTACCATGTCGTTCAATCATAGCTATCCAGACCCATCTTCTTGGTCACTATTACCCTTTAATGCAACTGTAATACCTGTCCTATTTTCTTTTTTTTTTTATTCTTTCCCTGACTCGAGCATATATTAATGTGCTATTGGACTTCGTATATCACGTGTATGTTGCGCTGATTGAAGTGCAAAATCCTCGAGATGAAGTGTTTTGTGTCAGATCGAGATCAATGCTGATGGCCTTCTGCGCGATTTCACCAGGATATAGCCCATAGTTTGCAAATGGTGACGTGCTTCGTCATTTCACGAACAAAAGTCCAGACTTGTTCGCACTACGGTGAAAATCTTGGCATACGCTCTTTGAAGAATACAACACTGAATCAATCAGTGAGTTATTTTCATAACCTTTATGTGTTTTTCTGCTTCTATCTCGTGTTTGAATTAAAACAGCTAGGTCAATGACGTGATATTGCTGAGCTATTATCACGCTTCTGACCCTTCTATTGAAATAATTACCGATATCCTAAACTAAATATGTTCACAAAATTACACAGAAATAAAATCATTATTATTAATAGAAATTACTTTTTCATATTTAGCATTGTTGATATTCAAATAGGAAAGGTTAAATGGATTGAGTTTTTGGAGAATTTTTATTTTAATGTAAAAGAAAACCGCTGATAAAGTTTGAATCGAGTACATGATTCGAAGTTCCGTCTTCCCGTGTTCATATTACGATGAACAACCTGTTATTAATTCCCCATTATCATTTTATTGAATAGGAAATATTTTTAAATATCGTAAAACATGATAAAACGTAAACCTTTACTTGTGTGGTAAATTCTTATCAGTATTCTTTATTTTTTCAGATAACTTTGGAAGCAATGAAGTCTGAGACTGATGAGGTTGCTTTACAAGGAATAGAATTTTGGTCTAATGTATCAGATGAAGAGGTTGATCTATCAATGGAAGAAGGAGAAGCTTCAGAGGGAGGTCGTCCGCCATCAAAAGTATCCCGGCATTACGCTAAAGGCGCTCTACAATACTTGGTTCCTGTTCTCATGAGAAAACTAACCAAACAAGAAGAGTTCGACGATGAAGACGATTGGAATCCTTCAAAAGCTGCAGGAGTTTGTCTAATGTTACTAGCTTCATGTTGCGAAGAAGGTATCGTGCCGTATGTTCTTCCATTTGTTAAAGATAATATAAAAAATCCAGATTGGCGTTACCGCGATGCAGCTTTAATGGCATTTGGATCTATATTAGGCGGACTAGAACCGAACACATTGAAACCATTAGTAGAACAAGCTATGCCTACGTTAATAGAACTAATGTACGATAGCAGTGTTGTAGTACGTGATACAGCAGCTTGGACTTTTGGGCGAATATGTGAAATAATTCCTGAAGCTGCTATTAACGAAACATACTTGAAACCGCTTTTAGAATCATTAGTAAATGGTTTAAAAGCAGAACCCCGTGTAGCTGCTAATGTTTGTTGGGCTTTTACTGGACTTGCAGAGGCTAGTTATGAAGCAGCTGAACCATCAGAAGATGGACAACCTGAAACATATTGTATGTCTAATTACTTTGATTTCATAATTCAGAGACTATTAGAGACAACTGATCGATTAGATGGAGCTCAAGCTAATTTAAGGTCTGCTGCTTATGAAGCTTTAATGGAAATGGTCAAAAACTCACCTCGTGATTGTTATGTCACTGTACAAAAGACTACTATGGTAATATTGGAACGACTGCAACAAGTCATGCAAATGGAAACACACATTCAAAATCATTCTGATCGAGCACAGTACAATGATCTCCAATCACTATTATGCGCTACTTTACAGTCTGTTTTAAGGAAAGTTACTCCTGAAGATGCACCTCAAATATCCGATGCAATAATGGCTGCACTATTATCTATGTTTAATTCGAATTCATGTAAATCTGGAGGCGTTCAAGAAGATGCTCTAATGGCTGTGTCTACATTGGTAGAAGTACTTGGAGAAGGATTTTTAAAATACATGGAAGCTTTCAAGCCATTTTTATGTTTGGGTTTAAAGAATCATGCAGAATATCAAGTTTGCGGTGCAGCAGTAGGACTTACTGGAGATATATGTCGTGCTTTAAAAAATAAGATGCTTCCGTATTGTGACGAAATTATGACACTATTATTGGAAAACTTGAGCGATAATAGCGTTCATCGCTCAGTAAAGCCACAAATACTTGCAGTTTTTGGTGATATTGCTCTTAGCATTGGTCCAGAGTTCAAAAAGTATTTGGAAATAGTTTTACAAACATTGGCTCAAGCCTCGCAAGCGAACGTTGACAGATCAGATTATGACATGATTGACTATTTAAATGATCTTAGAGAAGGAGTCTTGGAGGCATATACTGGAATAATCCAAGGGCTCCGTGGTGACAGTTCAAGTGCAAATCCAAGTGCTGATGTTTCTTTAGTGGAACCATGCGTTCCATTTATTATTCAGTTTATAACTACTATAGCTCAAGATCGTGAACATTCGGATAGTAATATAGCAGCATCTGCTGGTCTTCTAGGAGATTTAGTTATTGTATTTGGGATGAAGATTTTACCTATGATAGAAACTGACGCATTAACAGATTTATTAAATAAAGGCAGGAGATCTCGAACCAGCAGAACAAAAAACATATCAACATGGGCAACCAAAGAAATCAGAAAAGTAAAAAACTCTGCTTCAACTGTTACTAGCTGGTAATAAATTAGTCATTCTACTTTTTAACTTTATTTTCTTTATGAATTTTATATGTTCTTGTTTGTCATTTAAAAATTTGAAAAGATTAATCGATGTTACCCCAACGCGTCATTCAAAAAAGATAACATATTTTAAGCTTGTATGTATTGGAAAAATCCAAGCCTAGTCAACGAAACGAAATCCCCTTTCGTTCTACATGGATTTTCCAATAGCCATTCCCTTAAAATATGCTACCGTTTTCGAAAGTCGTAGGAAGCAGATTTATTGCACAGTCTACAAGGATCATAGTATCTCATTATCAAATATTTTGTTATGATCCGGATTTTAAAAAAAGAAGTACAGTGCACTATTTAAATATTCGCATCTACAATTATCCAAAACGATAAGAGTTTTCTTAATCAAATTAAATTAATCTTCTCGCGATAATAATAAATATACAATATTAAGTTTATTACATATTATACTAGTTATACACGGCTCCATTTAGTAGTAAAGGTATAATATGTTTAAAATACATCGGTATCTATATACCTATATATAGATACAGGATGATATAAGATGATTGTATTTTAGTATAAAATTATTAATACTACTTTTTTATAATTGAATCACCACATAATTAATATAGCGCGTATAGCTTATTAAAAGTTATATTCAACTTTTAATTCGTGTTAAAATGTTTTTTTATAAGTATATATATAATACAGTTTTATTAAACATGGGAAATGAAATAATATTTATTCATATTCGAATCATATTATTGTATTATTTCAATTTGAAGGTAGTAAAAGTTTCAATATCCCCCCTCTTCATCCACCAGGTTTTTATTCTGCCCTCTACTCATTCGAGGTGTTTTTAACTCATCTTTTATTTGTCTACTATTTTCAATAAGCTATTATGTAGATATTAATTATTTACTAACTTAATTACAAAAAATATATTAATAACGCTATTATAAATTATTATTTATAAAAAAGTCATTATTATTAAATACATTTTATTGAAAAATCTATGCAATGGATTCATTTTTCAGGAAATATGGAGGATACCAATTTCCTGAAAATATCAATCATCAATTCAAAAAACATTTTAATATAATAAACAACCCATTTTTGAAAACTTTAATCTTTATGAATCATTCTGTATAAGTACGTTATAGCTATGTATACATGATTCAGATAAGGATATTTTATAGCATATATAAAATAAAATTCTAATCTGACGTTAAATATACAACCGATAGTTTAAAAATCTCGAGACTTGAATGACTTTATATACAAAGAATTAATTACAATACTATTTTTTTAGATAAGTTCGGTTCTTATGCATGAACAGAGCAGACATATTTTGGATCCCTCTCGAGTTAGTCAGAAAATTAACTTTCTTGATATACAGATAAACTTTCATGTAAAATGTATACGATTAAAAGGAAATAATTTTTATTTAATTATATACATTAGTGAACATTTTATAAGAACAAAAATGTCTTAACAGTAATAAGGGAATATTCTTGAATTTTTCGATCCTTCATAAGATTTTTTTTTAATTTGTAGTTTGTGGTTAACACAAAAATCAATAATTATTTCCAAAAAATTTTGAAAAATTTAAGTTCGTTCTTTGCTCAATCGTAAGACATTTTTGATTTTTGGAATTTTTTACTAAACTTTATAGTTTGAAGAAAACAACGATAAAAAGAAACAAAATGTTTTGGTTAATCTTTGCATCCGATTAATCTTGCATCCTATAAAAACGTTTACATTGATGGTTAAAAAAAATTCAGATACTGGCACGTTACATGTCTAAAAAATTAAATAAAAACATTTAAAATTAATAATTTTTTATTTTATTTTTTTGTTCTAAAAATTGTAAGTCCTATTTAATATTATATTTAATCACACGCAAAAGCATAAGGAACTACATCTCTAATCCGTTTATACTTCGTTATGTACATGAATTTTACAGTCGAAAAAAATATTAGGAAATTGACGGGTTTGCTCATTAATGGGTTAATAAAGAATCTTTTCATTTTATTTAACTCTTGACGACCAATTTTATTGTTGGAGATAAATTTAACTAAATGAACATTACTGGCGGGGTTCTACACTAAACACCTCAAGCCCGAGAGATAAGTAAACTGTATGAGACAATAATAAGTAATAATTATTCTCCAAAAACGATAGATGAACTAACCTACTGACCAACGGATCTAAAAATAATGCCAGACCTAATTGACTTTACCATAGTAAAGTATCATTCCAAATTTTTTCGGAGTACCTTCTGATTAAATCTAACATCAGGGTTATATTAATTAAAATAATTATTATAACTCTTTTATTATTATCACTGATATATTATTGTGACTTATTGGTTGTATTAATACTCCATACTAAAGTAGCGAAAAATGATATTAAATCAAATAAACTGGATAAAGTATAAACAATATATCGATGATAACATTGACAGCAACATTTCGCTTAAAAATGCAAGAGACAATGAACAAAATATTGCCAATTTTGACGAATTAGTTAGACAGACATAAAACTCAATCATATCAGCAAATAAATATACTGCCTAAACTATAACAAAAACAGCACTTAATAAAATCCGAGAAGAGAACATTTTAACAAATCTGATAGATTAATTAGACTCTCGCGAAACAAGACCCACTTGAAGAGATCTTTGACAGACCTGAAAGACTTATAATATTATTAGGAAAAAATCACAAACTATTAAAAAATCTCCAACAGTTTATTCTTCCAATTAATAAACACTTTTACAACTGGAAAAAAGTCTATAAAAAAAAGAAATAGTCTTTGCAACTTTTTTTAAGGATTTATTCATATCAAATACTAGAGAGATCACAAAATAGGAAACATATCAACTGTTACACTGGTGGTCTTTTATTATAATAGGTCGATCAAAACAGCCATATGCTCTGAAGTTATCAACATAGTCACAAAAATAAACAACAATAAAATATCTAGTCGGTAATATAACAAACAAGATGATAAAAAGTTATTCACCAAAGCAATTGGTGTTTATAATAATTATTGTTACATATTATTCATAGCAATAAATATGTTGGACTGGCAGTCTATAGACATCACTTTTCTAAAGCTAAATCAATCAAGGGAAACAAAAAATTCAAAGTTATATGGTTATTTTAAACATTTTTTCGCTTCATACTTTTAACTCAGACAGTATTTTAAGATATTCTTTATGTGCAGACATACACATTTTATTTCTTTACAGATTTCTAAAGTTTGCAATAGTAGATCAAGAAAATTAAAAACCGCTTTATTAATGAATTTTTGTGATTCCGCTAATTTGCGTAACTGCTGAATGACCATAAAATATGTTTTACATGTTTCTTCATACGAAAGTATGTTTCTTCGACTCTTTGAAATATTTACGAACATATCTATTTATTACAAACATTAAAAAAGTAGGTTTCAAAAATTTACTATATAATCATGATCCTATGCTACATATATAGCCATTGATATAAGATCCATACAACTTTTTATCTTTCTTTTAGGTTATTGAAAAAATTTAAAAAACTATTTTTCTTTACACATTAGTGCATTATTGAATAATTTGACCAGTAGTACTCTCCATTTACCGTAACTTCAAAAAATGTTAATATACTTTATCCCGATCTATTATATAATTGAAACTTACTTTTATGTTTACATAGTAGTTTATTATTGGCATTTTTAAGAATAATTTATTTATTATATGGTATTATAATAAACACTTATAATTCAAAGGAGTTCAAATAATCTACAACTTGTTATATCTTTTGTATCTTATTTATTATCTATTATGTGAATTATTAATAGACGTTTAGTTGAAGAAATAATTATAAATATGTAAATACTAAAATATTAAAAGAAAAGTTAGAAAAATCAGAATAAAGCATAAATATTAATTTGTAATACACTAAAAAAATTAGAGTAATTTAATAATATTCAAATTGTAATAGACGTATATAACAAGCATCAAACATTTATAAACTTGTGTAATTTGCTATTTCTTAATTATAAAATCATTAACACTTTAACGATGAATTTGGCTTGTAGTTATACATGATGGTACTCTTAATTCTTTTCTTTGTAAGTGAAAAATATAACTTTTTAATAAAAACCATTAAATAATTTATAGAATGTACGAAAAAATATTTTTTTGGAACTTTAGAAAATTTCCATTTTTAAAAAATTAATATTAATATTAGAGTTTTAATAATTTAAAAATAATTATTGTATGATTTGGGATTTATAATTTTTATCTATAGTTATTGCTATAGTTAGAGCGATCAAAATTACTTACTGCTGGATTGATTTAAAAAAATATATTTAAATTACGTAACATATCTTTACGGGATTCCGATACTCCAGGAATCACGCATAAAGTTGAATAATTATTTGTTCCCTATAATTCATTTGGGGCAAATCGGAGCAAGATTATTTTTTGTATATTTGGCACATTGAATGCCTATATAGAAAGTATATAGGAAGTGAAGGTAATCACTAGTGCCCACTTTGACGCTAAAGTATTAATTAATTAAAAGGTTATAAACAATTTTTAAAATATGTGATTTCTTTAACTGTTATAACTCAAAAACTATTTATCGGATCTGTATAATTTTTTTCAAAATACCCGAAAAAGATTGTATTTTGAGAATATATATGTCATAACAATAAATTTGTTAATAAAAAAAAATTATAAGCAATCAAAATAAATTTTTGCAATTTTTGTTTAAAAAGGAAACTTATTTGAAAAATTTGTTTGCCATCGAATCCTTGAAAATATGAAACCCATTTGGGTAATGATTTTCCAAAAAAGCGTTACCTGCGGTGCTTAGCTAGAAGGTCGGTCCGATAGAAGCGTCCTACTCCCCTGAAACTATTCCGGGTACTTCAGTTCTATAAGTCAGTATCATAGATTACATATCATGTAATCGGGATAATATTAGTAATAACAATATTTTATTTATTTAAATATAAACAATTTAATCGCAATTAGATGGACTTTAACATTTCATATTATTTTAGAAAGTATTTGTGGTTTATAAGAAATCGATTTTCCAAATGTAGTTGGAAATAAACGGTCTCGTTAAATTAATTATAGAAATTTAATATAATAGTTAAATAAATAATAATTTTTAAAGTTATACGAAATTACACTATAGTATAGTGTACATCTATATTGTACTCTTTTTAATACTGTAATCTGTTGAATGGGAAGTACTTTTCACCGTCAATTCCTTGTTGTTTTTATTTAGAGGATTGAATGCGCAATAACTTAACGTACAATTGACACGCAACGCTGTTTTTAATACAGTTGATCAAAAATTATTCATCACGTTATACGTGGCAGATAACTCGATCTTTATTATTACTTGAGTAGAAACTTACTTCATTGTTCTGATTAATAGAATCTACACAACCATTGAAAAACCATTTTCTTCATTTGTATGTCGTAAAGGTTCGACACTGTAATCGGACTACGTTTAGATTTTTGATATAGCAGTATCTCAAACATGTTGCACAAAAGCTATCGTTTCCTTTTATTAAAGGAAACCCGTTATCCTGAATGTCCATGGCAACATGAAGCATTCTCGAAAACGTCCGTGTTTACGTACTTTGAATGGATTGGGAAACTCTGTTAATGCCATGATTATGTAGTTTTCATTAAAACTGAATTGAAGTAACGTTATAAAATCTATCATTCAATAAGAAACTTCACTTTGACGTTTGTCGAGGTCCGTTTACTTCGATCATTGAACTTTAACTAAGCAAACTGAGCAAAAAAATTTCTTATTTATATGATTTTCGAAGCACAGCTAATGTCAGTAAATTTAATTTTAAAACACGACTTAACAAATTGAAATATTAGGAGAAACAATAAAAGAAAATTAAAATTTTTGCACTGATTAATAAATTTATTGTTCTCATTAATTTGCTTAAGAGCAGTATATTTTCATCAACTATTTTGATCAAAAATGTTTTCCTACTTACCACTACTTGAATAAAGAAAGTTTAGCTGATAAATCTACTAATTTGTAGAACTGAACTACTTGGAAAAGTTTTGTGGGAATGCAACGTTTCTATCGGTCCGATCTTTCAGCTGAGCGACGCAGATAGTGCTTTTTTTGAATGGTCATTACCTAGCTCCTATTAAAAATTAATACAATTTTATTACGGATTATTATACAAAATCATCCAAGGAATCGATTGCAATAAAAATTTTTGAAATAAAAGTCTTTTTTTAACAAAAATTGCAAAAATTTATTTTGATTGCTTATAATTTTTTTATTAACAAATATATTATTATGACATATATACGTATTCTTAAAAAACAATTTTTTCTGGATATTTTGAAAAGAAAATTATGCAGATCCGATAGATAGTTTTTGAGTTATAACAGTTAAAAAAAATCAGATTTTTAGAAAAATTTGTATAACTTTTTAAATAATTAATATTTTACAGTCAAACATGGCTCAAGTGATGACCTCCATATAGGTATTCGATGTACCAAATATAAAAAAAAATCGAAAACCTTCTGTGTTATTTAACGTATTATGTAATTATATAATGTAATTATTTTGTTCAAGAAATTAACACAAATTTTTTAACTTATTAAATTGGTATTGGTAAGGGGGAAAAGAACTTTTCAATAATCAATTAACTAGTACATGTTTTAAACATATCTATAGAATTTATTATTTCAGGAAATTACATTTTTTCTTCGATTTTCTAAAAATATCAGAAAAAGTGTATAACTGAACGTTTAACAACATACGAAATGCGAGGAAAGCTCTTTAATACTCGATAAAACGAAAGAATTAGAATGCAGTGTCGAGTGTAGCAGTTGCGTATTCATATTTTTCGCTGGGTATCCAATTCAGACGTCAAAAAAATCTAGCTGTTTTGTCTTCTCAGTACTTAGACGATAGATCGCCACCATTACTTCATAAATAGTATAAATGTATAGTAGAAAAACAAGCGAACTATCAATAATTGTACTATTACTATACTAATAAGCTCTCTGGATTGCTAGAATGATAGGTAGTATAGATAATACTGTTTAGCTATAAACCTATAATTCAAGATTCTCAACGTATTTTATAAATGAAATTATTGATTAACTGATAAATAGGAGTTTTTAAATGTAAACGTTGAATTGATCAAATAATGAATGTATAAAATTATTCACAAGATTAACTATGGTCATTTCAGCAGCAATTAATTTCGTTAGGCAGCTTGTTTCATAAATAGTTTTTTCAAACGTCTAAATAGAGGGATGTATGAATAATATTAATGTATTCATTTCTATTATCGCTATAGGTGATTCTTCAGTCAGAAACGATAAAGATTAAAATTGTATTCAATCCAAAACCTCAATCATTGTTTGAATTAGTAGGATATCAAACAACGACAGTTTTGGATATTACACATTTACAAAAATATTTTTGACTGATTGTTTCTTCTCCTTCTTACTAAACTTACATATTGTTTTTTTATTCCTCTGTTTTCCGTAGAGATTTCATTTTTTACAGGTCATGATTTCTTATGCATTTAAATATTTACGCTTAATCTTGAGCGTACTCACAAAGTTCTCTGATATTTGTAGTACTTTACCATGACGTAGTATTTTGTAATGTGATCACTCCGTCAATTTATAACGTTTTTGTTTCCTCCAATTTGTTTATTCTAACTGCAAATCATTTCTTGGTTGGTATATTTGCAGCTACGTCAGTCATAATGTTTACACCTATGTACAAAGCCAACAGATTAAATACTGCATGTGAGAAAAGGTAACATTCTGTGTAATATATCAGTTAGAAAGTTATCGATTTCGTTATAACCTTTCTAGTACCGTGATCTAATATAGACTTTTCCTATTTCTCACCTGCTTTATATTCTATATGGAAAAATATTGTACACTCTTTCAAAACTTAAAATTATTAATTTAGATGAAAAACTAACATCATAATTAATCCTTTACATGTAATCAGAGAACAATAACAATGTGGTGGCTTCAACCAATCAAGAAGGCTGATGTATTATTGTAAATTCGAAGACTTTATAATCACTCATAGTATTGATAATAATCTCGTTAGATTTAATTTTATTGATCATAACACGATGACGAGAAACACATTACCAAAGCTCAAGGTATTCATTCAGATTTTGCGTTTAAACAATAGAATTGCCCATTGTTCTATGTTATTCTTAGTTATAAAATACATCTTACACATTTTCGTGATATAGGGTGCATCAATAGACTATGAAAAGTCTCCTGGCATCTAGACTAGATCTCGAAGGTATCTAGCTGTAGGAACTAACTTGTTTATTAACGATTTAAATGTTTAAAAATCAATGATATTGGTTATTGAAGTTATACACGTTTTAGTAACGAAAGATGATTGCTATTTCGTAACGAATACTTATCATTTTCCCGTATTGAAAAAAATTTCAATTAATAGCTGAAATATTACAGTTTAACTAAAAAAACGCAACAAACCGCCACAACTTTTTTGCTAATAAACTTACGGAAATATTTTAGCAGCAAATTGATTTGCTATTTTGAAAGGGATCTACTGCTTTGTGAAAAGCTTTTTTCAAATACTTTCAATATACGTACCAAAATGTTATAAAAAAGGTATAATTGTTTTCGATATATTATAATGAAATCGAAAAAAATAAGTGTCATCATGGGCCGACTATCTTTTAAAAAGTATTTTACTATTTTTTTAAAGACAGACAAAAAGGTATTTAACTTTTTTCCTGTAAAATCAAAAGTACTGAAGGTATACGCCTAGAACTTAATATTTCATTAAATAATGATAAATAACCGTATTTTAAATAACTTGGCTATAGCTGATGGTCTATGGGTAAGTCACATCTTATTGTACGTATTTTTTATTATCTATGCACAAAATAATATCAGCTTTCCTAATGAAAACTGTTTTTATTGCACCAACATTCCTGGATTAGTTAATACAAAATATTTCATGATATCCGGGTTTTTTATGTGTAACATATCTATAAAGCCGTTCTTTAATCGTCTTTATGAACTTCTCGACAATGATAGCCTTTGTAATCGAAATTTCACACTACTCTATATGAGATTTCATGTTGTTCTAAAGTTATTTACATACATGAATCAACAAATTTCTTTCCTAGATTGGATTGATCGCCGTCCAGTGACTTTAATACTTTAATATTATTGTTTGAAACAGTAAAAATATGGTCAAAATGTTTGCATATTTTGACTTTTAGTTCAAATCAATTTATAATATATTTTTTCGATGTACATTAAAACAAGGAATCCAAGGCCGTATATCACGAGAAGTAAGCATTATTTCTTCCTTCATAAAAATATTGAAGTTACATTTTCAACAAGCTCCCAGTGAAAAACTCATAACCCATTTTATTGTTCAAATTTAATGGACGGTACATATTTTTCATTAAGAAATCTGAATCCGTTACCTTTGGAACGTTATCTTTACATTATATCGGTAAAAATCATGATTTATTGAATTACTCAGAATCGCCATCTTATTATATAAATGTCGGGTGATGCCGCCAAGCTTCATGACTGCATTGTGTCTACTCAATTGCAAGTTGGGATCGTGACTATTCATTAACTTCTTTTCTTTCAAATGCTTTCTATAAATATCAATTTTCACTTATAAAGCTTGAAGATAATTTTATATATAGTAATACATTGAATTATTCGTTAAAAAATGCATCAGAAAATGCGTTATGTATTAAACATTGCCTGATATACGATTTAATTTGGCTAAATATATATTGTTAACAAATTCGATAAATAGAAATTGTCAATGGTAAAACATAGATAACATTTCGGTATTAACGATTTCAAATTTCTCATTGTAAATTACATACAAAAGTACGAGAGTCGGATGAAAAGTCCCGGGTTCAATAAAGGAAATCAATATTTTGTTGTTCTTATTTTTATTTGTCAATAAAATCTTTAGAATTACATTAGCTAATATATTTTTCATATTGGTTCTCTAATTTAACTATACGATCTCTATAATACGATTTATCGAGCTGTTCAAAATAACTATCTACGAAATTAATAACTTCCTAGTTGCCATGAAATCCTTGTCCGTTTGGGAGTTTCTTGAGATTACGGAACAGATGATAGTCTCTGGGTACTAAATTTGGCGAATTTGGTGGATTAGCTAGCAATTCGAACATGAATTCGTCGATTTTTGCCTATACAATGATTAACAAATATGCTGGGACATTGCCATGGCGAAACAATTGGTTTTATCTAGATAACATCGTTTTTTCTTCATTTAATTGCTCAGAAATTACAATAAATTTACATAGTACTAATCAGTGATACTTGTACCTTGTTCCAAATAATTTATGAAAATGATTCTATTAGTATTCGAGACTATTACTCGCTATAACTTTATTAGTTGATAAAATGTACTCTTTTTCATTGTTTTGACTGTCATTTTCTTTCAATTAATAAGGTTATGTCAAATGAAGTTTGACCCATAGTTATGAACTGTCACAAAATTTCATTCGAATTTTTCTGGTAGAGCGCTAAATTCTCATTTGAAATGTTTTTTCGAATCAACATTTAGTCAGATATCAGCATTCGTGGTAACTGAAGGTCTAGAATATTTAAAATATTACTTACAAGTTCTTTTGATATTTTAAAAATCTCTACCAATTCTGAAAATTTTAATCTGTGATCTTCCAGCACGATTTGGTGCATTTTTTCAACCATTCCAGTAGTTATCACTATCATGACGTATCCGGAGCGATGCTCATCGTTCGTACTCATTCGTCCCATTTTCAATCCTCCATTTCGCCATTGAATATGAAGGACAGTCTTTACGTGTGTTTTACATTTCCTTCTTGATTTGATTGGTCGATATAGCTTTTAAATAGAAGTATTTTATTGCAGCGTATTTTACGGAATCTAACGTTTCCGTGAAATGATAAGATTATTTTGATTAACACCCTCAGCGCCATATCCCAAGTGGCCGCACTTTCAATTTTTGACTAATTTGTTTTTTTTTTAATATGAATGTGTTTTCAACGACATAATATCATATTTCTGTGACACCTCCTCTCTCTTTTTTTCTTTTTTTACTGGATTTTCATAAATAATATGTTCCTAAAAGATACACAGCGCGTTTAAAAAGTAGAATGATGTGTATACTTTTAGATACACGATGTTCTAGATACTGTGTGAAAAAAAGATACACATGGTGCTGAAGGTGTTAAAATACGATCTATTAAATATTAACCAAGCTACTGACCCAAATAAGAAACTTTTCAGTCGACTTTCGTATATGTCACTAACTCGTTTATATCTGACTCGGACTTCTGTCTCAGGTAGTATGTATTTATGGTATTTTATTTACAAATCGTAATAGCTCACCTTACAAGGTTTTCAAAGATAGATACGAATTTATTGTCATAAAATATATAAAAAAACTGTTTCGTATTGAATATAATGCATGAAATACATATTTTTTCACTGGAAGCTCATCGAAAACATGAATTGCAAATTGATTTGAATTAATTCAAATTAAGTAACAATTTTAACCGTCTGTTCACTGTTTCAGATCACTGTGCAGTGACCAAAATTACTACAAACCGATTTAGAAAAGGAACTTGTTGTTTCAAATATGCACAAAACTTTAAAACATCATGGAATATTATATAGACTAATACATAGTCCTGATACAAATGCTGCAATTGCCGAGTTATTTATAAAAACAATTAAACAGCGCATATATCGGTATTTCACACATCGAAAAACGGAAAGGTGCATAGATGATTTTCAGCAGATAGTTGAGTCAACAGCGTTAAACATTCTGCTATAAAGATGGTACCTGCAATGATAGTTGACATGCAACATATTTGTGAATATTTTTTCAATAAAAACGTTACCAATTGCATAATAATGTTTATTGTAGAAACGTTAACCAAATTTATGTAAAACGTTGCGGATCAAATATCTAAGATTGAAACCAATGTATCATATACTATTTGAATAGGTATTTATTATACACTAAGAATATTATCAACGGATAAATCGTTGGCAGAATGGTTTTTAGTGACTCTAGCAGTTATCTCCACCCATTAAGAGTCTCGCGTTTTATTATAATTAATAGCTGTCAAGGAAACTAAAATATACAATTTTTTAGCGACCGCAAAAATTACGAAGTATTCCTTTTCGTATTTTGATGAACGTTTTAAATCGCTGAATTGATGCAAGCAGAAATACGTTTGTAAGAAGAAAATTATTGTTAAAGATTTTTGTCGTTAAAATTATGAAAATACTGTAATAGGATATGCTATATACAAAGGACATTGCCTCATTTGCTGTAATATTTTGCCTTCAATTTAAAATATTACTCGATTTTCTGCGTCAACATACGAGAAGTATAAACTTGTCAATATCAATTTGAAAACGAGCTTTGGAGCGGTTCATATTTCATATTAAAATACGCACAAAATGTTCGACAACATATTTCAGTCTTATTTCAAATATGCGTAATTATCGTTGTATGTTTTGAATGATCTAACATCCATCAAGTCATCTTGCAATATATCGTTGATATTTATAACATTGTAAGAATGTTGATGTTGACTGTTTTCGTACTTTTCATGGTTTAGCTTTGATAGCATCATTTATCAGTGAAAAAAATTTCTTAAACGTGAATTAAGTACTTTCACTCAATGGAATGTCATTATCAAGTATTCTTGAAGACGAACAGTCATTCAAAACCCATATTATCGGTAGTATAATCATAGGTATCATTCAGAATGATTCTATTCCTCTTAACTATTTCATGTTTTTCGACAAGTTTTGAACCAAATCGAAATCTGGAGCCAGCGACATGCATCTTAAAAGGAATTTTATTAATGTAAAAATTCAGAAGATTTTTTATTTTCAGTCGCTTTAGGTCATAAGTATTTGATTATTTTGATTTTAAATATTTCCATAATAAAAATTGCTTCCGCTAAGGGGTTATTTTTGTCCCTTTTTCTTTTTCTGACGAAGACTGATGTAACTGATTTTTCACTCGACTCTGATAAAAATCACAATTCATTGTGTTGAGATTAACGAATTGGAGAGGATGGAACGATGTCTTGCCAAAGTTTTTGCGTCCCGAACAATAATTTTGTTTTTCTTGCTTAGATTTTCAAATCAATTATGAAATTTGTGCGGTCATAATATATTCCATAGATTTTTTTTGACTTGTTGAAAAGTATATCACCGTGTAAGACTTTCAAGGTATCTCCGAAAATTTGTCTGACGAATTTAGTCTTGGTCGCTTGTAATAAAGCAACTCTCTATTCGCTATAGAAATAACAAAAGGCTCGAGATTACTGCCGATATACATACAACAGTAAGTTTATTTTTCGAAGCCATTAAAACGATACTAATGAAATTCTAGTTTAAGCATGGACTCCTTTTATTCGTTTCAGAAGTATGTTCATTGAAAATATATGTAGATATGTGGGGATTGCTTGGAGATTTTTATCATCTAATAATATGAACTCGTATAACATACCAATACACCTTCTTTGAAATTCTGGTTTATTAAGATATACAAAATGGTTTATCATGTAATAAATGTTCTACAAAATATCGCGCTGATTCTTATCTTTATAAAAGCAACTTTTATGAAATAAATATTAGAATAGATAACCGCCGATTACTGCCTTTCATGAAAATAATAACTATAGCTTTTCCGAACATTCAGATTCAGATTATCAGTCGTTGGTCTGCAATAAACCCTCGCAGAATTTCACACATGTACCCAATACTTAGTACCTCGACTCTTATGCACCGTAATATAAAATTATGAGTTCAAACTGAGTATCACTCAATTGATCGATGTACTTTTAATTTGTGTAGAACGGTTATACAAGATCATGTATCATTCAGAAATGCATAGATAAAATGGTGTTTCTATCGCATATATATGAGGAAGGTTAATCTAATGAACAAATTTTGAATTCGTCACGATAGAATAAGAAATACATTGCTACAAAAACCTTTTTTTAAGTTTTTTATGAAATGAAGCTAATTTGAAATTTGAAATCTTACCATTTTTTAATTTTATTCATAAATGTGAATATTCGTATAATTTAATTTAGGTTTTATATTTAAAAAATTTTTCATTATTATGAAAAACACGAATATTTTAACTGAAACTTAGAATGACTCGTACAAGTGATGATAAATGTGCATTTAAAAAGAGATAAATTGTTTATTCCAATGTTTCCAATATAAAAAATATTTACATCATACATCCGGGACACAATTAAAACAATATTCCTGTAGTTAAAAAAAGTCACAAGCGATTCATTTACATGTGTAATTTGTAATTTTTTTTGTAAGATATGAAAGCATGATAAATGACGTTGATGTTAGTTGCTTAAATATATATATATATATATATATATATATATATATATATGTTGATCACTAGATAAGTCTCTTATTTTCCAATTTTAATGTATTAACGGACAAAATGATACACTGGAAACTCTTCACTCCTATATTAACGTTTACTCTGTGTGAAAAAATTATAAGTATTATGAAAAAAGTTCGATATTCTTATTATCTATGATTACTAGTGCAGATAATAAAGTAATTGATTAATGACATCATACTTTTATTATGTTTTTATGTAGAAAGAGAAAAATGTTTTTAGAAGACTATTGATGTATTATAAGTAGACGAGGCACATACTCAGGGTATAATCTAGAACATAGAAGTTCTAGAAAGAGGCACTTACAAAACAAAAAATAATTTTGAGAAAACTATATAATTACAATGTAAAACCTTGCATCTCAAATATATTATCAAACCCGTATCAATTTAACTGAAATTTGTAAATGTAAAATACTTATTTTAATTTTTAATAATAGAATTATTAGTATCTAATCAATAAGAAAAGTAATCGAGTTACGTAACAGACAGATTGTATCCGCATCGCGTGGCTGCTTCGTACCTATTCACCTGGGGCCCACAGCTGTAATTACTGATAATTACTGATAGAACTGATCGCAAATATGCACATAGGCGTTATATTTGTACAAAAAATCTTAATATTTCTAGGTTAATTTAATGGGTTGAAGTAAAAAATTAAATATTATTAAAAATTAATGAATCATAACATAAATATTTGAATAATGACAATACAAAAGATTGTCATAATAAGAATTTGGATATTATTTCTTTTACAGAAATTTTAAATTTATTAATATCTAATGGTTCGCTAATTATTAAAAATAAATGGAAATATCGTATTATTTTGTTAAAGTATATAACCTAATATCGTAGACTTCATAATGCTTGATTAATAATTATGTATATAAAATATTCCACATTTATTGGAAAAATAAGTAGCAGCAGTAGAATTTATTGGATTTCGATATTATTAAAAATCAATCTGTTACTTTTAATTGAAAAAATAACATACTATATTCCAAATTTTATTAAAATATAAGTAGATGATTAAATTTTAATAAAAACAATATCATGATTTAACAATTTTTTACTATCATTCTTTTCATTGTTATATTAAAAAGAATTATTTATACATTGCAGATTTTATTAGCAAAGAAGATATAATATAAACAGCCTAGATGCGTTCATTTTTATAACAGATTATATTTTTGTACAGTTTATGTACCAAAACACGAAATGGACAATAATGATGGTAATATGAAAGCAACTGTGAAATAGGAAATTAAAATAATGTAAAATACTGTTTTTATTTTACCTGCGTCAGAGAATGGACAAAAGCATACTTAAATTAGAAGACAAAATAAAGTTTATACACGCAATGGAAACAGAAAAAGTCCTGGAAATTAATTTTTGTTGGTATTTTGATAAATTTGAATAAATTTAATATAATCTCAAAACAACTTGTATTTTATTTATAAATTAGCAAGGAAATATTAATATAAAGTCGAAAAAATTAATAAATATATGTCCTCTATTAAAATTAAATAATTGAGAAAAATAGAGTAGTAACACGAACATTTGTTATAATTGTAAAATATTGTGGATTGGATCGATAAAAGTAAACCATTAAAAAATAAATTACTTTTCACATGATCGATCAAATAATCTGGGAAAATTTTAACTCTGAGGTAGTGGAAGGCATACTTTAGGAAAATGCCTCTTACAAATTACATTCTCCTCGAACATTGCAATATCATTGAAATTAAATACATACGTAGTATTACATATAAGGTAAAGAATAACACTTATAATTGTTGGTTCCTAGTTATACTTTTACTTTTTAAAGTTGGTATTTAATTTCTCTTATACTTGTTGATTTTTTTCTTGTCATCTTTTTGATTCATTCATATAACAAATATGACAATAATCATAGTAATTCCTATAAACTAGACTTTAATTATAATAATGTTTGCATTTTTTTATCCAGATTTTGGAAATTTTAATCCATACATCTTAATTTTTCCAACTTCCATATCACCTTGTTTTTTCTTTTTCATTATCAATGATGAAAATTCCGAATCACATTGAACAAATCGGACAACTTTGCCTTACTTCTTGTTTTGTTTAGTAAATTGTGGAAAATCCTACTGCTGTTATGATTTCACGTACAATTTCAGTATGAATCTGATCATTTTCCTACTTTCGACTATCAAACTGTTCAACACAAATGTGTGATTTGTATGTACCTCTTCCTTTCTAGAACCGCGCTAGGCTTTCTCTGAGAACTTTATTACTTTTGTCAGCGTCATCTGACTCTCTTCGTCTTTAGGGTTGAGAACTTTAAATGACATCTCCATTAGACTTTCAAGTTCGTTCCGTAATTGTTTAGTCGTATCCCTACCTCTCATTAATCCAAAGTCTTCGAGGAGAACCTTGTGTTTTTTTACTTACCTTTCTCTTAATTAAAACTCACATTCTTCTACTGCGATTTGAGATCTTAATAAACAAGAAAAAGGCAAAGCAAATCAAGTAACGAAGGTAAGTAAGCGGAACGGGACAAGAAAGACAAGATTCGACAAGAAAAACAGTATATACATATTTTAATGTATTAACTGTATAGGAATAAATGAATAAAGTACATATGTGACATAATCAATTACTAACATTTGCTTAAATAATTATTAAAAAAGGTCATAAATAATGTACAACACAAAATGAGTGCTACTAATTAAAAGAATAGAAATAGGTATATTTCGAATACAAGGTCGTTTGCGTTTGGTTTTGATTATACACTATGAGTATGTACATAGAAGGCGAAAATTGGCGGTAGTTGCGAGTGAACAATAAAGTTTACTTAATAAACTAGCAAGCAAAGTTATGCACGCACAGTTAAAAAAGAGAAAATAGTATTTCATTCCCGTTATGTATCCGGCAAAAATAGCATTTAGTGTAAGGACGAAAAAAAACTTACTCCAGGAAAATCTAAACATTTTTAGAGATGACCGAAAACAGATTAGTTATATGTAATATCGGAGCAAAGTCTTGTATTTAATTTACATGTAGTACATCAAATGTCTATATGAAGGTCATTACTCATATCAAGATTTACGCTAAAATATTAATTAATTAAAAAGTTAAAAACTATTGAAAAAAATGTGTTATTTTTTAAATTACATTATACAAAAACTATTCAACAAATCAGCGTTGTTTAGATATATATAGACATATATATGCCATTATCATAAATTTATTAATAAAAAAATGATAACCTTTTTAAATCAATTTTAGTTGCAATTGATTCTTTGCAAAATTTTTTAAAATAATCCATAATAAAATTTTCTTTATACTTATTAAAGGCTCGATAATGAACGAGCTGAAAAAACGCTCCTTCCGTTGCGCAGCCTAGTGACGCGACTGATAGAAAAGTTGACTCTGCCGCTAAATATTTCCAAATAGCGTGGTTCTACAACTCAATACTATGTGTCATTAATTTTGTAATAGGTATCGATATTAGTATAAATAACCTTTTATTTATCCATATATTATCAATTTAACCGAAATTAGATGGAGTGTAATATTTTATATTGTTTTAGATACTAGATAAATAAATACATAAATGATATTTCTGCTGCAATAACTGCAGTAAAAAATTCTAATTAAGATATATTCATGAAAAAAATTAGTGATGAAATATATAATGTCAAATTGATATATGTTTAGCTATTTGATTATTATTGCTCAGAAAATTTCAAGAAAATTAAATTAAAACAGCCAACTATTTCGTATTTATATTATATAATTTTATGATTTTCCAATTTTTATAGTTATATTACTATAATTTAATAAATATATTGGTAAATTTTTAGAAGTTATACATATTTTCACTAAAATATTTATTGACATTTTTCCTCTAAATTTTTAATAAGTATACTTTGAATAATATGATGATTTTTTTTCAATTAAATCCTTTCTGTTTTCTTTATTCATAAGAATGAATCGTAATAATTTAAGGTACCATAGATAAGCGACAATTTTTTTAAATTTTTATATGCTCTGCCTGCATGAAGTACCAGCACCGACAGCGAGGGCCAGAAAACCAAAGACGTAGATCGACAGAGAGAGAAAGAGCAGTGGAGACAAATAGTTCATGTCGCGATTATAAGCGTGGGCTGATACGTGTATATTTTCAGATACACGGTTAATTAGTTTACAACAGAGCATTGACCAATTGAGAATGAGTCCAGATGTGTGAGTGCAAATGTCTAAGTAGTTAAAGCAATTTGGCATAGACAAAGTCCGAGGCAATGCATTTTTGGTAGAGAATGTTGAAAGGAGACAACTGTGCAGAGATCATACCAGAATACTCAGACGAAAATAATGGCTAACCCTACAACGTATACGTCCCTTTCTCTCTCTTTTTTCCCGCTAACACAGCGAATCCTAATCAGGGCAACTCAGGGCAGACGCCTGTTGCTCCCCTCTGATGAACGAATATCCTGGCGAACCGGGCGTGGATACCATGGTGTGAATGTTAGAGAATATGTGTTTGTAGTTTAGTGCATCAAGTACCGTCGTGTGATAGTTAAACCTATTACGTATGCATGTCCGACACTTCTTTCGTGAATCTTCGTGAAAGAAGATTTTTCAATGACCATAAGGTGGAATTTGCTGTTAGTGGCTATTTTGAACAGTTTCGCTCTTATTGGTTGTCTCGCGACCACCTCAGCTACTTGAATTGCGCAAAATAATAGAAATAATAATACACGGCGAGACACAAACGTAGAAAGATGTAGAGGTGTACCTCCAGATAGCCAAGATAATCTTTAATAATGTACGTTTGCTTTACAAGATCAGACTTTTCGTCCACAGTTTCCGATTATTTGCAATGAATATAATCCATGGTATTTTTATTATATAATTTTAGAACAATTACAAAACACTTAACAATCCAGGACATTCCGAGGATTTATTGAAAAAACAAGCATTATTGTGCTTTTAATAAATCATTTTAATTGAAATATCTGTTGCTATCTGAGGTAACAAAGGTTTTTTAGCACGCTTATGATGAAGCCCTATTAAACAACAAAAAAGTTTCAATACGGATTCTTGTGCAAAAGTATCCAAGTAACCGATGTCAAATAAAATTTTTCAAATGAAATTTGCTCCTTTTGACAAAACTGGTAAAAACGTATTTTATTGTAAATGTGTTTAATTTATTCATCAATAAACCTATTGTTATGGCATATGTATTTCTTTAGAATACAATGTTTTCCTCGTATTTTGAAAAAAAATATTCAGGCAGATACGATCAATTGTTTTAGAGCAATGAGATTTCAAAAAGAGTTCTTTCAACGCTTTATAGCTATTCAATGAATTCTCAATTAATCCATTAACGACCAGAAGGCCTGATTTATTGTTGATTTTCAATGCGATTTCATCCGTAGTTATAGGCCTTAGAAAAATTTTGCAAACACGTGTTTCGACGTGAAATTTAATGCCATTTTATAATCTGGGCTAAGAATTATCATTGACTGTGTAATAAAAAAGTTATAGCTAATGAAACAAAAAAAAAGAAGGAATCATGATATAAATATGATCAGGGGTGATCACGAATATCAAAGTATCTGAAGTAATTTTGGTGGAATTTTTGAACCACTCTTTTCAACAAAATGGCGGCCAAATCGAAAAAAGATCATAAAAAACATAACTCATTTTTTTTCATGGAAACTATTGAGTTCAGAGAAAAAGTTTCCAAGAAAAAAATGAGTTGTTTTTTATGATAAAGCTATATTGATGAATAATTCACAAAATGGTATTGGATGATTTTCGACAAAATGTATGCGAGCTAACAGATATGGTAGCCATTTAAAAAAGTGCTGTACATCGTATATTGATTGATAATTTGGACATGAAATACCTGTACACAAGTTGGGTGCCGCAATTACTCATAATAAAACAAACAATCGTAAAAGATTTTTCAATGATCAAGAGGTGGAGTTTGCTGTTAATGGCTATTTTGAAAAGTCTCGCTTATTGGTTGTTCTGCGACTATCACATTTTTTTGTAATAGTATATCAGCTATACGATTAGATCGAAAAATAGTTTTTGGTAGGATAAATTTTAATTTTTTTGAAATTTGAAAAAAACATTCACAAATAGTTATCTGTATAAGATGAAAATCTCAGATTCTTTTCGAAGTTGCAAGTATAAATGGCAAAAATAGCAGATAATTAACATTTTCAAATGGATACACAAAATTTCTTAGGCTCGATAAATTTGTAGACATTGAAGAACCCTGCAATAAGAAGCAACATTTTTCTTAGCTAAAATATTTACCAAATTTAGGTGAGTTTATAACTATTAAGACAAAAATGTCCAACAACTCCGAATAATGATTTCATCAAGGATATTTGTAATATCCTTACTTAACATTATTCTTCGATAAAAGTTAACAATAACTTATGTAAAATGGTTCAAATTTGACAACTTTTATAATTCATGGATCAATATGACTGAGAAATCTATGAAACAAGAAAATATATTTTGGGTATGGTGAGAGACCCAATTTTTCTACTCATCTTATAAGGTATTTCGGCTCAAGCGTCGCCATTTGTGTGTTCCTTAAAACAAGCCGAGATCTGGTTTAATTGAAATACAAATTACTGATTTACCTTTCCTAAAAAAAAATGTATTACAAAATAAATTATCATATCAATGAATATTACATTCTGATTTTCTTGGTTTATCTAATGTTAGCTAATAATTTTGCGTTTCGAACGATAAATAATGAATTAATTAATATCTCGAATTTTGTTACAAAACTGTGCTACAATTAATATTAGCGACGACGTATCTATATTACAATGGCACAAGGCTAAGTATGCATTGCATACCGTAAAACTTAAGGAGTAATTCTACTTCTCTACAACAGGTATATGGAATGTCTGCTTGTATATTGATAATGGGGAAAGTTAAAGTAGATATACGTGACTCAACGAAGAAGTAAAGACAAAACAAGAAGAGAAAAGTAAAAGACTATTTCGAAAAGTAGTCAATATTATTCCACTTCCTAGACAATTTTATATTGAAATCTAATGGTTTTATTTAAAGTCTAGGAAATATAAGTAACTTGATTATATCTGATAAGTAGAAGCATGAATGGAGATTCCTACTACTTTAGTACGTAAAAAGTGAAGCTGGACATCGATTTTATTTTTCATGTCCGTCACCTAACCATTTAGTTATGGCATTGTATGTAGAAGTGTATAAAGTATATACATTCGTATTTATAGTATCCAAACTGAGAATATATCAGGCAAACAATTATACGGGAAAAGCAAACGATAAATACAAGGAACGATTTATGTATTCATCAGATAAAATAACAATCGCTTAAATATTTACATATGACAAGAACCGAAGATAGATAATGCATTTCAAAATTGGTGTGGCTATTAAATAAGATGTTTGGTTCTACAGAAGAAGTACACGTATGCTAAGCATCAGCGATCGTTAATAGGTAGCTTATTTTTACTGAAGCTCTACCTCTGATTTCTGTAAACCAATCCATATACTCGTAGCATTCCTTCACATTAGGTTTTTTGTTTCGGCTGAAATTTTAGTAAATTTTAGTAATAAACCAATCAGGTGATGTGAAATTTCACATGAAATTTGGATAATCACCACTGAAACTATATAATTTACCGAAATCCTTCTACGATAAAAATTAATGACAATATGGAAACAACAGTTAATCTAATTTTAATTAATAGTCGGTTAAGTATTCGTGCAATTGTTGAGATATTGCAGGAACTAATACATTTTATATAATGATTGTAACATGCAAGAAGTTTGTGCCAAAGTGGTGACTAAAATTCTAGCATTTGAGCAATAAGAGGCTCGCAAAAGCATGTGTGTTACACGTTGAATGCCATTGATAATGACCCGAACATATTCAGAAGAATAATACTATGTAATGAAGTGTAGTATTTTACTTATAATCTTGAAACGAAGCGCCAATCCATGTAGAGAAAGATCTTTACTTCACCAAGCCAGAAAGCTTGAATAAGCAAATTAAATATCAATCAACGATATAAATTTTTCGATATTCTTGGGATTGTGTACCTTCACTGGGTCCCACGATCAAACTATTATTTATCAATATTATTACTTTCATGTTTTTACTGAACTGCATGAAATAATAAGGAAATGGGTAAAATGACCCAAATTGTGGAAAGACAAATCGTGGTTCACCACCAAGACAACGTATTGGTTCATTTTCATTATTTGTCCAGAGGTTTTTAGTCAAGTTCAACATCTCAGTATTAAACCATCAGTTTTATTCATCAAATCTCGCAGCAAGCAAATTCTATTTGTCCCTAAGGGAAAATTTTCTTTGACAGGCATACAATTTGTGTTCATTAAAGGTATGAGAGAGTAACTAGCATGTGTTCTATAAGAGTTGATAGATAAAGAAAGACCTAGCACTGTTTTCAAAAATGAAAGATTCACATGAAATATTGTAGGGATAGAGGAGCGGTGTGATAATAATCAAATATAGGTAAAATAAAAATAGAATGCTTTATAACATCATTTTCATTATTTAATAGCCACATTTTGTATATAAATATTCAGATAGTAAATTATTATTTTAAGTGATTAAATATCTCGATATTGGCATAACGTGGGATTAAGTTTTTTGAACTTCCTTTGAATTTGGGGTGGGAGATTCCCATTGATTTGAATTTCATTATCCTTATAGTTATATTCTTTGTGGAAGCGCGGACAATTATCATCGAGCAGAAGTACTGTTCACCCGAAGGTATGCTATTACAGAATCACCTTAGTATATCTATTATAGAATTTATATTTTACACCAACGCTTTTTAAAAAAATAATTATACTATCAATCAATTATTTTATTTCACTCTGTATGTATTTTACTTCGATTTTGAGAAGTCCCTTTATGAAATATACACAATTTTTTATGAAATCTGTATACAATTTGTAAGTTCATTTTCGGTGTGGATATCATAATTCAGTTAAATGTATATTATTGACTAAAATTGTATTACCATTCAGCCGAATTAAAGGATGTTTCGATTTGAATATGTATTTGCTATTTTTCTTTATCATGCGATTTATTAGAATAAAGTTTACTTAACTTAATTGAAATAGAAAGATTTGTAATTCTTGTTCTAACCCTTATAAAAACATGAATCAAGAAAAAATGAATTCTAAATTTTAGAAATAACTATTAAAATTATTGATTAATAGAATAAATTATTATCCATATTTTCCAATGTTTTTAAATATATAAAATAAATAAGTAAATAAAGCACTAGATTGATTCATAAAATAATAAATAATATATAAGAAATAATAAAGTGAGGAAAACACAGAACTGATATAAAAGAAATCGATATTGTAACATATAAAATTAAGTATAATAACAATGAACGTCGCCCTACATATGTAGGCGAAACAAATATTATTAACATATTTTTTTAATTTTAGTTTGCTGAATACGAATTCTGACCAAAATTGCTTTATTGTTCTTAATTTTTTTAATTCTATTACTTAAAATACTGAGATCGAATAATTTGAAATTAGAAATTAGACCATATAATATACCTGAAATTAAAACTATAAATCAATCTATTTATATTTATTTCAATACGTGGCATACAAAGATAAATAAATGGTAATTGAACTAACCACATGCGTCATGATCCACGACCGATGCAGCGAACATCTTATCTAATCTACTAGCACGAAGTCGAATTCGTGGATCTAGAGAATGTTTTTTTCGTTGCTGCTACGATGCGTCGCCTTACTGTGAGACGGTTCAATATCCATAGATATTTCTCCTTTAGAAACTGCGATAGGGCATGAAGGGAATGATAACCTTTCCGATAAGATGGATTGCGTTATTCTGGGGTCTGCATGGTTCGGAATCTTAGGATATGCAACATATTGTTGAAGAATACGTGGTAGCTTTAACTGGTTATCTTGAATACAAGCGTTTGAAGGTGTGGCAACAGCATCCAGAGTCTCCATAGGCACGTCGTCTATTGAGTTGTGGTATGTAGACTTGAGAGCATTAGTCAGAGCCGATTTCCCCTTTCGATCCATTATTTTGACCGTTTTTTAGGTGTGAAGTGATGGTTTCACATTTCATTCACAGTTATGAATAGATATAAAAACTCTGCTTTATTGATATGAAACTTTTTCAAACACTCGACTGAAATATTCTCACGACATTGTTATTGTTTAATTATGAATAATCGTGGTACTTATCTTGAGGATAGCTTTTTCACATCCAAATTTTTAGTCAGTATACGATGTAAAAAACTTGTTAAAATGCCCACCATGTCTACTAGTTCGTGCAGTTTTAGTCAACAGTATTCCAATAGTATTTTGTAGTTTTTTTTCACCAATTCTGACGTTGTCAATTCATTTGGTCAACCATTGGGATGTTCCTCTTGATAACTCATACATCATTGTTTCAGCTCTGCCCCATAATAATTTATTGTTGTAAATGAAGGAGCAGATTTTTCTATAATGGAATCTAGCTCTGCTATGATATTAGTTGAACTGAATATTTTAAAATGAAATTTATTGTACGAACAACGATGACCAATTTTTTTTCATTTTTGCAAATTGATTTAAGTGCCCACTAATGACGGTTACATAATAAATACCAAACATCGTAGCGTCGCAAAAATTTAAACTTGGACTCTGTAAGGTTGGCACTTTCTATCACACTCACTCTTTTCAAACAAAAATTACCATTTATTACTACCTTTGTGTTTCTTAGAACTGTATGCCTAAATATTTCGAAACTAATAAATTGAACTTTACCAGTTACACCGAGATGCCATACATTTATTAATAAATTTTAAACGTTAGACTGCTTGAATCTAACTTTCCTACTATAGGATTCGTGATCATTTGATTTTCACTCAAATTATGCCATAAGACGAATAAATGTATTTTTTAATAGCAAGTATACGTGCAAGCATTTAAGTGTGTTGTATTATTACTATAAATATTGATGATACAATGTGTACTAATTAAGAATTCATTAAGAATCTAGCTTAGGTGAATAAATAACTGTCGGAATAATTTTATTTTTAAGTTATAACAACTATCTAGATGATAACTTCATTTGTTTGGAATTTATACAATATTTACAATTACATTTTGCAATTGATTCTGTTAAGCTTGTATGATTATTACGCATATAATGCTTATAATTTAAATGTTTTATATATTAAACTGGACAAACAAGAACTTCATATTCAAACATAAGAGATACTGTTACAAAAACAAAGTACAGTAAAAACATTGTAAATCCTAATCCTTTATTCATTCGCCACTTGAAGAATGCTATACTGAGAATAACAAAAAGAAGCATACAAAATAAAATTGCGATGCTGCATACCATTCCTACAGAATTTACTTCTACGGGTGTTCCATAAATCAGCCCATAAAGAAGCCATGGCACTGGTAGCCTGAAAAAATGTACGGATTGTTAAAAATATTATGTTTTATATTTATTGTAAATATATTTATTATATCAAACTATTTTACGAATGTTTCAGTTTATAAATAGCATAACTATGTATATAAGAATTTCATTATACGAAGAAGTTAGTTATTCTAAAATAATTATATAATAATGTGTCGTTTCGTCTTTTTTGTAGACAGTATAAATGATGAATATATATTGATGAAAATTCAAGTATCACGTCAATGAATCATTTACAAAGAAATTTGTTTCTTTATTATTTATCTAGTGAGTCTAAAAGTCAAACAAGTGGGGAATGTCGAGTTGAAATTTTGAATATAGCAACATTTGCTTAAAAAAATGTTACTAACACTGTTTTATAATTTAACTTGAATATTTATAATATTCTACAAGAAATTTCAAATACGAAACGTTTAAATAAGTATTATATACATTATTAAAAAAATTAAAATGACCTATAATAGACAGGTTTAACAAATTAGTTTTAAGACAAATCAAGTTCTTTTGATTATTTTAATATTTGGCACAATGGAAGCCCATATAGAGGTTGTTACGTTGACCCTCGCTCGGATCTTCTGGCTAATTAACCGAAGTTTGGCGAGGGCCTTTATTATATTGAAGTAGCTTAAAATAACACGTGCCAGCTAAGCCGATAAAACGAGGATATAAATGTTGGGTTGGCACAGATGAATCCAGTTGTGTATGTGAATTTTAAGTTTTTACCGTTAAAACTGAAAGTCCTGAAAAACAGTTAGGAGGACGAGTTGTCAAGGATTTGAAGCGAAAACTTGTTAGTAAAATCACCATGTATATTTTGATAACTTTTTCACCAGCGTCGATCTATTGATTTCACTAAAAGAAGACAAAATATTTGCTTGCGGAATTGTACGTTCAAATCGTACTATGTTACCTAAGTCTATAACTTTAGATTCTCAATTAGCGATCCCAAAAACCCTTGTATATCCATCTTCATAGGGATATGTCCGAATGTTCTGTCATAAATAAATTTATTTACAAAACAGGCTATTTTTTAGACTTTGTTTACAAATATTAACAAATTATTAAAAATTTTACAATCTTTAAGCATAAATTTCAATTTCGTATCATTCTGTGATCAAGAAATTATAAAGAAACCTAAGTTGTATCCAAAAAACCAACTCTGAAATTGCAAAGAACTATACAAAAATAGGTGGTCTCTGAGAGATACCACCGTGCTGCAAAGGGTTATTAGGCGTAAAAAGTCATATCTGGTATCAAATTTGTTTACTGTATGATGGCAGAACATATAGAAATTGAAAAAAATATATCACTGGTATTAAAACAAGCATTGGGTGGCGATGGAACATTAAAGCATTACGCATTCATTCCTATAAATAAAAACATCACGAAATTGATGTTGAACAGAACTTCCTATTCTACAAATGACAGTATTAAAAGACTAAAAAATAAATTTACTTAAATATTTGAGTGTAATTTCGTATAACTTTGGAAGTTTTTATTTAACTTTTATATTAAATTTCTATAATTAATTTATGAACACGTTTATGGGATGTAGTAAAATAATTTTAACATTGTGAAATAATATTATGTTTATAATATAATTGAGTATTTTAATTTCATTGTTTTGATATCTCTTGAGTAATTTAACATACTATAACTAGACTGTTTATTTCTAACTAGACTTGGAACATTGATTTCTTGTGAAGAACGAGTATTTTCTAAAACAACATGAAATATTACACTCGATCTAATTTCGATTAAATTGTTTATATTTAAGTAAACAAGATATTATTTATATTCATTCATTCCGATGACATAATATATAGCCCATGATACTGACTTATAGAACTGAATTACCTGAGAAAATTTCGGGGGAGTAGGACGCTTCTATCGGTTCGATCTTACAGTTAAGCGCCGCAGGTAGTACTTATTTTGAAGGTCATTACCCATCCGCTATTAAAAATTAATAAAGTTTTATTATAGATTCTTATACAAAATTGTCCAAGGAATCGATTGCAATAAAAAGTTTTCAATATTTATTGAAAACAAAATTTTTATTTAAAAGCAGAATTGCCCTAAAACTAATTTGTTTTCTGTCAAATATATCTTAAAAAGTATTATTTTGAGTTTTTAAATTCTTTTCCGAATTAATTTCTTATCTATTTCTTGATAATAATTAGCAATAACATTCATAGAACGGATATTAGTCATGATTCAGGGACTCATCATAAACAGCGTCCTCCTAGACTACGCAAGTCGGCTCTTTAATTCCCACGCCACCATAAGCCTTCCTTATCTTATACAGTTTTTTTACAGGTATACCTGTTTCTTTATACCTGAAACAGGATTAATTAAATAACTTACCGCAATTTTCAATACACGATGTCATGCAAATATCTTAATTACACTTTAAATATCTTAATTGCACTCTCTATTAACTTGAGTCATCGAAAACTACATGTGAAACTTTTTCTACATTTATAAAAGAGGAACATTTTTTATATGAAACATGTAGATTATTGTGCAATAGAAGTATTCGTGAGTGTACAAAATTGAAAAATACGGGTGGATTACCTATGTTCATTCAAAATTACGTAATGAAAGTACGGCAAGAAAAAAATTAAAATACAGAAAGATGAGTCGATGAATGTAACTGTGACTAATATTAACTCTAGTGAGACGCATAATCAGATAAAAAATGATATAACAAACCAGCAAACAAAATTAGAAAGCAGTGACGAAATATATCAGTGTATTGATGATGACTTATGTGATATTTCTATGTCAAGGAATTTAACATCTATTGCCATCAAATTTAAAAAAAAAATACCGGGACCTGTTAATCTGTTAGTGAGGAATTTATAAATAAGTCTATTAACGTCCAGTATTATTCAAATTCGAGAAGCTGTGACAACAAAATTGATTTTCTGTTATAAAAATTAAAAGTCTATTCATAGAGGACAGTAAACAAGCTGAATTGCAGAAACCAAATAATATGGAATTAAAGTTAGCTGAAAATTTAAGAAATAAATTCAATGAGGCTACAAGTTATGCTAAAAAATGGAATGTTTTAACAGTTCTCGTAGAATCCTAAAGTCCTCATAAAATGCGGAAGAAGATAGGCTATTCTTATTTAGTTGCTCAAAAAACAAAAAATCTAAGAGAAAGAGAAGGTATTCAAAAAACCTATATCATGAACCCTGATGTGTGGTTTTAGTAATGTAGTTATTAAAAAATTCTAAAACTTTTATCGCAAACTTGATATGAGTAATCGTAATCTTTCAGCAAAAGACTACAAATAATTCAAACTAATTAAGGAAAAAAAAGCTAAAAAACGATTGAAGATCGTAAATTTGAGGTATGGCTATACCATTTTCAAAAACTCCACTTTTTGTCAGTACTGACCTGAATAATGTGTATTAGTTGATGAGTTCTAAAAAAGTTCACAGCGGTTGTGTGTGTATATACCATCAAAATATCAAGTTATTTTTAGATGGTTTATACTTATTAATGATGAAGCTGAAGATATAAGAAGACATTCCAATAACATATAAAGAAATTTTCAATATAATTTTATGTGAAAATCTCATTGAAGCGTGTCGTTACGATGAGTTCTTTGAATGTCCTGGATTTAATATAGTAGCTAAAAAATGCTATGGTTTGTTTATACGGAATACTGTTAGAAATATAGAGTGTAAACAATGTAGTATGGTAAATAAAAAATATGAACTAATTGATATTACAGTGACAATAATTGCTTATATTCGCCAACTAAGGCTAAAGTTCAGAGGAAATTTCATAATTCATAGCAAAAAACAAATTAGTTTTAGGGCAAATCAGACGAAGGTCTTCAATTTTTTTATTATTTGGCACATCGAATGCCTATTTGGAGATAATCATTTTTGCCAAGTTTTACGCTAGAATATTAATTAATTAAAATGTTATAAACAATTGTAAAAAAATTGATTTTTTTTTCAACTGAGATAAATTGAAAACTATTTATCGGATCTAGATCATTTTATTTTTTAAATATTCGGGAATAATTGTATTTCAATATCTATTGAATTCATTTCTCCGATCTCAAAAAACTCAAGTAATGGATTTAAGCGATCCAATACTATTTTTCTACGTTTATTTTCGTTGTTTGAAAATTCTTGATCGCATTGTACGAGGCAGATATTTTGATCTTCATTAGCACTTAAGTCGAAACTGGTCTTATTGTTCTGATTAATAGAATCTTCACAACTATTACCTAGCTTCTATTAAAAATCATGATAGCTTTATTACGGATTCTTTTACAAAATTGTCCAAGGAATCAATTATTCAAATAAAAGTTGTAATTTTGGTTAAAATTTATTTTAATTGTTTATAATTTTTATATTAACAAATATATTATTATGATATATATATATTCTCAAAATACAATTATTTCCGGCTATTTAAAAAATAAAATTATCCAGATCCGATAAATAGTTTTCAATTGATATCAGTTAAAAAAAATCACGAAACGGCCTTCACGACTTCATCATGAATAAAGAAGAACGATGGCGATTGGTGGTACCAGGCGAATTCCATGAGCGCGTATTGAAAGATGCACACTGTGAGCCATCAGCTGGGCACCTTGGCATGGAAAAAACCTATGACAGGGTATTCCGAGGATACTCTTGGCCATGTGTGTGGTACGATGACGGAAGAGATTCCGTGCAGCGTTGTCAAGAGTGCCAGAGGTTCAAGGTTGAGCAAAAAACTCCTTTAGGCCATATGGGCAGACGTTTGGTGGAGCGACCGTGGGCGGTGGTTGCGACTAATGCCGTAGAACTGCCACGGAGTAAAAATCGGTTCAAATACTTGGTGGTCTTTCAAGACTGTTTTACCAAGTGGGTGGAATTTAAGCCACTGGCGACGGTCGTTGGAAGGACACTCGCCAAAGCTTTGGAGGAGCTTGTGTTGTTCAGATGGAAAATTCCTAGCTACTTGGAAACAGATAATAGAAAGAATTACATAGGTAAGGTGTTTGGGGATACCCTTAAGGAATATGAAATACAGCATGTGCTTACTCCTCCATACCATCAACTAGCCGATTTTGTAGAGCGCTTCATCAAGACGCTTAAAACAATGATCTTCATCTTTGTGGACGGCGATCACCACGAATGGGATAGGCATTTGCATGAGTTTCATCATGTAGTCAACACGCGATCCAATCTAGTACAAGGGTCTCGCCGGCGATCTTGAACTTTGAGAAAAACCTCCAACAATCTAAGAGCTTACGCCGCGAGATCGAGAAACGAGACCCGCTCGTGAGAATAAACCTAGAACTATGGAAAGACCATCTGCGCAGGTTGAGCGCGCTTTAGAATTTGGCAATTCGCCATCTCGAGGCAGCGCAAAACCGTCAGAAACTGTATTACGACCGAGGCCGTCGAGATATGCATTTCGCCGTTGGGGATTTGTTCCTGCGAAGACTCCATTCGCTATCGAATGCAGCCGCAGGCTGAAATGCCAAACTAGATCACAAGTACGCAAGGCCATATAGGATCTTACAGACTCTCTCCCCGGAAGTTTAAGTCCTTGATGTTAAAGATGGCAGATGGCCTCCGCAAAGCACCTCGGAGCGGCGGCAAGTCGGCATCAACCAGCTGGGAGCGTCCTCTAGGAGCGCCAGCTTTGGAGGGGGCTATAACGGAGCTCCTGGCTGTTGGCCGGAGCTCGTCGTTACAAACAGCCCAAGATTAGGGCTTATGTTACTTTTGTTTGGTGCGAAGAGGGGAGAGAGAGGTGAGTGGCACTCGCCGGCTCAGTATGCCTTGAGCCGTAGAGCTGAACAATAGATTTTTCGTTTTGGTTTTGATTTAGATTTTGTTTTGGTGAAAATAAGTGACGTTAGTGAGTGCACAAAGTGCAAGTTTGTTTTCACACGTAATTGCTGAACCGGTGAGTGTCTTTGGTTATCATCTCTCTCTCTCTCCCTCTGTGCCAGTTTTTCTTTTATTTATTTACTTATTTGCGTGCGTTGGGCCTCTGTTGGACCTCCTGGCTAATTAGCCAGAGCTTGGCTACGGCCGTTATCTTTTTGTTTGCGCGAATTATAACTGTCGCCGTTTCGTTTGTTTTTCTTTTTTGCATTTATGCGCGCCTTGTTATTTTTGTTCATGTAGTTGCCAATAAATTTCTTTTTGTTTATTTCTAAACACGCGTTTTATCATTTAGCGTTTGCCTATTTACCTGTCCTTGACCTATCAAGGTCATTAGTTACCTGGCGTGTGTTAGGCCGTAATTGCACCTCTTACCTTCCCCTTTTCGTTTTTTTTGCATTATTATTCGCGGTTTATAGGTTTTAACGCGACTGAGGGAGCTTTCCTTTACAAGAAAGGTAAGTTTTTCCTCCTCTAGCAGAGTTAGAGTTATCGTGTTGCAAAGTAACATCCATTTTGCATTTACCGAAGAGTTAACGTTGTTGAATCAAGTTGATTCAGTATATTTTGTAATTTTATCTGAAAATTTGGATAATGTATAAGCAGTGACATTATTCTAAGAAAAATTAATTACATAAAAGAGGAGAAATATAACGTAAATAAAATTATTTACGTATCCTATGGAGCTACAGCTCATTGAAAGAAACGTTACAATTTTTTGGAACTTGACTACTCATATTTATAAGTACTCAATTAAGGCTGAATGGTACTTTCTTGCAAGCTGTAATGAAGAAAATCAATGTGATGAAACAGACAGAACTATAAAAAGATTAGTCGGGCGAGCTAGTATACCAGGCATACTAATTCGATCAGCTAAAGAACTATATTATTGGAAAAGCAGAGTATTACCTATAATAAGTGTCGTATATTACAATAAAGACGAACATGAAAATATAAAAATTGAAATGGAAACACTTTAGTAAAGCTAAAATATTAAAGGACACTAAATTTTTTCATGCTGTTATTCCAATAATATATGAAAATGGTAAATTGCAACTCAAATTTAAAAAATTTTCAAACTCTTCTGAGTTTATAGTCCACACTATATTACAAGAATAAAAAGTAATAATAATAAAGAAACAACTCAAATTTAAGAGATACAGTTGAATAAGAAAATTAAAAATAAAACAAAAACGCTTTTACTGTGGCTGCATAGAAATTGTGTTTTACTCAAACGCATTCAAACGCAGAGAAAAAGTGCAATTAAAATATTTATAGGTTGCCATGTATTGGAATTTAGGACAATCTATTCAGCTAATTTTTTGAATTACGCCTTATTTTTAATATAAGGTGGCTGAAAAGCCGACTTATGAGGCTCAGAAAGATGCTATTTATAACGATTCCCTGGATTATTACTAATGTCCCTTCTATGGTTATTATTGCTGATTATTATAAAGAAATAGGTACAAAATCCAATGAAAAAAGAATTTTGAAAGTAAAAATACTTTTGAAAACATAGTAATTTATTTAAAACGGAAGATTATATCGGCGCAGCGGCTCAAGAAGGCGCTATTAATAATGACTACTTGAATCATTACTAATGTCCTTTCTATCAATTTTATTGTTGATTATTATAGGTAAATAGGTAAAGTATCCGATGAAAAAAAAATTTGAAAATAAAAAGAACACTTTTTGAGATACAGCCATAAAACAAAAACTGATAACTTTTCGATAGATTTTTGAATATGATTTTTGATTTATTAATTAAAAAGTTTGTATTTGTACCCGTATTTAATACAATATACACAATAGCTTTTACGGTTACAAAGATATCAATATTTAAATAATTTTCAACAAAATTTTTTATATGTTTATAACTTTTAATCCAGCTGTAATAATAATCCGAAAATTTATACAGAAGTTCAGTACCATCTAAGAAATATTTATACCATGTTTCATGAAAATCGGTTTCCTACCCGTGTTGAGCTAGCAGTATCAGTCGGGAATGTGCCATATATATATTTATGCATATTTATGTATTTGTGTAGTCGATAGTCTTTTACAAAATTTGGGCAAGCGCGAGACAAAGAAAGAGAGAGAGAGAGAGAGAGAGAGAGAGAAAGAAAGAGGCGCCCAACTCCCGCCAACGATACTAAGCACTAAGCATGGGTTTGTTCTACCCTCTACAGACTTCCCGCATCTTTGGTAATGCTATACACGCGAACACACAGTAGTACCGCCGCAGCCGTGAGTCAATATCGACGTCTCCACGCTACTTTTGTTACTTGTCCATTTTACGAGATGGATTACATATTATTGAAGCGATACACAGAATTGCAATAACAGTCATTCAAGCGATTATATCAAGGGACACTCCAACCGAAAGCAAACATCACAGGCCTTCGATAGTCATCTAATTGAGGAGCTGTACTTGTTAGTACCATGCGAATTCACTCTCTCTCTCTCTCTCTCTCTTACGCATATTTTTTTGCATTGCTTTCTTATGCTTATGAAACCTCCCGTTCGTTTAATCCGTGTATTTTCTTTATTTTTACTTCTAATTTCTTCCTCACTAAATTCTTCCACCTCGTGTGTTTTTGTGAGCTGCCTTTCAATTGCGTCTTCACGCTGAAGCAGTTTTTCTGCATGCCGCTCTCTGCGAGTCTAGGGTCGACAGCGCTCCGTGAGCGACAAATCTGTATGATCGGGCCAGAGTTCACTACAGACTATGCGCAGCCTTCACCTCTCTAATGTACCTCTCTTCACCGGTTCTCTTCGGATTATTTATATTCACGGGAAAAAACTTTGGACGAACAAAACTCCCGTCATAAAATTGAACTTAAGAATATCTGTATGAAAGTAAAAAATGTAGCAAGGTCAAAATAATGAAAATCAATATTTAATAAATTATTTTTATTCCAGACTTATATAGAGACCTGCTTTGCGCCACGACTCCGGTGCGTCTCATTTTTGTAGTGCAAAGCAAGTCTATGATTTGATTTTAAGAAACGATATTTGTCCACTAGTCACTCTAATCGAAAAGACCTTGATCGTCGAATGAACTGGATAGAGCTTTTTTTAGTTTAGATGAAAAAGAAAAGTACTTAAACTTAAGCTAAGAAATATTTATTGGCTAATAGGGAAATAATTTAAGCTAAAAAATAAACTCCTTTTTATAAAGCAATTCTCAAGTTAATTTGAACATACGGTATCCAACGATGGGGAACGGCTTTCGACCCAAGCATAGAAATTCCGGAAAGATTCCAGTCGTAAGTTTTAATAAACATAATGCATACACTCTGGTTTATTCCTAATTGCTTTATTATGAAGGATCTAGACGTACGAACAGTCAAAAAAAGAATTATCGTATGCCATAAATAGTATAAAGCTAGATAAGAGAATCGTCCCAATCAACTTTCAGAGGACAATTAAGAAAATCAATTTACAAACTTACGATTCAAGAAATATAAATAGTTACGTTAACTGAAATTGACTCATCTAATAATTCAGTACTGGAGTTTTTGATGGAAGACGCATACATTTGAACCCGTTTGTTATCCCCCCCCCCCCCGCGCCAATTGTAATTTAGCCAAGAAATATCATTTATTAAATGTATCCTCTAAAGAATGCAAATATAATAGAATTATTAATTTTATATCTTCATTATTATTTATTCTAAGAATTATTATTAGTACTATTATTATTAATATTATTTATTAGTACTTATAAGGTGGAAGTTGCAAACATATACTATTTTATTTCCATGATTAAATAGAAATAAAATAATTAAGCACACTATTCAGCAGATCCCTGTATTTAATGTGATATTAGTGCATATATTCATCCTATAAAAATTGAATATCATTTTTAATTCTCATCTTTAAAATTGAACTAGCTAGTGATATGGGATAGTAAAAGTAATTTTTTTATCCTTGAATGTATCTTTCTTAAGGAAAGAAATAATAATTCAAAAATCGAATGAACTTAAAAATATAGTATTTTATCCGCTTTTAGTGACATTTTAGACATGCTATATTGAATTTATAAAATATGTCTATGAGATTCTTTTAAGTAATCTACACTATCTAAGCATTATTTCTAATCAATATTTGTTCTAATTTCGTTTTCACTTGTAATTAAGTATTTTTTAACAACTTTTATAAAGGTTGGAATTCGTTTTGAAAATTAACTATAATTTTCCCGCAAGATCAATTTTGATACATGACAATTTTGAAAACGGTATTTAAAATAAGAAATTAAATATTTAGAACTAATATAGCCTATTCTTTTTATTTTCCATACGTTAGTAGATAGGCCGCTGAATGTGAACAAAAATAAAAGGCCTCAACGTTTATTTTAAGAGAGAATAAGATGAAGCATTTATGTTTTGATTCTAGATAACATAAATTCAATATCAAGTTTATCTATCATCTATGGAATTTGATGTAAGATTCATTTATAAAGAGAGGGTACGAGAAATATAAATTGTTTCGATGAAATATATCGACTAGAAATCAGTGTATTCATAGACAAATCAAAATAGAAATTATTTATGCTGTAATCTATGATGTATCTATCTTAATGATTGATAAATAAATACATAAATGTATACGAACTTAACGCATTTTCACATTTATTATTATTTTGTAAACATATTTACAAGTAAAACAAATGTTAAATCTTACCCAATTTCATGCGAATCAATGCACAAAAATCGGTTTCTTAGAATGGTAATTTACAAACAAAGAAAAGTAAAGATCTTAACCAAAATTCTTTGATAAAAGTCCACCTTAGTTCATAATGTGGTATGTCATAAGATCGATTTCTTCGTACACTATGTGGTTTCACGTAATTGATAGATTGAAACCTAACCTTTATCCTTAAAAGAGGATAAGAAGTGACGAAGTTGAGAACCCGCTTCTTTTATTAAAATGTCTGAAAATTGTTTTCTTGACAAGGTTTCCTTCTGGCGTTACCTCAAACTTCTGAATTTGCTCTTTTTTTAATAACTTTCCTTGAATATACCGTAATAAACACGTCTAGACCTTCTCGATTGGAAATCGATAATTAACTGTGATGAGTGCTAACGCTTTATTTTGCCAATGCTATGACATTATCCTCCTTCTTCTCACTCTATCTCCACTTTTAAGCATTCTGCGCCATCGTCGATAAACCTCACTGCATGTACGTCTCCTAATTATTATTCAGGCTTAGCGTTCTTCTTTTCTATAGATATTAATACTGCCATAGAGAATTTCGAAAAAAGTTAAAAAATGATCATCGTTTTATTTGTTAATATAAAACAAGTAAATAATCGAATATATAGAGTTTTAGCATGTATGTAAAGCCTTTTTTATTACTATCGGTCACATTTATCATAATGGTCACCATTGTCCGACGAATGGAACATTTACTGACGGTCACGGGTGAATACCATGGCGATTAACGTGTTAACCATTACCAAAAACTTATTTCTTATGTTATTTAAATAGATTACTACGAAAATACGTTTCTTTACTTATAAAATTAAAAAATTAATATGTACTTTCTGCTTAATAAGAGAACTATCACACGTCTAATAGTATCATTTAAATTGTTAATTTTATACCAATAAAACTGAAAAAGTTTTAAAATATTAAAAAGAAAACTAAGAGACAATGCAATCAAAAAAGACTTATCTTATGACAAAACTGTTTGTAATCCATACAAACTAACAATACATCCAAATAAATATAACATCTCAGTCAGTCCAGGGAGGATATTATGAATGTTAACGACTAACTGCTGATAGCGTAATTGTTACTATATACTCATTAAAATGTATTAAATTTTTCCAGAAAAGTTTGTTTTTTCTTCGAAGGTGTCGATGATAAATTCTTCTCCGTAACATGTTTATACAAGTTTTGATGAAGAATGAAAAACGTTTCAATAAAAATAAATAATAAATGGCATCGACACTTATTTTTTTTTATTTTTCTACCAATTTTTTCTCACAAAAGGAGGCTTAGCGCCCTTCCCACTTCCTTTCTCTCCCGGCTTTCTTCTTTCATCATACTAAGTAATATAGAATTTTCTGCAACTTGTGAGAAGAATAATATATGTACACTTCACGTGGGTAAAGTACTATTATTTCATACATATGGTTTAACATTTTCAATATTGTTGCTGAAAAGATGTTTTCAGAATTTCTCTGATTTAAATAAAAAATATGACACTTATTAATAAGGTTTCATGATTGATCCAGGATTGTTGAACTAAATGTAATTGTTGTCTCTTTTAAATATACAAAGTATATAAATAATACCATTCGTATACTGCTGTGGTGTATTGTTTAAAATAACTCTGGGTACTCTGCAACGCGAAAACTAAGATAAAAGGGGGATGACTTACCTTAGTCGTGCTGAAATAATATAAACAAAAAAAAAATTGAAAATGCAGAGGAAGGTAGGAGGCGAATCTTGCTCTGGCCATTCGGTGACCCTCTCGTCGGCACCGATACGCAAAAGATTCCCTACTCTAAACTTTTATAGTTCTACATAACCTTATTACATGTTTTCGCTAAGCCTGTTATTGTTAGTAGTGATTTCACCTGAATCATTTATCTCTCTAGAGGATCGTGGATATTTTGTTAGCCGAGCGAATCGTCATAAGGTTCTTGCCTTTCTTGGCCCGTAGATACTTTGGTGGTAAATTAACTTCTCCCAGAGTGCATACCGTTCTCAGTTGATTGCAGGACTCTCGTTCAGAGGACTGCCTCCTGCGGAGTTGCCGTCTCTAATGGTGATTATATGTCTTTTGTCGATGAAACGACATAGTCTACCATCTAATTACCTTTGGATTGACGACAGTCTCTCGCTTGTATACCATCTTATCGATGTGTCACCATCTATCTCCTCCGGCGACACGATTCTAGGGAAATAATTATTTCTTCAAGTATAACAGACTTCGAATCAGCCGTATACCTCTTTCGAAATTGAAAGCTCGACCTGTGGCGCGATTATTGCTATATTCAGTTTACCACCAAAAGGCCAGTGAGTGAGACTAATTTGGAACCCAGTATTTGACTACGCCAAATTCCATCCACCTCCTTTGGGTTAGCACCAGATCTCGCTAAAAGAAAGGCTCTTGCTGAACTCGTGTACGTTTTCGACCCTACGGGCTGACTCACGCTAATAACTCTTGTCATCAAACTTGTCATCCCAATAATTTAGAAAGATAAACTAGACTGAGATAATCCATTACCCGAAGTCTAGACTAAACGCTGACAAGAATTTCGTGACAATATCCAGAAGGTCAAATGAATCATCATGTCGAGACAAACCGGCTACTAACCGAGCATCAATGTCCAACTACATATCTTCGCTGATGTTAACCACGAATACTCATTGCTGTCGGCAGAATCTCCAACCAGAAACAGGCATTGGAGACAATACCTTACCTAAAACTTAGAGTTACACTCCTCGCAGCCCGATTTAGTTCGATGGTCTTATACATAACAAACTGTTGGACAGTTACATTGCTTGTATCCAATAGTTGCTCACTGAAATAATTATACACCATGTACCCACAAATCACATCAAACTCACAACTTACACTAACTAGTCGTCCAGACTTAGCTGGCTAGTTGGGACAGAGAATGGCTGGTCCAATAACTTCAGTGTCAAGTTCACGTCGTCGTTCCCATTGTAAGTCTAGAGTCAGAAGCTTATGGATTTGTGTATCTCCCGCTGGTTATCCAGAGCCCTTATACGATCCACGAAGATCACATAAATAATTTTTCTATCCTCGAAATCTTTCTTCGAGGTACAGCTTGCCTGTTTAGATGTTTCTTCAGGCACCCTTTCTAGTCCGTCTGAAGCCCATAGACCCAATACATATCGCCGAACTGAGAATTATATTCCTCTTTTGTGACCGACTATCGCAGAGATGAACTTTCATCGTCCAAATCGCACAAATTAACAGTGGCCAACTTCTCAGAACTAATCCGGATCTAAAGACTGTGAAGCCATTCCTCGATGGTGATGGTATACTTCGCCTGGCAGGCGAGCTCGATAATTCGAGACCCCTTTATAATAAGCGGCATCCAATTTTGCTCAAGGCCAGTTGATACCGGGCCTCCTTAATCTTCGAGTGAGACTTGCGAACTCAGCATACATAATTTTGGAGTCACCTTTCATACCATCCAAAAGACCTCATCATTGGTGGCAAAATTTGCTCCAAGAGATTTATCTGATAATGGCTCGTATGTGTCTCCCGTTCGGCACTTTCTCTTCTCAAGGAATGGATCTGATTTTCCATTCCAGGGTCACTATATCGAAACTATTCAGCAAATATGGCGTTGACTATGACGGTCCTTTCTTATATCACAGGAGCACAGTTCGACGTAATGATACTTTCACATGGTATTTGACCCTCCTTTGTGGATGAAAATGAAGGCTATATACCTGGAGCTTATCAGCGACATGCATACTACAAGCATCATCGGGGAAATCACTCAGTTCATTATGCACAGAAGGCGATTTGTCGAAGTCTGGAGTTACAATAGCACCAACTTCCAGGGTACCAATCTTAATCTCTGACGCTTCTTGATGGAGATTGATATAGACTAGAGTCTTGTTGAAAGCAAAAAGATTAGACTAAACCAAAAAGGCATAACTTGTTGAATCAAGGAGAATCAAGGTGAGTCATATCCCTAACTGCACCGCATTTCAGAGGCCTTTAGGAGATTGACGTGAAGTAGATGAAGATCCATCAGCAACGCATCATTCTTCCACATTATTTATTCTTGACATGACATTCATAACATTCTTCACCGTTCTATTCGTAATAGACGTGATCCTCAATAGCCACCTTCTAAGTCCACCGACAGGGGATCTCGATGATCTGGGCTCCCTCATGTTAAACCACTTCTTTATTGGGACAAGTTCGGGATATTACCCTCAATCAAGTTGTCCTGGCGTCCAACTGGACCAGACTAATTAATGGGAACCCGTTGAAGCTATGAGAAATCATTCTGGGATCGTTGGTGTAAGTCTAGGTAACACTTTAATACTCTTTCAAAGGCCTAAATGTAGAAAACCCCAATTCAACCTCCCAATAACTGATTTCGTCATGATCATAGACACATCCCATTATCGATAAGACGGCCGTTGGTCTCTTGACCAGCCATTAACACATTTCCAGGACATCTACACCTCGACGCTCGTTAAGATTGCGAGGCTTCTCCTTCATGTTAAGGACGCTCGTGAAATATGATAACCTTTTTTTCGTGAGCCCACACATAAGATCGTTCCTGGAACAAGGAAGGGAGTATATTTGAACATTTTCAACTTCTGATCGGTAGATAACCCCGTCGCGATCTCCACTCGAAAGAGAAATACCGTGTATATACCCACACTACAAGGAATTGATCCTTCGCTGGTCCCATAAACTCAGTGTGCACGGTGGAATCCAACTGATTAATTTTCATCCCATCCAAATCGCTTCGATTCGTTTTGGTGGATTTTCCACTCAGAACTTATACAGCGCTACATAGTTTTATCACATGGTTTCACTAAGCCACTTATTGTCAGGAGTGACTTCACCTGAAATATTTATCTCCATAGACAATCGTGGATCCCTCACAGGGTTCTTGAATTTCTGGGCCCGTAGATCCCTCGGCAGTTAAGTAACCTCCCCTAGGTCATACCCTCCTCATGCGGTGTAGGAATTTTGTTGACAGGACGACGTCCTATGAGTTTGCCGTCTCCATTGGTGATTGTAGGTCTTTTGTTGATGAAGCAACAGAGCCTAGACTCTAGCTACTCTTCAATTAATAAGAGTCTCTCTACTGTATGTCTTATCGAGGCGTCTCATTCTGCCTTCCGGCGCTGGAGAACACCTGACCTGCCGTGTGCCTTTGTGGGTATCATTATCAATATCGCCACTTCGGCTGATACGAACGACAAGCTTGCGGTACCACTTCGCAAGAATCACCATCTCTACGATATTTCTTCTACGATAACGTATATATCCTTCGAGATCGAGAGCTCTGACCGCGGTGTGGTTCTCGCCACACCATTAAGACATCTTCCAGCGCAACGACTTTGGTATCGATTTTCACAATTAATAAGATAAAGGAAACCACACTGTTCAATTCGAGTGAAAGTACATCAAATTGTATCACAAATTGTATCGTTGCTTAAATAAAATTAGTTGGAAACATGCGGAAAAAACGCAACTGTGACCAATTGTAACTGAGTCACGTTTGTTATCCGGAACCGTATCATTTGCAGATAAGTTGAATATTGCGATATTGTCCAAAATTAAAAATACAAATTTATCGAAAAAAGCTGGATAAGAAATAAAAATAAAAGCAGTTGAGTTATCATAGGACAAGAAAACATTCAAGCCGGACAAAATACGAGCAAAAACGCTTAAAATTGCAATCCACAATTACTGTTAGATAATTAGTGGTTCCATTTGATATGTACAAAGCATACATGAAAGTGAGAATTTTCAGTAACAAATAGAACAACTCACTATTAATACTAAATAATAGATGAAAAGAAGTTATTCGCCTGCTCTCTTACTATAGATCTCTGTATATGCTAGACATGGTAGGTAATCTTTACAAGAAATTATTGAGATTATAGGTCCCATAAACAGTGTCAACAAAATGAAGATTATACAAAACATAAAATAAACTTATTTAATATTTGATAGTTGTATGTGAGATGCATATAGTATGATGTTATTCACAAATAGGTAGATCATGGACAATTGCAAATAAAATGATACAGCCAACCTATTAGAGTATCAGTATAATAATTAAATTAGCCATTTCAAGTAAATTTGTTAACAGTAGAAAGTTGAGTTCTCATGTATATATATTTTTGTGAATTCATAACAAAAATGATGGAGGGATTAAGCTCAATACGAATACCTTATACAAAAATATAATGATTAAGATCATAGTCGGTTACGTATCTAAATTTTAAATATAGAAGCATTCTTCATTTTTTTTTAACTTTCTTTCTTCTTTCATAACTTTCTCGCGCGCGCTCATTGAATTGGTTGAATCAGCGAATTCACTCAGTGTTTCGGATATTTTTCCATGAAACGTATGTAGATGACTCCATAATTAGTTTTTAAAATCGTTATTCTTTTATATATATTCCAGGATCAAAGAGAATATAATATATTATGAAAGAGAATATAACTCAAATAAACTATAAAGTATGGTAAAATTTCATAAATAAAACTAAGAAAAGAACTTAAAAATATATTGAGCTAGAAGCCAAAGAGGAAAAATGTTTCGAAAGTACTTTGTTAATATACAGAAGATTTAACGTTTATTCGGCCACAGGTACATTTTATCAATTAAAATTTTGGGAAAAAACTTCTTTTTTATATCAAATGTGATTTACTACCTAAATTTTGGAAATGGCTAAGGCTAAAAATCAATGTATTCACTCGAATGAGTTTTTTTACAATTTTCTATAAAATTCTATTCATCTCTAGATTTATATGATCTTTTATAAATTACATCAATTGAAACTAAGTAAAAATGATATATTATTATTTTCAAAATGAATGACTAGACTAGTTTCCATATATGAGTAGCTAACATGTATATAATAGAAATTATTCATTTTAATCTACTCACCCAACCGTAACATCAAAAATATTACTACCAACGGAACTGGATATAGCCATGTCTCCGAATCCTTTTCTGGCAACAATAACACTGGTTATAAGATCGGGTATACTCGTTCCTGCGGCAAGAAATGTGAGTCCCATAACTTCGGGCGGAATCCTAACTGTATCTCCAGCTACATTAGCCCACCATACCATGAAATACGAATAAGCAGCGATCCAAAAAATAGACCCTATGAAGGTAATGGCGAAAAACTTTTTCCCTGAAAGTAATTTAACAATAATCTTACTGTATAACTAACTAAATTATAGTAAATATAAAATAAATTAAAATCAGGGTTATTAAGCCATGCAAGATATTGAAAAAAACCATTTTTTTCATCATGAAATGTCACAAGTGTGTAATAACACAATATACATGTATATGGGTGAATCATTTTAATTTCCCCACAAAAATTAATCGATTACAGTGAGATTAATGAAAAATATTGCAGGAAAAAGTTACTGTACTTTAAGGAGAACATTCTGGTGACTTTTCCCATGGCGACACTAGACCGAGCGGACAATTCTACGTTCAAGCGAGGTATCATATATGGGGTCTGCTTGATTTCCTAAGTTAAAAGGACGTTTTTTTATATTTACCTTCATTTTTCTACTTAATTGACCAAATAAAGATAAGAAAATAATTGTTTGACTTTGAAAGAAAAATGCTTTACTGATCTTTATAATGACCTTGGAGGTCAAACAAATCACATACATAATATCTCGCCTGAACTTGTAATTGTCCGTTATTTTCCATCCGGGATCTGAACTGAGCATTCCTAATAAAGAAACAAAGTTTGCTTTGGAAAACGACTTTGAAGTGTGTTTTGTATTTCTGAAATGGGGGATTTTAAGTAATTTTTAAAGAATAAATTAAAATAAAATAATAGTACAAATGGCGGTTTAGTACATCCTTCAGGGTCCATTCGAAGTTGAATAGCTGACTCACAGTGAATGAATAGATGTTCTGGTTATGGATAAAAAAATTATGATGGAAGTAATGACGGAAGCCATTGTTCCAATAATTTTTCCACATTCGGTAGGTTCAGAAGTCATTAGGACTAGAAAATCTTGTAGCGAGATGTAGGCAGCCATAATTATACTGTGTTGTAAAAAAGTTTATGCAGAAAGGATAGCTAATCTATCTACAGATTAGATAGATTATTTGCGGGATTTGACTGTGAAATATCTCTACTCGGTTTTACATATTTCATGAAATTATGTATATGGTAAGAGGCTGTATAAACCTAGTTTGCCGCTATGTGTAGTTTTTTAAGTGCGGGAAGAAAGTTTAGGAAATAGTGATCTGCACATAGTAAATTCAAACAGTGCAGGAATAAGATATACTTCTTAATAATAATGGTTACGGTAATCCAAATAAACTTAAACCATTATGCGGTGGCACAAGATCTATTAATTCTAATGACCATTGATAGTGAGAAGTATAGGATTCCAGACAAATTTATATTGAAATGCAAATATTTCCAGTAAAACGACCATATGGATCTCATAATTGTACGTTCTTTAAGTAGAAATAGCTGGTTTCAGAATGTATACAGTTATTATCTTCCGTATGGCTGGACGATGGAGTAATATCGAAGATCGGTCTATAGGAGGATCCTCTTAAGGTAATTGGAAAGTAGATTTTAAATCTCATTGGGAAGGTGGAATATGAGAGAGTACGAGGTCTAGACTACATACATAACGTAGTCTAAAAGCAACCGTTCAATATTGACTGAATATATTTTTGAATATTAAATTAACTTTTATTGAACTCTTTTAGATATTTCAGAACTTGTGTTTTCTTGGTATTTATGAGATCAAACTATTGTTAAAATATGTAAGAATCTTTTATTAAATTTTCTGATTAACAAAATAATGTAGTAGATCATTTTTAAACATTCTAGTTTAGACAAAACGTAAAAAATTTTAAGTATTCTGTTTGAAATTAGTGACGTATTAGCTTGACAAGTAATCAAATGCTATTATAAAAATTAAAGAGAGAATATGTATTTAAAATACCAGTAAATGTAAAACTGAACAGTACGCAATTTTTATTGCAAAATCTTTAGTATCAGCATTTCATAATCAAGCAAATTTATCATTCATAATTTTCTCATTCAGACCACTAGCTGGGAACATCAGTACTACTCGCAAGAGAAGTGGCGTACCTGGGCCAAATCTTAGCTGCAAAATGTGATCTTTGGTTGGTTCTCCACTCAAAAGTTTTACAGCTATAATATAGACTTATCGTTTGGTTTCACTAGTCTTTCATAGTCAGGAGTGACTTCACCTTAAGTACTTATCTCTCTAGGTGATCATAAGTCCTTTCTTCAGAAATATACACAGCCTCAAAGGGTTCCCATCTCTCTTGGCGGTTGCATACCCCTTTTAAAATAGTAACCTCTCCTAGAAGTCATACTTTCTTCAGGCGATAGTAGGACTTTTATTAGAATTACGTCATGGAGGAGTCACCACCAGTCTTCACTGAAGACATCTGGCCTGCTGTGCATCTCTGAAGGGATTACCACCTCTGCGGATACCGTGAATTCCAAGGCTGTATCGTACCTCTTGCAATCACCATCTCTTCAGTAGTATACCTCTTACGGAACTGGATAACGAATTACTGGTTTCAATAAAAGTTTTGCATAAAATATTAAATAATCTATTTTGGAAACAATTTAGATTTGGCCCAGCATAAACAGAATTTACTTGAATTCGGGATATTGAAGCTTACTGTATATAACAACCGTTCTAACACGGACTGACAGTTCAGCGCCAAGTTAATCCCAAATAATAATTATCTCTATAATAACTGCATCCAAGTCTCTATTGAAAGAAAATAGAATAATTTAAAAAATTAAAAAAGTAACAGCTATTAATACAAAACCGTATATTTTATTATTAGGTGGAACTATGTTAAAAAAGTAACAAGTTAAGATATATTTAAACGTTTGCACGAAATTGATCTTAGGATGCTGATTTACACAATCGACTGTTGAAAGTCTGAGCCACAATGACAGACGGCTAGAGGGCTTGCAAATAACTGAACACTCAATACTGTACAGGGTATATAAATTTTGAGAATATTATCACCCACGATAATTCAGTAAAGTAGCTGCCGAGAGTTTGGAGGAGGTTAAATCGAGAGATAGAAGATCGTCAATTTCTCGGCGGTGTTGACTTGGAGTCTTAGTGACAATTGGTCAGTCGAAAATGTATCAACAAGTATGAAAGTATCTTTCAACCATTATTATATTAATATATTTTAACCAGCGAAAGACTTTCTCTAGCATAAGCAACATGTAAAGGTATTAGTTCATCACAATCTACGTAGTTGATGTTATTGAATGATTTGATTGGATATTGAATGATGCTATGTAATTATTTCACTGCAACATAATTCTAATTCTTTCGGATCTAGCAGGTATTCCGCAACCGCTCGTTTTTTATTAAATAATCTAAAATTGCTGTTGTCTTACAATCACTATGAAATTCCACTCTGCCTTTTTCTTTAATCCTACCGAACGCACACTAACTAATCAAGAGGCTTGTTATTGTGAGTTAAACTCGATACATTTGTAGTTAAGGATCATGTTGAACCTTAACGCATTCTAGCTATTCAAACAAGTATTGTACGAAACAAAAATACTGTTTGTTGTCTTTTTATAATTCTTAATCCACTTGTTGTAAAAATTCCATATTTTCACGATGATAATACCCTAAAATATGATGATAAATTTTATTTCAAAATCAGGAAATGTAATTCCTTAGAAAATATTCCGAAGTTTTGAATTTTAGCAGATTATTTAAATATGGTGCTTTTTAGAAAATACAGCATATTATCGCGATTTTGTCTTTGGAAATAAATTATTTACATATACGAGGTGTGGAAATTAAATAACGAGATTGTCTATGAAAAATGTCTATGGTACTGAACTTTGCTTGCAATAATTAGCACTCGCTAAATATCTGGATACAATCTATAATTTCTTCGATCATGTGAGACCCCGGTACATTCCTAAACCTTTTCCATAAATAGCTACGACAATATAATTTTTGAATAACTACTTTCCTAATATTTTAAACTATTATTAAATTTAATATTTATAAAAAGATAAAATAATAAGATATATATTTTGCAATCATCCTGATTTACGTTGATCATACGATTTTCGACCTGGTACAACTATATTTTAAGTGAACGATAGTAGTCGTATTTTTGCACTTGCCGTGTGTATGCTACATACAAGATTTTACCGTGGATGTACGTATGAAATTCGTGATATTGTCATATATCAATCCCACAGGGTTATCTTTAACATAAGTACAATTACTTTTATGATTGCTGTAATTTATTATTTAATTTGTTTTACGTTTCAGTTAAGTAACACTGATCTCTTAATAATTTTTCTTTTCGGTTATTATGTTGTTTCACTTTGTTCATTTAATAAGCTTATCCATTGATTTTACAATATATAAATCTGTCTAAATTGATTGTATTTTTCCTTACTCATCTATACTACTTTAATTTCGAATACTATATAATATCACAATTACGGCGTTTGTCTATGCTCTTCATAGTTATCGAAAACAAAAAAACCTTATCTGGTTCGACTGATTATTTTTTTTCTGTTTTCCAAGTATTGTTTAGACAACTTTAGAACGGTAACATTCAATTATTAAGAAATTAAAAATTAAGCCGTCTGCGCGATGAGACAACGTACGCTTTTCGTGATAATGTAAGAAAATGTAGACTAAAAAAAGCGCGCTGAAAGAACACTATCTCTAAAAATTTCTGGGATGTGGTATTGATACCCAATATCATAGATAAATAATGAGTTTAGGAAAATGTTCAATTTTAAACTTATTTATCTAGTTATCTAACATAATTTAGTTATTTTCAAGTCATCTATTATTTGTTTAAAATATATTGTTTTATTAACAGTTATGTAATTTATTTATTATCTATTATGTTGTTATGGGTTTTTTTAAATTTTCAAGTAAATACTTAATCCATAGATATGTTTTTAGTAAAATATAAGAACGAACGTCTCACTAAGATTCCTTTATTGTGAACTTACCTGAAAATTTTCAAGGATCTTTCATACTTAAAAAAACAAAAGTAAATATTATTTCAGAGAAAAAAATACTATGATAAATTAAATACCTTTAGGGGTTCGAGTATCTGGTAGGGTTAACCACAAAGGAATTAAAATTGGTGCAACGAGAATGTAGGTTATTCTTTTTCTAGGTGTAGTAGGCCATGTCATATCAAGTGCCTCTTGGGGATCTTCATCGTCACCCTGAAAATAATTTGTAAAATTTAATGAAAGTGATCTATACGGGAGTATTTTTTAAATTTTGACTCAAAATATTTATAATTTTATGAATTTTCTGAAAAATATATCATACGTAGTGTATATTTATTATATTTTAGTGAAAAAATTCTGACAAACGCATTGGATGTTTATTTCTTTACCTACGTTTTCTCTTTTTCTCACTTTTTTTCACTATTCTTTATGTGTTAACATAAGATCAAGCAAGAGTATGAACAAAAACCTTTTCAACGTGACGTTGAGAAGGTAAAATACTGTATCTATTAAATATTTATCAGGTAGATCATAATTATACAAATGTGTAAGAGAGTGAATGAATTTTAAAGAAGTAAAAATAAATAATATTTTCAAATAATTAATTATTAAATAGAGAAAATTTAAAAAATCATCAAATAACTTAATTACTGTATATACAGCCATGTAGCATAAATCAAAGATGAAAATCCTCTCGACGAGTTGTTATGCTCAAGTATAACCTCTATTCAAACTCTCATAATTGATACTATTACCGCGAATTTTCCTTCCAATTTAGAAATACATCTAGAAATATTTAGACTGTTTGATAAACAACAATGTAATGAACCTGTTATATCTATAAAGTCTGACAGTACTTAATGGTTTTGCGCAGATTTCAGACCTCTTATATGTTAACAATACAATAATTACCTTATCCCTAAAAATACATTTATTTTTGATAAATTGCGTAGTGTATTTCACCTATAAATATCGATATTAAGGCAGTATTTTGACTAATATCGGTTACCGAAAGAAATATAAATATTATCTTCGCGATTCTAAAAAATGGAGACAATGGAATTTTGTTATATATTTTAATGATCGAAATTGGATCAGTAAATATCCGTATTTACGATGAAGACGCCAAATTTTATAAAAACCTTTTTTATATTTCTCAATACAATTATCCTTTAAAATAATACACTTTTCTCAGCGATTTAGCCATACTTTAAAATTTTTAAAAGAATATGATTTGTAAAATTTTTCAAAATGTGATTTTGTCTCGATCATGATCCTCTTGTTTATGTTGAATTTTTTCCCGCGTACCACGATTTCATGATGGGAAAAATAAAAAAGTCGCATAGAACGAGGTCAAGTGAGTACAGTGAATGTATATTTCTCACAATTCGTAACGTGATACACACAATTTGACCACGACAATTACCAGTAAGTGAGTTGGTCCGTTATCGTGATGAAACAGGATCTTTTTCTTTACTAAATAGGGGTCGAGCGTATCCTTTTTTCCATAAAATCAGTTCAGTGAAATAGTCTAGTATTACTTCTCCGTGATCGTGATAACCTTCTCTAGAAAGTCCATTACAATTATTCCCTGAAAATTTTAGCCATAACCTTTTTGGCCGATGAAATTATTTTGGCCTTCTCCTGATCAGATTCGTTAAGAAAATTTCATTGTTTTAATGATTAATTCATCTCTAGTGTCTATTAATGAATCAGGTTTCATCATTGATTATTATCCAACTTATGCGCATTTCACTTAAAAAGGTCAAAACACTGCTCTAAAGTTGACTACTGTATCCGCTTATTGTCAAGTGGAAGTAATTGCAGCACTTATCTGACCAACAGATTTTTCATTTCTAACTTATCACGTAAAATAGTGTTTGCTACTTTTTGCATTTTCATACGGCGACCAGTAGAATTATGTAATGGATATTTTCAACGATTTCCTCAGTAACCACGTTTGTTGGGATACCTGAACGCGCTTAATCGGAAACGAATGTATAACCATAATTAATCCTTGAACCAATAACTCACCGTCATTGTAGATGGTAGAGTCCCCATAGACTATATCCAACTTTTCTTTTATTTCTTCACGTGTTTTATCGTTCAAAAATAAAAGACGAACCAATATTACTACGATACTTGCATTAAGAAGTATAAAATGTGTCCATTAATGAATATCAACCCTAAAATTTGGCAAGACAGATTTCATCTATTAAATGCATCGTGGAATTATGTGAAAGATTTATTTTGGCGTAAATAGTGCTTGCTGTCAATTTAATTTTCCCAACGATAGACTGTACGAGGGCGAAAGCAAACGATATCATATTTAGAGTAGTCGCCTTTTCCCAATCACGTTGAAATAATTATCTCCCTTCTTCCCTGATTATCTACGATTGAGAAACAACGCTAATTATACATAAAATAATATATTGAAGCATATCGCTGATTAATACTTTATAGTAATCTACTATTAAAGAAGAGTTAGGATTGTACACTTATACCTACATGTTTGCCCTTCTACAAAATGGTTAGGCATTATTTGACCTTTACGAGCTTAGTTTTCTTTAAATCCAGTGTCTATTTACAACCGCTATTACAAGATTTTGTAAAATGTCAATTAACACACATATATATGTATGTATGTATAATCGTATATCGTGATTTTACTAGATTAGTTAATATTTTTAAATTTAAGATTAAGTCATTCTTTTAATAAAAATGTGCTTTCATGACAATAAAAATATCTAGTTGATATTTAATGTAGATTTCTAAGGAATTTAAGTGATTATTTTGTTGAGTGGTTTTTTCCTTTAGCCTGGTGGTTAGGTATCCTATCTAAGTATGTAATTTACTTACACCTTTCTTTATTTACTTTGTGAATGAAGATCTTTGTGTGTGTCTGTGTGTGTGTGTGCGTGCGTGTGAGAAAGAGAGAGAGAGAGAGAGAGAGAGAGAAAGAGATCCACCATAGCTGATAGCGATGGTGTTGATAATACAATCATAAGGCCGTCAGTGATGGCGTCGATGGACTTCAACCAGCCGATGTCGCTGGCGTATTTCCTCTGTGGTCGCAGCGGCGCTGGCCCGCTGATATTATTGTTGTTGTGCTGATAATGGCAAACAATTGTTGCTATTGACACTTTCCGACATCCGAAAGTGACTTAGCTCCGTCCTCCTATCCTTTTCTCGCGCACACAGAAAGACCGACATAAGCATCTCGCTTTTCTTGGGCGCTTGCTCTCCCTGAATACTTCTGCAGTTACCTCTAGCTTTGCTACAACTACTCGTGGGTTGGCAGCGTTGCTTGGCACCTTAGTCACCTCTTGTGTCGGGAAGAGGGGGGGGGGATCCAATGCATGTACACTTTTTTGAGATATTACCTCAACGTGCATTTGAATTCTTTTCCTATCGCTCTTTTCCGCTCTCTTCCTTTACTTCTTTCTTTCATTTCTCTCTTCATTCGTTTATACTGTCGTCAATAAGATCTCAAAAGAAAAAAAACGAGCATTAGTAGATTGTCGGGGACAGCTCAGAAGAGCTAATTCTCTATTCCACAATTTAATAGTTATAGTTGGATTCCTTATTATACTGTGATATCTTTAGCGATAGATGTAAATACATTAATGAAGTGGTTTACTAAGGCTATGGCTTTTTCTTCATTTTCCTAGCTTCTAGATGGTAAATGAAAAGGAATAAACAAATTTTTGGGTTTCTTCGTATTTTTTGTAGCTTTCAATATTGAATAATTTTTAGCACTGTAGAAGTTGGACATTTTTGTACTTTTATTGATCTATTCAAATTAGCTTTATCTCGCGTGGGTCTACTGACCTAGCAAATTTCACCTCTTCACTCGGATTTTATTATATTATAGTACTTTTTAATTTATTAATTGTGTTAAGTTACTATATGTCTATCTAATTAATATTTTAAAACTGCTAATACTTTATTCTATGTCTCTTATAGTTATAAGTGAAATTTTACTGTAAATGTTGTTTCTTGTATATTATTTATAATTTATTCAATATGTTGATTTAGTGCACGGTTCGTTTCACTCTAACTATGCATGAAATATAGTAAGAGGTGTCAAGTGGTTTAATATTAGAGTTAATACAGAACTTACTTTAAAGAAGGTTGAGTTGACATCTTTTACTATGGTAAAGTCATTTAGATCTGATAACTTATAAAAGGTCTGTAGCCCAGCAATATTCGTATCCGCATGTATAGAAAAAAGGAGGATTCTTTATTATTACTACGGTTTGGACGGCAATATACTGATGAGAACGTGATCAGTTCAGATGGTTATTCTAATATTAAATAGTAAAAGGTTTAGAGCCTGATAGATTGTAATTATCTAGTGTTTTATTTTTTATTTTATTATCATGATTATCCTTCCGTGTGGTTTTTTTCTTGTTGGTTTAATTGGTATATTCTGTAATTTAGTTTTGTTAAGCAATAATTGCTGGTGAAATGAGTTTCTAAGATTAGAATTATATCTATAATATAGTATCTATCCTTGTCATAAGTTCCTCAAAAATGTTTTTTAACTCTTTATAATCTGGTTGTTTCATATTTTGTTATTCCATATTTGATTGAGATTGGTGTATTACTTTTTTTTCCGAAAATGAACTAATAACCTTAATTTTTTAGTTAATGTTTTAAACGTTAGGAATATGATATATATTGTTGAATTCGGAAGTTTCTTTTTCTCTTCATAATAGATATAATTTTTGTTATAGTCATTTACAAACAAGGTAACCCTCGTAGCTTACTGAGTACTTTTCTTTATAATTATTGTACAGTACCTATTAGACTTTTTATTTTAAGGCATAGTTTTTGGTATTGTCCTGAAACACATTTGACGTACACTGTTAAAAAACAGTGTTTACAGATTTCTGTATAACTATTCTGTTCAAGTTGAGGTTAGAAAAATTTCATTTTTTATTCTTGTTGTTGATACAAATTCAAATGAAGGCAATCACCAATTATAGCATTCACAGATTTTAAATATCTAAAAAAATTTGTTGAAATATTCAAACTTATTAAGATTGTAATAAATTATGCAAGCGTTTTATATTTTTACGATTTGAAATAATGCTTGTTCAAGTAATTAACAGATTAAATTGTATGTCTGTGTAAGCAAACCATACAATTAAAAAATAAGTATGGCTCTAACTCCACAGCAACTAAAGTATATTCCTCGGTAGCAAATTTGAACAATGCAAACTGAAATTTTTAACTTTGAGTAAAATCATACCAAGTTCTTTCTAATAAAAATGAGGAAGCAAAGCATTTACATATTATATATGTAATTAAAGAATCGCTATAAAATATTCTTGTTAAGTTTATTTTGGTCCAAAATATACTCAATATTAATTTCTGTTTAATTTCTATCATTTTCAGTTTGTTATTTATAATCTATTTTTGACGTTTGAATATTTTCTAATAAACTGTACGTGTAGCAGTTGAAGTTTTCCCATGAAAATCTCATTGCAGGTGTAAGTTGAGGTGGTATTATTGAAATTTGATTATTTTTGTCGCTGTGTTCATTTTTTATTCACATAATAAGGAACCAACATGAACTATTACAATTTAAGGTGGATGTAAATGATGATATGCCGAATGTTCAAAAAAACAATTTTTAATTTAAGAAAAATCCATACAAATTATTTATATTTCAATGAGGAATAGAAAATACCAATTAATTAATGAAAAAGGTGGTATGAATAATTTTTGTTTCGAGTGGATAAAAGGATAAACAAAAATCAAGATTTAAAAAGAAAAAAATGAAAATTGCACAAAAATTCACAAAGATAGGCAGAAATGTTCACGTACATGTTTGTAGCGCGTGTAATTATATTAATTGAATAAATGTCGCACTTAAGAGAGACGTCTCGACTTGTTCGGGCAATGCTCACGGTGTACGCGCATCCCAGCATTCCAACGTCTTCTACACGGAAATTACCCTCAGGCGGCAACGTACCGTTCATGTAGCCGTTGCTTACTGGGCACTCAGGATGGTCACATGCTGGAAATCGTAGTAGAATTATCCAACAAAGTTGTATCTACATTGATGGGAAAATCCTCTGATTCTATGTTGTTAACTTTATATCTAAAGGAATAATTGGTTATAATAGTTTGTGAGAGTTTAAAGAGAAGGAAGTTGAAAGAGATTTCATAGCATTAATAATTTTTATGACTATGCGATTAACCTATTCTTTTTTAGAGTGTTGATTTCAGATTCCAAATTGGTAATAGAGGATAACACTTTTTCTTTCTAGCAGATTCACTCTTGGAAGTATAATTTTAAAAATATTTTAGAAAGAATTGATAAAAAGTTTTATCCACATGAATCCAACTTAACAATAAAAAGTACAAAATATATAGAAAAAAAAATTTATATTTCTTTAAATAGACTCTTTTTAGTTTGATACACTAAAAAGTATTATACATACGTTTTTATATATACGTTTTTATATAAACTGAAAACTATTATATACTCGTTTTCAGTTCATTATTTTGACTGATTCTTTGTCTCAAGTGTAAAGTGTTGTACCCACGTTTCATCCCCGTATATGAATGTTTCATAGCTCGCACACCTTTATAAGATGGCCATCCAATACCTTTCTATAACGCTTTTTCACCAATTTGACATTATCACTTCATTTGTTAGACCAGTGCGATCTTCGTCTTGGTAGCTCATACATTCTCGTCTTAACTCTGACAAACAACATTTTAAATAATTGTAAATGGAGGAACAGACTTTTTATCAGTAATTATTTTTACACAATCATAATCTATATGTAAAGTCGGGTAATTCTAGAACTGCCCTTACACCCTTAATTATTTTTTATTAGATAATTTTTAGAACACACTAGTTAGATTTTGTACTTTTGTACAGTTTAACAAATTTACTAAGAAGTTTTTTGCGATTTTTACTTCAAGTAACTTCGTTAGGGATTGAATATTTTCAATTTAGTTCTCGAAGAGGTTTTAATGATGCCTTTTTCCAAAGAATGATGACATATTTAGACTATTAGTTATAGCAATATAGATTATAAATTACCAAGCTGCAATTATTCACAACTATAAATATATATCTGGAATAAAGCAGAACTCACAGGGATGTTATTGTATCGATACAAAATCCTGGTCGATTTGTCTATTTCAAAAAGTTTCGTAATGACTCAATGGGTTCCAGTCGGTCAAACTGTAAACCAAAAATACTACTCGAAAGTTTTGACAACACTGCGACTGCAAGTTCGTAAGAAATGTATTTAATGTAAACCTACTGCGAAGGAAAAGATGAGTCTTGAATAATAATAATAATAATATAATTAAATGTCAAAGAAAATCTTAAATAATGAATTCACAACCTTCGTCTATAATATTTGAATCATCTGTATTATATTGTTCAGTTTCAATAACCCAATGGTTTCTTGTTTATTGTATACATTATTATTTTGTATAATTTTAATATTAAAGATGGTGGGTAAGATGGCACCAAACTAACTATACCAATGATAGAGAAATCGTAAAACAAAATATCCATGTTTTTTCTTAGCCATTTGCAATTTATTGACCCCGGGGTCTATATAATGATTGATTTAATTAAATTGCTAAAAAGTTCTTAATTTTAGATTCATGATTTCTCCTGGATAATTGTTTAATGCGTATATTAAATTGTTTTATTTCAGATGTGAAAATCATTATCAATCGTTATATTGATCCATGGCGAACACTGTATATATGGATATAAGTGTAGAGTATGAAATATTAATATCTCTTTACAATTTAGACGTGTAATTAAATAATTATTTGGCCTTTTTACTTATATGATTGAGTATAATCATCCGTATAAATTAAAGAATTTTATTTTTCGATAATTGTTTTTATTTGCAGGATAATTATAGTTTAAAAAGATACAATTTTTGACTCTAGACGATTTGTGATTCATAGCCAGATTAGGGCTAGATTAGAGCGTTAAACTAGATTTCAATGCATTTTTTTTCTTTTCTACGATTATTTTTTTATGTTATAGTCCTAATTACCCTTCCGAGGAAATAAATTACCCGATTCTAATGTATGGTAAATTTTAAATTACTAATTGAACGAATGTATCTTTACAGTCAAATTACTTAGAGTTAAGGAAGTTAAACATATTTTAAAATGTGCTGAATTAAAAAAAAAATCTTACGCAAAAATTTTCCTTTAAGTCTTTTTTTCTATTTTTGTGAACGGTCATATTATAAATTTATGCTGTCAATTTAACCTATTGACACTTCGTCCTGCATGATTTAAAATAGGATTTTTATTTTTTATGTAAAAAAATTATTTTAGAATGTAAAATTTACTTTTCAGGAATAATAATGATTATTATAACTATGTAAATAACAAATAGTTTGTTATATTTTTTTTCCATAGAATACATTGTCGCAATTAGTTTAAAAAAATTATCCATTTTTTGGTAATTTCTTTAAATAATGTTTTATAAATAATTGCAAATGGCTAAAAAAACATGGATATTTTGTTTGTCGATTTGGCTATAATTGGTATAGTTAGTTTGGCGCCATCTTTAATATAAAAATTATACAAAATAATAATGTATAATATAAACAAGAAACCATTGGGTTATTGAAACTGAACAATATAATATTGTATTATATATGAACAATATAATACAAATGGTTTAAATATTATAAACGGAGATTGTGAATTCATAATTTTAGATTTTCTTTGACATTTAATTCTATTATTAATTTATTCAAGACTCATCTTTTCCTTCGTAGTAGGTTTACATTAATACATTTCTTACGAACTTGCAGTCGCAGTGTTGTCAAAACTTTTAAACAGTAAGTTTGGTTTACAATTTCACCGTCTGGAACCCATTCAGTCATTACGAAGCCTTTTGAAACAGTCCAGTGTAGGTCCATACTTTATACCTGAGACGAAGGAAAAGTCAAATCTATACTAAAATTGGGAAATCGACTCCAAAGATGACGATGACAATTCCATTTGCAAAGAAGATTATAGCATCAAATTTTTGGGATGCATATGAGATCATTTTCACAGGTTATCTCTTAAAAGGAAAAACGATTAAAGATAAATATTATGGCAATTTATTATAGCATTCTAATATCAAAATCAAGAAAAAACGGCATCGTTTAGTGAGAAAGTTTGTTTTATCAAAACATTGCACCCATTCACATATCCGTTATTGCGATGACCACAACCAAAAGTAACATTTCGAAGTGCTTCTTCACGCATCCTATTCATTAAATATAGCCCTATCAGATCATTTTCTATTTCCAAATTTGAAAAATGACTTGGTGGCTATTTTTAAGAGCTTGATAATTGTCACTATAATCAAGTAATCAAAGCCATCGAACATTGCTGGGGAAAGTATAGCGAGTTAAAAAGAGACTATGTAGAGAAATACAGATATTTTTTATCTAATGCTTTGTATTTCATTGTTAGGTCAAGTACTTCTGGGCTCATCCTCGTAATCTATTAGTTCATAACAAACGTAGCTATTCTGAGAGCAGATTTATAAGATTTGCATGTATTCTTATATTTGATTCAATAAATAATTCATTCCTCGAAGTGTATATTGAATATACTAAAAGTACATACTAGAAACTTTGTTTATAATGTTTTACATATTTTCGATTTTAGAAATGATATTTTCTTCAGAGTATTCATAGTACATAATTTTGTAGCGTTTTTTTTATTTTAGCGATTTTTTTATAAAAAAAATATGTTCCAAAACAAAATTACGTTTTTTTAGCTTTTACAATCAGAGCCAGTTGATTTGAAAGTTTATATCTACTCTATCCATAATAGTTTCTAATGATTCTATGAACACAGAATAATATTTGATTAAAGAATTTACTATTTTTTAAGGGCACACATTACCGAGTCTATTCCTTTATCTGATGTATCTTGAATACCAGCCAATCTGCCATTCATAAATACAGAAGGACCTGTTGTAGACTCACTAGAAGTTATATTTTTCTTTAAGCCTTCTTGACTTTCTGCGGATAATTCATTTATATCATTATTAGCATGAGAAGCTGATGTAGACGTGGCTGATCCGTTACGTGATTTAGTCGCATCTAATAATACTTTTAACGATGCAATAGCGTGAAGTTGCGTTGCCTTTTCGTCAATTTTTCCTGAAAAATAGATAGATTTGTTAAGTTGGTGAACTAACAATATTATTGTTATTTCTTATTTAGTAAATATGAGGAAAACGTACTCTCAATCGATCATATCTGCCTAAATATACATCTTTTTATATTCCTAAAATTAGTTTATTATTTTTTATTTTATCTCCTACTTTTACATAGAATCTGTATCACCATACATTTTGTAAATATTTTGCTTTTCGGTTATTAAAGAAAGAAAATGGAAAAAAAATTTGAAAAGCTGCCTATTGGAAGCTCTAGCACGTTCTTTAGTAAGGTATTATGCATACATCACAGTAACTTTATATATTTTACTTAATTTTAAGTATTTTATATCCCTGAAGAAAATCGGGGTTCGTTAGTTTACTAGTCTGTTTTTGCATTTCTTGTAAAATGTTGTCATTTCTCCTATGATTATCGAAATATTTAAATCCTTGTTAATGATATAGTTGGGATGTATATTTTTGAGAACTTTTGATTGAAATTTTCTTCGTTTTTCTCTGTTCAAATTAGAGGCAGTATTACAGAGTTGTATCGGATATGTCCACACTGGTTTCAGTATAGTTTTGCAGATAAGTAGTTTATTATCAAGCATTGATTGAGATTGTTTCTCAATTAACAAGTAGATATTTAGAGTATAAGATTTAGTTGTATTCTTTTGGTCTAAATATGCTTTCTGTATTTCAGTCGGCGATCAAGGTAAATTCTGAAGTATTTTGTATGGTTACTTTAACGGATGGTTTTTTTTGTTAAGAAAGATGGGCATATATCCTTTCTAAGCGTAAAGCTTACTTAATTACATTTATACATTTATCTTTATTCTTCATGCTTTTAACCGATTTTCAATCTTATTTAAGTATTTTTAAAGTTTAAAAGATGTTGTTTCGGTACTTTTATATATTGTTATGTGTTAGTTGTTTTCTTTTGCGTATGCATCTACAATAATATTTTATATATTTGGTACATCGGCTGATCATATTATGCAGAGTATTGGTTCGGAAATTCTTTCTTGTGGGACGATTCCTTTGATATGAAAATTCCCCGATTGTGTGTCATGGATTTTATCTTTAAAGTATTATATAAAATGATTTAAATAGTTTACCAAGATTCGTTGGAAAGTACTTTTGTATTTTGTGTAATACATTCATGTGCTAGACTTTGTCAAAGGTCAGTTATTATTTAGAAAAACATCGTAGTAAAACTTTTTCTCTTCCATACCTTTTCTAATTCGATGACTAAAAAGGATTTTACCTCAAATTAGGTGGGGCTGATAGGTGGGGTCTATTAAAATGGCGGTATTTATTCAATTTGTTATCTTGCTTGCCTTTTATAGACAGTACGATCGAAATTTGAGCACAATAATTATTTTTTATTGCATTTTATAGCTGCTTTCCTCTTGGATTAGATAGGAATTATCTAGACCCCCACCAAGAGCGTTTTGCGTTGAAATGGCCGTTGGCACTAAATCCGTGACCAAGATATTCGAAAAATGAAAAGAAATATTCCTTATTAATACTGTGATTTGGATTACAATAAAAACCGACAGAGTGATTAGTTCAGTACGATCAGTTATTGTTATGTTAATAGCTTAAAGGTTAAGTGCTTGGATACTGTTTTTCATAGTGTTTTATTGTTAGTTTTATTATTATCGTATAAAATTATTTTTTTTTTTTCCTTTTAAGTTTATCAACTATTTGTAAGAATTTTCCGAATATTTCTGGTTGTATTTTCAGGTATCAAAATACTTGAACTTGAATGGAGAATTTTCTTTTTGTGAATGTAAAAATAGAGTTTGACATAAGTTAGAATTTTCAGAATCGGGTACAAAAGAAAGAAAGCATAGAAAGAGTTGACCGATTATTAGCTAAGGCCCGCTTCTCATACTGTGTTATAATTTTTTTTTATTATTTACATTTACTGAGTATAAATAAGCTCGAGAGAAAAAAACGCATATTATTCTACAGTAGTGAAACATTCGAAAATTATAGAATATTTCTTCATATTTCTGTTGAAATATAAAATTACAATGCAACGTATCCAGCGAAAAATAAACAGAAAATAAATCAAAATCGGTATATTGACTACAATGTCATCATAAAAATGAATGTTTAACCTACTTTGCCTGAATTCTTCCCAATAAAAAGAAATCAAATCGATTAAAAAGCCAAAGACAGTATCCTGAAAAAAATGAAAATACAGAACAAACGACAAACATTAATAAGAAATCACTGGTTAAGCGCAGCTTCACCTACAAGCAACAGATATGAACTTCTACAAATAAACAATATTTAAGACGTAATAAACAAAAAAGGTATCTTAAAAATCGAATATCCAACAATCTTTTTTAACAACAAAAACATATTATCTCCTTGAAGATTTTAATTAAATAACCAAAGATATTAAGACCATAATAGTTTTCAACCAAAATGAAGTAAAAAATTATGAAACATCTTGGAAAAGTATTTACCGATTACTATGAGCCGAATGAGCCGAAGAAGAGGAAAATACATTTTATACTTATCATTGAAAAGAACATAAAGGATTAAAGATAATATTGAGAAACATGCATATATCGGTTAGTACTGATCAACTGAAAAGAGCTATGGAAGAACACAGGCATACAGTTTTTAGCACATGAAATATTCGATATCGCGTACTATCTAGTTTGAACATAAACATAACAGTCAAGATATTTACAAAGTAAACTCACTACTTAATACACTAATTAATAAAATAAATATCTAACGAAAGAAAATGTAAAGGTTGAAAAATGCCCTAAATGTCACAAGGTACCAAAGAATATAACATAAACAATTGCAGCCAAAACTATGTCCAATATTAAGAGGAAATGCAATGAGACTATGCAAACATTGAGCATGAACATGAATTCAAGCAATTAAATAATGATAGAATCATTGATATAATTTATTAATTACACAAATCAAACTAATTAGTTTAATTCGCAGATATTACATTCTAAAGCGTAGCTATTACAAATAACTATCGGAATTACACTGATGAATCCATAATATCTATTGGTACGCTTGGTAAAGAAGTACAACATGCGTCCTTGAGATTTAAAATATAATTCCGAGGAAATCACGCAAGCTTCATCCCTCTTTTACGTCCAACGGCTTTTCTCAAATTTCTACAAATTCAAATCCGCACTTTTCTTTAACTATTTATTTATAGATTAAGACATAATTTACTATTTATTACATTATACTTGGGATTAATGTAGTTACTGTTACGAGTATTTAATTCTAGCAAATATTGACTTCTTAAAAAAATTGTATATACGTAGAAGGTTAAGAGATAATATTACATATATATGATTATAAATGAAAAAACTTACGTTTAATCAACAGTGAAGTTTTTACTTCTTTGAAAGAATTTTATGGGAGGTGAAACTCATCTAATTTAAATTAATCATAAGCATTGGCGTAGACTTGAACATTGATCTAAAAAGTTGCTGCTTATAATATTTTGACCCTTTTAAATAAACATTCTATCAAGTTTAAAGTTTTATATCTCTGAAAGATTCAATATACATGAATGTGCGCAAGGCTCTCATTAAGGAGTTTTTTCTTAACACGTTAACTACTATAGCAAAATATTGATGACGGCAATTTTTGTTGTAGTGTTTATTGTCATAAATTACAATATATGATTATTTTTATTTGTTTCCGGTATTTGTTGAGTTATTGGATTAAAAAATTACAGGCCTATGTAACTGATGAAGTTCAAACGGTAGAAAATATAGAATGTTTTGTTATACTTTCATATGTATAGCTATATAATGTCTATGAAGCATTGGTGCCTGACGTCGCAGTTAACATGTTAAACAGTTATAAATATACTCGTAAAGAAGGAACATTATTCTTCCGTTTTTCATATCTCCACCATTTTCTACTTTAGAAAACCATGCTAAATAGAAAAAGTATGTGTTTTTAGTGTATTACACACACACACACACGTATTTATAGATGATTAAATTTTTTGAAACACGCGTGAAAAATTTGCATTGATTATTTTCCATAAGGAAAAAATGACCAACGACGAATATTCTACAAATTTATTGCTGGGTCTGAGATGTGAAACCATGAAAATACAGCTGCATTGAGTGATGAAGAAAGTTTTGTTTCATTAAGAGAATGCACCGGGTGACATATTCATTATTACGATAATCAAAATCAAGAACCCTATGCACGAAGTATGATTTCTTCAGATTATTTTCTTCTTCCAAACTTAAAACATGGCTCGGTGTGGAATGGTTTGGTAACAATAAAGAGGTGGGGTCAGCTGTTGATGGTTAATGCAGGAGGCTCAGCAATTTTGACGATGAACAAGCTATCGAAGCTTACGAACATCACTGGACGAAGTTTATTCAACCAAAAGGAGACTGCATAGAGAAATAGATGTTTTTTTTCTAAATTATTTGTGTTTTCTTTGTTAGGTCGAGTGCTTGTAAGACAACTCTCATAATTTCTTGTATGATAATGAAAACAATTGGGATACATATATGGAAAAGTCTAAATGACAATACTACCTGAAAAATACCACTCTTAACTCCCCCCCCTCCCCCGCCTAGATATAGACACTGCAATAGATCATTTAAATAACACCTTGCTATTAACAGTTTCATCTCTAAATATATTACTAAAATGAATCCTAATATATACATCGCAAAGGTAGTCTTAGAAAAATTAAGGATAATATGTCAACAAACTAAAATAAAAACTGCTAAAATAAATCATAATATATTTATTAATTAACTAAATAAAACTCTTTAATAGGAGAAAGTACGAGTATAAAAATATACTTAAAAAATCTATCTGTTTTAAAAATTATGGATTATGCACTTTAGAAAATAAAAAATGTATTGCTCACGAATAATTTTCTCCCCAAGTTCTTAAAAATAATATGAAATGAAAATTTGAAATGACTTGGGCCAAAACTGATATTGAAAATATTACTTCTTTTGCTATACGAAAATTTTGGAAAATTTATTTAATGCCCCATAACAACTCAATTTCAAATTTTACAGGCTATTATCAAGAAGATCAGAACTCTCACTCACAATTAGAAAGTACTCTATAAATGTATAATGAAATTAATATGTACTTAGAGCATTCACCAAATCCAATATCGATGTATTCGAAAGATTTCAAAATGAAGTCCTAAGATCTATCACAAACGCACCATGATTTGTTTCGAATGGACGTATTAGAAATGATATCAACATACGAGCTATTAAAAAAGAAATTCAAGTTATCCGCAGGAAATATACAAATCGTTTATCAAATTATCCTATTCACATCGCTAAAGAAATATTACAGGTCACACCATGGTTTTTAAGACTTAAAAGATATAAATTACCTTTTATATGAATATAATTACGTATGTAATTAAAACTTAATAAGCAAGTGGTGTTAGAAATTTACCCAAAATACAACGATTTGATGATAATTTTACCATTTAGAGGAAATGCAACATTCTAAAAATTAATCGAGGATAAGAAATTAATTCTTGATACTTTCACTATAATTTTATAATATTGGAGTCATCCATCAATATATCATGTAAACACGTACCCGTGAAAATATTATCTATGTAGATTAGATTTTTTTCTAAACTAATAAGATCAAATTTAGCTTTAGTAGCTTATTATAATAACTCAGTCAACTTTTGAGTTAAATAAATATGCTTTCTTTCAAAGTTATGGATTTTTCAAGCACTACATAGTTATTGAGATTAAATTAAAATTCAAAATTTCATAATTAGATATTTCAAATATGAGGATTTAATCACCTCTACAAAAAAATATATTGTATATCATTACTGTATAAATACTCACATATCTTTTCAGATTTATAAAAGTGGTGCAACGATATGCAAACAAATAAATATAAAATATATTTTTTCGATGTTTTAAATATATTTAAGTTACCGGTTCTTTCCGGGTAGTTTTTCTCGATGCTCAATACGATATTTTTGTTGTTATTCTATAATAATAATATAACGAAATTAGTTTCTTTTAGGTGCTACGTGTAGAGTCTTATGAAACAAATATAAGTCATATTATGGAAAGGTTATTAATGAGTCTTGGCTGAAAAGAAAATTATGACTTAAAAGTGTATATTCTTCTCTTTAACTGTATGTTAATTGAACATTCAATATTCATCACAAAGAATTTAAAATTCAATAAGAATCACAAAAAATGTTTCAATCTAATTTGTATTTTAGAAACGAAATAACAACATGAAACAATGTATTCTTCATTACTATCTTCATGTATCAATCATTAACTTAATAAGCATAAATAATTTTTGCAGCCGATGTAAACTATATTTCATTCTACGTTTATGGATGAATGATAAAAAATAAAAGATAAATAAAGAAACATATGAAACCACTATTTTGTAATCTAAACTCACTGATTTTCTATTGAAATTCTATGAAAATAGAAGTATATTTTTTAAATATATAGTCTATCATTAGATAGTGTAAATTAGTCATTTAACTATCTTTTTCAATAGCAGGAATGCGTGTATTCTCGTTCATTGATCTTCGTGAGATATTTGGCATGTTTGACAATTTAGGATTAAAATCAAGTATATAATAGGAAGTAAATAATGGCAGTCACGTTGTAACGTTAGAGGTAAACATGCATTAAGGTGGCAACTAATACAGCTTATCTCCAAGCGTGGGGCAATCTCTACAGCTGTTCGGTCACTCAAACTGCAAATAGTTTTCCTGTTGGATAATTTGGCTTGTGCAAGAATTAAACCAGATTTAGATTAAAGATAATTTTATTCATGTAGTTAAATGTAAATTACATATGAGCCTTAGTTGACTGTAATGGAGGTTTCAGTAAAACCTTTGAAACATAACATCAGTATCCCGTCTGTCACATATAATACTTAAAAAAGCGTGTCTAACTATGAGAGCAAAATCAGAACCGAAAATAGGCAAAGAATTACTGATCGTCAATGTGGACTCGTAAGTACTGGCTGGTGATTGTATCTCTATCATTCGAAGGAAGAGGAGACAATCTATATAGGTAATCACCGATCGAGTGAATGATTACGCTCAATCATCTGTTAAACTCCGCGATCTCTAAAAAAATCTATGATAACTAGGCCGACGGTATTGCATTATCTAGATCAGCCATCTGCTTTCCCGTACATAGGATGTTGACTGATCACCACGCTTCCTGGTCGGTTCTGGCTGCGCTTATTCTAGAAAAGATGGTTACTCCTGCAGTACGAGAATGGTGGGCATTTAGCGGCTGGCGCGGTACCATAAGATAATGACGTATACATCACAACGTCTCATATTGACACAATCAAGAGTTTTTGGTTTATAAGGAACATAGCAACTATCTATTGTGCTTTCATAGTGACTAAATCTCACTCGTACATTCATGTTACCAATAATACCATTGCATGGCATCTCTTTTGAAAAAACCCTCATGAATGTGTGCACAACTTTTCGTTGTTGTTGAGAGGGAATTGTGTAAATGAGTCAAGTTTAAAAGAGGAAAGAAAAAGATAATAGCTATTTGAAAACTCAATCCCGCAAAGATTTTTTAACGCCGTTTTTTTAACTGTTGAGAAATAGTTTGGTCCTTCTTTAAAAATGTTCCGTCCAGTCGATATTACCTAATCGATTTATTTAACATTGTGATTTTGGTCATAAAGTTTCTCTCTAATAAACGGTAAATCAATTAATTTGCTTTAATTTATTCTTACTCAGGATAGGTTGTGGAGAGAAGGAGGCGATAAGACGATTCTCTCATACAACTCTATAAGAAAACGCGTACTAGAGAAACTTTATCTAGGATTGGAATAAAAAAAAAGAATATTTGAGTGTAGATAGTACTCGATGCTATAAGCACGTAGTCAACATTCGATGGAATTACTATATATTTTCTACAAGCGATAGAGGAAAATAGATTTAAAAGAATAGAGTTTGAAGTTATTTTTATTTTACTAATTTATGCTTAGTCGATCTTTCTCTATCTCTCTCTCTCTATCTCTCTCTCACTTTCACTTGGTTAGGTAGTTTTTGTTTTATCTTTAAGATCTAGATTCGAACAGTTGTGACTCCTTACTCTTAGATTTTTTCCCTTTTTCCTATTAGACCAATGAGAGAAAAGAGAGTTTCATTTGTTAGCATAATTAGAGGGAACTGAGCATGAGCGGATGGTAAAATGTCACATTTTTTCTTTAATTGATGTCACATTGTATCGTTTGTTGATTTTATAAAATTGTTTTATGAAACTAATTATTTAATTAGTTAGTTTAATAATTATAAAAAGTATGTCAAGTATGTAGAGAGTGATAGAGATGCTTAATTGTTTACATTGGATGACTCAAAGTTATACGTTTTAACAATATTGATGTCGCAGATGATTTTTAATATTATTTAGGCGAAATAATCTGTTCTTTGCTCATAAGTTTGTATCACAAGTTATTGCAATTACGAGTTAGGAACTAATTTACATATGGCTTTGGTTAAACAATAAGAGAAGAATAAATAACGATGGCCTTGATAAGCAATATCGTTAGTTGAGTTATTGTATAAAGATAACTACGGATGTGTTATGTTAATATACGTTGTGTGATCATGGCTACGATTGGTAAAGATTATTTTTACAATTTTACGCATCTAGAAAATTTCATCAACGCGAGTTGATAGAGCGTGCTCAAGAAGGTGTATATTCGGAAAAGTTTTCAGAAAAGATTCACTTACCGGTGGGTGCATGGCTTATTCATGAGATTTTTAGAGTTAGATACTTTTGTTCTTGAATTTTTCATACGTTTAGAAATCGTAAACAACTATCGAAAATAGATGATGTTCGAAAATAGATACAAGCGATAGAGATGTGTGTTCTTATAAACGTTTAAATTTATTTACTCATGCGTTTGGTAGCGGCGAACTTTATAAAGTCTTGATTTCGCGTGGGGCATTGACTCACTTTTAGAGTCTGAGTTGGACATAGGATGTAAGTGTTGCTGTGTGTTTGGACGTATCAATTGCAAAATTACTTAGGAATACGTATCTACAAGAAAGGATCAAAAGCAAAGCATGACAAACCACGAAATGTTTTTATCTTGAGTTTTACTAAAGCAAGTGTTTGTATTATATCATGTCGTATCTATAACTGTACCTTTATCTATATCGCAATTATATATATTATACCAAATTATATCAAACAATATATAATACCAAACAATATATTTTTATGTTTATATCCGTAAGAATGATCGATGATGATAGTAACGAGAGGATTTCTCCAGTTTTTTTTTGCGAAAAAAGTCTACTCATTATATATCAAAGAAATTATATAGTACGGTGGAATACTAGATTATCGACATCATACAAACAAAGAAGATTTTTAACCACATTTAGTCAATTTGCTTGTTCACTGCGTTCCTTAACGAACGCATGAATGCGCTAAAAGCACTTCAAGTACGAGGCATGCAAATACGAATACACAGATTTTCAATAATATTATATTCATGTAATTATGGATGCCATATTTTGATTTACAAAAGATTTGTAAGTACTGGATATTCTGAAATAACAAAATCGTATGCATAAAGATTGAACGATTATATTTGGAACCTACATGTAGTCAAATTCTGGCCATGCTGCTCGAGCCTTCCCATGCGCAGTCCCGCCAGTTTTGTAACGTTACCGATCTGAATGTGTTCATAACACATACGCTCTCACGCTCGACTTGCCTATCGTTTAAGATGTTAAGGCGCGAGAAAGATATATATATTTAGAGAAAGAGAGAGAGAGAGAGAGAGAAAGAGAGAGAAAGAGAGAAAGAGAGATCCTATCATGCTCGTCCATCTTTCTCTAACGCTTGCAAAAAAAACGTTATGCTTCCTGAATTGCGTAAGTTAGTAGTTAAATAGATACACCTGTAGAACACCAATAACCTAATAATCTACTATGTTACTGATTCGAAAGCAACGCAGCTTTGACCAACCAAATATAATTTTGATTTTTAGGGCTTATTAGCTATTTGCAGTTATATCCAATTACAAAGTCCATGAGGAATATCACAGGAGATTTAATATTTTTTATGAACAAAACAACGCACCAAATTTGAGACAATTCAAGGATCTAGAAGTTCTGAGTTTTCTTGCTAGATAAACGTTTTAAGTTTGATATTTTCAATAAAATATAGTTTTCACGTTCAATAAATAATAAATAAAAATATGATTGAATATTTTCCAACGTTATAAAAATATGTGACAGTTTAAAATTAATCTGACACATATTTTTATAATTTAATACATCAATATGCCAAGAGATGGAAAACAAATTATGAGAAATGTACCAGCACGTGACTGACCGTCGTGAAGAGGATCGATAGTATGAATCATCAATTGAAGTAAACCGTGCCGAAATTTGGCATGACCTCCTCGATTTTCTGCCGATCCTAAAGGATGTGGCGTAGATTGGGTTTTGAATTTCTCTTGTTTTCTATTGCTATGATACTCATTTTCATGAGTGGCAGAGATACTGTTATGAAGTCCCGTGGAAACATTTCCGGCACTTGTTTCACTATTATTGGTGACTGTTAAATTTTGCTGGAACGAATAAGTTATATTAATCAAATAAAAAATATATAGAATCTGTAATAAAAATAGAACTTATTTTTATATTGATTAAATTGCATTATATGAGAATTAGCATTTTGCAAAATATTGTGATTTGATTGAGCATTCGATATTTCTTATAACGAGTAATTTCGTTCATTAAAAGTAATAGGTTTTTTATAATAATTTATCGAAATAATGAAGCTAACTCTTATTTTGAAATTATTAATAATATTTGATGATTTGTTTTTCTCATTATATTAGATTATCTATGGCGCTTTCAATTGCGCCTCCGGAGCCATAATAATCAAGGTCATATTGATTCGTAAAAGTTATAGATTAATGCATTGTGAAGTCAAGGGAGGCGAGCTACAATTTATATAATTCAATACTGACAAAAATTGATATTCGTCATCCAATTATGTTAAAATTCAAAAAATAAATTTCTAACTTTACAAATTCACTGATTAAGTAAACTGTAAGCTATTAAAAAGGCGGTACCCGTTACAGAACATTAAGAAAATCTGAAACGTAATATAATAATATAGTGATAGGATAGTCAGTGAAAAATGTACAATCATGAAATTTATTTTTTACATAAAATTTAAATAGAGTTAAATGATGACATGTGTACTTTATATTATTATAAAGTCAGATTCATAACTTATATTTAAATAAATATGCTCAAATATGTAAATTTTAATGTGTATGTCTCGTAGTTTTCATATAAACTACTAGCTTAATTTCATATCAATAATAAGAACTCTAAAATATTTAGTGATATACGAGTAATTACTCAACAACAATTAGAATGGTTTTAATAATACTCATACTGTCTATAGTAAACTTGAACCTGTTCGAAATAATTTCATTGAAAAATTTAACAAGGTTAAATTCTGTCTACATGCAAAACATATTCAGATAATTACATTAACAGTACTTTTTGTGCAATATGTATAATGTAAATCACTTATATCAATTGAATTAAGTCAAATATTGAGACGTTATTATCAAATTAAATTAAATCATTATAATAAATAGAAAAATCTAATAGATTTTTGTTCATTTTGTTATCTTACCTGTTTTTTTAATCCTTCTATTTCTTCAGCATCTCGAATGAATAATGAAATTATATAATTATACGTATTAGATTAAATCTTATTTTAGAGTAAATGGTATTTTAAATGTTACATTAAAGTTTTTATAAGCAGTTCTATATTTACTATCATCAGTAAAAATATTATTGACTCTCCTCGAATCAGTGTTATAACTAATTACGTCACTGAATATTTTATTATTTTTATTACTGATATTCTATCATAAAAAATAAATACGCTAATTTCTTCACACTTTTACGAATTATGATAGTTCGCCTATTGAAGAAGCAATACGTAAAGAATTCAATTGTTGGTAGATCCTAGTTTTGTTAAGAATGAAACTTATTCAGAAAAGACATGAAGATAAACATAAAACGTCACTAAATTATTATTAATATTAGAAGTGAGACGGCAGCAAATATAGCCTGCTTTTAGACAATCAAATATCCACAACGAAAACAAAAATAAACTTGATTTTGTCGTTGATTTATAGAATAATTGATTGGCGCATGAAATGAAGCATTTGAATTTAGTGTATTTTGATCAGAGTAAAAGTAGTTTGTGACATTATAACAAATTAGTTTTGAGTAAGATTGGAATAAGAACTCGGATTATTTCTATATTTGGCACATCACTTATACGAAGTTTGACGCTAAAATATTAATTAATTTTGAAAAAATGTAAGTTTTTTTTTAATGCTTTAACTAGAAAACTATCAATCGGATCTGTATGATTTTATTTTGAAAATACATGGAAAAGATTATATTTTAATATCATAATATATACATGTTATAACAATAAACTTTTTGATTAAAAAATTATAAACAATTAACATAAATTTTTATAATTGTCGTTGAAACGCGCGGATTTCCTGGCTATATTAATAAGGGATCTTTCATTCAGTTAGATTAGATAAAGTTCGACGTCCGATATGAACGCACCTCAATGAATGGCAAAGTAAAATTTCTTATCGTACAATAGATTTTAAAAAGTATCTTCAATTTAGCTTTAATTAAAATTGCAAAATTATGTCAGTTATAGAGTATCCTGATTCATTCAAATTACATAAACATAGACGTCGGCGAGAATCTTTGCTTCATATTGCCGCGAAAATTCAGAAGAAGTGGTTTCCTTTAGTGATAAAATAACTATATTGTGCACTATGCTTGAACTTATGTTATATTAACCAGAACGATAAATCCAGTTTCGACGCAAGTAAAGACATAACTTCTGAGACACAGATTGACAATGATGATTAAGAGATTTGTCACGTACAGTGCGATAAAGAATTGATCGAAAAACCAACGTAGAAAAATAGTATTCGATTACTTAAATGCATTACTTGATTTTTTTAAATCGAGGAGGTAAATTCATTAGATATTGAAATAAGGCACATAATTTGAAGAAAAGTAGTACCTTCGAACTGCTAAAAAATAAGCGAAAAATCGAAAAGCGTCCTATAGAAGTTACCTAACCTCTTACCAAACAAACACCTGAAAATTTTTTAACAATATATTTTGATCTTCAGCAAATTCAGCCTCTCCCGAAAACACCTATTCAGGAATATTTTTATTTACGTCTAATTGAATTTTATATTTTTTGTGTAAGTAATATAGCTACAAAAGATTCACATTTCTTTATATAAATCGAAAATCAAGTGAAAAAAGGATCCTCGTAAATTGCATCTGCTCTCTTGACATATTTAAGGTTTACCGATTTCTCTGGAGTACAAGTTTTACGCCTTTTTGCCGACGGATGTAGAGGACAGAATAAGAATTCGCATGTCATCCATACATTGATTTTCTGGTTGAAAAATTACGCCTCTATAATGTCACCAAGATAATACTAACATATCCTATACGTGGACATAGTTTCTTACAGGCAGATAGGGTATTCAAGAGGGTGGAATAGGACTTACGAAAAAAGCTCTTCATTTTAGACCCAAAGACGTATAATGAACTTTAGGCAAAGCATGGTAAAGTTTATGCATTGGCTACAAACTGAAATCTTTATAATATGAAGAAGATTGAAGAGTTTTATAAAAAGTATTGAAGATGCGAATAGGATAATAAAAGAACGAAATTCAACACTTGTACGATCAGAACTCCTTCGTTAACTACTTTGTAAGCAGAAAGAAATCAGCACAATTTTAAATCTCATAAACTTTAGTGTGGAGGTCTTAAACTATTACCGTACAGATTAAAACAAGCCCTCATATAACGCAATATCTCTATTAAAGTCCACAAAAAATCACCCTAGTTTACTTCAGAGGCTTCCAATAGTCAATGATTTAAACTTACAAAAGAAAAAAAGATGTAGAGAACATCTTAAAGAAACAATTTAGAGATGAGTAGATATAAACTCCTAAGCTTGACTGGTTTAAATATAACATATACAATAACTCCACAGCTTCAGTTGTTGACATAATTCAAGTAAATGAAGACAATGAAGAAGATAAAGAATGTGATTGTTGCAAACCAGATGTGGGAAAATTTGTTGAATTTTTAGTGAAAAATAAAATGACTATGATACAATTTTTCTTTTCAAAACCAGACTTATCAATGTCATTTTCAATAAAAACTGAAGGTTTCCATCATTGGCAAACAAATCCGGACATGTCCATTAAAAAAAAAAAAATAAAAAAAATTGAAGATATGTATTTTTGTAACAAAAAATTTGGCTATAAGTTATTTATATAATAGGCTATAATCATATCGAAACTAAAAAAAAAAACTGTTGATTTCCGTATTTTTGTTCTAGTGTAAAAATCAATTATTGGGATAAGTCCGCTTTTTTCCCCAGTTCCTCATAAATTAACTTTGATTTCACTGTCTACTTCTTGTGAAATAGAAAAAGAGATTGAAAGAATAGAAGTTCCATTTTATACAAACAGCTAAAAAACTTCATAAGTAAAAGAGAATGTTATTATATCGACTCCCAATGACCAGAAATTCTATTATAAATGAAGAAATAAAAAGTGCAGCTTTGTCAATTTTCTTGCAAGATGATATAAGCTGATCATGTCCAGGTGCTAACAAGAGTAAGATTAAAAAAAATAATTATAACATTTTTTAACAATAAATTTTAATAAATGAATCATGTAATAATAAAGATCAACATAAAATTTTTTGTTGAAGTAGGTAAACAAAATTAAGTTGATCCAATAGCACATAAGAAATGTATTGTTAATAAAACAAACCTACTTGATATCTTAAGTATATAAGTATTTTTCCATGCCATTCCTATTGATAAAGGCAAATCCAGTCACCATCTATCGGAAGGTGAATGAAAATAGCTGTATGAATAAAAATAAGTAAGTGGAGTTAGATTATCTCTATTTGAAGAAAAAGACGAATTCAGAGCTGGAGGTCTTATTTTGTCTAATTCATTAGCCTTACACTTTATACATAAGTAATTGCGTTGATTGATATTCTCTAGAAGTCGAGAGAACCGCACTGCTCACAGGAGTGATGACCCCAGAACGGGTGTGCAGCTGATGAGAAGTTCGTGCTGTTCGAGGCGTTGATGATTCCGAAAGTGCTCGGACAAAATCCGTGCCACTGGAAGAGATAGTGAATTTAGAAGAGGTGTACTGCGAGCGAGGAGTTCGTATTGTCTAAAGTGGTGATGATCCCTGCATAGATGCATAGCAGACCAGATGTCCTTAATTGACTGTAGAGAGATGATAATCCTAGGTGAGGTTGTTCTGTCGACGAGGAGGCTACTATCGTCTAGAAAGTAGCTAACCCCTGGGTGCCATCATGACACCCGTGAGACGTCTACGATGGCCTAGAGAAGTGAGGACCTCTGGTGAAGTCACTCTGCTCGCTACTTTTCTTAAGGGTAAAATTCGCAAGGGAGCTATTTGGCAAAAATCACGAAAGCAAAAACGTCCGAATAATAGCCATTACGTAGCAAGTTATTATTTAACGCTCTGTTTACTGTTTACTGTTTAAATGTTTACTGTTTAAGTTTCTCCGTGTTTAAGATGTAAACTTATTAATTTTGTACGGCTAACAAAAATCTCAAAAAATAATAAATCGTTTATTATAAAATGTTATAAATAGATGTATTATTAAACCGAGACTGCCATAGGCGATATATATTTTTGTAATGCATTATTTTTAAATATTAACGGATCTACATTGGATATAACAGATGAGAACGGAGGAACTACTTTTAGGTAAAAACTGCTTTCGTCTATTATATTTTAACCTTTTTTAATTTCTTTGATTGCCCAATAGATGACAATCTATTTTGCTATTGTAATTAATTAGGAGGTGTGACAATATTGTTTAATATTGAAGCTTGCGCTATTATTTGTCGTCATGCAAAATCCAACGCTATTCTAATATTATTTTATAGGTGAAATCAAATAGATTTATACATAATAAGATTTTTCAAAACACATTATATAAAAATCTATGGACTTTACACTGAATAAATACGATTTATAATTTTGTTACAAAAATGAAAATAGGGTTAAACAGGTTTGCAACTTAAACGAGCGTAATTTTCGGATTACAACCGCTCTGTACTTCAAAAATCGAAAGAATAGAAGGTGTAATGCCGAATGGGTTTCTGTAAGTCGCAGAATAAATTTTAGTCTCTTGAAATGGCTTACATGTACTTTTTCTGATACTCTCCGAAATATTCCGAAGTTCAACTCTTGAGCCGTTACGTCTCTCGACTAAAGGTAACTCAGAGTATTTTTTTCAAAATATTCATATGTTCCACTTTTAAGAGTCCAAATCCACACTTCCAATCAATCATAAATATAGATATTTCGAGCTTTTTCTAGTTTATACAAGAATTTATCATTAAGTAGCAATCTATCATTGGTCGAAGTTTAGTTCTGAATTCTTCGTGAGTTATCAAAAACTTACCATAATTTTATTTGGGCTGGTATAAGACTAAGTCTAATAAAATTAGTGAATATTAATTAAATAATCAGTCAGTGACAAATCACTAGACAAATTAATCAGGTGAAATCTTATCTTTTATTTTTGGATAGAATAAGGATCAAAACGTAGAAGAAAAATTTATTTTGTTACGATTTTGTTATTTAAGTATTCATGATACAATTCTGAACTGTAAAACAAATATTAATAATTATAATGCTTACTCTAAACTTAAATAAATGTTTCAATTTTATTTGAAAGTGTTAGGATGTATAAAATAAATATTTAAGGAGTAAAAATCACATCGCTCAGTTTCTAATTATAGAAATCTCGTGTATTGTGGATAGATGCAGAATACTCCGAATATGAAGATCACTAATAAAGATACTTGGAAGTATATATTCTAGAAAATATTTACCAAAAAGATATTTCACTTTAATTAATATATAAGATTTTATATCTTTTATTTATATCTATTTTATATATTTTTTTACAAATAATAGATCTATATCACTTTTACGAAGAACTACATGAGGCTTGGTTGAAATGTTCGAGGTTCAATAAAGAAAAAAATATTTTTTTACAATTTTGTTTATTATCGTGGTGAAACATGCCTTATTATCGCTGGATATCTAAATTTTAACTTCATTGTTCAGACGCTACAATAATTTTCCGTAATACTCATCTGTATAACTTTTATCCTTTTCCACATAATCAGTCAAAACTATTCCTTTTACATTCCAGAAAACGTTTTCCGTAACTCTGTTAATTGAAAAAATTGACTTTGCCTTTTTCGGAGTTAGTTATTCTAGTACCATCCACTATTTTGACTTTAATTTACTTTCAGGAGTGTAGTATTGAATCCAAATTTTATCTATAGTTATGAAACGTCTCAAAAATTCATTGGATTTTTCTGACAAAATGCCAAATTGTCATTTGAAACATTTTGTCGGATCAATATTTCATCAAGTGTCAGCAACCGCGGCACCCACTCATCCCACACACACCTTGCAAAGACCCAACAAATTATTTAAAGTATTACCTATCTACTTTTTGATATTTGAAAGTCTCTGCTAACTCAAAACAATTTTAATATATAATATAGATCCCGCGGTCATTCAACATGATTCGATAAATTTTTTTAATAATACTTAAACTCTGATATCACTTTTTCACCAGTGAACATCTAAGAGTAGAGTCTTTAAGTATACTATCTATTTTCTTCTTGAGTTAATTAAGCATTAAACGTTTTAAATAGAAGTATTTTATTATACCACGTTTTTTTTAATTTTCCATTTTTGTGAAAACTCCAAAATCAACTCTATTAAAATACTGTCAATTGAATACTCACCAAACAACTACCCAAAACTATAAATATAAGTTAGTTAGGAATAGCACTATATAATCCATAATGATACCACATCTATGTCGAGTCTGGTGCTTTGCATCTGATCCTCATATATAGCTTGTACGTTATGAGGGAGAAAGTTCCTGCAGAATTAACCTTGAAGTATCTATAGAATTGTCTATTATGGAAACTATTGTTAATGAGTTGAGTAATTAAAAAGAATTGTGAAAAGCTCAAAATCTATCGGTATAGAATAAACAATATACCTGGTATCGCAATGAATCTGAATTGTTTACATAGAATTGTTCAGCGAACAATGTAGCTAAATGTTACCAAGCTATTTTGAAATTGGCAAGCGGTACAGCCGCTGGCCACCTGGTCAAAATCCATGTGGAATCAGCATTAGTCACCCGTAAATCTGTAGGTGCTGTTGTTCTTCTGCATCAAATGAAGCGGACTGGCCCATTAACTGGAGGAGGATCAGAAACTGACATGATACCGCGTTTTTGAAATTTCTTAAAGGCTAACTTAGTATTTTTTGCGTGCTTATACACTAGAGGTTCGATACTATGTATCTGGTCTGTATCAGGGGTGAGATTGAGATTGTTCGTGCGGTTATCGAATCTTGTCATGTGCGTGAACTCGATTAATAGTGTATCGCACTACTTTCTTTTGCGGAGATTGCTAACAAGGTCCTCCAGGATGACCACGGAATGGTCAAAGACTACATAGACCATGGTTAGTACACTGAGAGATGAAGTTGAGTTAGGCGAACACTATTTCTAAAGATCCACGATAAGGTCTGTGGAAACCAGGAGGTCTGCATTGATGATGTCACCCTGGATCTCAGGTACGAAGAAAGACCGGTTATACTCTCTACAAAACTCGAGATTAACTGCTGAACCAGGCAGCAGTGAAACAATAGAGCCCAAATGGATAAGAAAAGTCAGGCTCATGCGTCAGCTCTTGATATACAGACGGTTTTCAATGGTTGGGTCGCGCTGTATGTCGATTGAAGACAGCAAACTTAGTTTTCCTGATTATGTTGAAACCTATAAGGCTGACGGTATTACTTTGCTTTGGCTTCATAGCGACAGTAGTAATAGCACAAACCATTCTGTACTGCTACGGATATTGAGTGACTACCTAACTTGCAACTGCAACTTTCAAGTGCGAGATGATACCACCTTATTGGCTGCTACCTGTTGTTACAGTAGCACGAGTACTTGACATTGTGCCGCCTTGTTTGGAAACGTGTTATTAACATTTCTTGTTGTTGGGATTGTAGTGCTGTCACCATAATGTTGATCGGTTTAACCTCGAGTTGCTGAAACACTTGTTCATATAAATTCTTGAAGAATCTGCGTATGAGAGGTCACGAATTGTCTACTGGCACTGGAATAATTGACAGTTACAAGACGAAAAATATTGAGCAGCCTAGAGAGAGAAATTGTCTTTTACATGGCAACGTTGCTGAAAAGTAATCTGTTTATATCATATCGGGGTCCTCATTTGGAGGACTTTAATTGGTTGAGTTTTATAATAATTAGTTAAAGATGAGATAATTAAGTAGGACACGTTTTCTCCCGGTATTACCAACTGGATTCGTCAGTGAAGATTGATTATTGGTAACACCTGCCTTAAATATTTCGTAAACATGGCTTCATGCTTATATGTATAGATAGAGGATTTTAGTTGCCTATGAAAATTGGCTAATGGCAAGGACGCTATACGAAGATTAGATGCACCAAGGCAGGTAATAAACCACCACAAGAGTCCCCAACCAATTAAAGTCCACAAATATTGAATGATTTTTTATCTTATATACTAACTTTTTAAATATTTTCAGCTGTCTAACTTTTCCCCATTTAGAAAAATATTGTAATCAATAAGAGGAAATCGTTCTATGCCAAAGTATTTCTATTAAATGATACATAATATTAAATAACTTTAGCAGATTACAAAATGTTTAATTTTACTTTATTTACTCATTCATTCAGTGACATAATATTAAATATTATAATTAGATCTGAAAAATGTTTAATTTTAGTAAGATACTCCTAGTATCGTTTCCGGGAACTTGAAAGAATGTGAGTGAAGTAGCGGAAGCTGGTCATTATTGTCCCCAAGACAGCCACCTTATTGTGTTGAATAGCAATTTCTCCAGTTGTAGAAAAGGATAATAGAAAAAAGTTGCATTATTAAACATTTCTGTCGGTGGTATCCTTTACCAAGCGATATGTCGGAGAATCATTAACGGTACTTAAACGCCTTAATATAAGCGCAGGGAGCCAAATAAGTTAATCTCCGACACCTATTTCATTACATATTACTAAGCTAAGGATTGCATTTTAGATACTTGGCAAAGAAAGGATGCTAGACTAATAATCAATATTTTCATCACTATTTGATAATTATATGCTTGACGTGTTAAATTCTGTATAGATGCAATTCAGTCCATCTATTGAGGTACGGACAATTCCAAGCGTCGCAACCCGTCATAAATTACCATATTATCCCACCCCTACCCCCACCCCCTTTACAAATGCAAATGTGAGATCCTGTCACAGATATTTATATCCCCGTCCCAGCCGCAAACAAGCTTCCTGGAAAACAGGAACATTTTTTCGAATCAAGAACCATTCGCTATTTATGCAGTAGATATTGACAGTGTTTATTAATGTTGCTATTGAAAATATTGTAAATTCTTTTATTTTCTATTTGCCTAAAGTTGTCTACTTAGTTAATCAACACTGGAGTTGTCCTGTATCCTATATGATTGAATTGTAGGTTATAATCTTGTATAAATAAAATCCATGAAGATAATTTAGCATTTGTGTTTCAAAAAATCAGTTAATCATTATCTTTTCTTATAAATATTTAATAAGTTTTTATTCTCTACGTTTATAGATTGACAAAATCATTGCTGATATTTATATTTCTGTAGTAATATAATTTAATTTGATACCATTCAAATGATTTACTTACGTCTAAAATAATTTCTTCTTCGCCTTTACCGTTAAACTACAATATTATAGCTACAGCTGCGAAATAGTTAACGTTGATAATTAATATAGATGGTTTCATCAGATTTACATATGCTAGTATTATTTCCTTTTGGTATAGTGATATTATTTCTTTAAACATTTTTCTGTGTTGTTAAGTCCATTTAAATTGTATATATTTTCTTAGTATTTCCAGTAATTGTATCGTGTTTTCAGCATACTTATTAATGGATTATGTCTAGTTTCCAAAATTTTAAAATTAATGTAATCTCTTTATATTTAAATTCATTGAAATTTCTCATTGAATCAATTTTTTTCAGAATGAGGCAATTACACGTACAGGTGTTGAAATAAAACGTGTCCCAAAACCTCGTATTAAGTAATCAAAACTTTATCGGAAAGTCTCATGACTCAAATATCTATGATCTACAGATTAAACACAAATTGACAATAAATATTACAAATACAAACTCGTCAATTCATTGTGCTTAATCTATAGATCATAGATATTTAAGTCATAAGACTTTTCGATGAAGTTTGGATTACTTAATACGGTGGTACTATCTGCGTGCGACCGTTTTGGGACACGTTGTATTTCAACACTTGTACATGTAATTGCCTCATTCTAAAAAAATATATTCAATACGAAATAACAATGAACATAAATATGCAGAGATTACACATCCCGCAATAGATAAATTTTCGAAGTGAAACTTACACAATTTTATAATATTATATTACTAACCCAGGAAAGAGGACATTTTGACAACAAATAAGTACCTATTGTTTGTAAACAAAAAAAATACCAATACCCACACGTACACATTTATTTTAATAATAAATAAGACAATAAAATAATGGAGATTTTATCGCTTTCAAGAAACAGACTGCAACAATATTCTTATATACTATATAAAAGAATATTCTATTGAAAAGGGTGATAGAGCCGGTTCTACTTAGATAAAAAAATGTTGAAATAATATTAAAAAAATACTTTCATATATTTATATATATGTGTTTACGTGTACGTGTGTACGTGTGTATGTGTGCATGTGTATACGTGTATACGCGTGCGCGTGTGTATGCTTATGTATCTGTGTATGTGTCTGTGCGTGCACTCACGAATGTTTATAATTCTTACCGTTGGCATAAGCTGATCAGTGGATCTGACTCTTGTTACCCTACTATGATAAAATAATCTTTTGACAATTCTTTCCATCGGCCGATTCCACTTCATAAAACTTACGTAAGCTAAATAAAATCCAAATAACACCAAAGCTTCATACCAATAAATGTAATTGTCTCTAAAGAAGTAAATCAAAGTCAATAGACTTATACTGTAAAAAGTACAATCACGAAAAAGAGGCCACCAAGTAAGTGACAAAACTGTTTTTGAAAAAATAGCGCACATTCCAATTACAAAAAGTATGTTGAATACTGCAGAACCGACAATAGTTCCTATTCCTACATCATCAAATGATACAAACACTCCGATTATAGACGTAAAAAGTTCAGGAGCTGAACCTCCGGCTGCCATGAATGTTGCTCCAGCTACGTCGTCTGCTATATCCAATTTTTCTATTATTACATCTAATGATGGCACGAAAAATTCATCACAAACAATAGCTAATGCAACGAACATATAAACAACTCCAAGTACATGTAATATAACAGCGCCTTGTCGACGTTCTTCAATGCTAAAAAAATCTGTAGGGAATAAAGGGGTTTTCTCGTCCATCATTTTCAGTCCAATCTTATTATGATAATGATGATGTAGACTGATATTGCTACTGTCTAAATGGACTGAATAATTTTCTTTCAGAGTTCTTATAATATCGGATAATGCGACAATGTCAGATTTTCGCATAATTGAAAGCGTTTTGTTATTGCTATTCTCATTATTGCTGATATGAAAAAAAGATAAATTTGATGACGGACGATGTCCCATAATAAGCGATAAATCTGTCACAAGTATCATAATTAAAATTGTCAGTAATATTGACAATTTCTGAGTTCTCTTACAATCTTTACACATAACTGAAATTCCTACAATTTACAAATAACTTGGCACTTTAGTAACAAAGTGAAAACATTATTTCAAGTTATTTTCAAACTTCCAAATAATTTTTGCACAAATTTGTCTGCAAATTTTATATCTACAAAATAAGAATTAATTTTAATTATTCTTATACATACGTATTTATACTGTACATTATTGATTATTTATATTATTAACGGTGTTATTGTTTTTAATATTAGTACTACAATTATTATTGTTGTTGTTTTTATTACTGTTGTTTTTATTGTTGATACTGTTGTTGTTATTAATTTATTATGTATGGTTATTAAATTATGTAAGAAATTTCTGTTCTTATTATTTTACTAATACTAGTATTATATTTGTATAACTATATGTAACATGTATAACAATACTTTATTAATATTTATAATTTTAAAAATTTAATTGAATTAGTTGCAGTTTATTTACAAGTCATAGAAGTTCTAAAAAACTCTCACTAATATAAAAATATTTTTCATCTCTTGAAAAACACATTCACTTAGGATCGACCATGTAGTATATTCAATTGTTCCGGAATACATTATTATGAAGGCAAATTTTTCTGATTCTTTTTATTTTATTGAAAGCGTCATAAATCTATGTATTTCCACTATCAAATAGTCTGATTATAAGTTATATATTTATAAGTGTAATATTCACATTCTGTTTGTTGGTCATGTTTATCTTCTTTTCGAAAGATAATGAATAATTATTATATAATTTCTTACTTTTGTCTTACTATTATTTGTATGAAATCCTTTTGTTCGTCATAAATTATATGCACTTATTTTATTCTTGCTTCATAATTTTTGCTTCTCGATGTTCTTTCGGTTGTGTTGTCATCCATATAAACTTATAGATGTTGATGGCTAATATGTGGAGGAAGACAGAAAGTGTGCGCGCGCACTTATCTTCCGTTCACAACGCTCGATATTAAAGTTAGTACGGCATTAATACCAATGACAGACGACATTAAATACTTTCTCAAATAAATATTTCTCATTTGATTATTTTGATGTTGAAATTTATTTATTGAGTGATGCTGTAACAAAAAATTTTTATTTAATATTAAAATCACTTTTTCTGGTGTGTTCATAGATTATTTTTCCTTTTACCATATTTTAAATGTTATGAAATCCTTAGAATAATATAATTATTAAACATTTTACAATGTAGCTTACGCTTTCAGTTTATATACACACAAGTGTCATTAAATTGGTATGAAACACATGAAAACCAACTGTACCATAGTAAAATTGGACAAGTATGCTTTTTTAATTTTCTCATCTATTTTTTGGTATTTAATAAAGTATAATAGTTTGTAAACCATGAGGAGTTTTAATATTAAATTAATGTTACAACTAGTGTAAATTTGAATTAAAAATGTAATGATATTTACCTATCTATTGGCAAGCATTTAATAAAAAATCGTTACTTCTTTCATCCACGTAGCATTCAGCCTGATATCAATGTAAATAAAATGACGCTTCATCCTTTCGTTTCAAATAACGAATATATAGTTAAGCTTTCACATTTATAATGTTCAATGAAAAACCGATAACAATCTTAGTACTACCCTCTTGATAAAAATAAGTCTATTTTTCTAATTTATTTTTTAATAGTTGTTAGTCGTTCATTATAAAAGGGGATTCCATTACGTTTATTAGGAACGGAGTATTTTTATTACTCGGCTAAATAATTTTACTTCAATCAAAAGGTTGTGTGCAGGGAGTATGAAGAATTCAAATAGATTTGAATATATACTCAGAAAAATAACAATTTAGAGTGAACGCAAAATTGATTGTTAACATACGCATTATTTCTTTTAATAAATAAAAATTATCTTTGCAGCTACATTTCAATTTTAATTATTTATATAGAATATAGAAACTTGTGATCTACTTAATGAGATAATTCACAGCCAATTTTTAAGTGCAAGTCAAGTAACAAAGCTAGTAATATTTAGTACATTGATTAACTTCATTTTATATAAGTACGGACGTACAAAAGTAATTATTCGAAACATTCTAAGAATATTTTTTTATTAAATACTTTCCAATAGATAGACGATTATGACTATAAATTCTAGTATTGAAATTTAACTAAATGTAACTTATATATAATGCATATATTATTAATATCATTTACTATAAATATAATATTTATAATAAAACTTCTGGAATTATACAGGATGTTATAAATTAATAAAATACCAATAAATAAATATGGAAATTAAAGCTATACTTGCTTGATTATAGCATGATAGGTTTAATAGTTATGATACAATTCCAATTGCAATTTCATTTGTTTATACGAAATTTTTTAAAGAAAATTGTCAAAAATCATGCAATTCCAAACAAATGATTATGCCAATCTATTCTACGGGAAAAAGAAATTAAAATCTTTTATACCATTTTCTTGTCAGACTCTATTTTATAGTGTATTATCGTTAGAAAATAGAATCTTAAATTCATTCGGAAATCAAATTTTTCCCGGAACTAATTGTATGAGATATTTAAACATGATTTTTTCTGTGTTATTTACAGAGAGTGATTTTATATAAAGAGCAATAACTTTCAGTGTATACAGAGGAAAAATAGAATACGCCTCAGGATTATTTATCCAAATTATACTTGAAATCATAATCTTGAAACGAATTGCAGATAGAAAAAACTATTAGGAAAATTTACAAATACTTTTGTGTAGTTATTTCAGTGGTCATTTATTTGAATAATTTATTCATATTTGTATCGTTTGAAAATCAAATTCTTCCGGATACTTCGGCTTGTTGTAAAATGAGGTTCACATCTCTCCTGCGGATATTATTGTTTATAACGGTAATCAATTAATAAAATAGTCTAAACACTGCTATGTACGTTTTTGATTTTTATTTCGCGTAGAATAGATTGGCATAATGAGTTTTTATAATTTCCAAATTTGTTGACAATTAGTTTAAACAATTTCGTATAAACAATTGGAATCGTAAAAAGAAAAAATACGGGTAAATTTCTTGTTCCGTTTAAACAATAATCTAATAGTTAATTTGGTATTATCTAGCCTGTATTTTACTTCAATATTATTGGGTTAAACGAGAAAGGTTTGAAATAGAGGTAATAACAGACAAAATACGCAGAAGTTATTTAATTTTAAAAACTAATTTTATGTAAATACAACCATCGATTATAAATAAGTACTAAGTAAAATTATATAGACTGAATAAAAGGTAGAGAAACGTATAATAGTCGGCAAAAGTAGAAAGAGCGATTAGTACAATATTCCACCTCTTGATACTAGTTCAATCATAACCCTACCTCTTTTTACCTTATTGAGATCCTCTCTTTAATATCTTTTTTCATATATAATTAAAATATAAATCATACACAATACTATTTCAGATTGTACTCGCTTGGTTAATTTGCATGTTTAAAGAGCTTACAATGTCCAGCTAGATTAATGACTAGTACTGCCGTTTCCTTTTGTTACAAACGTCGTTAAAGTTTGTATACGTTGTCACATGGACTTATCTCGACGTGGTATGGGTATAATATATCTCTCTAAATTGGAATTTTAAGGCTTTATAAATGAAATAGCTTTCAATTTTGTTTTCATGATGACAATATTTAAAATGCTAAGATTTTTTTCTATTAAAGTTACGCATGCTTTAGTAATATAAAAAATTTTATTTTTCAATACCAATTGCACAGTAACATTTTCAAAATTGAATAAATATTGAATAGAAGCTAAGATATATCGGTAATCGTAAGGACAGCTGGCATGTTGAGCAGTCACCAAAATTTTTTAAATTGATTTACTATATCTCCCTATATTCATAAGTAGATGTGCCCCGCACTAGTAATATTTTTACTATACCTTTGATTCTGATTGTTTTTTTAATCATTCAGAAACCAATGAGTTATTTATGAAATCATAAATCGCATTATTTCTTAATCATTCCTGTAATTTGATTAAAGATAAAGGTGTCAGCGGTTTAAACAACCAAATACATTTAAAGTACGCGTATTTTTATTGTTAAATTGTAATATGTCATTCGATTTGTTTAACTCTTTAATTATCGTTTATAATTTGTACAATAATATATTCAGTAATCGTTGGTGGTTATATGATAATTTTTTTTGTTTAATTCCCATTTTATTTGCATTCTGTAAATAGTACATTTATCAAATGGATTATCGCAAATACAAAATGTCAATGGTATAAAAAAAATAAAAAGCAGTTTGAAGTGTATATGCATTATACGTTTCCCATTGGAAGCTCCACTTCAATGTTAATAGGTGTATAAATGATACATGATAATAATTGTTTATATCTTTTTAATCTGTAGATTTTTGTATGGTGTTATAGGATATCCCTTGCGACTTAATTAGGGTGATTTTCCAGTCTGGATTAATGCTTATTGAGAAATATCCTAATTTCTTCTTTGCCTGTTAATATACCTGGGTCCATTCTCATTATGTTGGGAAGAAAAAAAAATTTCCTTTATATTTCTTAAAGCTTACTGTTGAAATATTTCCAGAATTATATGCTAGAATTAGAGACCGTTCCTTAGAGTTAGATATCGTAAAAATAAATTAGTTTTATAATAGCTTTGTAAATAAGAAGTCCGTTTTGAAGGATGAATTTCAACTTTTTCCCTTTTAGCCATTAAATTTTCCTTAGCATTAGATTTTTTTATAGTTTTATAGTTGATAATATATGCTTTATAGTTATTTTCTTTCTTTCCAAAAGTTCTCTCTCCAATTCAGTCGACAATTCCGAGGTATATTCTGAAGTATAGTCCTTCCAAGTAACCCTTTGAACCATGGCGGTAACCCACACTATCACCGATTATCCTTTTATATCGATAATTTTTTTTAAATTTCTCCTATTCAAATAAAGAAAATTGAAGTAAGAGAATATAAATTCAAAACAATAAACACAGGTCTTAGCCGAATAAAGTAGATGGATAAGATACCTGTTCACTTATTATCAAATTACCATAATCCCTCTGAAGTAACGATTGTGAATCGTAGACAATAAGATGGTTTTCTAAAATACATCAACAGCCCAGTAATTTGTTCAGATTCTTATAAACACATGGGCTATGTGGACTTTACTGATCGAATAATTCTGGTTTATAAAATTGATCGTAAATCTAGAAAATGGAGATTTCGATTATTTTGGCATTTTCTCGATCTTGGTATCATTAATGTATATACTTCATACAAAGAAAACAATCTAAAATTGGAGTCGACCCCAAAAAATGTCGATTACTAATGATGAAACAATTGGTTGAATATAAAATTCTAACGGTTAGAAGTAAAAGGCATCAAAGTTGCTTCTCAAATATTTCTCATCACGGTATATGACAAATACTTCAAAAGAAGACACACTCAACCAGCTCATACTTGTTTTATTCATACACAAACGAGTCAAAACGATATATCAGTACAGTACAAAAACAGATCAAAAGAGTATCAAACGGAAATATATTACTTGCAATGTACCATTGTGTTTTTTACCAGAAAGACGTTGTTTTAATAAAATACAAAGTTATTTTTCAATGAATCTCTTTAGACTCTTTCAGAGTTATTTTATGATATCTAAATCCAATTCCTTACTTATCTTCTCATAACACCATATATCTAAACAATAAAACAAATTAAAAAATGTTTATAAAGTTTTAAAAAATAATAAAAAGATTTTAAATAATTAAGAAAAAGAAATATAAACAAAAACTTTTGACATTCTTTCCATTAGCTCCTGAGTATGCCAAGAAAGATTACAATTTCACATTTATTAAATCCAGAAGATTTTCACCTTAGTGTCGGATATATTGCATTCATTATTTTGAGTAACATGAATCAGACTTTGAATTTATGATGAAAAACCCTAAAAACCCATGAGAATTTTTACGATCATAGGATCATTAAAAAAATTTATGCTTCAAAGGGCTAAAGTGATTGGTGGACAGATATCCTTTATAAGCGTAAAGATTATGTGGTTATATTCATTGCCATTTATTTTTATTTCTCATTTTTATGATGTATTGAAGATGTTTAAGCAATGTTTATGAGTTATAAATAGTACATTTCCTCTGCGTATATACCTGTAATAATATAATGAATAGTTGGCACATCAGTTGTAAACAGTAGAATATTAACCCTAGAACACTTCCTTGTGTGACCCCTGCTTTGATGGTATAATCTACTAACATTGCTTTTTTTACTACGACTTTAAAAAGTCCATTCGTTAAGTACGATCTCAAAAGTTTAAAGAGATTCGTTGAAAAATAACTTTTTATTTTATTTAATAACCTTGCGTATTTTACTTTGTCGAAGATCTATTGGGTAACAAGAAAAACAGTAGTAATTAAAATTTTCTCATTTAGCACTTTTCTTATTTCAATCACTTTTTTAAATTCATTGAGGTATTTTAAACATATTTTGGTTTTTTCTTCATTAGTTAGTGTACACTTATCGAAAGGTTGGCGTATGGAAGGGATAAATCTCTGGAAACTTTTCAGTGTTTTTGATACTATCCATAATGAATAGCCTGCAGTTTCTGTGGGAGTATATGCATTAGATAAGATTTAAACTTCGCTATTTTTTTTGTTTCAATAGTAATTATTTTAATCTCTCTTATTCTTGTATTTAGATTGGTTTTATCACATGCAATTGGTAATTTATCAGATTCTTCTCAGATTCCTTTTTTCTACGTATTTGTGGAGACCTATTTTAAAGATGTGGCGTATACTTTTTTGTTGTATAGTTTGGGTTGTTTTATTACGCACTTATCTCGTAAATTCAATGAATTTATTAATGCCTTATTCTACATTATTTATGCTTTGAAGAGGAATATTACAATAAATTAAGGTGCCCCTATACTGTCTATATTTAATCCAATCCGTCGTTTTGAAGAATTTTGTTGACCATTTTACTCTTTGGTTGAATTCTGGTATGACTAGTTGATATTCTCTTTAATAAGTTGTTAGCATTAGTAATATGATTAATACTTGAAGTATTGAGGTTGTTTGCGAAACTATCTATGTCATTCGAGTCAATGACTTGAGGATTAATAACTATTCAAAACGCAAGTTCCGTATGGTTTTTTTCGCTATCGTTTCCAAATACATAAGACCAGCCTGTCTTTGAAATTTAATTAGTAGATTTTTCCTCTATATTCCAAATACATGGGAGTAACGTATTTCTATAGAGTGCACGCTGGAAAACCCCAAGCTAAAGCCATAAAATCTTCAATCTTTTGCATTTGTTTTAAAGTGTATAATTGTCTGTTCTGCGAACTTTTATGTTTAGGTTTGCGTTAATCAATCAATGAATATATATTTGTATTAATAAAGCAACTAATTGTGTGACTAGGGCATCTCTTTTACAGTTTGAGTTCGACTTATGGATGTGAACGATTATATTGTGTCCTTATTGTTGTCGATGTTGTTGTTCGTAATCAAATGTCATCAATTTGGGTTGACTAGCACCAACTTCAAATGTAAATACTGTACAAGTGTTTATAATAACATGTGTTATTTGTTACAAATTTAAAATGAAGTATAATTGGTCACGTGCACTAATACATCTGAAAATGTAATTAAATTGAAACTTAACAACAAAATATAAATTTGTAAATGTAAAATTGCTGTTAATTATTAAAACTTGAATAGTTTTCTCAAGTACAAACGCATAATTTTAGTTTATTTCATAATCACTGCATTAGTTTCCTTGATTGCTCACTGAAATCGAATGTGACTGAGTTACCAAAATTGTGAAAGATTATGCTTAACCAGTGGTCAACTAAAGCACCACGCATTAGCTGAATTATATTAAGAGAAAAATGGTGAGGTGGACGACTACAATAAAATATTTCAAACATGAACGAAAAGTGTGTCTGCTTACTTCTTATTTAATGAAATTTTTGACGAAGATTCTACGAAACAGTATGTTTTTTTGCAGCAATTCACAATCATATGTATTCATAAGCAAATGAATAATTTACATGGCTATGAACCTGTCGGATATATAATCACTCATAGTTATTAAGAAACAATGAAACCATGGAGTTGCACGATTGGGAGACGGTGTGATGTTTACATTTACTCCTTATCAGGTTTTTTACTTTAAGATGATTTCAAAGAAAATTACTTGATTTTTATTTTCTTATCATATCTTTTATTATTGTGATAACATAAAAAACGTCTTAAATCATTCTCCTTGTACTTATTACGTTCTGTAGTATAACGTGATTTTATCCGGCTGCACTAACCCAGGTGTATACTCTCATACAGTATTGAGGTAGAGTGAAGGAAGATCTGATAACGTGATGTAGGCTCCGCGTAGACTACACCAAGCCTGGTCCGGTTGCTCACAATTGCTGCTTACGGAGCGCTATCGACCCTAGACCCGCAGAGGAGCCTTACGATATAAAAAAAAACCTTCAACGCGGGGACGTGGTAGTCATACCGATAATGTAGGCATCCAAAGGGCGGAAAGGTATCAGCGAGGTCAACTAGGTTAAGGACGAAAAGTAAATAAAACGGAAATCAAATCAACAGAAATTTGATAAGCAAAAGAAAAGCAATGAATACAAAGAGCATGCACGCAAGAGAGAGAAAGCTAACGTATCGAGAGAGAATAAATTCTTATAGAATTATTCTCTTACAGTACATATAAACGACGGTATGATAACAATTAGTAGCTGATATCGGTGAGTTCTTGCCTGGGTCGCTTAAAACAGTCATTGAAGATACAACAGATGCATTTTTGCATTCATGCATCAACAATTACACGTAGCAGGACATACGGGGAAAAATTAAAAGAGCATTACGCGTCTCTACTTTCGATTTCTCTCTCTCTCTCTCTCTCTCTCTCTTTCTCTTTTCTTGTCCCGCACTTGTACAGGTCTAGTAAGAAACTATCAGACACAGGTACATAAGGTCTGGCTATTAAACAACGACACTGCGTGCACAGAAGGCGTCCTATAGGTATAGGGGGAGGGGGGGGGGAGCGAATGCAGCGTTGGATAGCTGAAAGTGTCTACTATTTCAGTACGATAACACGTTTTTGTCGCTGTAGTAGTATTTTTTGTATAGAGGTTAGAAACGAACCCTGTTTTTTTTCTCTCGTACCGATAACAATGTGTGATGTAAAACACGAGCAACATATCAATATGACATTTCTCGTCAAATTAAAAAAACTCCGACTGAGCGTTATAAGTTGTTAAAATAGGCTTATGGCGAGAATTTTCTTTCTTGTGCGCTTGTTTTTGAATGGTATAAATGGTTTTCTGATGGCCGAAAATATGAACAACGAAAATCAAAATTTAAAGCGATGTTAATCATTTTTTTGGCCATTAACGGAATCATAATGACTGAATTGGATCCATACATGTGAAACAGTAAACCAAACTTACTATTTAAAAATTTTGACAATACTACGAGAGTGAATTCGTAAGAAACGGCCGGAGTGGTGGAAAAAACAGTCGTGGATCTTGCACCAGGACAAAGCCCATAATGCGCTGTTTGTGAAGCCGCTAGAGGCACTTCAGTGCTCGAACACGTGGCGTACTCTCCTGATTTAACACCCTACGACTTTTTTCTGTTTCAGAAGATTAAGTCTGCCGTGAAAGAAAAAGTACCCGATTCGAGTCGATGGAAGAGATGAAGCGAAAATGGGCAGAGCCACTAAATGCTCTTACAAAAGAAGACTTCCAGTATTGCTTTGACCAAAGGAAAAAATGAATGGAATGGTGTGTGGCATGGGGAGCATTCAATTGTTGAAGAATTTTTAAGATAAAACTCTTTCTCATAAATAGTCTCATTATTTAATAGCCAGACCTCGTATATGTCTGAAAAATACAGACTGTATTTTTAGAACAGACTGTGCTAAGAAGACTACAGAAGATCATTAATAAAAATGTGTAATTAATAAACCGAAAAATTACATTGAAATATCTTACATAGTAATAATAAAAATATTAGATTCAAATAAAACGGTTGAGCAGATATAATTGACATTGATGACTTTCCAAGAACTTTTTGAGAACTTTTCGAAGACCTTTTAATATTGTTTTAACTATTTTTTTTTAAACTTGTTAAAAAATATAAGCAGTTATAAAGTTTATATAAAGTCCTTTGTAAAGTAGATCTCACCTAAAAAAAAATTCTACATTCTTTAGAATTTGTTTGCGGTAATGAAGTTTCATTGAATAATAGGTTTATATATACTTATTTAGCGTGGACTATTTGTAACACTACGGGCTTACCTTGTTGGTGAACTCATTGACCGCATTCTACTTTTATTAATTCATTGTCGGGTCGAGAAGCAAACGTCCCTCCCGTGAGCGTATGTAAGGATGGACGGTAGAACAGTCGGATTTATTAAATAAATCTTAAAGACGCGCGTTTCTTTACATTTATTACACAATACACATCATACTTTATACATTGAACCGGCGTAATCACGCCATAGTTTTCTGTATATGATGCTGACGTGAACACGCTGCGGCACGTTCACATATAATTATCCGCATACGTACACGTTCATATATGCATACATACACTTATGCGACACGACCAGGTCGACTTCGGTGACTGCCTCTGTATGCTTGCTCACCAGGCTGCGCAACGCGGTAACATGAAGCAATTCCGTGGCATATTCTAATGCCACGATTCCCGCGTGGCAATATATGAAGAGACTTATTTGTCGAGTCACTGATCTTCGTTCTTTCTCTCGACATGCTTTGTAGATATTCCTGTAGATTGTAGATTATATACATGCTTTTAGATATTCCTGATCACCCGAACCACATATCAATAAATATGTGAACAATCTTCCTTCATACTTTAAGAATCCGATTTGTAACAGAAAGTAATTTCAATGCAAAAACATGGATGGTTCGAATAAATATCAGTAACCTTTACCGATTGAGACAAAATACTCTATCAAGTATTACAAAAAAAATTGCATTCTGATATTCAATGGACAGCCAACACACTGGCCAAAAAATATTAAAAAATTGACAGACTCGTCTGATTTTACAATTATAAGGGTATAATTTTTTTTCTAATTTTAGTTTCAATCTGTAAGGTTTACATTTAGCAAATGATTTAGCTTCATAACATATAATTAAGAATATATGTTTCTCATTGATAACACCAGTACTGAATTAGTAGATAATTCAATTAAGTTATGGTTATGATTTTATACTTAATAATTTGTCTATATCTTTGGTAATTAGGCTATTGGGAATAAGCCAATATATTTCTTAAGGCTTTCGACTGGAACCTTCCTAGAATTTCTATATTAGAGTTGGAAGCTGCAATAGATGCTTCTTAGTTTAAAATTATGTTTTTTCTTTTAGTCCAGATTCTCTCTACAGTTTAGTCAACGATCAAGGTGAATTGCAAAATATTTAGAGTGATTATTTTAGGGATGGTCTTCTCATTTAGAATAATTGGTGGAGGTATTTTTCGTTAATACAAAAGTGTGACGGTTACATTTTTCTTAATTCACTTTTATTCTCCAACTTTTAAGCCATCTACCAACTTTGTTTAAGTATTTTTGTAGGTTCTTTAATGCTGATTTGGCGATAGGATGTGATGTAAATAACACTGTATCTTTTTCATGTATATCTATGGTAATAGTTTGAATCTGTCTTATTCATTACATTTTTCCTGACTTCAAGAGCCTTTGTGACCAAATGTCAAACCACTTATTGGTTTTCTATAGCATAGATATGCTTTCATTTTTCGAGTAATTTTTGGTGACCATTACTTCCGTCACTCCTTTTTATGAAATAAGGCATTTGAATTATTAATATTATAATACTACAACAATTTTGGTATTTAGTGCGAATTTAGATTCAGGAGATATATAAATTTATGTTATGTTTTATTAATCAATATTTTAGGGCGACATTTTTTTGTCAAATATTATGATTAAGAATTACTGAAGATTGTGGGCTCAGAACTAATGTTTTTACATTAAAAACTTTGAGGTTAAGATGGAAGAGGGAGTAACTGATAATAGTCCTAAGAGTCATTAATACTGAGAAATGACGGGACAAGGTATACTGCTGTTGTCAACGCTGTTGTCAACGCTGTTGAGAGCTTTTCTTGGTGAGAATCCGTTGACATTTGACGCCGATAGTGATGCACGAATATGCCCACAACTAACTTTCTGAAGAGTTTTTGATTTTTCATCAGTCTATGTCTCAACGTTGATGATATCTAATTGCGCCTTTTATGCTGTATTTAACTTCCCGAAAATAATTTTTGTGAATGAACTGTCACAACACTGAATGAAATTTTTGAGCCAAACAGCTGTATAAAGAAACACTAAAAATTAAAAGCTTAAAAGTAAAGCTGGCACTTCAAGGTATTGAGATCTAAGACTATAAATTTCCAAATTTTGCAGCTATGAGTTTAAAATTCAATACTTATGGATTCACAGCTACTGAGTTTACAAACAATAAGTTTGAGGTCTTGGGATTTCCAGGATGGAGTTCAATATTTCATAAATCGCATTAAAAAGTATGGTTATTACAATTCGATTTAAATATCGAAAAAAGTTTCGACGAAAATTCAAGGAAAATATAATATTTTCATGCATGTACAATTGACGTTCTTGATGCATCATGTGCTATCCCCAATCCAGCGATAAAAAATTCGTCAGTTTAGTTATGATTTTTATTTCTTAAAAATGAAATTCATAACGACAAATATTTGTTGACTTCTTTATATTTTCAAACGAAATAGTTACACCTGCTATTTTACATGAAATATAATAGTAAAAACTATAAAACAATAGTGATATAGTATTCTCTTATATTTTTATTGATTACTTTTTCGGTTATAAATGAGACTAAAATACACACATTTATTCTATTATATATAATTTCCTCACATACATTGATATAGTACGGAATGTGATCCCGTAGTTTTCTAATTTCGTCGAAATGAATTTTCAAAATTAACTGCGTTGATAATTGATGGAAGAAAACATCTTATTTTACAAATGAATGGATACTTCGAGTATATTTATTCTCTTTTCACACCAAATTGAACATTTGTTACTCTTTACAATCTTGACGTAGTTCTTGAAGCTGAAAGTAAAAAAAATGTGGTAAATTAGGAGTTATCCTTATTAAGTATATTAAAATTCCAGCTATATTATAAAAAGTCAATATTTCAAAAGAATTTATCAAGTTCAGAATCATTACTATTCAAAGAACAACAAAAACCATCGCCCGAATTAAAAATAAACTCGTTGTCCTTCTTGTATAAGAGTGTACCAGTACTTTGATTTCTCAAGTCGTTCTTTATATCTTTATATGTTATATTACCGTTCTTGTATTATCTCAATCATAGTAAATGAATAAGTATATTGTAACAAGGTATTACCTGGTTCTCTCGCGTAAACAAAACCCCAGTTTAAAACATGCCGGCCGATATTTACTATGATTAAACAAGTTATAGATTAGATAAAGTAAGTAAAAGAAGCCCTGAATTAACAATTGTGAGAATTATCGAATAGTTATTAACGAAGAGAAGAAAGAAGCATCTGGAATATAAACCACTTATAACCGAAGAAAAAAGAAATTGCAAGCGCCTCTTTGTCGGATATTTCCGAGAATGCAGTCATCCATGAATACGCTCTTTTGGTTATTGTTATCTGCAGCAACAATATCGCTTTGGGAACAAGTGAACTAAATATTGTGAATCGAGAGTATGATTTTTGTGAATTAGCAGTGTGAACAAGCGATGTTTAGCTTAGACGCTAAGAGTATTATAATTTAAGTAAAATAAGTATCACCATAAAGTGCTGGAGTTCGATTAGAGGTAACTCATGATCAATTTTGAATAGGTGTGTGATATAATGTAAATAAGAAATATTTAATAGCATATACTAGTCATCTGGCATAAAAACCCCTAAACATAAGTTAGGAAGAAGCCTTCTGACCGCAATGCGTTAGATATGAAGTTACAACAGGAACAAATACATTAATCTTAATGAACATGAAGCAAGGTAGATCAATCACAGTGTAACACGGTGAAGTCTATAAGGTTTGCTTAACCTATACAAGTATAACTATTCGGTAGGAATGAATGGCCATTCCATATGAGATAGTACTGCTCGCTTACCAGTTTGACGCACATATGGTACCACCGATAGGAAGGTATGTGGAGAGAAAGAGAAAGGTCTTAGCCTTGATAGCGCGAACGCAGCTCAAACGATGACAGCCCTCGCTAACGCTTCTAGTTGCGGTAATCTAAAGACTGATGGCAGAAGACACCCCAGAGGAAGGCAGCGCTTCCTCTGCAAAGGCGACCCTGTCCTTAGCTCTGTAGAAAGACGTTGCTAGTCGTCTCGAGCAACTAAATAGGTGCACGTCTGCACTTGCGCACACAAAAATGCGAACACGCGCTTGCGCGATATAAAGGTGATAGAACGTGTAAGTAAAGCGGACACAGTCGTACACAATCAAAAGCAGGAGCAGAGAAAAGTGGGCGATTCATGACTATTTCAATGGCTCTAGAGACGTTGGTAAATTGACTTTTTCAAACTTTGCACACTTATTACATATGAGAAGGTAAACATTTTCCCAATCTTTTATGTTAAAATATTAATTAGGAAAAAAGTTATTAACAAAAAAAAGCAATGAAATTTTTTTTAAATTCATATCTCAAAAACTAGTAAAAATGTGAGGATCTATTTTTTTGTTAAATACTCAAAAAATCTTGTACTATAAAAATATCCAATAAAAAAAACAATATATTTATTTTTCAAAAGTTATTAACATTTTTTTTATTAAACAATTGGAAATATCTCAGAACGGATTTTTTTTTTTAATTCTTGCACTATCACATTTTTTAGGGTTTTTTTCAAAATCATTAATAAAATTTAACTACCTACCATTAGGCAATTAGTAGCAGTGAAAAAAGAGGGCGCTATGCTCGGCGGCAAGCGCGCGTTGCTGCAGGAGGCCAAGAGACGTGCCTAGGTTCAGCTTGTAAAGTCGACTTAACTAAAACGCTATGTTGTCACAAACTTGTATAATGACTTTGTGCATTAGATAATATAGTTTTAGCATACTCAATACAATTTTGAATGGTTAAACGATACTTTCGTTTTGTATTATTCACACCACCTTGTACACTAAATTTGTCTAATTTCTCTTTAGTTCTCATCAAACATTTGAAGAGTTTAAAACGCAAATGGTAAACCAGTTTCACAAAGATTTTAGTTGTGATTCATAGTGATACTCTTTATTCGAATTTTTCACTGATTATATTCAATTCCTAATCATTCAATTGAAAAACGTGTTCACTAAAATTTAATTGCGATAATGTGAGTGGAAATTGTGACATATCAAAATCACTTAGAATATGAAAAATGAACACTTTAATGTCTTCAAATTCTGCTTCTCGTAATAAAAAAAATAGCATAAATGATGCTGAAATGATAAATGACTCGATGTGTATAAAAACATCTTTGGAAGTTATGACTATCGTGATGGTCGATTCACCCAACATTCCAAAAAGTATTTTATTAACATTCAATGTACTACAGCTTACCTTAATGAAGAAGATCAGATGTGTCTATCTTATGAAAGCAAGTGCCACAAAATAAAAGCAGAACAAAAGAATTATGGTAAAGCAGCAAAATCCATTGAGGAATACATGGTTCAGAAAAGAGAAATTAATGAGTGCTTCGTTCAGACGACCCATGAAACAAATGATCAAGTTAAAGATTGTATGGATATTGATACAAATGATTCACAAAGCTATTCAAGGGGTTGAAGCTATGGAAACCGAAATGGTGCATTAAAAATCTGCTAGTTATCTCAGAAAAGATATTCAATGTCAAAATGAATGCTTTGGCAAGTAATTTAAAACTTCTATTAATAACAAATTACAATAAGGAACACTGAAGTTGAAGAAAAATACAAATCATCTTTCATTGTAAATATTAAAAACAAAATTGTGAAAACTAAAGATCAAGCCGAAAAAATATATATATTAATAGTTCTTTCACCTTCTATCAAATACAGTTCGAAATTGGTTGTACTTTTTACGCAGCTTTGATGGCAAGAAATGTACGTGAAAAGGAAGGTATCTTATCGTATCCAGCATCCCGTACTAGAGTTCATCAAATAACATTAGAAATAATTTAAAAAGTTGAAAAATTTTATAGTCAAGACAATATAAGTAGGGGCTGTTCAGACTGGAAAGATTTTACAATCATAGAAAAATGTAAAATGCGTAAAAAAGTGCAAAGTCGATTATTACTACATAATTTGAATGAAGTTTACGCCCTCTTTAAGAAACAGTTTTCTGATGTGAAAATTGATTTCTCTATAATTTGTCATCTTCGTCCAAAAGAATGTATTTTAGTCACAGATTGAAAAGGGTTATATAACGTTTGCGCTTGTATTTACCATCAAAATATGAAGCTAGGAATAAATGCGGCGAAAATGAAAATGAAAGGTGATGCATCTATTTCACTAAAAATATATTATATTTTTCAACAAATGTTATGTCCAGACATGACTGAAGAGTGCCGATACAATGCATGTTGGGATTGTCCTGGCTTCAGTTCTATGAACAATAAATTGTTGAATCTTTTCATAGAGAATTCTATTACTGAAGTTAAATTTAAACAATGGAAAAATTCCTTTTCATGGGTTCATTTGGCATATATCATCACATTGCAACCAACCAAACTGAATATGTGAAGAGCCGTAGAACAAATTGGAGTGCTAATAAAATTATGGTCAATCTTGACTTTTCAAAAATTATATCACTAAATTCAAAATTCAATTCAAGCAGTTTATTATAACCAAGATCAGATAACTGTCCATCCATTTTCACTGTATAAAAGAATTGATGGAGATATTGTACAAGAAATCTTAATAATTATTTTAGAAAACTTAAAACATGACAAGTACGGTGTTTTCTTATTTCAACGAAAATTAATCGAATATTTAACACATAAATATAGGAATTCCATTGAGAAAATTATTTTTGTTTCTGACGGAGCAGCATCACAGTATAAAAACATATATAATTTTATCTATTTAACTTATCATTTTAAAGATTATTCGATTAAGTCTGAGTGGCACTTTCTTGCGAACTGTCATGGCAAAAATACACGTGACGGTATTAGAGGAGGATTAAAAAGACTTGCTGAAAATGCTAGTATGCAAGGAAAAATAATAGGTAACGCATTGGAGTTGTGTCAATGGGGACTGCAAGCAATGCCGAATACTGGTTTCTACTATTGCAGTAACCAAGAGCATGAAAATATTGAAACTGAGTTACAAAATAGATTTGGAAAATCCAAGGCAGTGAACAACACTCAAACATTTCACAGTTTCGTTGTCGTGAATGATGAAAATACAACACAATTAAAATGCCAAAGACTCTCCCATTCATCAGTTTGAAATAAGAAGCATTTCTGACTAATTTTTTTACTATTCTACCATACCACACAAGATTATCATAAAACATACAATATTTTTAGTGTGGTCACAAACCAGCAAACGACGGTCTCAAGCCCGATGAAACGCAGAGAAAAAGTATTGATTCACCATTCGAGATTGTATTGAATATGCTAAAACTGTATTATCTAATGCACAAAGTCATTATACAAGGTTGTGACAACATAGCGTTATAGTTAAGTCGACTTTACAAGCCGAACATAGGCACAACTCTTGGCCTCCTGCCGCAACGTGCGCTTGCCGCCGAGCGTAGCGCCCTCTTTTTTCACTGCTACTAATTGCCTAATCGCAGGCAGTTAAATTTTATTAATGATTTTGAAAGAAAAACCCCTAAAAAATGTGATGGTGCAAGAATTAAAAAAAAATCCGTTTTGAGATATTTGCAATTGTTTAATAAAAAAATGTTAATAACTTTTGAAAAATAAATATATTGTTTTTTTTTATTAGATATTTTTATAGTACAAGAATTTTTGAGTGTTTAACAAAAAAATAGACCCTCACATTTTTACTAGTTTTTGAGATATGAATTTAAAAAAAATTTCATTGCTGTTTTTCGTTAATAACTTTTGTCCTAATTAATATTTTAACATAAAAGATTGGGGAAATGTTTACCTCCTCATATGTAATAAGTGTGCAAAGTTTGAAAAAGTCGATTTACCAACGTGTCTAGAGCCATTGAAATAGCCAAGAATTACCCAAGTACGACTTGTCCAGAAGATTCGAAAGAACAACCTCGCCCACCATTGTCCAGAGGGAAACTCACCCGCGTCGATGTATCTTTAGCAGCAAGAACTCACCACGAACTATCCCTACCCTTCAGGCCGTTGGTAACGGCCCAATCTGCGTGCCGCGAGCCCGTAGCCATCCAAGGTCCATGTGGGCAACTAGCTACTTGAACGTAACACCGGGCAACTCATATCTTTCCGTTTATTGCTACACGCGAAAGGCCTGCTGGACATGTGGCGATCACACGTTGAGGTTTCCCCGCATGTGCCCCATTAAATTGAGAAGATGAACTGATCCTTGGAATCGCTTTCACATAGATATCCGGTCAAATTGTGACGCATTGGGCCCGCAACCTTCACCCCTTTTTATCCCCTTTTATTCGTCAACTTTACGATTTGTTGCTGTTTTAATTTTCTTCCTATTCCCATGCCCTTCAGAAGAATCTGAAAATAATAACTGATATTCTTCGATCACGCTATTTCGCGCAAGTTGCAGGTCGCGCCAGAAATCATGAACAATAACAGTTAAAATCGATCCTTGCCCAATATAGTAAATGACAGGAAGTACCGCAACAGGGATAAATAAATAGATAGAGTAATCAAACAAATTCCTCTAACCGTTAATATATATAAGTATATTTATAAGTATATCTGATCTATGATAAAAACTCAAGAATTTTGGGATCCAATTTATTACCCGTTATTTATATGATTTATCTATAATTCGTATATTTTACGTCTTTCTTTAAGAAAATGTCTTTGGAACCATTCTGGCAATTGATTGATAGTGGATCAAATTATCTCGAAAAACAAATAATCTTTTATACAAGACTCGTTTTTAAACTTAGTAAGTTCTGTAAATTTATGGAAGCGGCCGATTTATTTTATTTTTTGGTTAATTTTTCGATAAACAAATAAAGAATGATGATCAGATAATTCTACAGTTATATTCATAGTAGACAAATCGAAAGTTACTTAGAAATTTAGTAAATATCGGAAAATACACAAGAAAACCCAGTTCTTCACATTTTCTGATAGATATTTATGATTTAAAAGAACTGAAGAGTGATTATCACTTGTCTTTTCGAAATATTATCAATGAAAATTATCCCATGCGCATCTTAAAACACTGATACCTGCAGATGGAACTGCTGTCGCCTTCTTAGGAGCCAATTCTTTTCTTTCAGTCTATTGTTTTAACTGCTCCTTCATCTTAGGTGTAAAGAGACAGACTCACGTTTCATCGATCGTTACGAATCGATGTAACAACTATTCTTTATTACTGTAAAACTTCATTAAATACTCAACTGAAACATTCTCACGAAGCTGTTTTGTTTCTTTGTGAGTAATTAAAGTACCCAACGTTAAGTTTTTTGTAAAAAGTCAAATCGGGTTTGCAACCCATTTGATTTTGGAAATAACCTTGATTCTGACTTTCATAGGTAAACCTGATTTTGGATTAAGATTTATTGATCCCGAAAATTTATGAGTGAGCTAGTCTGACCTTTAAATGGTGCTATACAACTTACACAAAAAATTACGAAATTCTTCAACGATGTACGATTAAGAGGATTGATGTATCAAATAACTATTTTATGAGTTTAATCCAAAATGGGTTTTATAGTTTTATTGATTACTTGGCAAGGTATCCGAGATATATCACCAAAAAATTTAAAAGTATAACTTTTTTTTTAAATAACTGATTCCCAGACCATTTATACCTAAAAAATGAAACAGGCCAGGACTTCAATTTTAGAATAATAAATGTGTAAAAAATGTATTCCTAAAAGATACACAGTAAATGCGTTTAACAAGTAGAAAGATGTGTATATTTTTGAATACACAATGTTCTAAAAACTGTATAAAAAAGAGATACACATGGCGCCGAAGGTGCTGAAAATTGTTAAAAATGTCTTATATTTATGTAACAAAAGTATTTTGTTAATTATAGGACGATCAGCGTTTAACACTTGGGTACAAGAAATCATTCTATACTAAAAATGCAACACGTAATGTATACATACTTCTTTTTCTTCGTCAAATTCCTCTTCATCGTCTGAACCATGAATGGATGTAGCTGGAGTAGTATGTCGCGACGAAGATGGAGATGATGGTTCACTAATAGGTCTTGGGTAGTTTAAACACTTTATATGATTTTCTGTCAGCTCGCCTGATAATTCAGGATAAACTTTTATCAGAGCCTTCAAACGTGCATGCTGATAATACTGAAAAATAAATTAAAAAATAGTATTAAAAATTATTTAAATAGTAGGGAGGAAGGAGAGAAGGAGGAGATAATCAACCACATTAAAATAATTATTCAAAATAAAGTTTCATCTAGCCGAATTAATATCTTGATGAAGAGTGTCTCTCAGAATCCAGGATAGAAGAAGATACTCCGAAATAAATTTGGAAAGTGAAGGTCATATCCCAAGAAATTCACAGCTAATAAGGTAAGGTCCTCATTCAGCCTCAAGAGTTTGAATTCCCAAAATACACATAGTTTCTTTACCTTTTTTTTGGCCCGTTTCGAACTAAAATGCCACTCACGGCATATCGTTCTTCGAGGATTTATAACTAATGCTATTGGCATTAAAAAAAATTAGAAGGAATATATTATTATAATTTAACATCCGTTTTTTATAGTAAACTCGTCATTTCTCTAGAAAGTTATTAACTAAGAGAAAATTCAGTTTAACAAAAAAAACGTAATTTTTTCATACTTATTTTTTTTCAAATCGAATTTTCTAGGTATATCCCGTCTGAAATGAACCTGGAACTTCCCTAACCTGTGGTATAAATTGATAAACTTTAATAAAACAATATTTGAAGATCGATTTTTCTTCTTAGTGTTTTAAAATGGGGTTCGGAGTGAATAATTTTTATATACATTAATGAAGATTTTTCTTGAAAAATATAAACTATCGGAAAAAAATTACCAAGAGTAAAGAGTCCTTGAAATTGCTAAAAAAATATACTAATATTTTTTCGAAATATTTTTTGTAATTTTTTAATTGCATAAATTATAAATTGTTGAAAAATTGCTCGAAACACTTTGAAAAATTATGCATGTATTTCTTGGAATATTTTGTGAAAATATCAATCTTCTCACATTTTTTCGAAAATCAATCTGTTTATTTTTAAGAATTATCCTATTCAGGATAGGTGGTGGATTGGAGCGAATGGTAAGGCGATTCTATCGTATTGCTCTATAATAGGCGCACGCAAGAGAGATCTTAGCTAGGATTTGGTTTGAAGGAATTATTTTGAATGTAGATGGTACTCGATTCGACAAGCACCCGAGCTACATTAGAAGAGAAATCTAAATATGTTACTGCAAAAGCGACAGTGAAAAGAGAATAAGTTCAAATTAGAATATTTATTGTTTGATTTACTACATTAGATTATCTCTCTCTTACCAGTCAGAGTTGGATTTAATTCTGGAGCTGAATTCAAACTGTACAACTGCGCGCGGGCGAATTTATAACCCTCATCGCGCTTCCCTACTCTTAGAGTTTTCCGGGTTCTCTTTGAGGTGGGCTCTTTTCCAACTAGACCAATGAGAAAACAGATGATTTCCTTCGTTAGCCTAATTGGAGGAACCTTAGCGTGGGCGGATAGAAAAATAGTACATTTTTATTTTTAGAAATTTCACACGTAGTATCGTTTCGAGAAAGTGTTAAATGAAAACGAATAAAACCTATGTGATTACACGTCGACGAACTTGCCAGATAATAGTACGTTAGACTGATCCCATTTAATTTATAATCCAACGTATTAATTTGATGGCGTTTAGACGAAGTGATATCAGATCAACATATGCTTTTTCTTTCCACCGACACGGTTATGCTTTACTTTAACCTCTATGATTAATGTTTTTAACACTTCACTTTTTTTCATTTATGACTACCGTGGCTCAGTTGTAGTAGTTGATCTATATGGCATTAGCAATGCTATCCGTCATTACAGATTCCACGTAGCTATACGTAAGTTTTGGAGTTTATCTTCCTCTTCCCAGATTGTGCCATAGTTATATCTTTTTCATTATTTAAAATGCATACTAAAATAGTTTGAGGCTGACTTCACTTTATCCTACGTACTCATATCATCAAGAACAAAAAAATCAAAAAGTCCAAGGCATAGGAAAAATATCGTTTTTTTAGTCAGAAAATTTCAGTATAGTAGTCATCTTTCATCACAAACAAGATGGTGTAATTATTTCGTCGACACTCCGTGTAAAAATCCGTTTTTTCGCACGCGTGGCATAAAAAACGAAAAGACATAGACCCATAAGCAAACAGGAAGTGGGAAAATACACTGGTTAAACATTCAGGTTATTAGCGTTCTATTGAAGAGCCTTAATCAGTTAATACGCAAATTGACTAATATGATTGAAACATACTATTTAATAATTCTGGAGGTTTCCCGGCTAGATGTTCGAATGTCTTATAGCTTTTCCTATCGGTTTTTACACAAATTCTCGAATCTCTAAACTTATTATACAGGGTTCTCACTTTTTGAAGTCATTATTTTCGGGTAGCGATATTAAAAGTTAATCACTCATTTCATTTTTTCGCCCTGGAATATATGATTATAATATATATGATAATAATATAATGATAAATATAAATGTAAAATCATATTTTTCTAACAAATAAAACTTTTCTATTTTGATTGACCATATATTTTCATTACAATTGAACTTATGTTAAAATTAGTGTAATAATTTGTTTGTAAAGCTCTATTTTTAAGTTTTTTGGAAATATTTTGACTCCTTTAATAAACTATACCCTTTATAAAATACTCATTAATGTATCTAATTCTTTGAGTAATATAACTATCAATATTATTATTCAATATACTCACTATTCCAAGATTTCTCCAATCTAAAAGATCACTCAGCCGTTCCGTACGATTTCGTTGAATAATACGTTGACGTCTATTAAGTCGACAAAAATCAAACATATATTGTGCAAGCTGCTGTACACTCGCTTCCAAACTAATAAACCTACGGTCAACGATGTAAATTCCATAACTCATTGGATCGGCGACATGCTCTTGCATAAAACATCCAAATCCAGATAAATTTGTTGTAATACTTGGGATTCCCATCACAGTACACTCTGCTGGGGTGTAACCCCAAGGTTCATAGTAAGATGGGAAGACGCCTAAATGACAACCTCGTACAAATTCTTCATAATCCAGTCCAAAGAGAGGATTTGTAGAAGAGAGGAACTCTGGGTGAAATACAACCTGCAAATATTTAGAAGTCAATTAGTTTTATTTAATTGAAAATTTTACAAGGGAGTATACATTATAAGTATATTATTTATATTCTTTTCAAGGCAAGCTTAATTTATCCAAAGTAGCCTATTTTCAGAACTTTCTTTATACTAGCACGGATTATTGATCCGCGTATACCAGAACAATCTGATAATAGAGTAGGGGTTCAGAAATGGCTATAGCAATATCTTACTCAACGATATATAACAGGAGCTATATACTTCCTGCGCTTTAAAAAGGGCACATGAGGTACTGACTGGTCTCCCATGCAACGAGTCCCCAGATAATACTAGTGCATAGAAGAGATGCATTTTTCTCAGAGATATTCATAGTATTATTCATAGTTTTCTCCAAGTTATAAATAACATTAAGAATACATTTAAATCAAGCAATTTAAGTAAATTAGCTAGGGTCACTTCTATTACTGGGCTTTTTAGTTTCCAAATATATATGATTACCACATAATCGTGATGCGACATTTTACGCGATACTATACACGACAGCTTCCCTTCCCATATGAATAATTCCAATATTCATTTTTTATGTATAAAAGACACCAATTCGTTAATAATGATTCTACAGCTTAATGTTTAATTTTCAAAGGATATTCAAACGAAAAATAATAGTCAATAATTATCTCTTTCTAATAATTAGATTAGTGTAGTGATCTTGCCGTGTGAAAAGATAAAGTCTGAAAAATTGTTCAAGGCTATCAGAAATGTAATAAACATTTGTTCGTTTCGTGTATGTATATATGATAGAAAGCAAATTAGTTTTCCGCTGTTGTATTTTAAATTAGTGCAAATCGGAACAAGATCCTCGATTTATTTTATACTTGGGACATCGAAAGCCTATATGGAGGTAATCACTTGTGACAAGTTTATGACTAAAATATTAATTAATTAAAAAGTTATAATAATTTTTTTTTTATTTGATTTTTGATAAATTGTTATAAATCAAAAACTATTTATTAGATCTCCATAACTGTTCATTCAAAATACCCGGAAGAGGTTGTGTTTTGAGAATATATATGTCATAATAATTTATTTGTTAATAAAAAAAGTATAAACAAAAAAATTAATTTTTGCCATTTTTGTTAAAAACTTTTATTTGAAAAATTTTTATTGCAATCGAGTACTTGAACAATTTTGTATAAGAATCCATAATAAAACTATCATGATTTTTAATAGGGGATAGGTAATGACCTTTAAAAAAGCGCCACCTGCGATGCTTATTTGATAGATTGGACAGATGGAAGCGTCCCATTCCACCGAACCTTTTCCATGTAATTCAGTTCTATAATACAATTATTAACTAAACTTTCTTTATTTAAATAGTGGTACTTACGACTAACATTTATGAGAATAATAATTGACGAAAATAGACTGCACTGAAGCAAATTAATGAAAACAATAATTTTATTAATCAGTTCAAAAATTTTAATTTTCTTATATAATTTTTCCTAATATTTCAATTTATTAAGTCGTATTTTAAAATTAGATTTACTGACATTCGCTGTACTTCGAATATCATATAAATAAGGAATCTTTTCGCTCAGTTGGCTTAATTAAAGTTCAATGGTCAAAGTGAACGAACCTCAATGAACATCAAAGTGAAATTTCTTATTGTACGATAGATTTTGTAAAATTACTTCAATTCAGTTTTAATGAAAATTATATAATAATTTATATATTTAGCCTAATAAAATCTAGCTCCACTTTGATATCGGTTGACTAACACCTTTCCAATGAATGTATTATATAACATAACGATAATATAACGGAATAAAAAGCATCGAAGCACATGCCATTACGAGAGTGTTCTAATCTATTCAAAGTGCGTAAATATGAACGACGTCGAGAATCTTTGCTTCATGTTCATACAGAAATTCAGGATAAGTGGTTTCTTTTAGTGAAAGAAAACGATCGTTTATATGCAACATGTTTGAGACACTGCTATATCAAAGATACAAAGGAAGTTTCTGACTACAGTGATGAACGTTTAGGACGTATAAATAAAGATAATGGTAGTTGTGAAGATTCTAGTAATCAGAGCAATGAGGTCAGTTTCGACTCAACTACTAATGCAGATCAAGATATCTGCCACGTACAATGTGATGAAGAATTTTCCATCGACAAAAATGAATATAGAAAAATAGTATTGGATCGCTTAAATCCATTGCTTGGTTTTTTTTTTAAATCGGAGAAATGAATTCGATAGATCTTGAAATACCTAATTAATAGAAAAACAATCGAATCATTATCAAATAAATTAAAAAATTTACTTGAGAGAAAATATAGCTGCGTAGACAGTTATCGAGATGAATTTATAAAAAAAATGGATTTAATGATACAGAATGTTAAAATACGTGTATCTTAGAATTAAAAAAAAGGTATAAGTTTATCTCTACTATTTACAGGATGAATACAATTCTATATATATTTTTATTTCATATCAAATTTTTTGATATGATCTTGAATTTTATGAGTATTTCGATATTACTTAATTTCATATCGTTTTGTTTTTTTCACGTTACTTTATTTCTAATAATCTTTATTTCTAATTTTTGCTGTAATTTTATAATTTTTTGGTGTAATATAGTAATTCATAAAATTTTAGATTACTTAAAAAGTATATTAGTATATAAAATAGATTTTATGGAAAATGTTATCCAATATTTTAACTACATTTTATCATCTAATAATTTGATTACATTATTATAAGATTTTATTATATTTGTTATTAACAAGATTTATTTATATTAAATGTAAAAATATTTAATTTTAAAATAATTATGTACAGGGATAATTCTAGTACTCAACCTAACAATAGAAATATAAAACTTTTGGGGAAAAAATATAATTAATTTGGTACATGATCTCGTTTCAACTCGATACACTTTTCCTAGCAATGTTCGATAGCTTTGATACCATGTATAAATATAAATCCGTACAAAGCGAGAATCGTTAAACTGATAACATCTTTTACCACTAAGCTATTTTTGAAAGGTGTATTCAAAATGATGAGCTGAATAAGGTATGTGAGGAAGTACAAAACTCCTTCACTGTATCCATCACAATAACGGATGTATCAACCGGCGCAACATCTTGATAAAACAAAATTTTCTTTTTCGTCGGATGATTTTGTTATATAAATGCTGCAATAAGATCACATAATACTCGCCGATGATTGTTTTTCCTTTTGGAAGACTATCAATGAAAATTATCTTATACGTATTCGAAAAATTGACACCACGACCTTGTCTACAGATGGAACTTTCTTCACTCTATAGAACCGATTACTGCTGTTCAGTCCATTTTTTACTGTTAATTTCTGTTAGGTGTAAAATAACGAAACCACGTTTTATTTACGGTCACGAGTCAAGGTACAAACTCCGCTTTATTGCTATAAAGATCCGTCAAACACTCGACTGAAACATCTTTACGACGTCGTTTTTATTCCGTTGTGAGTAATCGCAATACCCATTTTGTGCATAGCTTTATCATGTCAAAATTTTTATTCAGTATACGATATGCAACATTTATTAAATTCCTACCATGTTTGCTAGCTTGCGCACTTATAGTAATGATCATCCAATACCATTTTGTGGATTTTTTTCACAATTTCTGATGTTGTTACCTAATTTGGCCAACCACTTCAATGTTTGTCTTAATGACTTATATGTCTTCCTTTAAACTTTGCCACGTGATATTTTACTATCATAAAATAATTTTAGTTATCAGTCATAATGGCATAAAATAATTTTAATGATTAGTATTATTTATTATTAATCGAAGGACCAGACCTATCCAACGTCAAATCTAGCTCCGCTTTGATATCGGTTGACCAAAACCTTTCCAATTAATGTATTATATAACATTACGATAACCAATTTCTTCCATTTTTATGAATTACCTAACAGTGTTTATTGTTGATGCCTGAAAAACTAATACTGTGTAACGCAGCGTCGCAAAACATTAAACTAAAGCTTTATGATATTAGTACTTTCTTTCATAGGCATTCTCTTCAAACAACATTCACCATCTAAACGTCAGGTTAGGTACTCCTGGAACTAAAGATCATGAATGCTTTAAGTTGCTTTCAAATGCCTTATATAAATTGCATTTTATTATTATCAAATTTATCATAAATAATGTAAATAGATTTTAGACATTTCAAAATTTGCGAGGTCTTTCTCTTGATTGTCAAAATAAAATAGAACGATAACGAATGTTCTACTTGCAATGTGTGCCGTAGAATGTTCAGGTATATTATATCACCAACAAGTAAGTTAGTAATGCAAAATCGAAGAAAGAAATATGAGTACATAGTTCAAATTAACACCATGCAGATCCAACAAACTTCTGCAGTAACGAACTTGCTCCTATAATTTTTCTGTTTGACGGTTGCATCTGGGCAATTGCATAACATAGAATAATAGTTGAACCGGGGATTCGATAAGCTTTACGTAGAGTACTACAAATGTGCAAATATTAATAAACCGTAGGCTTTATAAATATCTATGAATATTTTAATATCTGAGTTAATATAAAGTATCCGCATTCATCCTAGATCCAAATATAGAGCCGCGGTAGCGGTTCTGACAAGTATTGTAAGTATATGACATTTCGATATTATTCCCGATTATTGTCATAAAAAATGTTACATTGTAGTCGCTACTTATGCATTACCTATTTTTTAAATAATAAAGGACAACGATTGCATTTAAATTTGTTACTTTTTTATTTTAATATCAATAAAAATTCATTTAACTTATCAAAATATTCTATTTTCCTTCGATATCTAAATTGTTACTTTTTATATTTATTCCATCCAATATCATCGGCACCACGATTGTAAAATAAGAAAAATAAGCAGCTTAAAATATCGATAAGTTCATCGAAAACGTGAATAATGTTTACTATTTAAGTATATTCGAAGAAGTAACGGTCTTTTCGACACCCGCTAGAATTTCGCTTCAAGAGAATGATTATAAGGTCAAGGAATTATTCAGCAACATTTCAACGAGCAATGACTCCTATTCTTAGGAATCTAGTAGGAAAAATATATTATACATTCCTTAATGATATAACAATTTCTAGAAGAATGCTTGCTGAGTACAACGAACTGTTGGAAAAATTACTATAGCTATTGAAACAAATTGTCAAGATGAAAAGCATAAATTTCAAATATATACGGTACGATTTAAAAACATAGTGGAAAATTAGCATCGTCGTTTTTGTTTGAAAAGTTATGTAAGGTGGAATTAAAAATAATTTTTTCAAATCATCAGGTAATGAGATATTTAATGATAATGTATAGAAAGTTAGTGTCCGGATTTAATGAAACGAACACTTGCGACGAAGATGAAGCAGGCAGTGACTTTGCTAGCTCGAGGGATGGTAGTTCTCAACCTTTGTTACGAATGAATTATTACAAGAAGATACCTATTATTGAATGATTGTCCAATACGAGTTATCATAAATAGATGTATTATGCTAACGAAGAGTATTTTAAACCGTCGATCATATTACATACATATTTTTATATTACTTACTTAGCTAAAATAATAAGGCCCTAGAATATCTCGCTATATCTCTATTTGATTACGCTAACATGCAAAAATACTTTTCATTAAATGGTAATTACTGCGAACATTAAGGTAAAACATCATTAGCTCGTAAGAATACACTTTCGCACATAATAAAAAATACCTTTCAATAAATAACAATAAACACATAATTAGCATACATGATGATGTAATGAAGTTTCTAAAGCTTGTATCAATAACAACTGTCTCGGGTCAGAAAATATTCTATGCCTTTTACTCAACGATTATATTTATCTATAAGGGATACCACAGGCTAAGACCAGTTGACAGGACAATTAAGGATCAAGTATAGATGTTTAGCGAGGATAATGTTGACACTTGGGGTCGCCATTTAAAGAAAATCTAGTTCATATTCAATAAAATGTCGAACAAAGGCATAGGATACGTATATATGAAAGCCATACATCTTATAAAAATATATCTAGAAATACATTATCTTATTCTTCAGTTAAAATCACAAAATGTTGCTAAATACGAAGGTAGATCAATAACGTCATTAAGAATAATAGGTATTAAGGTCGTGTACTGTTCTATTTTAAACGACGCCAGGAAAAGAATTCAGCTCAAAGGAGGGGGTTATCGTCGAACAGAAGCTTATTTTGTAAATGTTTCACAAATGACATTTTTTAAGGAGTTTAAAAAAATAAAAAATAATCATTTTCTTTTAGGACACGGCTGTTTATTGCTTTACTCTCGTATGTCTATACAAAGCACATGGATAATAATATTTTAGTAACCAGTGAAGAATAACAAATCTTTCATGCAACTTTTAGTAAATCAGTGGATCTTAATTATTCAACATACTATTAAAAATTAAGGCCAATTTTACATCAATTAGCTTGCTAGCATATAATTTAACGCAAACATTTTTTCCATCAATTTATCCATCTATTTATCATCTATTATCAAAATAATCTCCATCTATTTATCATCTATTATCAAAATAATCTCCATCTATTTATCAAAATAATGATCCAACATTCCTTTAATCTTTAGTAGATAGGGAAAGTTACCAGTTTTTATTCGGATTCGAAATCTAAGGAAGAAGCAGAGGTGCAGTCAAAATGTTTACTAATACCGCTATGCAAACCATATATAATTTGTGCTTTAGATGTGTTGTAGTAGACTAAGAGGGTTCTTTCTTGCAACGAATGTAGTGGGTTAAGATAGTCGAAAGTAATTCGAACGATATAAAAACAATAATTACACCATCTTACTCGTGATGAAAAATAACTAGAGCCCTGAAGTTTTAAGACAAAAATATTTAATTTTTATTAGCGCCTTTAGCGCTCCTTATATCGGATCATGTGCGCTTTCTAATTTTCTATCTGACCATAATTATATTCCTGACAGCTACGCAATTTATCCCGAAGCTCTGTGTATCGATAATTAACTTTATAATTTACGATTGCAAGGGTTGTACTCAGAAGCGTAGGTCTGGGCCTTATTTTACCCTTTAACATATGCGGGGAAAACTCTAGTTATTATTATCGAACGGCATTACATGAAAAACAGGGGTTGCGCTCACCATCCAGGATAGCTAACTGTATCCACGCAGAGGCCCAAAGAGAAAGAGGAAATTTCACAACCTTCATTGTGTTATTTTCGTTTAGCAATTTGTAATATGCATGCGTGATTTTGTAAATGTATGTCAGTAAACCTACAACGTTTTTCAAAGGAGCTAGCTTTTTTAGTTTGGTATTATTGTATGGTATTGATGTAGGTGTTGGTGACAAATAACAACGAGTGATGGCAAAACCATAGTTTATTTTAGTTTTGGCTCGTTTACATTCTCAGCTGCTTCTTTACCGGACCGAGGGCTCCTCTCGACTGACCGTAGTTTATTTCCTGACACGGTAGTGCTTCGCTTTTCTGGGTTTTTCCTTAACCTTGATGATCTACTAACCATCGTCTTTCGTTAATGGTTAGCATGTGTTTTACCCGCACTCTACATGTGTTGGTTATGTCTAATCAGTTTTGTCTACTGTTGTATCCCACATTATTATTTCGCATATTGTGTATGTTTATGACTGTGTGATTTTTAGCTTCTATTTCATTTTTCAGCACGTTAATATCCTTTAAAGGATCCATCAAAGAAGTTTTAAGGTATAATTTTTATTAATGATTAATCTTATTGTTTACTTTAAAAGTAGAATATTTCTTATGCCGCTTACAAGTTTAGCAGTGATTTTATTTCATTTCGTTCATCCTGAGTATTGGATTTTGTTGATACTTCCTGAATGTTGATAATTGATAGAAAATCAAAGCTATTGGTTGTTTTACTGAGCTACTCAATCAGATTTCCAAATTAATGTATTGGCACTTTTTCTTTTCCACGTGATCCAAGATTGGACTAGTTAAGGTTCTTGCTGTTGGCACAATTCCAGTTTTCTTTTCATGTGTTGTAAATTTCACAACATTTACCTCTACAATTGCATTTCCACAACATTTTTTTCTGCTTGGATAATGTCTTATTGGTCAATGCCATTTCTTATTTTCTGAATCAGCTAATTAATCGAATCTTGCATTAATACTTGAGGTTATGCCTGATCAACTTCTTTACGCATTTTAGTATATCTAATCACTTCAGCCTAAGAACGATTCAACAATGCATCTGCTCCACTCAAGTATTAGAGTGTAACTGATAGACGCTAATTAAAGGTTTGGCAGTGAAGGCGTCAATAATCTATACGTTACTGTTGCGATTTATGCCTAATATAGGATGATTATAGTCGGTATACATGCAATAACTTGATAGCGCATTGGCGTAAAAAACATATGCTTTGTCAGTGCTGACAAACTACGCAGCGACGATAAATGAATATTTCCATCATATATCATAGTACCAGGGATGGTTCCTTTAAATATGTATAAATATTTGTAAAATTGTCCCTAGTATAGGTTGTATAGGTTAGCGATAATATATATATTAAGAAAGGCAAACTCAGCTACAGAAAATAAACTATTTATCCACTTTTTATAAAAATAGTCATTTACAACATATTTAAAAAAAATTTGGTAACGGAATTCCTTACCATGAGTTGACAAGAGAGCTAGCCAATAAAACGTAATCTGGATGCGTTACCTCGCGTTATAGGTTATAAAAGAGAAGAAGCTGAAGGAATAATTTATCACTTCTACTCGTATTTGCATCGTCTTTGTCTCTCTATCTTCCCCTTTCCTTGCTTGCTCTGTCTTTTACTCTCAATATAAATGTAATACGAAACGTTAGTTTCACTTATCGCCGATCTAATTATAATTACGTACTTGGCAATAATTTTTGTGCAAGAGCTGCTTCGATTGTTGATTTAGAATTATAATTATAAATAAAAATTATTATGACATTATAATTATTATAAAGATAATGAGTAAATTATAATTAACATCTGTCTAATAGTGGAAAGAACTTCGTTCCTACCACATGTGCTGCAACAAGTTTAATTTTTTGTATTTTCTAATTACCCCCTCACCCTTGATCTATTTACATCCGAAAAGTACCTACGTATTCGCGTATACCATCATTTTGACTAAAAGAATAAATTAGACTTGCAAATTTAAACTATTTTATTTCAAAAAATAAATTAATCGTTTCAGCTCACCTTAACACGATCTTGAGTTGTATTAAATAGGTTGCATCTCCTAATAGAATTAAGAACTGGATCATTCCAATCATCGATAACATTATGAGTTGTGATAGGAGGTAATCCATTACGTTGTAAAGCATAGAGACATCTAAAAGATATGAAGAGCATTTAACAAAATTTTATCCAAAATCGTCAATCATGTAGTAAATTAATACAAATGATCGCTTAATGTTAGATGAAATTCGTAGTAAACTGATTGTGTCAATATATATTAAAGACGTGATTTTATCTAAGAAATATGTCGTTTTAAAATATTCCTTCGATTTATATTAAAAATAAAGAAACACAAAATATTTTCTCTTTCGCTTTTCTTTTACATAAATTCAACATAATTTTGATTTATTTCGAATAAGTAAGTGTTGAATTTGATATTTTTAAATTTTATATCCATTAAAGCAGGTAAAGGTATCGAAGAACACAACGTTGCAGGTGTTTTAATTAGTAGATCCAAAGTATTTCTAATTGCAATGGTCTTAGTAGACTAGGCCAAAGTTCCATTACTTAGATTTCGTTTGATTATAGTGGTCGGATTTTTTTTTAATTTACACAGTTGGTGTCGATTTACATAAAATTAGAAGTTTACTTTCGTCCGTATAGTATTAGAACTATGCCATGCTTCGGCAAATTATTCAAATATAAATTACACATTATTTACCTCAGTTATATTTTTCGATGGAACTGAAGTATTGATTATGTTGCAGTCCTACCAATATGTTTAATAATCACTTGATTATATTATTTTTGAGGGTTGTTTGCTGACAGTTAGGATGGAGGATTCATAAAATCTATTTGTTTTCCATTTTCTCTATTTTCTTTTTGTAATGTTGTAGTATTTTTTGATAATTTTGTAGAATGATAGTTTATTATTTATAATCTCATTTTTCTTGTGAGTATTTGATGATATTAATTGCTCTGCTAAACAAAACATATCGATAAATATTATACCAAGAAAATTTCCATATCATCAATTTTATGCCGACCCCATTATGTAATATACTTGTATCGTTGAAATAAATAACTATGGTGTTCTTAGGAGCAAGGTGCACGTTTATAACCGTGGGTTATTAGTTTTATTATACGACTTCTCTTTTTTTCGTATTTGTATTATGATTTTTTCCAATGACCTTCAATTTTGCGTATAAAATTATGCAATTTACGAATTGCGAAATAATTACTTGATTTTGATACATTTTTATGATTACGGATAAATATATTAATTATAAAAGAGGACGAAGCAGAATACAGCGTAGAATACATTTGCTTACCCTTTGCGACATACATTTTTGAAGGGAATGCATTTTCATGATAATTGGCATACAGGGATTTTTAGGGTCCCTGATCACGAATCTAAACTCAGATTTTGAAAATTGAAAATGGCGGATCCAAAATGGCGGCAAAAATGTTAAATTTCTTTAAATATATTTGTGGTGATTCATGTAAAGCCTGTAATATAAAAATGTATCGAACAGAGAATATTTTCAATATTTTTAAATTATCATAACCTGTGTTACGCGAAATGGAAATCGCTGATATTCCTACCGATACGAAGTCTGTCGATGGACTTGCTGATTCAGATCAAGCCGAGGATAACATGAATACATTTTCGGCCAAATATCCCCGATAACGTACAATCGCCATTAGAAATATTTTTGTCTTTCCTGAAAATATGTTGGATTTATTAGTTCAGTAAACAAATAAATGCATACAAGAAAAATCACAGGAAGAGCAATTGATGACAAAAGAGGAGTTATTGACTTTTTTAGGAATTAGTATTCTGATGAGAATAAAAAAATTTCCTTTCTATCGTGATTATTGGTGGAATGACATAAAATTGAAAGGTCCATTCATAACTTCATTAATGCCTGTTGTACGTTTTGGATTCATTTTAGGTGATTTGCATATCTTCGATAACAACACAGAACCTAAAAAAGGTGAGCCAAATTACGATAAATTGTATAAGTTGAGACCGTTATGAGATAGACTTCAAGAAACTTTCGGAACCTGCTGGAATCCAGGGAAATATCAATCTATTGATGAATCCATGATAAAATTCAAAGGTCAAAGTAGCTTGAAGCAATACTTGGTAGTTAAACCGATAAAACGAGGATGCGATAAAACGATAAATGTTAAGTTCGCGCAGATGAATCGAGTTACGTGTGTGAATTTCAAGTATATACCAGTAAAACTGAAAGTCCTGAGAAATAGTTGGGAGCACGAGATGTCAAGTATTTTACATGTATACTTGTTGGTAAAAATCACCATGCATATTTTGATAACTTTTTCACCGGTGTCGAACTATTGATCTCACTAAAAGAGGACAAAAAATTTGCTTGCGGAACTTTACGTTCTAATCGTATTGGGTTACCTAAATCTATAATGCTTGACAAATAAATGATAAATGGACAATACGATTTTTGAACTTCTGATACTGGTATTAGTTGGATCAAACGGATAGATAAAAAATATGTTTACTTTCTATCAAATTACGATGATACTTCCGAAATGACAGCAGTTTCTCGGAGGCAGAAAGATGGCACACGGGTGCAAATAGATTGTCCAGTCATATGCTCTGATTACAACAAATACATGGGCTTTGTCGATAACGCTGATCATTTGTTATCTACATATAAAATAGATCAAAAGTAAAAAAAGTGGTGGCTTATACTATTTTGGCATTTCATCGATTTGACTATTACAAATTCATTTATTATATTTTCAATAATAAACACTAATAATTTTGAGACATTGAAAAAGTTCAGACTACTTTTAATGGATCAATTAGTTTTTCATAAAATTTTAACTAAAAAATGAAGAAAGCATCAACCTTTCCTTGACAATCCTTGCAAACTAAATGTTCCTGTTGAAAAGAGACGCTCTCAGTCTGCTTATATGCCAATACCCATTGATAGTGGTAGACGATGCGCACTTTGCAGTACAAAAAATAATCCTATACGGGCTAAAAGGTTATGCAACACATGCAATGTACCATTATGTTTACAATTAGGTAGAAATTTCTTCTTGAAGTATCATTCAAAAAAGATATAGAATCAAAATGAAGAGTTTAAAAAATTTTACCAATACCCATTTTCAGAAACATTCATAGAAATTTAAAATTTTCTTCGCAATCTTGAAGCCACTATTTTGAATTGTCAGAATTTGAGTTCAGATTCGTGATCAGCGGCCCTAAAAACTCCTGTATGCTAATTATCATGAAATTCATTCCCCTGATAAAAGTATGCCTGTAACGTCGGGATAGAAATCTTGTATGCGTGCGCCATGGGCCAGAATGCGAGACCTTTTTTTTTTGCTTGCGTCCCTGTTTTATGGGTTCACACACGTGTATGTTATAACCGGAAAACCTTCTGTTTCAAGAAGATGAAGTGGCCTTATGCACGAGATATGGTTTTGTTAAATCTCGAACATTAGGCCAAAAAGTCATTTTGGAAATTCAAAGCGAAACAGTATCCCAGGAAAACCCATAAAACACGGGAGTAGAAAAAGGAATGGTAGTTAACTTTTGGCCAGATATTCCCTTTTTTTGCCGTTTCAATGTTCTCGGTAACTTTTCATTTTTACTTTTTCTGGATTTATCTAGAAACCATAAAAAGAAGAGAAAATGAAAATTCACTCAAAATTTAATAATTGAAGGATTTTTGTAATGGCTCTACGAGGAAAAGCTAGCGCGAGGGACACATTTCCTGAGGGACGTACCCGCATACAGCCTCCCTCGAATTTTCACAGCTTGAGGGCGTATTTTTCCCAGTTGTGGCTATTCGAGAGGGGCCCAGGACCAATTAGGTCCCTGATAATTGTTAGAACAGCCTCTAGAACGCCAAGTGGGAGCTAAAGGCCTCACTTGCTAGCGTTTAGGGTTGGTCACTCGAGGAAGTATGCCCAAGGAAGCTGAAGCTCAGAGCTAAACCAGTGCTACTATAAGTAAATAAAAATAAATATTCAATATATAAATTTCACCTACACACTTCGTGTTAGTTCGCGACCTTTTAACTCACTGTTCCTAATTCCTGGTTACTCGGGCTGCCCTTTGGAATCAGTCCTTGCTAATCTAGTAGATCTAACTCCTTTGCTGCTAATAGTCAGTGAAGGAGAGGTGGATTTCGTCGCTGCCAAGGAGTTAGTAACAAAAGGCATCCATTCAGAATTAGAAATTCCGAAAAATCGGAGGAAAAGCACTCTTTGATGCAATAAGCACGCCCCTTGCTAGTAGGACGAAAGTCTTAGACATAAAACGTCAATAAAACTGTTTTAATTAACAATTTATATCGTCATAACGTCGATGCGACGTTACATGCCGCAAAGGATTAAGAGTTAATTAGTCAGTTTGAATTGACATTTTTAAAACGCTGTGTCTTCTCTGTAACTATTACTATCTCTCCATTTTATCACTATTTTCCTTTAGACTCGAACTCAAATACCTTTTTATACAAGTTCAACATTTGTCTATTTCTCTAAATCCTTTTCTAATCTCAAGATCATAAACGTACATAAATAAATTGTATCTGTCTTTCAACAATTTTATTATTATGTAGAACACTTAGAAGTGTCAATTTCTTTTGTCTTCTTAACCTCCTCTCTTTATAAATTAATACGATCGCTATAAATATATATATCTTTTTGCTCCTTTCTTTTGTGCCATTGGAGAACAGCGGTATTCATAGCCATCGAAAAAAAAGTTTTACCAAATCCCAATGGATCCGGTGAAAGGCAAAACTCTTATGATAAACGCAAAGCATGATAGAAACGGTTAAAAGTATTGCCGATAGAGAACTCTATGTCAATGCGTTCATTGACTTCCAAGACAAGGAAAGCTTCCCTCATTATACTCTAACTAAAACACCATTGTTTACAGAGATACTATTAGACATGAAAATCGAACTACTGACCAAACAGATTTCTGGATACGTAAAGTGAAAAGGAAGTTGCAGCAAATGTCTCCATGTGATCTTCGGTAATCACAAAATCAAGTCTATTCAAGAGAAATAATTGATAAAAATAACTAGATTGTAAACAACCATAAATTTTATTTTTACTGAAATCAATCATTAATTTTAAAAAATCAATTTAATTGTCTTCAATCATTGAATTTTCTTAAAAATTGGTTTTTAAAAAGACTTCGTCAAAGAATTTATTTTTCATGAGTCAAGATAAACGAGTGATCAGAAAGCAAATGGATAACGATTCGAAGTTGAGTAGGCAATTAGAAGAAACACTCTCCCTTAGCAAACAAATCGATACGCAAAAATTTTAAATATTTGCCAATTTCGCAATAATCCTAGCCACGAACAAAAGGATTGTCAATCTTAAATAAAAATAATTTGCAACAATTGTCAAAAACCAGATCATGACACCTCTTGAAGTAGCAGATTGTTAAAATTTCAAATATATTCACTAATCGATCACATAAACGAACCATGCAAATCACTTCCTTCAAACCAACATCTCGTTTCTTGTCAACTCTGCAATAAATCAGGCCACACGGCAAATAACTGTTTCAAAGCCAAACCTTATCAAGGACAAAATGCTTAAGTCCATATTTGGCAACTATGTAACCTACCTGGTTACCTAACAAATACCTGTGGCATCCAAAACTCTGAAAGCTCTAATCGCGATAACGCAATCTGTCATTATTGCATTGTACTCTAGAACAATGGTAATGTGAATATAATAATGCAAAAAAAGCTCAGGCTTTCCAAGGAGTGAGCTCAGCTCAGGAGAGCCCAAGACAAGCGAACGCTTATAAAACGAAGTACGATTCAATGCTTTGCTAAGAGAATTAGTACCTATGGAATAGGAACATTTTTGCTTCACTTACTATCAAATTCGATGACCAACAATTCAATAATTTATTTTTACTAGACAACGGTTTAGAAGTGAATATAATAAAAATTCACCTATTAGGAAAAAAAATTGCTAAAAATTATTGATGGGAGTTAACTCAATACCTGTTACAATAATAGGTTATGTTAGTAAACAATTCTTGAACGAACAAACCGATTTCCTCATTAACCGACTAATTAAACTGTTAATAAATAGTTTCTTAACAACCTACGATGATATCTTAGGATTACAATTTATCTCTCAAAACAAAGCTACAATAGGTTATGGAAATAGAATTCTGAAAGATCATTGACAAGAGATCAATCTTCGCTTCGAGCCGGAACAAGCCTCAATAGTTGCCAATGCACTTCTAGTAAGTAAAAAGTCATACTTGCCAACAGTAACTATTGATTATCCAGCTCGAAAAAACTCTACTAAATTTCTGATAGACTTCGGTACAGAAGGTGGTACGATTAAAAGATCAGCCTTACCACCCGAATGCGTCCTAAACGACGACGATAAAAAAGTTATCAGAGGAATTAGCGGACAACCCATCATAACTCTCAGCAACATCCAACTACAAATATTGGGACAACAAGCATTGAAGGGATCTTAAGCTCCAATTATTTTTATAATTTTTATAGTAATTGTGTGATCGATTATAAAACATTAATTATACAAATTAATAACGATGCGCTTCCTTTTATATTTACCCAGTCTTTTACCAAATCCGAAAAAACTCCAATAGAATCGCAAGAGATACAATCTGATCTCGACAACGTTTCCAAAATTGTACTAAAAGTCAATCTACCCAATGAATATGATTTTGAAAGTCTATTGTCAGAAGTGAAAGGTTACCTTGAATTTAAAATTGTTTCTAATGAAGAAGAATTTGGAAATTGTCAAAAGGACCTCGGATTAAATAGTCCGTATTATCACCTCTTATCCTCTATCTAGTCTTTCCCTGAACTGAACATACCATTAGAATCCGAAATTTATCAATACAAAATAACAGGAAATAACGAATGAAACTTTTGAAACTCATACGAAAACTATTACTGTTGTTGATTTATACGCAACATCTAAACGACACTGAGAAAGAGCATATCTTAAAACTTGCGATTGAATATCAAAAGCTTTCCACCTTCTGGGAGAAGAACTACCTAGAACAGACTTAGTTATACACAGAATTCCTACAACAGACGAAGAATCCATAAAACCTAGACAATATAAATTTCCCCACACCCTTAAGGGCGAAATTGATAAACAAATCCAAGAAATGTTGAAAACAGGAGTAATAAGAAGGGTCGAATCTCCATACAATATTCCCAATAATAGTCTTCAATTTCCACGAATCAAATGAAAAATTATCAGTGACACTTATCCCTTGCCAAATATCAGTGAGATCAAGTTGAAGATGCCAAGTACTAAGCAGTACTAGGTCTATCCTCAGATTTCCAACAAGTAAAAATGAACATACGGGACTATCATAAAACTGCCTTTAGCACACCTTTCAGTCATTATGAATTCGTAAGAATGTCTTTAGGATTAAACAATGCCCTAGCCACATTTCAACACCTTATGGATGATGTACTCAGAGATTTACAAGGTCAAATCCTATTTGTTTACCCAGACGACGTAGTGATTTATGCGAATTCTCTAGAAGAACATGAAAATAAAATGATAAAGCTCTTACAAATTATCATTAAGCATAAACTAAAATTACAAGTTGATAAATGTAAATTCCTTAAACGTGAAGTCTCTTACCTCGGCCACATATTAAATAAGAGAGGATTAAGTACCGATCACAAGAAAATAGAAACTGTAAAGGATTTTCCACGGCCAACTAACTTTAGAGGAGTTCGCCACATCCTAGGAATTAATGGATAGTATCGACGCTGCATCAAAGATTTTGCAAAAATAGCTAAACCACTAACCAAATTACCCGAAAAAGATATTCCTTTTACTTGGTCAAACAAAGCCGAAAAGCCTTTTACTGACTTGAAAGCACTCCTCTACGAAGCTCCAGTCCTACAATTCTCTGATTCAGACGAACCATACATTATTACTACTGATGCTTCCGGTTATGCTATAGGTGGAATACTTTTCTAAAGAAAATTAAGAATGGATCCGCTCATTGCTTATACATCCAGAATTTTACGTGGCCCTGAACTAAATTATGAATTCTATGAAAAAGAAGCTTTAGCTATCCTTCATATTTCTAAAACTTTTTGCTCTTACATATACAGACGAAGGATCACGATAGTCACCGACCACTAACCACTAGTATGGTTTAAAACCTCAACACATCTCACAACAAAACCCAACAATCATGCTCAATAATGGCATTTCCGATTGTCGGAATATGATTACGAGATTGTCTACCGCCCTGGGAAAACTAATTGTACCACAGATGCTCTCTCTAAGAATCCTGTTGATTCCATACTGCTTAACGTGGTGACTTAGAAGACAAAAACTTTTGGCAGAATAACCTCCACTAACCAAAATTTTCGATCCCCCTAAATGACCTAAAGGAAGATCGAAAAAACTACCCCAGTGAATAAAACGCTAGACAAAACAACCATTTGAAAGGAACTCTTCTTAATCCGTACGCGAATCAATAAAAAAATAGATTATTACGAAAGCGAGCAAGAATCAATTGAAGACTTTCAAACTGACCCAAATGTAATTACACTAAAATAATACGTTCCTGAAATAAGATCACCACTAAAGCTTCTACTTGTGACGAAGCTTCCAAATCAAGCGAAGAAAAATCTTGTAAATCCAATAAAACTTTGAAGAAACAAATCTCAAAACCGAAAAACTCATTCAATATCGAAAATGCAATGTTGCGAACTTTGTCTTCAGTAAGGGTTTGTCTCTCGATGATGGAGCCAATCGACTAGTAGAACATAATAAAAGATAGCTTTATCACGAATATAAGATTGGAGAAGTTAAAGAAACCAAGACGAACAATAAATACCACCAATTTTCACTTTCTATTTATAAAGAAATCTCAGAATCATTATGCACAATACGTGAGAATATAAACATAACATTAATAATAGTACGAGAATTACTCTTGAAGCTCGATCAACATACAATTTTTTTGGTAAAAAGCTCTACAATAGGGAATCTACCATGCTCCGAAATACTAAACCTCTTAGATGAAATGTTTAAAGACACTCCAAATTGATTTAAATGCTTCTCGAACAACTCGATACAATCTTTTATGGACTACAAACTAGTCCAATAGGCGGACATTGAGGCGTATCAGAAATATATAATATAATTAAGCACAAGTATTATTTAGAAGACTTAAAATCTGATATACAACCCTGAATGCATTAATTCACAAACAATGCATTAATTGACAACTAAAATAATTAAAAATACTCAGAACCAAACAATCAATGATAATTACTGATATACCTAGTGTAGCTTTCGATAAAATAGCAATGGACATAATAGGGGCCTCAAAGTCCACTCTTAATAACAATGAATACATTCTTATAATTCAAGATCAACTTTCAAAATATTGTATATCTGCTCCTCTATTTGACACACAATCTACTATAATTACAGACGCACTTATTAAACGATTAATTTATATTTTCGGTGCACGTAAAGGAGTTTTAACCAATCAAGGGAAAAATTTCATAAGTAGTCTGATGATATGCATCTCTAAAAGATTCGGAATAAAAAAAGTAGAACTACCGCATTTCACTCTGAACCAAACGGTTCGCTTGAATGCAGCCACCATGTTCTAAGCGAGTTCCATAAATAACAATTCGTTAAAGATGACGAATGGGACACCTGGATTGAAATTACAATGTTTAATTACAATACTTGCATCCAGGAAAGCACCAAACATACAGCCTATGAAATAATATTCGGCCGTTTTGCACGCTTACCATCAAGAGATCCCTTAAAGGAAGGTGATTTAGTCCTTACCTATAAATGTTACGTAATGGACCTGGTCACTTATTACGAAAATCTCGTTAAATCTAAATTCCACTTAAAAAAATACTACGACCGATCAATTAACCCTAAGAATTTTAAAAAGGAGATTATGTCTTCTTGCTATCCGGTCTTAAACCAGGAAAATTCGGGAATCATTACACTGGTTCCGATAGAGTACTTGAAATTATAAACGAAAATAATATACGGATTGAAATATGTAAATCCAACAAAATTGTCTACGTGAACAGATTGAGAAATTCTACAGTGAGCCCTACGGCTTCTGGCATTATGTGTTCGTCCAAAGGATGAATTAAAATTACGCTGCGTAGTCACCTAGATTGGGTAAACATTGATTCCCATAAAATCCACCTGAACTCAGGTACTTGTCTTCCACATGGTGTATAAATTCTGTTGGAGGGCACATTTTCTGACGACCACTACCTGCTGATAACTGTAGCTTCAACGAGTATACCATCCTCTACAAAGGGTTCTCGAATAAAATGAAAGACATGCATCAGGACCACATCCAGGCGATATATTCTTTAACTATTAACGATATTACCTTTGCATGATCAGCTAAAGGACATGAAACCGTTTGCGGCTATACGGTTATATGTACCAAACACTCCAAGTGAGTAGCCTTCGAGACGACAAAGTTTTACCTTAGCTAAAAAAAAATCGTTGTTTCTGACCTGGAGATTTTTGCTTATGTAAATTACCAATTTGTATACGTTGAAAGCTCTAGATGAATTAGCGTATAATATCATGAGAGGTCCCGGTTATATGGCAGTAACAGCAGGTGAAGTTGTTCATATTATTAAATTCAGTCCAGTAGAAGTAGTAATCCAATATGGGGACTACTGTTACGCAGAGCTTGCGATGTTCAAGCTCAATAAAACCTATTTCATGACACCAAGGACGTACATCCGCAAAGAAAAGGGTACATGGATAGAATGTAATACTGTACTACCTTCTTATTACTTCTTAGATAATAGTTGGTATAAGATTATGTCACGACCTACGGAGCCTGACACACCCATCATACTGAAGCATTTGATTAGGCCTACATAGAATTATAAGTCCATCAGATCTAGCCACCAGTGTCATTTATACAGAGAAGGATTGAGCTCAACTACGGAACGGAATTATGTTCTTGGTCAAGCGTCCTTCGATCCTTAATGACGTAGCTAGAGAAATCACTGGACAAACAGTAACCGATGACGATGGTACCATCTCCCAGTTACTTAATGAAGATATGATAAATCTAATTAATCAAACCGCTTGGAACGAAGTATGATCCAAATTCATCACTTTTGGAAACTCCAGCGCTGGAATAATTACGATCATAATGATCGTTCAAATCAAATGAAAGAAAAAAATTGCATGATATTTTGTAAATTTGTTTTATCCTTCTATTGTTAAAGCGTACTTGCCTTGATAAAAATGTTACCGAGTAGGCTTTACTGCGGTGATCACGAAAAATCATACGCAGGTACATTTTTCTCCTTCGAATTACATGAGTAATTATAATAGAAAGAGCACGTAGAAAATAAGTCGTCTGTTGCGATTTATTTGGGATACGTTAAGGCAAGAGGATTAGCGATCACAATTCGAACACAACGTGAATTCACTTAAGTAACATGGCAACGATACGAAAAAGTTTTTTTTTTAAAAGTGAATTGAGTTTGTTACAATGCTAAGCAGCGAGAAAATAAAAACAGAAGATCTGTCGTCTATAAAAGGGAAGTTTTGCATGAATTTTAGGTATTCTCTTGTATATAACTATCTATGCTAAGTCTTCAGATAACTTGTTTAAGAAAGATAAGTAAAAGTGTCATTAAATAAAAAAAATAAAATAAAGATAATATATTACATTCTTTAATTTATAACACAAGTTATGAATTGAATGGATGGGTAAATTTCTAATCCAGTTGTATTTTAAAAATGTAGACATTGCTTACTAAATTTATCACGAAAAGCCCATTTATTTGAAAAAAAGATCACTAGCAGCTAAGTAGTTTTAACCAAAAATTATTCTACGATTCTTCTCGGTGAGAAAACTTCAAATAGCTTTGATTTTTATTTGTAATATAATTAAATTATATGAATAATAATTCGAAAAAACGTTTTATATTTGAAGGAAAGTATTTCACTCACCTTTTAATTTTCATCAATTCTTCTTTGAGACATAGATCTTTGTTTTCTGGTAAGCGCCCAGAAAGACAGGCTTCATACATTCTTTTCCCTATTTTTTGTTGTATATCATTAATTGTCCCCCTTAAAGATTTTGTTACCTATGGATTAAATTATAAAAATATATATATAATATATTTCAGATGTAATATAAGGAACGTATATACTTTATTTAATATGTCTGTATCCAAACATAAAATATAAAAATATATGATTATATATTAAGTCACGATACTTTTATTTTTATTTTACAGATCGTGATAACTGTTGTAATTTTAGTATTTATAATATTTATTTGTACAATACCAAACTCTAATAAGAATATTAATTGATTTTTGAATATTCACATGTATCTATGTATACAAAATCCTGTTCTGATATAATATAGCTGGTTAGGCGCATATATTCAAGTTGAAATAGTTCATGTCTCCATAAATTTCAAAATTTGAATACATTTTATAATAAACATTGAATTAAATTACTAAATACTGCCATTAAAGGCTTTTTAAATTTTTAGAAAATAATATTAGATGTAAATTTTTTAGGTTTATTTTTTAATTAAGAGCTTTGCTAAGAATCATTATAAACGTATGGTAGAAGATGTAAGGGATCATAAACAAATGTATGTATTTGAAAAATGACCGTATCCATCACTAGAATTTGTTTAGTTTAATTTTGGTAAATGAAATAGTATAGGTGGAAATTTGAATCCGTTATATCTATCTAAAATGATCACAACATAAGAATCATTTTTGTTGCATTCGTGATATATCCATTGCGAGCTCTCTCAGTAAATCTATGAAACGTCGTATGATTAGTATGTTTCCTAATAGGAAATCTTTAAGTGTACCGTCATGCTACTGCACGATAATTATTGTGATATTCTCATAATTCAATTATTATACCAACAGTATGGTTAGGAGGATAATACAAATGTTGACTGAAATAATTATTTTATTAAATATTAATACGATTAAGACTCCATGTATAAAATTATATAATAATATGAATATATAATACAATTATGATGAGAACACATTTAATATTTTTAAATAAATTGTAACTTCCACATACATGTTTTATTTATTAATGATTTAATTATACTCTAGAATCTCAATATTTAATCAATTTACTTTTAGGTACGATATGTGTCCTTCTAAAAGTACGGAAAGTGTAAGATTCATTAATATTGATTCCATAATTTTGTAACAAGATAAGGGACAAGAAAACATTTTTATTTAGAAAAATCAGTTTCAATTTTGAATGCCCTGCAAGGTCGACTTCAAAGTAATTTTAGACGTAAAATTTTCTTCTCATGTTGATTCCGATATCAAAAATAGGGGTTTGTAATTTAAAAAATCACTATGATCTTCAAATGACCTTGAAAATTTATCTCAGAATTAAAACCAATATTGTGGATAAATGGCACCCGTTATTCTAAACTTTTATCTGAACAATTTTTTTTATACTAGTAGATCGATTAAAATGGCCTAGCCTGTATAACTTACTTAAAAATCAGTTAATAACCATGGCTTGAGTGCATTAAAGAAACTCGACCGCTCTGATAAAACTGTAAAGCTGAATTATATAACCGGTTGCATAATCCTAAATTAATTAATAAAAATAGTTTGTAATAAAAAATACGAGACTTGATACTCCCACACAGGTAATTATTCAAAAGTAAATTAATTCGGACTAGTGGCGAGTCGAAATACTGAGGCATGTTAAAAGACATGAACATAATATAGCGTGCTAATAATTAACTTAGTAAAATAAAATGATTCATGAAAAATTTTAAATAATAAAAAATTTCTTCACAATCAAAATAATTTAAATATTGATACTTCTAAGTTACTTACCGCATGTCCACGCAGAGATTCCACGTTGAAATTATTTGTTTTGGCAGGAAATATTAAGAAAGCAACTACGGTAATATCAAGTTTTGATACTTTTATGTAATGATTAAGCCTCGATAATGATTCAATAAAAATATCAGCTCCTTTATTTCCAAATTCATATCTTCCAGCAATAAAGAAATACAACGTTTTTTCTAAGTCGAAGTCAAAATGTCTGAAAAATTAAAATTCTTCAGACAAGGTAATAAAAATGAAGAATTTATATATATATATATACAACTACATATATAACTATAAATATAACTAATTTGTTTTCTGTCATATATATATCAGAAAAATAAAATAGTTATAGGTAAAGTTTTAATTTTTTTTTATTGTTACATATATTGTTACAATTTTATCTATAGATCATTACATATATCATGTTTTACGGTGAAATATTAATTAATTAATAAATTTTAAAAACACAAGTATACCAAAAAAGTTTTCGTTCCCGGAACCAGACTTTTACGTTTTTATGTTTTTAGGGTTGCTGAATGCGAATCCTGTGTCTGCTTATCCTCATCAGGTCACGTTTAAGATCATTTGAATGTTAAATTTTTGTAAAATAGTCAAATCAATTCAAATTATCACTTTTATATAGTTTCAGAGTCGTTGAAACAAAATTCAGTGTCCGTTTGATTCAATGAGCTCGAATTCAAGGTCATTTCAAGTTCAAATGTGTTTATTACGACAAAAAAGAATATCTTACTGTAGATACTAAAAAAAAGAAAATTTTAGTTCATGATACATATCTAATTCTTTTGGTAACTTAACTCCGAAGGTCATTTCAAGGTCACTTCATGCTATAGTCTGGAAATTTCATATTACAATCACTAAAATAAGAAAATGTATCTGCACGGGACTAAACTACTATACTAATATGTTTTTGAGATCATTGAAATAGAATCCGAGGTTTGTTTGTCTCCAGTACGTTATGGTCAAGTTCATTGCAAGATCATACAGTCAAAATTTTCAAATCCATTCTCACTCTCCTACTTCTTCATTGATCGACTTTCTTTTAAACCATACTTGTTCATCCTCAAAAGATCTGTGCAGGGGTTTCTCTTGTTTTCTTCCTTTATCTACGCTTTCCCTCTCCAATATTCGACAAAAATCTCCCATCATGTTTTCATCCCATCTACTGTGAAATCTCCTTTCTTAAAAACTTGGTGGAAACGTTTTCCTTATTCTTCACTGAAATCACCAATGTTATCTAGAAATTCGTTCACATGACGGTTGGTCATATGTAATTTTAAGCTCATGTTACATTCGAAATTACTACGTACATTCTTGTAGCTGATCCGTGTATTCTTCTCACCAGGGCTCATTTGAGTTACGAAGTGATCGTCCCTGAACATTTTTTTTATTTGGGGTCGATCGAATACTTCCACTCCTACTTTTGAGATAAACCAGGTACGATGAAGCTAGTAGAGATGGGAATTATATGAGTGAAACTAATAGCGAAGATGAAAGATACACGAGTAAGAATGAAATTGATAGTGACGATGAGAGATATATGAGGCTCATTCCAGACTAATACGATCAGCTTCACAGCGGTAGGTAACCGATTTTTATGAAACTTGGTATAAATATTGTCCATACAGTAGTCAACTTCATTACAAATTTTTAGATCAATTATACTGCCGGATTAAAAGTTATAAATAATATAAAAATTATGTTGAAAATTGTTCAAAAATTGATGTCTCTGTAACCGTGAGAGTTATCAAAACGAATGTTTTTTAAAGTACGGATAAAAATATAAATTATGAAATGAATAAACCAAAAGTCATTTTTAACAATTTTTCGAAAAGTTATTAACTTCTGTTTTAAACAAATGACGATATCTCAAAAAGTCTTATTTTTATTTTCGAAATTTAGAACGGATATTAGTACTGATTCAAGGTGTCATAATAAACAGCGTCCGCTGCGTCGCCATAACCTTTTGTTTTAAATAAACGACTATATCTTAAAAAGTATTACTGTTATTTTCGAAATGTTTTTTTTATTGGATTCCTTGTCTAATTTTCAATAATTATCTGCAATAAATTTCATAGAGCGGACATTAGTAATGATTCAGGGAGTTTGTAGTGAACAATATAATACAACATATAGGAAAGGAAAAATAAGGAAGAAACAATAACAACAAATTAACAGATACCATTGATTAACACTATTGTAATATATGAATCGATTTTAATGTGGCCATAAGGAAATTGTACTGATCTCAAACTCATTCAATCGCAGATAGAACGTGTAATTAAAATATTTATAGGTTATCATGTACTAAACATTTTGGCAAGTTATTAACTTGCCAAAATTGGAAAAAATTGTATTAATTAAGGTGGGATTATGTCGGCGCAACGGCTGAAGAGCTGAATCGTACAACTCAGGAGGACGCTATTTACAGTGACTCCCTGAATAATTAAGAATGTCCGCTCTACGAATTTTATTGCAGATAATTATTGAAAATTAGACAAGGAATCCAATAAAAAAAGCATTCCGAAAATAACAGTAATACTTCTTGAGATATAATCGTTTATTTAAAACAAAAGGTTATGGCGACGCAGCGGACGTTGTTTATTATGACACCTTGAATCAGTACTAATATTCGTTCTATCAATTTTATTGCTGATTATTATGGAAAAATAGACAAGAAATCCAATAAAAAAAAATTTCGAAAATAAAAATTTTGAGATATCGTCATTTGTTTAAAACAGAAGTTAATAACTTTTCGAAAAATTGTTAAAAATGACTTTTGGTTTATTCATTTCATAATTTATATTTTTATCCGTACTTTAAAAAACATTCGTTTTGATAACTCTCACGGTTACAGAGACATCAATTTTTGAACAATTTTCAACATAATTTTTATATTATTTATAACTTTTAATCCGGCAGTATAATTGATCTAAAAATTTGTAATGAAGTTGACTACTGTATGGACAATATTTATACCAAGTTTCATAAAAATCGGTTACCTACCGCTGTGAAGCTGATCGTATTAGTCTAGAATAAGCCATGAGCTAAAATGAAAGTGGAGCGAAGATGGCCAAACTAATGACGAAGAAAGTGAAACTGAAGATGATTCTGATGAATACGTTCCAGCGAGTCAGAAGAAAAATGACTCTCAATTCTTTTCACAGGAAAAGCTAAACGATTTGATTCATAGCATGGGATCGCCAAAAGATGTGGCCGAGTACTGTGCTTCTATGTTGAAAGAGAGAAATCTGTTGAAAAAAAACGAAGGTAACCTTTTACAGAGAGAGAGAAAAAATATTTAGGGGCTTTATCTCTCGTAATTCAAATAAGTCTATCGTTTATTGTAATAATTTCAAAGAATTAATTTACGAATTAAAGTCCGCTACTTATAGGGTTGATAGGATTAAACAATATCTTACACCAGCCGTTAATAGATTCAAAGGAGGATTTCAATTGATAGCTTTATTACATATGTGACTTATAGTCCTTCATTATAATTAATTATTATAATTAATAGCTTGGGATGGAGGACTGGTGATTAGGTAAATAATTCTTTTACAAAATACAGGCTGTATACACTTTAAACTCTGCTTATTTATTAATGTAAACTCAATTAAGTCACTGTAGATTTTCTCAATACAAACTATAACTGATGTTCTTTACATATACTATTTACCCTCTCTCCCTTTATTGAATTTGAATATGCTACATTTTATTTTAATTGAGAGAGTTACATAACTAATACAAAAAAAATTACTTGCACAAAGAAATGATCAAGTATATCGAACTGATCTGAATAAAAATCAATTATAAAATCAGAATTTTAATTAAAAAAAATATATTTAATCGAACCAATGACATTTTAATTTTCTTCTCTCTACAAAATGAACTGTCATTACTCTCCTGAAAGCAACAATAACAATGCATATTATTTTACTTTTACATGAATAATTTCGATTCGACAATTAAAATAGCACGTTAATAATTTTATTCCTCAAATAAATATGAGCCTTGTGATGCAAGGACTTCGTCATAATATCAGCTAAATTCTCATCAGTGGCTATCCAGAATACTTTAACCTTTTTCTCATCCCACATTGTTTAATAAAGTCTCCATGAGTATCAGCCATGTGCTTTCTATTTCCGGCTTCTTCTCTGTATTTCAACTCTTCTACTATATTCTTCAATGTCTCATCAAATGTTTTGAATTTATGACTTCTATCTATTTCAGTGTAGTCTCTCGCTGACTGATTATCGCACCATATAGTATAGGAAAGAAAGTTTTTACAATTATAAATTTGATTGATTAATCTAACGATATAAGCTCTTAGCAAGCATCACTCATGGCCAAGTATTCTGCGTGACAGGTAGATAATGTAATATATATTTGTTTGTGATTCCTCCAAACAATTACTTCTCCAAGTAAATTGATTATGTATCCACCTGTAGATGTAGCGTTTTCACAATCTCCCAAATTTGTATCTGTCAATGATTCAAGAGTGTCTTAATTGGATACAAATTTAATTCCCAGATTTGTTGTCCTTCTTAGATACCGAAAAATTCTTTTTATATTAATTCAGTCATCTTTAGTTGGTTTAAGCGGTTTTCTTGCTAGATAATTAACAGCATATGATATGTCTGGTCACGACGCATTAATCAAGTATATAAAACTTCCAATTGCTTCTCTGTAGGGTATCTTTTTCACTTTAGTTGACTCAACATCTATATCTAATTTAACTTTATTATTTCTGTTATTTACCTATCGAGTTACCATTAGAGTACTCTGAAGTTTTGAGTCAGATATGTTAAACTTCTCTAATACCGTTTCTATGTACAGTTCTTAACGTATAACTATATTTCTTTCTTGTCTGTCTCTCTGCATGGTCCATCCCAAAAAGTTTTTAGGTTCACCTAAGTATTTTATTTTAAAAACACTACTAAAATGAGCTTCGATTTACTCCAATTTCCTTTTGTCATTACTCGCAACCAATATATTGTCAACATACAGTGCAATAATTTCCAATTTATTTATCTTTTAATCTCCAGGTGAACAAACACGGATCATGCAGATCTTTTTCAAGTCCTAGTTTACGTGACTCGGCTGAAAATTTCTTATTTCATTTTTTTGAATTTATTTCTAAAGCGTATAATGACCTTTTTACAAACTCTAGTAAATTTTGTGTCCTCTATAACTTGTAGGTCATCGGGAATTTTCGGGAATTTGTATGCCTCCTCATCTAACTCACTGTACAAAAATGCAGTTTTAACATCCATTTGACATATTTCACATGACATATCCATTTGACATACGTGATACTGGTGCATAGGTTTTTTTTAGGTCATATATTTTTATCTTTGAATCCTCTCGAGACTAAACGTACTTTATATCTTGTAGTGCCATCACTTTCAAGTTTCTTTTTGAAAATCCATTTAGAATCTATTATATTCGGTTTCTGCCCATTTGATTTGACATTTGGTCTTTCGCTATTTTCTTTCATTGAATTTAACTCATCATTAGTAGCTTGTTTCTATAGTTCTTTATCGTCTTGATTCATAGCCTCTGCATAAGTTGTTGGATTTTTATTCACAGATGCCAATAGAATGTGCCCTAATACATCTCTATCTGTTTCTTCACATTCTGAAATTTTTGTATATTGGGCAAAACTAATATGTTCAATCTTTTTAGTTTTCATCTTATTATATGACCATCACATCTATTTTCCTGATTAATTGGTAATTTTTTTGTATCAACACTTAACTTTTATTCACTACTTTTTTGTGTTATTTTCTTTGATCTACCTATTTTTCTCTTTGTTGTTTGCTATGATCATTTAACTCTGATTTTTTTGAGCCAACTATTTCTTTTTAATTAGTAACTTCCTCTTGTTTTTTGCCTCTTTATTTTACGAGTCAATTAACTTTCTTCGAAGTTAATTGGCTCGTCGAATTCGAACTCATTACTCAATTTTCTATTTACCTCTTTGTTTGAAATCTGATCTTTCTTATATATATTTTTGTAGACTACTTTTTCTAGCAACTTCACGTGTTTTGGATCTATGAGTTTTCTGGAACTAGGATACCATAAAATATATCAAGTGGAAATATGCCCACTAATATTGTTTTTATAAACACATTACTGAACTTTGTTTGTGTTATTAGAAGCTTGACATAAGCTATACATCCAAATCGTCTGATATATTCCAAATTACACCTGGCTCTGGATGAGAATGTTAATAATGGAACTTTATAATTTATTGATTTATAAAGAGTAAGGAATATCTCTAATTATTTTATTAAACCGTGACCTAGCGGACCACGATCTAGTACTATTTTTGTATCGACTGTTTTAACTGTCTAAAATCTCTTATAAAGTCGTAAGAAGTGAGTCAAATGATGTAAGATGTAATAATACATATACAGTGAGGTTGAAATCTCTTATAAAGTCCTCTAAGTTGACAGTTAAACGACATAAAAGCTAACTACTCGTCTCTATCTCTTCTCTTTTCATAGCATCAGCAAATTTTCCACCAGTGAAATCAGTACCTCTATCTGATCTAACATAGCAAACTTTCGCATCCGTGCTGAGCAGATTACATGCAATCATTAAATAATTTTCGAAAGCATTCCCTGCTTCATCTTTAGATTTGAGACAAAATATTTTTGCATATTGAGAGTAATCATCAATAAAAACTATTATATACCTCTTTTGCCCTGGCCAGAAGTCAGTTTATTATATTCAATTTTCTTATTTAATTTCAATCAATCACTCATACTCTCAACAAAAATCTTACTCAAACTCGAAAAAAATTCCTCAGAATGTTATTATTGACTCATATTCTCTCTTTATTTTTGTTTACCTATCTTCTCTTCTCTTAACTAATAGATTAATATTTCGTTATTCTAAATCCAAGCAATTTGATGATCCGAAATGAGAAATCAAATTTTCCCATCGTGACGATCACACACCCATATCGCTCACCGATGTCCGACTTCGCGAGTTACCATCAATGCCAGTTGGTTTTGAATTGCGCAAGCACATGCATGAGTCACGAATTAAATCCTGTTAATTTCCCTAGTCAGTGATCAGACTACTCTTGACAGAAGTTTCATTTGATCACTGATCCTAGAACTTATTTGCTCAACAACAATTTTTGTATTAATTTCGATATTATTGGCAGTGAATAAAAATCCTCACAAAAACCATCAACTCGGGTCTGACCGCAAGGCAAGCCGAAACCGAGTATCAAAATCAAGTGAAAACCTCCAATTCATTTCAAAAATGTATTGAGCAATATTTTACTTTGACCAAATTTCATCTCTCATTTCACAACCAAACAAAGTTTGACTCTTTTAAAAAATAAACTCAAGTTCTCATAATACAGATTGTGTAAATTCCAACTTTTATATCAACTTTACAAAAAATTTCAACTCAAAAATTGTAAGACGAGATACTCTTATACTCTCAAAACATTTGTTTTCAACCATAACTCTAATTATTTTCATTATCTAAAAATGTCTCATTTATATGTATGTACACTTAAGTGTACTTAAGTGTATGTACTTCAGCATTATTTTTATATTCTTCATTATAAAAATAATACTGATGTAATCACACTTTGAAACTTATTCTATATATTTCGACTTTTCTTTTAATATTTAGTGTAAAAACATAGTTATGCGTTTTATGTCAATATCGTAAAGTAAATTCAGCGTCAAAAAAAGAAAATTTATACTTGAATCGAAGCAATAAATATTCTATTTCGTGTATATAGCGTATGTAATATCTTGCTTATATAAACTATTTTTCAAATGACTGAAAATTTGCACAAAAAATATTCAGTCATGCATTACGTTGTTTTTTATACGTAACCATTCTGATTAACTTTATCAAATCTAGTATAACCTTTTTTACATTTTAGTTCTACTACTTTGAGCATTCCAAAGATGTAATTTTGCTGTGTTTAAATACAGAATACTACAAAAATGACTATGAAGATGATGACGACTTCATCGAGACAAATAACGTTTTGAAAAACAATGAAACTAAATAATCGAGCCAACAACAATATAATTATAATGAACAATTGTTTCCAGGATCATCAATTCCGTGCTATTATTCGTAACATGCTTATTCTGTGAGAATCCATTATCACCTATTAGAAAATTTAATCTAAAAAAAATTAGAAATAATACTTGGTATTTTGTTAAAAAGCAGAATTACGTAAACTCCCGTTCACAGGGAATAGGAATATTTAAAGTTTTAGTAATTTTGTGTTTAGATGGACAGGAATTTTTGACATTGAGTGTATGTAAAATCAATGGATAAACCTTAAACGGAACAAAATTTATTTATATTTTTAAAAGCGTAGAAAGATAATATCTTGTATTTTATATACCTCGAAGGGCAGTTAATGAAAATAAATAGATTCTTATATAAAGTACAAATCAAACAATTTACAAAATTTTGGCTTAGTACGAAATTGTATACAAATTATAGACAGTAATTCTAAATAGATATATAACTATTGCAATGAACAATATGCAATGATAAAACAAGTTAACATTCAAATTTCATTCTTAGTTGACTTGCAGAGAGGAACACTGTCACATTTATAAATATGTACGTACTTCTATTAAAATTTCACAGTCATTTCTATTGGAAAATTAAAATGTATTTATTATCATTCTGGTTTAGTATATGTTATTTACAATAATTACATTATTGGTCCAATTAAGTCTCGAAGAGGATAAATATTTACTTTGATTCATGCATAGTATTTAATGAATATATTGTTTATCAATATTAATATGTAATAATAAGAATATTTACACATTGTAAATAAAGTAGCACATATATTAGAACTTGATCAAAAACTGAGATAATGTTATAAATTAACAGACGGACAATAGAAAAATTAATATTCATAATATGTTGCCAATGTATTACTAAGCAATTGAAAGATTTTTGTTCTGAAACAACCTCCAATGTATTCAGTATTTATTAATAACTGTTGCATATGTATTGGCGACATATATCAAAAATTTATATTTGTAGCATATTAACAATAGTATTCGAATAGTAATCGCTAATATATCTTCATTATATCGGTAATACTTTTTACAGGTATGGATATCCATAACATGTTGCTAATAGCTTATATTTTTATACAGGTGTACAAGTGTGTCGGAGATATCTGGCAAACTTGGTGTTTATATGACTCACGACCTTGATGCTTGATTTAAATGTATTGTAACATATATAATAACAAGTGTCCATAATCAAATTGTATTTGATATTACTCTTTTTAGTTGAAGGTAACATGGATATACGAAATTAAGTATTATATAATAATTTTCAATTGTGATATTTTTGTAAGTTGTTTTATGTATATGAATAAAATATTTGTATATTGTTAATGTAAAATGTTTAAAAACTTACCCATAAAAATGACCTCTTACAAATTCATGAATTTTTTCTTTGTTTACAGCATGAAGATTTTGAAATTCATGTAAAGCAGAAAACTTTTTCACATTCAGTCCATTTGGTGTTATAATATCTGGCTTTCTTTTGAGAAGGTGTTCTGCTTCAAGTCCCGTGATGTCAGACACTGTAGTAAATGTATGTGACAAATGAGCTGCAGCCCTCTCCATACAATATCGATGATAAATTTGACGTTTTCCAGCTTCTTCATCAACATTAAACTGACAAAATATAAAATTAGATGTGCTTATTAAATCGCATAATTATACTCATATTTTTGTCTTCATAACGAATGAAGACAATATCTAAGGAATAATTACAGAAATTGTTACAGAATACATAAATAAATACTGATATAACACATGTCTACACAAAAGAAACTTGTGTTTCTATTTTCTAAATTGACGATAGTTTAGCATTATTTCCATAAGGTTGGTTTTTGTTTACTATTAATCCTAGCAATTAAAATAAAAAATAAGTCTAAGATGCAGAAAACAGTTATTTTCGATTTTTTGTTCCTTTATTGGGTTTAACAATTTTTTAAATGTTCTGCATAGATGATCCATCATAAATTATTCACATATTTTTCAAGTATATGATACGACTTTTTCTATGAGTGGGGGGTCTTTGAAATTCTTCACAAAAATATAGACGTTAATCAACTCTGGGATCAAACATAAATCAAGAATCAAGAAAAAAGAAAGAAAAATCAGACTAGGAATGTTTATATCTTTGTAAGCTGTCACGGGACGTTTAGCAGATGAGAAACATCGAAATTAAGAGTTGATAAAAAAACAAATATGAAGTAATTTTAAGAAATATTTTCAGTCTACAAAAATTATATTTTTCTCATTGTTATATATCATAATCATATACGGACATACACATATACACAGATCTAGGGGCTAGGTAAGTTTCGGAATCCGACTGATGCTTCCTAAAACAGTGCCGATTTAAGGTGTATTTTGACCTAAATCTGAATCATGATGACGATTAGCCGTAGGAAATGATTTTCAATCATTTATTATTTACTTAAATGTTTAAAACGTAATAACATTTTTATATAATAATTTTGCGTGCTTCAATAACGAAGAAAGACTGCCAATTTTATAACAAATAAATAGCATTTTCAAAATAGAAAAATATTAATTAGGAGCTATGATATTATAGTTAAACTAAAAGAAACGCATGACGGCGGGCAATTCTATCGTTTAAATGTCTAAAACTCTTGCTAATAATGTTAAATATACCGTTACGCAACTAAATAATTTTATTATTATCAAGGAATCTACTGCTTTTCCAATATTGCAAAAATATTAATGAGAATGAATAAAATAAATAATTTTCTATATTGCAATTTAATCATTAAAAAATGCGCAATTTTAATTAATCTAATTTTTTAAACTGGCGTTACCTTTTTTCCTACGAGAAAAACAGGAATGGTTAAGTAATAATGTGATTCTTTTTCCATAAGTAATCCATTGGTTTTTACTGGTGTAAAAAGAAAAATAATTTTATGTACTAAAGTTTATATATTTTAAGCGTGATGTAAACAAAATAAGAGTCCCGGAAGTTTCCACCTTCATGACCATATCCGACAATCTCCACCCTGAAACTCATTCATCTCTGACAGTCTCCACCCTCGTACTCATTTATCTCTTATAATCTCCACCCTGTGAGGGCACCTGCAAAGATGAAACCTGTGGGTGTAGATGAATGCACTAGACAACGTTCACGGTTCTATGGCGCGTGCAATAGTGTAAAGAATGATGTAAGTGAAAAGAAAGCCCAAACAATTATAAGTGTTAAACTGTGTTCTCCATACTATTTTGTGTAGTATAATAAATACTAAATTCAGAATCAAATAGAATTATTCACAAGAAATTGTATTCACCACTTCATTGCGAATATTGATAATGAAACGCATAATAGGTTTTTCATACAAAGAATAATTATTTCAACGAAGAGCATCTCAGTTCACTTTTCTTTACAATTTTTCTATAAATAGAAAATAATTAAATTGTTAATTTTTATTTACAATAAACAAAAAAATTATTAATTAAATAATTTCATACAAAATTAAGGAAATGTTCATCCATTAGACGAAATTTCGAAACGAGGAGATGGGGTGGTATGCCAATCACTTGATCTTGCCTTTGAATATCGAATTTTACTGCAGTTACAGTTATTCAAGATGAATTGAACATAAGCTCTTTATCAATTAATGTTTCACAAACTCAATCATATAACTGTTTTACAACGATTACAATATTTACATTTGCGTCCATTTTGATCTCAGGTATCTTTCGAATCAGCTATAAAGTGTACATAATCTAGAAATACCCATCACTTAATGAGACCATCATGGAGAATACACTAATACTAACTCTCTCCAGCATATCATCAGTACATTTGGAGCATCATTTCCCTCCGATTATGCCGATACTAAACAAAATATATTTTTTCGATCTAGTGTAGCTATCAACATTAACGGAATAGCAAACATTGGCGTTGGTAACGAAACATTTCATGTAAGCCAAGTAGAAATCCTTTTACCGATGTGAAGCTGAGATAGAAGACATGAGACGTTTCCTTCGAGAAATACCCTCTACCATTTTTTTGAGGAAATACGATATAAGATAAATGTCATTGAAATAGATAGAACTAAAAATGTTGTGAAGAACTAAATTTGGATCAAAGTTAAATTTCCAATCCTAAAAATGCTAGTTAGACTTGCAATAAAGACAAAGTTTTAATAAATGATAAAGGTTATATTGATATTAATACTCCGCTCAGTATATTATAGTTAATGTCAAACATGAATTAATTCTCATAAGATCAAGAAATTATTTGAATTTCGTTACAGATGCATCTTTAGTAGAAAATTAAGTGACACTGTAAATATTTATAATTGATTTAAACAAGACTGAATAGCTAATGCCCTACATCCTAGTAACTGAAAAATCAAACTACGCAATTATATTGGTCGTGATAGTGCAATCACTGTGACATTATGAGTTATTGCATTTCGGAATTGTATAAGTATGCAAAACTACCCTTCCATCAAAACATGTTTGGAATGTCAGAAGATTCAAACAATTGGAAAAACCACGCTTTGCCATTTTACTTTATCAGACTAGACAAAAGAGTGAAGCATGTGTCAATTCTAGTAATTTTTATCATTACAACATCAGTAATACAAAATTATTTCTTAATGCTCAGTATTATCCGTACGATAATTACAATATCAACATGTACACAAATTTTAAAATATTTACTATAAGAAGGAATATGAAACCATGATCAATAAGTCAGGTTTTATTAATAAAATATCTTTACTAGTCATAGATTGCTCAAAACAAAAAGAATTTATTAAACCGTGAAGACGTTCGATTTTATATAAACAAGACAAAATTATCCAGATAATATTAATGATTACTGTTTGATTCTACGTGATTGAATTGTCCAATACAAGTACTTTCTTCAAGCTCTTACCCTTCAAAATCGAGTTCTGAAATTTTAAATATCATTTCTTTTCTAGTGAGATATCGATGATTGAAATGAGTTACTTTTCCAATTTCAATACTGCATTTAAATGTATCCAATTTTTCAAATGAACCCGATATACAATATCTATGATTTTTTTAAGTTGTATCATCCAAATTAAATGTGAAACTACTCCAGATTCTCAAATTTTCTTCACCTCAAAACGCAAATAAAGACTAAACTGGATCTTGACAAAAAATTCTGATTTAATTGAATTTGAACTAAAAAAAAAGAGAGTACTTCACAATGAGTTTCAATTTTGTAAAATCTGACTTTATTGATTCCTCAAATATATAAATAAGTAGAAATGTACAGAAAATTTCCTTTAAATAAGATTAAATATCAAATGTTTGGTCGGTCTACCATATTGGAACAGCGACGTCAAAAATTTTCGGGAAGCATATTAAGGTTATGATCGAATTCACGTACTCATTGCGTGACTGAAAGGATTAATGAATTTGGGATTCAGGGGTCTGGGAATATACACTCGCCGGTTACAGAGTTCGGGGGCCAAGGAATTTCTTCATATTCTCATATACGTAGATATTTGTCTCTTCAAAAATTTTTGCCAAGAGCCAGTTTAGTCCTTATTTGGATTTTGAAGTTAGAAAAATGTGAGATTCTGAAGTAGTTTCACATTTAATTTGGATGATACAACTTAAAAAAATCATAGATATTGTATATCGGGTTCATTTGAAAAATTGGATACATTTAAATGCAGTATTGAAATTGGAAAAGTATCTCATTTCAATCATCGATATCTCACTAGAGAAAAAATGATATTTAAAATTTCAGAACGCGATTTTGAATGGTAAGAGTATTGCTTGAAGAAAGCGCTATCGGTTTTTAGAAACAAAATTTATTTGCAATGATACACAAACATGAGTAAAGCAAAAAGCGTTTTTTGCACTTGTAGATTAGTATATCTCAAAAATTTGACGTATACGGTCATTTCTGGGGTCGGATTTGGATTTAGCGCACCAAAATCCTTCGTGTCCATAACGTCCCGTTTCTAGCTGTGGACTTTTGTTAAATTTTGTCGGCCTGTGTTATTTACTATTTTTATTTATTTATTTATCTAACACTAGTGAACAACAACATGCATATCTATCACATCAGTATCTCGCATGAGTCTCTTTTAATCAATCAGATCACTAATAAATTGCCTTCGTTTTCTAGGTCACTAATTCTGTTGTGAAGGATTACCATGAAAAAGTTTTATGTGGTCTAGTGGATCCTGTCATGGTACATAGGTATGCATATTATTTTCCTATGAGTATTTTCAATGTTCTTGGTTCGAGGATTAGCCCGTTCTTTAGTTGTTATCTATAAGAAAATATTAATTACAAAATTATTTATTAAAAATAAGTAATAAAACTAGTTAATGTATAAATATTATTGTAAACTATGGACCTGAATGAAAACAAATACCGACTTTCTGGGATATGTATTAATGATGGGAAGTGCTGCTGGTAATGCTAGAAGTCTTGCTTTTAATTCTACCTCTCTTTTTACCTTAGTGTATCCCTTTGTAACATACAGTATTCCATCTTATAGTCTAGCCGTTGGTGTAGTTGGGACAATTTTCCGCTTTTCAACTATTTACACCAACTCTGCTTGTATTTTCTTGTTTTCTCCGTCTTTCTTTTCCTTTTAGATCGATTTTCTTGCTGTTTAGTGCGTATAACTTGTACACATCGCTCTTAATTAAGTATTGTCGTCATACGCGTTCAGCTATTTGTCGATTGATTTATTGCGCAATTTATTAAGACAACAACTTTTATTTTATCAATTCTTGTTATCATTGAAAATAGACGAAAATAATTGCTAAACTAGAATCAATTACTATTATTATTATTGAAGAAAAATCTACAATGTAATTACTCACTTTTTTAATAATTTCAATGAATAATAAAATCTGATATCCACGTGTAGATGTCATTAGAATCATCCACATCAACTAAAAAAAATTACGACAAATATGAAAGCTAATGAGAAAAACATAGATATGTTTAAACAGATGAATAAAAGAATTTTAAAAATAGTAGTAAAAGTAAAATAAGCTGATAAATCACGTCTGAGGTTCAGAGTTCTAAAATAGAAAAAAACTTATTTGTAGTAATGTTTGTTTGATTTTAGTGCATATAATTGTGAAAATATTGTATGTATACTCATTTATTTTATACGAAAATTTAAAGAACACCTAAATTCCAAATAGATCCAAACAAAAAATAAATAATCACTATTTATACATAATTTATATCAGAATTTAATATTTCCTTTTCAAACCATTATTTAAAACTTGAAAGACATGGTTATAATAAAATACACTATCAATGAGGGAGGTAACTTCTATAACTCAGTAAAAGCAACAGACGTTTTTAATATCTCAAACTCTACTATGAACTGGCTAGCTAAAGAATTAACGTGAATAGTCTTTATGTTGTCTTTCCTTTAAAAAATTGTTTCCTTCTAAGGTAACGTTGGTATTATCATAGTGTTATTTTCTTTATTTTTTTTAGATATGCTTTAATTTCTGGGACAAATCGATAGCTATGTGTATAGGAAAATGGTGATCTAAAGCAGGTAACTTATCGTACATTTTCGATGACAATAACACGTAACTGTTCGTGTACATCTATAAGAATAAAGAAAACATAAAAGGCTAGATTAGTAGATAAAAGCGATGACACTGTCACATCAAGGAAACTTCATTCTGTGCCAAACGTTTGTAATGTTAACGACTGAATATGCTGACGTAGCATGAGGCCCTATCCCAGCGCATATCGACTTGGTCCAATCAAGCCTCTTCCCATCTATATGGGCTTGTAGCTTGAAACATACGTTTGAGCATATAGTGGTCTAAATCAGAGACTCTCACCCCTCTCTCTGATGTGTATGTATCAGCTCTAAAGCTAGATCTAAGGCGGCCTTAACATAAATGTATATTAGTTCTAATTTAGCTGAAAATATTCATAGTGTATTTACTAATGACTATGAAAAATTGTTTACTAATAACTCTTTTTATAGTATAGGGCAGGCCATGCACAAAAAAAATGTTTAAAAAAAATGATGGAACTTGGAATCACTGTAAGAAAGCATATGTAAAACTCATCTTATAAAATTATGGGAAAGTCGTGTTTAGGTCAAACTCATGAAATTGTCATTAAACTTGGTTTATTATTTTTTTTACAAAAACGAATGCCCAAGGATTATTTGATAATATTTATAAAAGCTCGTTAAATTTTGTTCGTCGTCTTCAAATTATTTTAATAACTTTGCATTGAATATCTACTAATAGGGTACTAACCTTACTCAAATTATTGTAGAAATCAGTTTTCCCAGCACATAAATATCTTCCTAAAAGTGTTGCGTGTGTAGTAAAAACAGTAGCAACATCAACATGTCTAGTTCGTAATGCGATTAGTCCAACTCCTGCTTGCCATTCGTGACAGTGCACTACAATTCGTGGCTTGTCAACAGAAAAAGATTCGGCTATTTTTCTAACAAAAAAACAGTTATTATATAATATAATATAATATATATAATATATATTATAATAATTTTGATAAGTTAATTATTGAATTGATACATGTTTAGACTTGTCTGAAAAATAATTATAATTTCATGTGGAGGTTTTCGTATGAGCACAATAAGAGTTAAAAATCGTCGTATAATTAAGTATTTCATTATTGCTTTATATAGACAAATAGTCTACCCTACGGGTTGTCCCTCAGTAATCTTATATATCTATATATATGTTAATAAAAATATAAGTTATGACAATTCTTGTAACTTTTAAAATATATAATACAAATAAAATTCAGTAGTGCTTTTATATTTTTGCTTTTTGTTTTCATTAAAAATGCTGAGAAGCTTCATTTGGAATTACTTTCAAAGTTAGAGCTTGCTTTTTATGAGTCAGAATTTATTGTAGTTATCTATGCAACACTTTCTCTTAAAAGCGATAGTTAATGTATTTTCTCAAAGCTTGCAAAAATAAAAAAAACACTGATAATTAATTTGCAACGCGATCGCAAGGGTACGCATTTACCTTGTAAATACAAGGAAAGACTCTGGTCGCCGCGCTCATAATTAAATAAAAATTTAATAACAAAGGAAAAGATAAAAGGCGCACAATCGGCCTTGAGCATGCCAAGGAAGTTGTGACCTTTCAAGGCCATGATGAGGCAAGTTGGCTAGGTGATTAATTGTCGAACGACGGTTACAAACGATGATTTATTGTAAATAGAAATAAAAGAAAATCTAAATAAATTACAAGATATGTAAACAAAAAATAAAGAAAACCAGACAACATAATGAAGAAAATTGATAATAAAAATAAATTACAAAATAAACGAACAAATTAAACGCTCGGCGACGGTTGCGCGCAATGGCCGTCACAGAAGTCCAGCTGTACAGTCTGAAGGACTGATCAAAACCTTGAGCAAAATAAAATAAAAATAAAGAAAATTTTAATAGACGAACGCACGGAGGGTGAGGAAAATAAGTACGTCGAAACACCCACTGGCTTAGCGACGATTCAATAAAAAGAAAAAAAAACAAGAAAAAATTTGTTACACACTCACTATTCAAATACTCTACAAAATCCCAGAACACATTTCTTACCTTTCTCTCTTATCTCTGTCGAAAATTCGCACGAATTTTTCTAAGTCACAACCTCGCATCGACGAACGATCAGTTAGCCGACAAAATGGCAGACAAATTCCGGTCAAGAGCCAGGAGCTCCGTTACAAATTATATTCTTATTAATACATATAATTAAGTATTTTTCAAAATTATTCTACTACTATTTGAATTGATTGTCTTTCTTTTTATGACCTCTGAATTTCACATGAGGAAATAACTAAAATTAATCTTGTATAATTTTGCAACATAGACATTAGTTAGTATCTTTGAGCTTCACCAATCGTCTTACGTATCAACTCTGTTATCCTGGTTTTATCCTCTGGAGTAAAATTCAAAGAGTAAAATCATTTTATTCTTTTCAATATAAGATACATTTACAACATGTCTGCTTTATCAATGTCACTTTGCCATTCTTTTTAATTGTTGAAAGTTATTGTTATTAGATTGTTAAGTTCGAGTTTTTATACGATTTTCCAATCTTAACTGAACGGGTCATTTCATAATAAATATTGACCATCCCATATTCACTGTATTGAAGCTTCGCATGAGATATTAACTATAATCTATTAATAGCATTCAGATTACTCTAGATTCATCATATTCAAAAGTTGACTTATCTTTTACACCATTAATTAATTATACCTTATGATTATTGTAAAGTTAATAAAATATCAATTCTTCGATAACTGAATCATTCTCGAAGAATCTTAAAAGCCGAGAAGGTGATTATGGTTCTCGCGTCTATCACGACCTGCCTCTCATTCATCTTATCTCTTTGCAGTTTGCGCATTTCCAATAATTTCAGAAAGAAATTTGGCAGATAATCATAAGTTCTGAACTTAAGTGTATAAGAAATCATATCAAGAAAAAATGAAATAAAAAGTCAACTATTCTACTAAACAGTATTTTTCTACTCTTTTCTTTTTTGAACTATCGGTCTTCGTGAATCAAGTTCTAGTTTATATCATATCATATTTATAGTTAAACAAGTTTATTTTTTCATTCCAATCCATATTATAATACCATTAATAATTTTTTCTCAGATGATTAGACACCTATCCAAGCATAAGAAAGTCCCAGTACTGGAACCTTCGCATATACTCGTCCAAGTAAAGAATGCGTAAGTATTAAATAAAAAAAGAGTAAACCTATGAGGAGCATTTGTTCCAACGTCTCAAAATACTTGAATCGTTCTTAATATCTGGCGTCTAATATATCTATTACGGTGTAAAAAGCGTAGATAATCAAAATTAAGAAACTCTCTGCAAACATTTAAAACTAACATTAGAAACATTTCTGAAATCATTAAAACTATTGCTGTACATGGATAGTCATTACGTACATTGAAAAGGAACTGTGAACCAATTAAAGGCCAGAGTATGAAACACTCCACAATTTGAGATATCTGGTCAAAAAATAGATAATAAGATAAACAAAGGTTAGATTATGTTGTGACGTTATATGCAATGTACGCAAGGCACGCTTAGAAATACACAAATAAAGTTTGTGGTCTGACTTCGTTCGAACAACTGTCGCGACAATAAATATAACGACCTTGCAAATAGAACTGACTTCGGCTTCTTTGGCATCGATGCCTCTCTTCCAGTCCAACGTTTTGAATGTTTTTTCGCCTCAGGTAGAAAGTAATGAATCCACGTTTCAGCCACGGGTATGACTACTTTATTACACTCTACTTTATTGCTATAAAACTTCGGCAAATACTGGATTGAAACATCCTCAGAACCTTTTGTTCTATTGTGAACTATCGCAGCGTCCATCTTGCGCACATCTTTTTTACATCCAAATTTTCAATCATGTATATCATGTACATGTATGGTATGATTTGCAGCACATATTTACCAACTTGTCCACTTTTGGTCAACAATTATCCAATACTATTTTTTGAATTTTTTCATCAAATTATTGATTTCGACCATTGGGATGTTCATCTTAGCAACTCATACGTCCTCGTTTAAGCTCTGCCTTCCAATAATTTACTGCTGTATACGAAGTAGTACACTTACACACAGTGGAATATAGCTCGGCTTTGATGTTGGTTTGACTAATTATTTTCATTTTTTCGAATTAACTAAACACATTCACTAATGATGGCTGCTAAAAAAAACATGAATAACGTAGCGTCGTGAAACTTTATACTTGAGTTTCATAAAGTTGATATTTTCTATCAGTCATTTTTTTCAAAAAACAATTACCATTTATAAAATTACTGAAATAGAATATTCAAGCGAAAATACCCAAAAAGAACTCGTTACAACGGAGAGTCGGCGTATATGTATATCCTGCGGATAGTTATTCCTCTTACAGGTGGTACTCGGGAGATAGTTACCTCGATGCTAAACGCAAAAACAGCCAAATTTCAAGAAACAAACGTCGACCAGTATTTGAAAACTATCATCAGTGTCATAATTAACATAATTAAATACTATCTCTTAAATCTGATTCGCATATTCTATTGCCATCATATCTAGCAAATAAAACAATATGCATCAGTGTTAAAAGTATAGACAACGAATGTTTTAAATGGGTTGTATTATCCTGTCTTTATCCAACTGATAACCATAGCTATAGAGTTAGACAATATGTAGTAAATGTGGATAAATTGAAATTTGATGGTATAAGTAATTTGAAACATACTTTCCCCAATATTAGCATTGTTAAGACCATACAAAAAATTACTATGATAAAATCCAGCTATGCATTAAACATACCAAAAACAATCTCACCAATATCTGTTTAATACAAAATAAAAATAAAGAACTTAAATGCGATAATTGTGAAGGTAACCATAGAGTCAATCACAAAGACCACAGCACGAAGAAACTAGTTTAAAAAATCTATTTCCTGAACTATACAAAGGGAAATAATGAAGTAATACAAGTAAACTATTTAGATAACGTTGTATAATAGACAGCGTTGGAACAAATATGACTTTTATACAAGCTGTAAACGGCAAAGTTTCTAAAATTTAAGAAGAACTAAAACAAAAAAATACAGACGCAACAAATAGTGGTTAATAACAGTCAGTTAGAGTTTATGATGATTCAGCTACTGAATAGAATGAATAAAATTGTAGTTGGCATGAAAATGGTATAGCTTGAAGAAATCTCGTGCTAAAAAATGTTGTAACAAATAACAACATTGATATAATGATAATATCAAAGATTCACATCACGCATTAAAAGTATTGAAAATCTCATAACATTCTATTTGAAACACTAAACACCCTGACAGAGAAGAATACATGGTGAAACTGCAATGGTAATTAAACCCACAATTAATCACTATAAAAATAAATCATATAAAAAAAGATATTTACAAAAATCAATGGTACAGTTGAAGATTAAAATGATATTTAGTATTCTCTGCTTTATATTGCCCTCTCAGATATGCTATCTCCAAAGAACAATATTTCGATAGCCTTGTGCATCGAATCCTTATGGGTGTTGGTTTATTATAACGCGAAGCATTCTTGGGATCAAATTCTATCATCCCAAATGCTAATAGGGTTAAATTATACTCTATAATTCAAGCGTAATTAGTGATGGAATATAACATGTTAAATTGATGTTATATATTCATATATATGATTATTATTGCTTAGAAAATTCCAAGAAAATGCAATTAAATAATCAAATTTTTTTAACTTATGAAATATTGATACCTTTTAATTTCATAAATGTGTACATAAGTTTTTAAAAATTACATTTCTTTGTAGATTTTTAATAGTTTACTCTGAATATGATATTCATTTTAGAATTAATTCCTTTCTGTTTTATTTATTTGTAGAAATGAATAAGTGATAATCTAAGATATTACAAATACGCAGCGTTTAGTTTAGTAGCGATGATATTATTTTCAATTTGAGACGTAAACTCATAAGGGTTAAGCAAAATCTGATACACCCTAGTTTGGAGTCCTACGTCGACTTATCTATCGGGCCATTGTCTCGGATTTAGTATAATTAAGCTTCAGACAGCCGAAAGAAATATTAGTGATAGGTCTCCGGGAAGGCAAGCCGGTGTCAAATAATTAGTGTTTACATATAACATGCCAAATGAATCCTCATCATTTGATTACAATTGCTCAAAAAATTACAAAAACTTAAAATAATCAACTATTTGATAGATATGTAATTTATTTCATAGTTTCGCAATTTTCACAATTATTTTGCTATTATTATATAAATATGTGCATACGTTTTTTTAAAATTATTCTAATATTAATTCAGATATTTATTTACATGCTGTTTTATAGATATTTAATAGTAAACATTGAAGGGTGCGGCGTTTTTCTTGCATCAATTGATTTTTCTGTATTTATAGGGTCAAATAGGTGATAACTTAAGGTATCATCGATACGGTGTGCTTGGTTTAGTACTAATGATAATATTCTTTTTATTTTTGTATATTCTACCATCGTACAGTAAGTAAATTATGAAATTACACTGTTTATTCACAGTGTTCCATTGTTTGTAATGAATATAATCTATAGAATATTTTTTATATAATTATGAAACAATTGCGAAATACTTGCCAATCAAGGACATTTCGAGCATTTATGAAAAAGCAAGCTTCAACAGAGTTTTCACACGTCATTTTAATTCAAATATCTTTTTCCATATGATGTAACTCTTCATCTCATGTTATCTTTAAATTCTTTGTTATAGTCTTAGAGACTTCGATTTAAGATTTTCAAGCTTAACATAAACTTTCAATTTTCCAAATATAAAAAAAAACGAATGTTTGTTCTGATTTGACCTAAATATAGTTCGTTTTATGTTAAATACTCAAACTATAAATAATAATAATTGATTTAATAATGTGAAAATGGCAGAAATATATTAATTTTTAACAATCTTAAAAATACAAAGAGGACGGGAGATTATAACATAAACGAAAACTACTTATAGAGCTACCCTTTAAAGAAAAAAAATACATAGCCATTGTAATTAATGCAATAATTTGAATATATTACTTTTCCACTTAATTGAAAGTCGTAACAATTATCTTTATTACTGAAACAAATAAACCGCTTGAACACATCTCATCGTACAGAGTGATGAATCTACTTCTTATCCTATCTGAAGCTTGCGAATAAATAGCACTAGAATGATTAAACAAAGTAACACAAAGTCAAATTTTGTATTAACTTTTTCAGTCACGCAATTCATTTTTTTTTTAATGCAAATATTCGTTTTTAAAGGATTTTTCTATGCTAAAGTCGAATCTGATATTGAATATACAATAAATTCTAAAACAACATCTATAATGGAGTAAAAATTACCCTTTTTGTCATAATATAATTTTATTTTTATGCTCTCATAGCCGCTAAATCGAAATTTTATAGATCTGATGATAATTACAAAATTTCTCATCGTCAAGACATAAATTTAAATAATTTTTGATAGACTTTTACAATCAAATTTTATCAATAATAACTTTAACTTCTGAAAACTCGTTTTTCCTGAAAAGATATGTTTATAACAATTGTAAATAATTCTAAATTGAAAAGTAAACGTAAATGATTAAAAAAATACGTCTATGATATTCTAAAAATGCAATAGATTTAAGGAATAAGGTAGCCAATGTATTGGCTTCTGTGATTGAAAGAGTTACATAATAACTTAAACGATCAATGGAAAATTTAGGTACAGTATAATTTTTGTCATAATAAAATTTGTATATGTAACATCAACGCATTTACGCATTTACAGTTGCATCCAATTCCTTTTTAAAAATATTTGTTTTATGCTACTTAAAACTTGTATAACTAATAGTAAGCAAACAGGCAGGTCCGAATTAAGAAGATTCCATTGCAGACACCCTTACAATTAATCTATCACAAGTAAAAATTGTGTTTAAATAGGCATAGTATCTGTCTCGGTTGGTCTCGATGAATACATTATGTGTCTTAGTAAAGGAGCCAAGTTGTTAAAGCACTTGTAAGTGTACTACAAAAAATTATATGTTTCCGTCTGACGAACTGGTACAAAAACTAAGCACCAAGAAGATACGGGTATTCATAGATGAATAATGTAATAATACTAATACCCATAGATTAATCCAGTGAATCGAGTTTATTTTTTAAATTGCTAATTGAACGGATCAACTTTTGCGATATTTTTGGCTAAACATCTTCGGCTCAAATGCAGGTCTTAGAAAAAACCCTTCAGCCTAAACACCTAAGTTATCAAAGAATGTAACATATTTATAATTTAGTACTAAACCCTTTATTACAATTCAACATTTTCATATTACTTATACAAAAAATAATATATACCTGAATTCTATCATGAATTGACAGACAAGATAACCAAAAATAACAGCATCATTTGCTTCGATATCTAAATGAGGGATACCAAAACCACAACAGGTCCACAATTCTTGTTTATATTCATCCAATTTCCAAGCTGCACTGCCAATGTCAAACAGGATAATTTGTGGGTTTCCATCAACTAACCAAGTTCCCGTAATAATCTAAAATAAGAATATATAAAGTAAAGAATTATATAATTCTGTAAAAACAATTAGAGCAGCCTTGCGACTATTGATAGAACCTACGCTTCATTCATATAATAGAAAGACGTATAAAAAGTAAATGGATCTAGTTAATATAATTTTTTACAAAATTATAATTAATTTATAGGCAGAAAAGGGCGAATATGCTGGTGACAATATCATACCCAGCATACTGTTGGCGACATCGTCAACAATAGCAACGTTATCACCGGCAACGATAACGATAACACTTTCTCACTTCCTCTATCTATCTCTCTCGTGATGACTCAGGTACGTGTCATCGAAGTCACGCTACAGGAATGAAATCAGCTCGCATGCTACTGGGATGATTGCGATCGTATCACGGGTTCTACTAGTATATAACAGAAATTCATTATATTAATTTCATTCGCAGTGCTTTTGCACCAATCGTCACATGTACTATAATCATCATATGAATGTGGTATAATTGCGGACTGCAATTTTCGGAGAATTTTCTTTATTTTGCATGATTGCAATTGAAATATTTTTACCAAAGTATTCAATCAGATTCGGTTAACTTTATACTGTATAGACTGCTTGCAAATCCTTTTTAATATGATTATAATATAACTATCAGAAAAGGAGCTGCTCTTCTTATTGACGAAATCGCGCATCTATCTTCTTCTTCAATTATCATTTTACCTTTCAGATTGGAATGTATGAAAAATGTATTATTTCATATATGCAATGTCACTTTACATAGATTTCGCGTATTTATAATAATTCTTCAAACAGTCATAATTGTTCGGAGGATGCCCAAGTTTACACACACGGTATTCATTATTACAATAGCGCGTCAAATCACTACATGCATGCAATAATAGAATGGTACTGTGTATAAGCTTATTAAGATAAATCTTTATCACACGATTGTTATAAGAACGTTCATTTTCTCGGTTTTGACAACACACATCGTAGGATGATTTTATCTAAACGAGTTCATTAGTTATCTACAATTGAAGATTTCTTTTTTCTGGAGAAAGGGTAATTAAAGATGTATGAAATATGATTCTATTTTACTAATTCATGACAACAAACAAAACATCCAATCACATTTTTTTTACCACATTTGGAAAATATATATTGTCGATATATATATATGACAGAAAACAAATAAGTTTTAGAGGAGATCGCAGCGAGGTCTTCGATTTTTTTTTATATTTGGTGCATCGAATGCCTATAAAAAGATAATCACTTGTGCCAAGTTTGACGATAAAATATTAATTAATTAAAAAGTTATAAACAATTTGTTTTAAATTTGATTTTTTTTTTCAAGTGTCATAAATCGAATGCTATTTATCGGATCTGGATAATTTTTTTTAAGACCCGGAAATGAATGTATTTTGAGAAGATATATATATATATATTCAGTTAGTTGACTTTTCAAATTATGATCCGTTTACAGTTTACGATGCTAACGGTACCATTAATACCATAATTATCAAGTTAAAAATGTGTTGAAAATGTGTTGAAGCGTATTGCGTTAATAATTTTGAGTTCATAATGTAGCAGCTAATTAGTTCAGTTAGTAATATATATACATATTTATGTTATAATAATATATTTGTTAATAAAAAAATTATAAACAATTAAAATATATTTTAACAAAAATGACAGCTTTTATTTGAAAAATTTTTGTTGCCATCGATTCCTTGGTTAATTTTGTATAAAAATCCGTAATAAAACTACTATTATTTTTAATAGAGGCTAAATAACGACCTTTTCTAGGTAATTCAGTTCTATAAGTCAGTACATTTATTAGCTAAACTTTCTTTATTTAAATAGTGGTACGTAAGACTAACATTTATGACAATAATAATTAACGAAAATAGACTGCACTTCAGCAAATTAGTGCGAGCAATAATTTTGTTAATGAGTTAAAAAATGTTTATTTTCTTTGATCGTTTCTTCTAATATTTTAGTTTATTAAGTAGTATTTTAAAATTAGGTATACTGACATTAGTTGTGCATCGAAAAATCATATAAATACGGAATCTTTTCGCTCACTCGAGCTATTTAAAGTTCAATGGTCAAAGTAAACGGACCTGAACGAACGTCACGGTGACATTTCTTATTGTACGATAGATTTAGTAAAATTACTGCAATTCAATTTCAATGAAAATTTATAATTATACCATTAGCCGAGTGTTCCAATCCAATTAAAGTGCGTAAACGTGAACGTCGTCGAGAATCTTTGCTTAAAATTCCCACATAAATTCAGGATAAGTAGTTTTTTTTTATGAAAGAAAACGATCGATTATGTGCAACATGTTTGAGACACTGCTATATCAAAGATACAAAGGAAGTTAATGACTATATTGACAAATGTTTAAGACATACAAATGAAGAAAACGGTAGTTGTGAAGATTCTATTAATTAGAATAATGAGGTCAGTTTCGATTCAAGTGCTAATGAAGTTCAAGATATCTGCCACCTACAATGTGATGAAGAATTTTCGATCGACGAAAATTAACGTAGAAAAAGAGTATTGGGTCGCTTAAATCCATTGCTTGATTTTTTTGAAATCGAAGAAATGAATTCAATAGATATTGAAATACATGATATAATAGAAAAAAATCGATTCATTATCAAATAATTTGACACGTTTACTTGTGAGAAAATACAGCTGTGTAGATAGTAATCGAGATGAATCTATACAAAAAAGTGTATTTTATAAAGACCTGAAAGCAGCGTATGAAAAAGCAATTTTAGCATTTCGTTTAGCTGTGCAGTGTCGTACTGTATTATACTATATTTAGCTATGAGTTACTGTAAACGTCTCTTCAAGTTTCATCTAAGCCCTTAAATGATCTTGCTGCATGCGACTATCTGTGTACCTGGCGCTACGTTCTAATTAGCTGTCGCCAAACAGCGCCCAGCGTGCAATGTGCGAGGGTCGCTACTCCCAAGAGCATGCAGTGTGCGGGATTCTACGCGTGAAATAATGTGAATAGTTATAAATTGTTCTTTTATTCTTATGTAGTGCTTTTTTTTTGACTCTTATTTCTAGTGGATTCACTAGATGTTCTGGAAATCCTCCTGCGAAATCCATGCAAACAATTATTAATGATTGTATTTAGGGCAAAAGGATACAACTACATTACAAAGCAAGTATATAGAATTTGTAACGGATTTTGTAACATTTTGCATGGTACAATTTCAAAAATTGATTTAACGTATTCTGAATATTTTTCACATACATTAGTGGAGCAGATATATATAAAAGAAACATAAATTTGAGGACAAAGGATCGCACTAATGTACATCCACTGCTTAAGCTAGATTATGTCAACACATAAAACCACACTGTTGATACTGTACTGATACCCTCGAAGCGAGGAAGTAGTTTTTACACAACTCTTTCGATCTCGCAGATCTATTTATCAGCTTACTCGTGTTTATTCCTTCATTTTATTTTACTATGACAATCTGTGCTTAAAAACTCTCCTTTAAAGGGTAATACAATTATTAGAATATTGCAGTATCAACAGTGTGGTTTCATGTGTTGACATAATCTAGCTTAAGCGGCTAATTAGAACGTAGCGCCAGGTACACAGATAGTCGCATGCAGCAAGGTCATTTAAGGACTTAGATGAAACTAGAAGAGACGTTTACAGTAACTTATAGCTAAATATAGTATAGTACAGTACGACACTGCACAGCTAAACACTAAGCTATGAATATGTTGCACATAATCGATCGTTTTCTTTCATAAAAAAAAACTACTTATCCTGAATTTATGTGGGAATTTTAAGCAAAGATTCTCGACGACGTTCACGTTTACGCACTTTAATTGGATTGGAACACTCGGCTAATGGTATAATTATAAATTTTCATTGAAATTGAATTGCAGTAATTTTACTAAATCTATCGTACAATAAGAAATGTCACCGTGACGTTCGTTCAGGTCCGTTTACTTTGACCATTGAACTTTAAATAGCTCGAGTGAGCGAAAAGATTCCGTATTTATATGATTTTTCGATGCACAACTAATGTCAGTATACCTAATTTTAAAATACTACTTAATAAACTAAAATATTAGAAGAAACGATCAAAGAAAATAAACATTTTTTAACTCATTAACAAAATTATTGCTCGCACTAATTTGCTGAAGTGCAGTCTATTTTCGTTAATTATTATTGTCATAAATGTTAGTCTTACGTACCACTATTTAAATAAAGAAAGTTTAGCTAATAAATGTACTGACTTATAGAACTGAATTACCTAGAAAAGGTCGTTATTTAGCCTCTATTAAAAATAATAGTAGTTTTATTACGGATTTTTATACAAAATTAACCAAGGAATCGATGGCAACAAAAATTTTTCAAATAAAAGCTGTCATTTTTGTTAAAATATATTTTAATTGTTTATAATTTTTTTATTAACAAATATATTATTATAACATAAATATGTATATATATTACTAACTGAACTAATTAGCTGCTACATTATGAACTCAAAATTATTAACGCAATACGCTTCAACACATTTTCAACACATTTTTAACTTGATAATTATGGTATTAATGGTACCGTTAGCATCGTAAACTGTAAACGGATCATAATTTGAAAAGTCAACTAACTGAATATATATATATATATCTTCTCAAAATACATTCATTTCCGGGTCTTAAAAAAAATTATCCAGATCCGATAAATAGCATTCGATTTATGACACTTGAAAAAAAAAATCAAATTTAAAACAAATTGTTTATAACTTTTTAATTAATTAATATTTTATCGTCAAACTTGGCACAAGTGATTATCTTTTTATAGGCATTCGATGCACCAAATATAAAAAAAAATCGAAGACCTCGCTGCGATCTCCTCTAAAACTTATTTGTTTTCTGTCATATATATATATCGACAATATATATTTTCCAAATGTGGTAAAAAAAATGTGATTGGATGTTTTGTTTGTTGTCATGAATTAGTAAAATAGAATCATATTTCATACATCTTTAATTACCCTTTCTCCAGAAAAAAGAAATCTTCAATTGTAGATAACTAATGAACTCGTTTAGATAAAATCATCCTACGATGTGTGTTGTCAAAACCGAGAAAATGAACGTTCTTATAACAATCGTGTGATAAAGATTTATCTTAATAAGCTTATACACAGTACCATTCTATTATTGCATGCATGTAGTGATTTGACGCGCTATTGTAATAATGAATACCGTGTGTGTAAACTTGGGCATCCTCCGAACAATTATGACTGTTTGAAGAATTATTATAAATACGCGAAATCTATGTAAAGTGACATTGCATATATGAAATAATACATTTTTCATACATTCCAATCTGAAAGGTAAAATGATAATTGAAGAAGAAGATAGATGCGCGATTTCGTCAATAAGAAGAGCAGCTCCTTTTCTGATAGTTATATTATAATCATATTAAAAAGGATTTGCAAGCAGTCTATACAGTATAAAGTTAACCGAATCTGATTGAATACTTTGGTAAAAATATTTCAATTGCAATCATGCAAAATAAAGAAAATTCTCCGAAAATTGCAGTCCGCAATTATACCACATTCATATGATGATTATAGTACATGTGACGATTGGTGCAAAAGCACTGCGAATGAAATTAATATTTATAAAAATCTACAGAGTAAAATGTAAACGGATCATAATTTGAAAAGTCAATTAACTCAACTAATTAGCTGCTACATTATGAACTCAAAAATATTAACTAATAAGTTAGTAAACCACAAAATTGCAAGCGAATATCCCAAACTAAGATACTACACAGAACTAGATCAATGGGCTAACGGATAAATGTATCTATCTCGCAAAAAATATCGGTTGTTAGGATGCGACTCTTGTTTTTCAAAAGTTGAGATGTACACAACACTACTAGTATTTTACACAAAAAACAAAGCATTTGCCATCCGTAAAAATGTTATTTCAAATGAACAACGTCACCAAGTATTAAAGACATTACGAAATTTTTTTATTATTAAAGAAAATGTCTAATACGCTTTCTGTTATAAAAAGGAAGATATTTCACATGAAAGTGGTTTCGCTCTCGATGACGTATTCAACTTGACCCTTCATCTCAAACTTTTTTTTGTATTTTTATAAAAACTAGTCTTCCGGAAAAAAGTTTGAACATTCAGTAAATGTTCTACAGTTAATCTAATAATTTATTGAATGTACTTCGTTTAGTTGTCTACATTAATAATATATTTTTTAATAAATGTATACAAAAAATCCTACATATCTATGTCACTTTACGATTGTCAATTTATTTGCGAATTTTTAAATTTCGCATTCGCTAGCCAATTCTTTAAATATCTCTTACAGAAGTACGTTTAGACCCTATTCTGAAGATGTTGTAAAAACCGTTGCCGAGCTGAGAGAGCTTAATTTCAATCTCAAACTCTATGACGCAGCTAGCTAAAAATTTTACGATAGTCTATTATAGATGTCAGTTGATGGAAACAGTGTTGCATTTGAAGTTATTGTGCGGGATACTCAATAAGTCAGTGATTTATCAAACAGCCCTCGTATTTTTATGATGGTTTTAAACAAACACTTTATTCTGTGACGTCCGTTGATACTAAGCACGTGGTAGAAATAAAATTTAGTTTTTATGAAGTCATCGACCTCTATAGTTTATATCTATTTTCCGGCGTCACATGTTTACTGTGACTGTTTATAATTTCTGAGCGTGAGAAAAGACTAAATAGAACCACTCGCTTATGAAAAGTTTCACGGAAAAACCATACCCTCCGATAAGCAAGTTAGTTTTCTCCGAAAACTAATAAAACGGACCCTCTTGACGATACGCCATGGTCCCGCGCTAACGAAATTTCCCAGACGCCTAGAGTCGTAAAAATTATCTTTCCGGCTGCGACTAAAATCACGCAACGCATATTGATGCCACATCCGCTAGACATTTGTATAAATTAATAATATTAATAATAGTCACTACTGTTTATCAACATTGTAAACCATCGTTATATTTGTAATAGCCATAGACTAAATCTCCTAAAGTCCATAGACAAAACAAGCCAACATTTGTTATAGTCTCGCTACTATTTTTATAATAAACTTAAGCCAATAGATTGTAAACAATGATATCTCTCTCTCCTGTCAAATTCGCCCGTTAGAATTATTCAATTAATTAGTTAAACTATTAAATACAATTAATATTTTCCCCAAACGATACTGTACGCGACATTTCTTAAAAGAAGAATGTACCGTTTTTCCATCCGCCCACGCCAAGATTCTTCCAATTAGGCTAACGAGGGAAATCATCTTTTCGCTCATTGGCCTAATAGGAAAAGGGCCCGCCTAAAAGGGACCCGGAAAACACTAAGAGTAGGGCAGCGCGACGAGGGCTATAAAATGGCCCGCGCGCAATTGTACAGACAGTTCGAATCCAGCCTCAAAATTAAATCAAACTCTGACTTGTAAGGGAGAGAGATCATCTAAAAAGTAGTAAGTCAAACAATAAAATATCATACTTCGAACTCACTCTATTTCTTCTCTATCGCTTGTAGTAACATAATTAGCTTTTCCATCGAATGTAGATTGGGTGCTTGTCAAACCGAGTACTATCTACATTCAAATTATTTCCTTCAAACCAAATCCTGGCTAAGATCTCTCTGGCGTGCGCCTGTTATAGTGCAGTACCAGAGAATCGCCTTACCATTCCTTTCATTCCATAACCTATCCCTAGTAGGATAAATTACGTAACTAGACAAATTGATTTCCCGGTTATTAGAGGTAACACTCTACGACAAAAAATACACTCTTTAATAAATCTAGTCTGTAATATCCATCGGACGTTACAATTCATTAACACTTTGTTCAAATAAAACTTAATATATAAAGAAATATATATTATAATGAATAAACAAATTTAAAAACTGCCCCGAGCGGAATTCACATTCGTCAAAACAAAATCAGAAGTGCCAACCGTTTCATAAACCATCGCATCATTCAACACATTAAATTCTATTTAATTGAAAGATACATATTTTTATAGAGAAGCTCTAGGATCTAGATTCTAGTCCTTAACTTCGGTTTAGCACGATGTATTTATATTATGTTTAATTGCTTATTATTGGCAGGATGATTTTTAGATAATTAGAATGATGCGCCTAAAATATTTAAAAATGACTTAAAAGCGATTTTGAAATATACCAAAAATATAGATAATCATTGCTCAACTATATACTCAAATAACAAAAGTTATAACTGCTTTGAAAACAAAAAAAAATAAAATTTTATATGCATATATGAATTTAAACGATTTATCACGTAACATTATATATTGCTTCTTTTATATTATGTCTACGTGCTTTATTAAATACCCTCATATTGATTGAATCCGAAATCTCCGCAGTGTTCATCAAAATCTCAAGATATCCAGAGTCTTGACGATTTTATCATCAGAAATATTTCTTTGAAAGCGGAACAAACTTTACTCTATTTCAATAAATTAATAAATATTTTTAATTATTTTATTTACGTGAATTCTAATTAGTTTACGTGGCTTCTGGAAAGATATTTCATTTTATTTATGTCCAACGTATTACCATAATTGTAGTTGACAAAAAGTTAGGCAAAACTTTAATATTATAGAAAAAGATTATATAAAAATCTTGTATTTCAAAATAACTATGAAAAGTACAGCAATGAAACTGAAATTTAAATAAAAATGGTAATATCAACTTTCGATGTTATTAACAGAGTTGTTATTAAGCGACGTGTGGAAATAAAACAATATATGAAAGACTTCTGAAACCACTAAGAAACAACATCTTACTGTATCAAAGTTCTGTGTTTTATCCCTATATATTACTCTTAAAATACAACTTTCAAATTTATTTCATTGGATTTATATTTGTCAATGAAATTAAACCTTTATTTTTACAATCATTTTACTTTTGCAGTAGTATCATTTATGACATATATACTAAACTAGTTTAAGACGACTTATTTGCTTAGAATAAATACTTTTATACTTAAAGTTTACAAAAAAAACAATCTATTTCCTCTAATCTAAATATTTACTCACCGAAAATACAATAAATTTTTATTTTAGATAAATCATTTAATTATGAAATGAAATGGTCTTACCTTGAATCCTTGATCGCGCAAAGCTTGAACTGCTTCATTTAAAGGACTACTTTTTGGGAAGTCTGTTTCTTCTACTTCAGTTTTTGCTGAAGCTTCTTTGTAAGGTCCTAGTAAACAGTACTGATCTCCCATTTCCTCTGTAGATATGTATGCTTTTGATCTTATAACAGTGTAAATGCCTCCAACTTAAAGTGATATTTTTATTTTATATTTTTTAACTTTAGATCAAAATTGAATTTTAATTATTTATATTAATTAGTTTAAATTTAAATTAAAAAAAAAAATTTTAAATTGCTAGTTAAAATAAAAGTATTAACAATTTTACTCTCAAATTCAATTAGTACATATTCAATTTAAAATTTTTAGTTCTAACAAATCATATATAAAATAGCGCTTGAAATCGATATCTTGTCGGATAGAAACGAATAAAAAATCATGTTGATCTTAAATTATGATGTTTGCTGTTTGTACATTAACACGTATACTAAAATATAATATGTCTGAATTGATAAAAAAAATGAATCTTTCTATTATTTCTATCAATCTCATATTCAATATTTTATTAGTAGACATCTATATTAGTAAAGGTACAAATGCAATAGGATGCTGTTGTATCGATGTCATAGATATAACTGTTTGTCATTACTTAAATATTCACGGTCAAATGAGAAATAAAAGCTTTTTATGAAACATATAACGGTAAATTACAAAACAATCCAACCCGACTAATCAATAAGCGTCTAAAGAAGTATATCACAAAGACCATACTTTAAAAAAATAATTCTAAATGTAAAATTCAGTTGCAACGTTTCCTAATAATTATTCAATTGTTTGTTCATGCTACAATTTTATTGGAATACTTATCGAAGCATTCAAACATATCATTTACATTTATCAGTACAGTAGATACACTTACTTATTGTTGCATATGTGACAGAACATAAATACAACTAAAAAAGAAAAAAAAATTATCATCATAAACTTTATAATAAATATTTTAACGAAAACAGAGCTCCCCCAAATTCTTCCATCGTTCTTAGTACGTTGCTCAGCGGAGAGTAACGTGGTGACATTGCTTTCATATCCTGTACTTAAATATATTCTTATCGTGTATTTTATTTGACGATTTCAATAATATCATGACGAACCCTCTATCGCACTTCTTGTTGACTTTTATAATACGAATAATTAACGAATCAGAAATGCATATCTTTACATTTTAGCAGAAGCCAAAGTGTGTTATAACTCCAAAAAATAACGTATATTTATCTTATTGAAAAAGCAAGATATATAAATTGCAGCAAAAGCAAATAAACTGGTTTAAATTCGATAAATAACATAACACGACTAAACTATAACATTGTTTTATCAAATATTTTTAATATACAAATCAGTGCACGTAAATTTTAGAGTGATTAAACACACAATTTAACATATGAAATGAAATGTATTATTTTTTAATTAATACATATTATCAGTACTAAATTCAAAACATTATCACTTTTATACGTAACGAAAATTCCATTTCTCATCGTTTCTAGACATATTGTTTAATAAGTAATTTCGCAAGAATGTTAGAAATGATCATTTACAATGTTATCATCCTATCGTGTTTCAAATTGGGTTAATTTGGTAACCATATAGTAATATCTTATTTTTTATGGTTGTCATGTATTTATTTCGAAAAATGATATTTATGTGCGTTTCATCTGTTACGCGAACGGGAAAGAATTATTATATTAACAATTAACTTAGAAAAAAATTATAATTTTTAAATACTTATAGTTACTTTTAATATAAAATAGATATAGAAATAGAAATAGATTTTTTTCCGTTGCCGAACTTTAGTATTTTAGCGGCGAATTCAACTTCCAACTTTTTAATTTTTAGTAAATATTACACTTCACGAATATAAGTATGTCTTTAACAGAAAACATTCCAATTTCACTTCTCTATATGTTAACATATCATTTCAGCTTAATCCTGATGTCATATAATAGTGACCCAGATAGAAAAAAAACAGTTGAAACGTTGAAACAGAGAAGTCGACCTAGACGTAGGTCATCTTCGGTGCCTTTTCGGCCTTCAGAAAACCGTTTATATCATTCGAAAACACGTGCACGAGATATAGAATTCTCACGATAGGACTCTTTTAACAACTTATGACACTCAAACAGGTTTTTTTTTAATTTAACGAGCAATATCATATTCATCCGTTGCTCGTGTTTTTCGTCACACATTGTTATTGGCACGAGAAAAGAACAAGTTCGTTTCTAACCTCTATAGAAAAAATACTCCTACAACGACAAAAATGTGTTTTCGTACTGGAATAGTAAACGCTTCCAGCTATCCAAAGGTGCATTCATTTTCTTTTCTACTCTCTAGAGCGTCTTCTGCGCGCAGTCTTGTTATTTAATAGCCAGACCTCGTATGTATTGGCCTTGGAAGAGCAATCAAGAATGGCAGCTTAAAAAGGTCGGGCACAATTAATATCGGAGTTCCAATAAACCAAAATATCTTCTCATATCGGACGTAAAAGAATGGTTAAGCAAGAAACATGGTCTTATTACCGGCCATCAAAGCTAGGTGTTAACTAAAAATGACCGATTCTACAACTACTTATAATATTTTACAGAGCGTAGAGTATCCGGCATGTCCTGGAATAGATGAAGATGTGGAGCATAGTTTGAACCACTACTCTCGATTTCAGGATGTTCAATAGCAATTTCGGGCTACATTAATAAGTCCATTCACTTCATCGGGCATAAGGAGGCGCCTCATTACTTCAAAAGTAGTATGGAACACGATACTGGTCTTTGTGAATAACGAAAAGGGAAATGGAAGGAACAATGACGCCAATTGGATCTATTCTGACGGACTAAGAATCTGACTAAAAAGTGCCTAACGGTATAAGACTACACTCGCGAAGTAATTTCTGGCGGCCGTTCATGAAGCGAAAGAGACAAACAATCGCCTAATAAGGAAAGGCCAAAGTTTGTGAACAATAGACTTTGTGTTATGTTTGTTAAAAATTGATATTAGGTGAATTAATACCTAACAACAAATAAAATTATTTATTATTTTACAGAAAACAAAAAATACGCGCTATACGCGTCGACATTTACATAAATTCTGTCAAAGAATAGTATCATCACAGGAACTATTTTTAGCCAATCAGATGACAATAAATTGACTCATATTCCTAGCCATCAATTTTTTTTAAGGAATGACTTGTCATTTTATGGTGATAAGAAACATGAGCAACAATAAAACATGGGATATATAAAACAAAACTTAGTATATATCGATAAGTAAGGAAAAAATAACATTTCTATGTTAAAAAATAGTAAATTTATGAACCTAACGGATTATAGATAGCCAAATTCATGTTGATTGTAGAAATTCAAGTGGCCCTGGTATACATATTAAATACGCTTGTTTTGAAGTTATACTGCAAGGAAAAATTTTAATGAAATAGTATTATATTATGTTTTGAACATATTCTCATATGTGATGACATCTTTTACATTTTAATAGTGTATCATATGAATATATATTGTTCTTCGGTAGAACATATAAAATTCTCACTGAAATACGAGATAATTGTACCAATTAAAATTTTTCTATCTTAATAAATATTTAACATTTAATGCAAATCAATTATGTATCTCTTATTTGCAATATTAACTTCGGATACGGACATGTATAACAGTGACTACTATCTATTTTCTAATCTTAAAAATTAAATGAACGGTCAAAGATTTGGTAACAATGAGGAAGTTATTGATGTTATAGATAATTATTTTGAAGAGATTGACAAATCATATTACTGAAATGGTATATTCAAATTTGAATATGAATATGATAAAAATATATATTAATTTTTCTGAAGATTATATTAACGAATAAAATAAAAATTGAAAATATGGTTTTTTTTTGGAGCCCAGAATTTTTCAACTGATCGACATACATAGAAGACAATATTCACAATAATAATTCATTAAAACCCGTAAGTGACGTATAGAAAGCATAGATAGCTTTAAAGGTGTAATTAAAGAGGAGTATAACGATTCATTTAAATTAATAATGCAAAAAAGCTTCCAAGGTACAATAAAGAGAGTAATCTACAAAATCCGTGAAAAGAAGAAACTTAGGAAGATCTATCAGATCACCGAACTGACAAGGGATAATGCCAATCTAAATAGATCTATAAAAAAATGAAGGAAAACGGAAAATGAAAAAAGAAAAAAAGTATCTCTAAAATTTCGTAGTTACAGAAACTATTCATCCTATTCGTCAGTAATTTGGTATATGGGTCAAAGCCAACGAAGACAAAATTCAAATCTTTTCCACCTTCTTTTCAGATGTACTTTTAATAAAAGAGAAAGAAATATACTGTTACAATACCAAACTGACTACAATAACAAACCGATTGAAGTAGCTGAATTCACGAAAATGTCTAACATTCCAAGAAAAATTAATAATAAAAAAGCCCCTAGAGTAGACATTTTTGGTAGGATGACCAAATACCTATATCAAGGCAATAAGATACGTTACTATAACCATTAACGTATCCCTATGCTATTTTATTTTCCCGCGCAATGGAAAAGGTCTCAAATCATACTCATTCTGAAACTCGATAAATACATATAATAACTCATCTTACACCGGTTTTCTAAAATTGAACAAATTAACTCTATAGTAATGAAATTAAAAATTTTTATTCTTCATTATTATTTATTATTTGCGGCTATTTCCTGTTTTCAAACCGGAAGAAATATAAATAGCGATAAAAGATGTAGATCGAATGAAGAGATCATCACTAAAACAAACACGTCTTTTAAGGGCCTTCAGAAAATCTCTTATTTGGAATGAATAGAGATATTGAAAAAACGCTGGATTTAATGTATCGAACGAAAAACATATTACGTTGAAAAATAACATGATTATTTGTCGAAAAAATATCTTTTATTCAAAAAGTTACTGACTTATGAAATTGCCTTTGTATATAAAGCCGACATACTTAATGATGCGAACATTATTAATAGTACGTTGGAAAATCATTAATAGGGTTGGTTATTTCGTTCATGAGAACTGTGACTAAATAGAAAATAGTACCCATTCTCGACATAAGTTGTACGATTGTGTTTTCTAGTTTGTTAATGTTGGGATTGGCTTGCACATTATTTTGAAATTTCTATGTATTTTCTTTAAAATTTTGCCTTTTTTGAAAATTTGTAGTATTGTTGCTTACTATTTTAGTGTATCAAATATTAGGTTTTACTGCGTTATTATGGGGTTTATTATTTGACACGATGTTTCATTGATTTTTTATGTTTCAATTATATTTTCTCTTAGCGCTGGATAGTTTTTAATTTCAGTTTTTGGCCACCAGGTAGCCCTCCTCACCGTCGTTATCCACAAGAGAAGTAGTAATCGGCGATTCTCACTCCAGCTGCCTTGGGACTGTTTCGTCGGCGTCAACATACAAAATAAGTAGCCACCATAGGCTATATACCCGCGTTGAAATCCTGGACGCATCGAGACTTTTGGCGGATTTTTCCACTTAGTGCTTCTCTAGCGCTAGATTGATTAGCCATTTGATATCGCTAAACTCATCTCCGATAGGAGTGACTTTCTCTGAAACACTTATATCGTTAGGCGATTGTAGGATGCTCGTCGACAAATTAACCCTTTCTGGGTCTTCTTTTTTCGACCAGTAAACCGCTCGCAAGCAGTTAAATCGAAGTACTTTCAGCAGAAGCACTTATACTCTCACGACGATAGCGGAATTTCTGTCAACGGGTCAAACTCATCTGGGGTTGCTATCCCTGCCGATGGTTGTAGCTCCTCGTCGGTCAAGTGCACATCAGCGATAGAGAGTTCAGCCGTCCTCTGTTGCTCGACGGATGAGACCTGTGATCGCCGATATAAATAGCAACCTTGTTAAAGGTTTCTCTGACGACAAGAGACCTCCAATCAGTGAGATTGATGAGGACTTCTAGTGAAATTACTTTACCAACGAGATCCTTACAATCCGTGATGATAAGTCTAAACTGTCGCAATAGAAGTTACGAGTGGAGGTAAATCCGACAAAGAACTCGACAAAAGCGTCCGAACATTATTTTTTTTGTTCATTGAATATATTGGGTTCTGTTTCAGTTTTGGTTTCGCAGAATATAGTTCTAAAGTTTTTTTCTTGTCCATACTGTTTGAGTTTAGTCTAGTTAAAGTTTGTTTCTTATTCTTGTTATGGGCACAATTTCAATTTTTTCGTACAAACGTTGTTACATTTTTCACAACAGTTTTTCTGCTTGGATAGTTGCCGTATTAGCCACAAATGAAAATCGCCGCCTGCTTTTTCTTAAATCAGTCCCAATTATGAAAAATTGATAAATCTTTTCGGTCATGAAAATATGGACAGCAATTGTAATATTACTATCTACACTCAAATAAAGTCAACAAATTATACTTTTCAGTTCCGAAACTAATATTAAAAAATGTAATCGAATACTATTTACCTTTGTTTGCAGCTTCCCAAGCTACTTCAAAATTCCATCGATTTTCTTGTTGAACATTGGAATTTTGTTCGTTACTACTAGTAAAATCATTCATACTATCTAAACGATAAAATCGTTTATTTGCACTTCGTGACATTGTACTAGATACGGATATAAAAAAGACTCAATACCTGAAACAATATTAACGAAAGTTAATTTACATTAACGTTTATATCAGAATTTCAATTAAAAACTAGAAAATAGAACAATTCATATTTTATGATATTACACAAACAATTTTGTTTGATTTTGCCATTTAAGACTGTTCAATTCTAGTAGATAAAAATTCTCGTAACGATATTTGATAAGTAATATTGTACATCCACTTAAGTAAATGTTCAGAGCTTATCTATATTTTATTTTCATTCTGCCAATATGGAATAATCAACCGGAAATGACATATTTATTTGTGTGCATGCAGTTGGGCAGTACCACTGTCCACCAGTCTTAGTAATGAACCACACATATACACGTATATACACCAAAAAACAAACAAAAGTTTGATTACTGCTGTTCTATCACTTAATCAATTCTGAAATATGTTTAAAGTATTAAAAATAATGATATATTGAATCAATGAAAACTTTTTTGCCTGGAAAATATAGTAAAGATCAGTAATAAATGTTACAAATAAATAATAGAATTCTAGAGGTTTATACCCCGCATTATCGATCTCAAATCCATGGTCCGTAACGCAAAACTTGCAAAAAAGGAAGGGGAGTAATAACCTTGTAAAAATAATCAACGTTCATTTGGTCAAGCTACATTATAAAGGGCTACTTCTTTGATTACGAGATGCAGAAAGAGACAAAAGTAAAATATCAACAATGGATTATAAGAGTAAAATAATAATACTCGAAGTAGTATCACGACCTAATTTCGACAACTATTCTAATCGGGTGAGAGCACCGATAGGCCACCTTGATCCCTTTAATTCTAGCGACCGGACCGAGAATTTCCATCTAATATTTTTCATTCGGATAACGCCCATCATGCAACGTTCCGGTCACTAGGTGATCACTTCGTCAGCGCCACCCGAAAGAGGACTGTTAATTGCAAATATTAGTTACGCAACTGAAAAAAGTAAAAAGAGTAATATGCAAGTTAGAGTAAACATGAAGGCACTTTGCTTCTGTTTATATGCTCGTAGCTATTTTTGTTTTATGTCGGAAATCACAGTTTAATTGTATTGGTGACAAAACTAAAGACCGGCATGTGAATACGCTCGCGATATCTTAAACTTTTCACATTCACGTTATAGCTTCCGGATGTAACAACAAACAAACTTAGAGCTATAGAATCGAGCTCTCTCAAATGGCACTGAGGAAGTGAGAGATATAGAGCAGGCAAGATCATGAGTGTTTTTATATATTTTATATAATGTCTATTTTATGTATAAGTTTACATGTTTAATCGTGTATATCGAAAGAAAAAAAATATCAGCGAATTAAAAAGTTGTTAGAAGTTATATGCATTTTAACCCAGAACTATTCATTCATTTATATTATTTTCCATAATGACATTTTCTGTATTCAACCATTTTTGGCATTATTAAATTCGCTACACTTAAAATGCATTACAAAGTAATTGCTCTATCTGTTGCTGTCGGTGAGCCGAGCATTGGTAATAATATGCTCATGTCTTCTCTTCATTTGTAGATGCAACGTATGGGAGAAGGGTCAAGTAGAGACGAAAATAGCAAAAAAAAGAGATAAAAGGTAGGAAAAGAAAGAACGCAATACAAAGAGAGTGGAAGTTAGAAAGAAAAAGTTATATCAGTTTCGTGAGCATTCAAGCATGCAATCAGGGGAACCATTAAGACCTCTCCGACGTAAGGGGGTCTCAGCGGCGAGCGAGCAATACCGGCCGGTATAACAACGTCGGTCAGTTAGTTAATCAGTGAGCGGAGAACAGTCAGCTAGCAACTGAACGATCAACAGTTAGTGGGCCGTAATTCAAGTTTCTACAACAGAAAAAACAGATGGGAGTAGCGATAGCAGACATCTATGGGTGGACTGGGCGGTTACTTTGTATGGAGATACCAGGAACGAGGTGACAAATTATACTAGCGTGGCTGGAGTGATCGTGATTATGTATTTGATTGTCATTGTTTTGTTTATATATGGCAGGTAATATGTAAAAAGTACAAATTTAAATGGTAGATTATAATTTAGTTTTAGATTCATACGCAGTGCTTGTTAATTGACCTTTTTTGTCTTATATTTCCCACATATGAGTTCTATGGGACGGTTGACACGGCAGATTCGTTAGGTTTTTAGAAGATCCTACCTAAAAAAAACTACGTAAATAATCATTAATGATTGTCATTCGTGGTAATTGAAGACAATTTCAATACAGTTATTTTTTTCTCATGACATACACTTTTATTAATATTTATTTCTAAAACCAAAGTTACTGTGTAAGAAAGAACAAATATTTATTTAAATTCATTGTACATTAATTATATTATTTTCTTCATCTTAAATTATAAAACGTTGAGGTTTCAAACTTAAACCATTACAGATATAATAAGAATATAAACTTTGTACAACGCTTCTCATTAGTACAGGAAAATTCTGCGAGTTATTATTAAATAAACAGATATGAAAGGATTCGAATCTAAAGAAACTTCGAAAATTCATGAATGAAGATAAAAATAACGTCCTCCCACATTGAAATCCTGATATCATGCACATTCCTTAAAACAAGACATTTGAAAATTCAATATTTAACGCAGCTTCTATGAAAGTCCACAGAGATATAATAGTATATGTTAGGATATATTTGAAAAATCATAAATACTGTTTCAAATCTATTTTATTGGAAAAATACATAACAATGATTGGACTTGTTATAGTCCCAAAAGTATCCCAGCTAACAATGGAACACAAAATTTTTCGTAAAAAATGTCTTTATTCCTCTACATAGACTCCTCTTAACTCGATGCACTTTTCCTAGTGAGGTTCAATAGCATCAATACCTTGTTTATAATAAAAATCGTCGAGCTCCTCAAAACAGCAACGAACAGCAAACTCCACTTCTTCGTCATTGGCCAATCTTTTATCACTTATCCATTTGTTCAAGTTTAAAAATTAAATGTAATCTGAAGGAGTCAAATTTGGTGAATACGATGCTTCAGGAGACGAATTCGAAGTTTAACTCCATTATTCCAACCATTGCTATAACAAATGGGTGAATCCATGTAGTGTCTTGAAACAAAACTTTCTTTTTTGACTAAATGAGACCGTTTTTTCTTGATTTGGCCACTCAAACTCTGCAATAAATTTGCGTAATATTCGCTGTTGAATTAATTAAAATTATATCACGTACATTCCAAAAAACTAATGCCATGACCTTGCCCGTCAATTGAACTGTCTTCGTCTTCTTCGCTCCCTCCCCCTTTTTCAGTCCATTGTTTTGACTATTGCTTCACCTTAGTTGTAAAGTGATAAACTCATGTTTTGATCCACAGTTATGAATCTATGTAAATATGTTATTACTGTAAATCTTCATCACAATCTCGACTGAAACATTTTCAAAACGCTGTTTTTGTTCCATTGTGGGTAATTTTGTCACTCATCTTGCGCAGTTTTTCCATTCCTGCATTTTTTTCAATATACAATGTACAGTAATTCTTAATATGGCTGTCACGTCTGCTAACTCGCATACTCGCATACGACCACTGCGATATTCGTCTCAGCAGCTGATAGGTCCTCGTTTGTACTCTGCCACCCAAAATTTTACTGTTTTAAACGTAAGAGCAAACTTGTCTAAAATGGAACCTAACTCCAAATTAATATTGGTTGGACTGAGATAACCAATTTTTTTCCATTATTACGTATTCACTAAAAGCGGTCACTATTTGTTCCTGACAATCTAATATTCAACGATGCTGTTTGAGCTTTGTGAAGTTGACACATTCTATCACAGTCATTATTTTCAAACGACAATAATCATCTGTACATCTTATTGGGTACTTGTGGTTGAAAAAAAATTTTGTTCCACCTTTATAATTTGTGAAAACATGCACTAGATGGTATTAATAGTTGTATTGAATTTAATAATACAAATTAATATTGAAAAGGATTTGATTAAACAGTGCATATAATGGGGAAAAGTAAAAAAAAGTAGACAATGCCATGGATAAATCAGAAATATTTTTTGAAAAGACCGAAAAAGTGTCCATAAGTGTTACTACCGGAAAGTAATATGATCGTTTTACGAAAAGTCAAACGCTTAATTTGGGTCCACATAATTCAAATCAGTAAAAAAACTATATCGGTAAATAAAATTTACAGTTGAGTTCATTAAATCATAATCACTAGGGAAAAAAGTTGAAAAAGGAATATCATGATATCTCCGTAAGTATTAGTTGTACAAAAGTTAAATAAAAACGATTGACAGGAAAGACTAAAAACTGTCAACTGTTTTTTTTTAATCTCCATATTACCAATGCTTAACGAGATATCATCCTTTTCCTACTACAACTTTTATTCCTAGTTATCCCGAATTTATGCATGCGGCTATAGTTAATACTCGAGTCTATTATAATATATGTCTAAATTATTATCTATATTGTAACAATTGCGTTCGTTAATTACCACGTGCATACAAAAAGTGATTACTAAATCTAACGTAGCGGTAAAGAATAAGCCAGCGAATGGGACAAAGAAAGAGAAGCCGAACATATGTCAAAAATATCAAAATGGGGGAAAATTGAGAAAGGTTTGAAGCGTGTAAAATGGTGATAGTAGGTATTGGTGCTCGCGACAGTGAATCAGATATGATCGCCCAAAAAACATGCTGAACGCGCATTGGCCGCGCATTACTCATCAACAACTTTTTTTATTTCGAATCACTCTTACGCTTTTTTCAGTACGCATTAGAATCACTACCTTATGATTAATAATGAATAAAATAAACAAAATCCAAAGCTTATCGGGTCAGTCACTGGACCTAGGCGCGTTTGGATGTACTAATATAAATTTTCATTAATTCTCGATGACTTGCGTTACGGATTACGGAAAATAAAATAATGAAGGAACAACGATCATTCATCATGTCCACTCTTTTGCTACGTATCCCCGCTCGTACTGACATTATCACTCTTTCTCTATTGTCCCTTTCTCTCTCTCTCTCTCTCTCTCCCTCTCTTTAGTTATCTCCATGCTTAGTAGTTGCTCTGATGTAACAATAATGAAAGGTTCATTAGCGCTAGCTTCGTTTACCGGCAGTTGCGCAAAAAGATATCCTTTTTTATTTTCCAGACATTAAAATCTTTTATAAAATTAAAAATTATTATACATCCCTAATAACTTATTTTTATTTTGAAATAACAACAGTAGTCCATAAAACCTGTGAAAAAGGAAATGCAGGAAAAACTGTCAGACCAATGAACAGACCTATAAAAAAAGTTATTTTTAAAATCTTCATTTTCCTTATTTATTCTAGGAGATGGATTGTTCTAATTCGTTAGCCCTCTGGTAGATGGACTAAAAACCACAAAGAAATAACCAAAGTTTTTACGGAAAAGAAACGGATGACAAACAAAGAATATTCACGTTTACGACGATAACTCTCAATGTAGCTATTAATGTAAGGTTAAAGTAAATAAACTAGTAATTAAAATACAATTTTATATTTAAATAAAATTAAGTCGGAATACATAAACATTCGTAATGTTACAAAAATTTTTAATGTTTGACAAATAAAAAAGGCCATTTTTTTGTACAATTTCCGATAAATCCTGCAAATGACCCTTTCATTGCTTTTACGTCAAAGTAGTCACTAAGCATACAGAGAACTAAAGAGAGGAAACAATAGAAGAAGAAAGAGGATGCCAGTGCAAAAGGAGTTACGTAGCAAAAGAGTGATAATTGTAAATTATCGTTATTCCTTCATTCTTTTCTATTCCGTAATCACATCGTGACCGTAAATATCACGATTTAAGAATTGATTTACTGGGATGAAGTTACTTCATTCCATTTCTATTTGAAATAAAAATAAAGTGATAGTGGATCTATATGACAGTACAATAGTGAATGCATTCCGATTATTTTATAACCGGATAACTGCCCTACGCTAACATGCGATATGGAATTTCGTTCCAAAAATTGTAAAATAAAAGGAAATGCTTTTAATAATAACTAATTAAAGGAAAATAATAGAAAGGGAAGAAAACATAGTGTTACAACTTAGTTTATTTAATGTTATTGTGATCCACTCACCTTAATACTATAACATCAACAGTTAAAAAAAAAACTAAAGATGTTGTGGTTAGCCTTAAATACGGAGAAAATTAGTTAAATACGATTAAAAGTCTTTAAATTTAATGTTTTTAAATTTATAGATTATATCTCATTTTAGGTTTCATTTGAATTTAGTTTAAATGGCATTAAATCGACAACCGCCATACTCGTTCTACTTATCTCGGACTGAAATTTACTCTCTTCTTTCTATTCACATGTTCAAGCGAAAGTGTCCCACCTTGTGGCTTATACCAAAACACCCATACCTATATGCTGCACATAATGAAGATATCAAATTAATGCAATCTAAATATATTAAACTGACAGGAGAATATGTTGGAAAATAAAATCCTTATTTACCGAAAGAAATCTTTTATTCGAAATCTGGCGGGATTTGGTCATGCTAATCTCTTATTTACTTTGGCTCTCCTCAATAATCGCGTTGTATCGAATAATTAATAGAACAGTAAAATCAAGTTCCGTCAAAATGTACGAAAATTGTTTCAAGCTAGCATTAGGAATTCTTTTTAATGATTAAAATGTCATTTACTATTCCGTATTTCTTCCAATAACTTGACTTGATTTGATGAAGAAATTTCAAAGATATTTGTATACATTTGCAATTTTTTCTTGTATTGCTATATAAATAAATTTTGGACTATAGATTGAGTATGTTTGATGCAAAACACAATGATAAAATTAGTCAATTATAAGCAATTGTTTTAAACCACATTAAATCCAACAGTAAAAGGTAATCCATCATTTCGCAGTTATCTGATTTAGAAATTTACAGGAAAAAACTTAAAGAATCTTTAAATTTTAAAGCAAATAATGAAATTGTTATATTATTTTTTTTAAATGTTATCTCTATGAAATTTGTGTAATTTTAAATTTGTAACTCAGATTGGTTCCACTATCTTATATGATGATAAATAAATAGTTTTTATGAAATAAAATAATGAATTTGTGTGGTATAAGCAATAATTGATTTTATGAATTAATTGTAATGAAAATTATTGGACACATACATATATATCAAACAAAACTGAGAATTCCATTTATACTACTTTTTTACTAATTTTCTTTTTCTTTTTATTGAACTCAATGATAAAACAATAAATTATTATTATTATCATCGGTTAACTAACACACAATAACAAATATTTTAATTTATTATCTTCAATCAGCAATAATATATTAATTAAATATAATTAAATCTTATTACAACAAATTATTTTCATATTTATACCTTTTAAGATTAATATTTTATTTACAACTTATTTTATATTAATAATATATAATATATAAATATTTAATTATATCCAATAATTCCGAAATGTCAAATAAAATTCAATAAAGTTAGATAATTATTAACATCAATGATTTATTTTAAAAATCCATGGCAAGTTTTTACAATGGTTTAGGAATTTAAAGTTGGAATAAAAACTATGTACAATTAACATGCTTAATAAATGTTTAATTAAACTGATTCCAGTAAAGTAATAACTTAATTTTTATATAACATAACATCTAAAGGTAGATAGATTTGTCAATGGCACTAATAAAAATTCTTATAAATACTTCATAGGATATAATGGTATATGATATACCCTGTTTTTGACATCTATGTTCTATGATTATCATAATTAAAACTTTATAACTTGTAATAATCAAAGGGTGTTTAAGAGAACTTAATGATCATTTGCAAAACGTTATATTTATTATTTCATTTCATTATATTTAATATCACTAACATATAAATGTAGTTCCAATGCTTGTATAAGGTTTAAATAATATAACTTCTATTAATTCAAATTATGTTATAATAATTGTTGGAAAATATTCCTTTATATCAATATCTTAGAACTTATTTCTCTATTTTCAATCAACATTAACATCTCTTATATTATTACCAACATTTACAAAATGACATGACTTATATCATTATTGTACCATACCAGTGAACAAAAATGTGATTTGGCTAATGTATTGAATATGAATGAAACAAAAGTTTTCAACAGAAATATTATATTTTGGTGTCAAAATCGGGATCATATATTAATTTCCGATTGGAAATCAAATATCTGTGTAGAAGTCAGAATTCAAGTACTGATTTAAGATTACATAAGAAAAAATTAAACAGAATTTGTTTAATTATTATACAAAAAATTAATACATCATAAAATTTTCAAATGTACATGACAACTATTTTAAATTCATTCCACGATCTAAAATAATGCGATTACAAAAATCATTCAATTCATGTCGTTTCTATTTCTGTAACAAGCATATGCTAATTAAAACTTGAATCAAGATTCAAAATCTCATGTTTCTTTATATACACACACATATATATATATATATATATATATATATATATGTATGTATGTATATTGTTGTATTTGTCACTGAAAAAAGTAGTTCACTTTTTTTATTTTGTAAATTACCTTTGACGAAACAGAAATGTTATCAAATTAAGCCATGTGTGAATATAAAATTTTAATTAACCCATAATTTAGTTTTATAAAACCGTTACCTCTAATTCAGAAACAGAGAAGACAAAATTTACAATATATATAATGAAAAAACTTATGCTATCTAAGAATAAAAAAAATGTTTCTACAGCATATATACTTTTTTTAAATATATTAGATTAAATAAAAAGAAAGATTCATTATGCAAGCAAAAAAAAAGTGTAACACATAAGTGTTAGCATGAGTCTTGGTCCGTGAACCACGTCCCGGGTATTCTACCATCCTACGGATTAATCAATATTAACCGTACAAAATAAACAAAAAAATATATAAAACAATAGCTTTCATTTGCCCAATCTAACTACGTTATCTCATTAATTTTCCCAGTATTTGAATCTTTATAAAAATTTAATTATAATTAATTTTATCGCCAACGACTTTGAATGTTTCTATCTCTTGTATTATACAATATGTTTTCATCCTCTAAACTGTAAAATATTGTCCCTGAACTGGTTTAATTTGTAACGTTAAAAAACATTCAAAATATTCACCAGTTTTTTAATCAATTATAGGAGAATATAGAAAATTATAGCTTTCTATCGTCTATACTACGCATGTGCAAGAGAATAAAGGTAGTATCACATAAAAAAAGTAGCTGATCTTATTCGTACATTAACAATGTTATAAGAGTATTTTTGTTTACAATTAAATAAGTTAAGCAATAATTCTTATTGAAACCTTATCGAAAGAGTTAATATTCCTAACGATCAACCAAGGAACAAGAGAGAAGGAAGTTTTATTGAAAAAATCCATTTGGATTATTTATATATCTGGATAGATTTAAAATAAATTAAGAACATTATTTAAAATCATTTTCTTTAATATATTTTATGTTTTCAAAGATCTTAATTTAATAAAAAACAATTTGAAAAGCTAGACGTTTTAGTAAATGAATTATTTGTTATATCCTTACTTATTTATGAAAATATATTAAATTAAACAGTTCTCCTCCCAATTGAATAAAACGCAAAAAGGGCACAGGCGTAATATTAATCTACGGAAAATGAATCGGTCAGATTCATATTACGAAGGTACGAAAATACGAAAAAAACATTAAATAATTGATTTATTAACTCTCAAGTATTTTGTCAAACATTTCCATTTGTCGAGTTTTTTGTCGAATTTTTCATCTGACCCTCAAACATTACTGCTGAATTGTCGATGTCACTAACATCAATATCCCTATTTATTTTCCTATCTTACGATTTTTGTTATCACTATTTTTTTGCTAAGAGATAGTAATAGTTTGAACCAAAAACTGAGCAGTTCGCTCTATAATAACCTTGAACTTTAACTCTTTTGGTCGATTTTCAACTCATCTTCTATACTCGTGATTACTTTGGCCGTAACTTATAAATATCGCGCTATACAGTAAATAAAGAAAAGTTTAAAAAATGTTTGATTAATCATGGCGCAGTTTTTTTAACACCGAAAAAATATACAAAGAGGGTCTGTGAAAAATTATCTGATTTATTATGTTTACAGTAGGGTAGTTTAGCGATCAAAGTATGAAAAACTGCATCAGCTTTGTTTCCTCTTAAATCTTTACAAGCGTCTGAAGCACGATAGTACATAAACTTACTCGAACTAGGATTGAATTGCATTTCGACACGATTGATAAGATCATTACAGTTTTAATAAGAAAAACAAAAAGAAAAGAAAGACTCTACCTTCACAATACTTTCATAACTGAAAGAACATGTGAAAATTTTGAAAACGTTCCATTTAGAAAATTAAAAATACGTAATATAAAATATTTTAAAAATACTTGAAAATTTTCGAGTACTACATATTCATGAATCGTTTTAAAACATTCCCAATAATATTAAATCAACACGATCGAAGTAATCACTAATTAAAAATAATAAAGAAAAAATTTCACATTAATATTAATACGGTCAATGAAGTTTGAAATAGAAATTTTGATAATAAATGTAATAAAAAACAAAGAATCAAAAAAGAAGATGTTGCGTTGGAACGCATTTCACGGTCTTACATGCAATATCAAAAGCTTTAATTGGCTTAGCCACCGCTATATCAAATATCATAGTATAAAATATCGTTTATTTTCATTAGTAGTTAGAGATAAAAAAATGAGAGCTTGTAATTCATGTGTCTAGTTTTCCTGTACGATAAACCATTATTTGCATCGTAATCAAAACTATGCATAAATTATTAAAAAGTACACATGTAAATGAATTATTAAGCATTGCACACAATTAATTGATATAGGGTTCTATCGGTGCACGCTTGACGATTACGATACGAATCAGTGACAGGTTATTTTGTCGAGTGATTGTGGCGATTTTCGCTGGAAAAATCGCCTCACATATTATGGACGGAGTTCTGTCTTTTTCTTATACGCCTTGCGATCAAGAATGTAATATTTGTTCAAGTTCTAACCAGACATGAATAGGAAGGCTCTTGTTTTATGTCTTTACACTTTATAGATTGAAATGAATATTTATTTAAGTATAATAATTAACGTACACCAAAGATAACAGTTATTTCGTCAACAAATATTTAAAAATATTAAGTAGTATTTAAACATTAAGTTCAAAATTAGTTTTTAAGTAAAATATACATAAAATATAAAACTGAAATTAATAATTGTTTTATGTGCTTTAATACACATCATTAAAAACTAATCTTCAATCTATTTAAGATAAAGCTAGAAGACTGAATCTGTGATCATTCAATCATTAGCATAAATTTAAGCGCTTCATAGCCACATAGTTACAGCGGGCAACAAGAAATTATGGTTTGAATGTAGCATATATTTATGGATAACCTCCATTAGGGTTCAGGTTTAGTTTTCATAATTGGGTTTCTATCGTGCATTAGAAAATAATGATATATGTACTAGAAAGATGTATGTTTTTTATTGCAAAAACAAATAAAAATTAAATAGAAAAGGCATAATTAGGCAAATGCTGAACACGCATACCGCGTTAGCGCATGCGCAAAGTAGGGGTCTAGGGATTTTATTTTTTAAAGCTTCGAAGCAAGTTCGCGTGAACCTAGTTTCTCAATTAATAAGATATCTCACTTCTGTAGTCAAAAGTAAAATGAATATTTATAATATTTCTTCAATTCACTTCAATTCACTGGTTGACCTTAAAAGCATAGATTGAAAGCTTGTGTTTATGTTTTTAAATTTTTCGTACAATTACTTTTTATTAATTCTGTATATTTTAATGTATCAGATGATACACAAAACAAAACTAATTAGTTATGGATAATAACGAAATCTGCTTAGCGTTGATTATCAGCATCACTTTTAATCGTTTATCATCAATGCACTTGTATGTAATCACGTAAAAAGGAAATATTTTTTTATCTGACTGAACTATTAGAGATTTTCTCTTGATAACGTAAATCATATATTTATATTTATATATTTATATTACTGTTGACTATATAAATTAAAAATTATTCACGGAGTTAGTTAACAATTAATATTGTATAAAATTAAAAATTTATGGCATAAACAAAACGATAACCATAAAATCTTGGATATAAAATTGCAATTCAGTTAATTTACATTGTCATGCTGCCATGAAATTTATTAAAAATCTTGGATCGCTATGGGTGGGATCTAAATATTGTTCTAAAAATGTGATCCCAATTTTTGAACGAAACAGTTTTTCATTTCAACCAGAAATTAATGTTTTACTTCTGCTGGGTAGTTCTTCAGGTAAAAAAATGTTCATGCAAGAAAATATTCTGCTATATAACTATTTTGGTATCACCATATGCATTCATTAGTATCAATAAATCCATCTACAAATAAATCTCTTACGTTACCGAAACTTGAACATTATATAACGAAAAACAAATTTGTTTAATTATCTTAAAATTAATTCGATTTTTATCATTAAAAAACACTAAATAATATTATTTTTATTACAAAGAATTTTTACTTCCTTGACACCGCGTATAATCTGATTATAGTACACTGGACGGAACTGAAATTGCAACCCGCTAAATTCAAAATTTAATTTCACTTTCATCGATGAAAATATTCCAATAGATTATTAAATTTATTATGAAGATATTAATTGTGACTGTATCAACTTACTGAATTATTATTTTTTGTTAATGCTTCTACAAAACCCAATTATTCTATTAGAATCATATACTTAACGTACAAAGTTTTTATCTAAAAACAAATAACACACAATGCTGTCAGGAATCTAAAATTACATTTTGAGAAGTTGAATAACTAATAAAATATGGAAATAGAGGATCTTATTTTTTAAAATGAGTTTGCAAAATTTTTAATTGCGTCCACATTATTTGTGATTTGTTTATTTATGAGAAAACTACATTTAGTGGAAATACTTTAAAAGTAGATCATTATTTTACTTTACATTTACCTAATTCTTCATTTACAGGTTACCGGCGTGAAATAAATGTGTATTTCAAGTAGTTGATTCAAAAAAGTTGTAAATGTTCATTGTGCAATATAATACGTGCATATAATTTCCTCTTTAGAGAATTTATAAACAGGTATATCCATACCTGCACATATATCACAATTTTTTATAGTACATCTTTCTTTTTCATGAACTTTTTTGAAATTATTTTATTACTCGTTATAATGATTACTTTTTAACGGTATCTGATTAATACAAATTCCCTTTAATATATAGAGTACGTATTTTTGGGTGGTTGTTTTGGTATAACTCGAACTGACTTTAAATACTGCTTTCAAGCAGCAAAGTGGAACTTAGACATGCGACTTAATCTTCAGTTGAACTAGAAACGATGAACTTATTAAAAATCATTTGCATTTATTAAGAATATCAGTTATGGTGAAGAAAATTAAAATTTTAGTATAAGTTATAAACCTTACAAATTCATCAATTATACTCGGGAAAACAACCATTCATAAAGAGTGAAAAAAGTCCGAATTTTATACTTCTCTCGTTAATCAGAAATGAAATGTTAGCACTTTAAGTAATACTTAGTACAATTAATGCTATTTTGTCTTTCTGTCTTTATCGCTGTAAACAATTTCATTTGGAAACTTGGAATCTCTTGGAAATTCGGAGGACAAGTGTCAACTTCGTAGTATTTTCTTTATACTGGAATTGTTTTTCATTTAGTTTATTAATTTTTCTGACTAAATTATCTAATAAAACCAGAATATTCCTATACCTATTCCAGTTAATGCTTTTGCAGTAAAAATATTTTTGTACATTTAACCTTTTGAACTATTGTTTTAATTCATAATTTATATTATTATACATGTAGTTTTTTACCATAATTCAATTCATTCTATTGTCACTCACTTTTCTAATTACATTTAGAAATGAAAAATTCTGTTTAAATGCTATTGAATATTAAAATTATATTTAGATTCCATAAATACATGATTTTGAATCTTCAATGAAGAAAAACAGTTATAGTGTACTTATAAAATAAAAGAAAAGTAAGAAAATTTATTTCACTAAATTATTTATAATTTTGGATGTTAAAATAAATTAAACTAAAATTTGACACTATAATGCGAATTAAATATATGGTTTATTGAGTGTATTTAGTTTCTGAAATGGTGAAATTTAATTAAGAATATTTGTATCCTTTTTGTATTATACAGTTTATATAGTTTATATGGTTGTGCAGTTTATGTAGTTATTGCCTATCAAAGTAATCAGCGTTATCTTGATTAAGTTGAAAAATACATATTGATTACAAAATTATTAAAATTAACCAAACAATATTTTGGTGTTACATTTGAGACAAAATTATAAACAATTATTTATTAAATAAATCAGGAAATTATTTTTTCATCTGAAAGTGAGAAATAGTAATAAATAAAATATATCAAATTTAAATATATTTAAAATTTTTCAAATTTCTGAATTTGACAACTTTTATATTATAACAAGTATTGTTCCACATAATAATACCATTTTCTTATTAAGATTGCTCATTTAATAACTATGCATTTATACGTAGTAGTCTAATATATTACACAAAATATCTTTAATTTATGAAGCAATCTTTATTATTACAAATTACTGCAATAGAAAATAAATATACTTTTTAATAAGATCTGTACAAGATTTTTAACTTAACGATAAAAATATTGAATTAAAGCTTTATGTACAATAAGTTACTTGAATATTTTTCTCAAAATTTATGTAAATTAATTAAATTTCTTTAATAGTTATATAATAAATTGCTTTACTTTCATTCACAAATGTTTCGATAATAGTACATTTAAAATACTTGTATATAAAATAGTGATATAGATTAATTTTATTAACGTTTCAATAAATATACCATGGAAATATATAATTTTTAATTAATATCCTTCATTTTTATTCTAAAATAAGATTAACATTTAATGAAACTGTGATAGATGGTAAAAACAGAATTGAGAATTTCAAAAATAGCAACAATTTAACAATTTTATTTAAATACATTTCTTAATATATCAATGAGGGATTTACGACTTAAAAGTATAATTTACATATATGCAAGCAATTCCATAAAGAATTCTTATCATTCATACTGAACATGTGCTTGGCAGAATTATTAGGAAGTAAGATAATATAAAAAATCATAGGTCATAAAAATAGAAAAGTAAAAGTATAAAGGAATACTGAAAAAGATTTTTTTTAAAACAAAAGGGCCAGCATTAAATAATTGAGTTGTTGACATCTGTTACATAGAATGATTCAAATAGAATTTACCCTAGATTGAACTAAATAATTTCTAAGTTGAGTACAAACTGTTGTATTGTAATTACATTAGATTTTATACACTACTCAGTTCCTAAAATCTAGAGACTTGTCCAAATGATCATTCAGAGCATAGTATTTTTGAAACCTATTGAAAAAATCCAGTTGGATTACTTGCAGATTAATTCATATGGACTTCAAGTAACATTTGAAAAAGAATATAAAGGCCGATTTTTTTTAAATTGAAGTAGATTAAAAAAATCTAGGAATATATTTTTCCAAATCTATCCATATTTTGCAAAACTCCTTTTTAGCATTAAAATTATCATTCTCCTGGTCAAACATTTTTGCTCATCAAAACACAAAGTAAATAAGAGTTTGAAATTTTATATTTTAATTGGTTTAGTACTTTAATTTCATTTTAAGTAAAATACTTTACGTAATATATATATATGGCTAATTCCAGACTAATACGATCAGCCAAACAGGGGTAGGTAACCAATTTTTATGAAACTTGGTATAAATATTGCTTATACAGTAGTAAACTTCTGTACAAATTTTGTAGATCATTATTACTGCCGGATCAAAAGTTATAAACAATATTAAAATTTTATTACAAATTTTTCAAAAATTTATATCTCTGTAACCATAAGAGTTATAGAAACGAAATTTTGTTTAAAATACATGTAAAAATATATACTTTTAAATTAATAAATCAAAAGTCATTGTTAACAATTTTTCGAAAAATTATTAACTTTTGTTTTAAACAAATGACGATATCTCAAAAAGTGTTACTTTTATTTTCGAAATTCTTTTTTTGTTGGATTACTTGACTATTTATCTATAATAATTAACAATAAAATTCATAGAGATGATATTAGTAATAGTTCTGGGAGTATTTATAAACAGCGTCCTCTTAAGCTGCGTGTGGCGGCTGACAAGTCTCCACACGCAATAACCTTTTGTTTTAAATAAATGACTGTATCTTAAAAAGTATTACTTTTATTTTCGAAATTCGTTCTTTGTTCGATTCCTTGACTTGTGATCTAAAATAATCAGCAATAAAATTCATAGAGCGAATATTAGTAATGGTTTAGGAAGTAACTATAATGACACCCTGAGTCATTTCCGATGTCCGCTCTATGAATTTTATTGCTGGTTATTATAGATCAAAAGTCAAGGAATCCATTAAAAAAAATTTCGAAAATAAAAGTAAAACTTTTTGAGATACAGTCATTTATTTAAAAGAAAACGTTATTACGTGTGGAACTTGACGAGCCGACTCGCACAGCTCAAGAGGACGTTGTTTTGTAATTACTCCCTGAACCATTACTAAAATCCGCTCTATGAATTTTATTGTTTATTATTATAGATAAATAGTGTAGGAATGCAATTAAAAAAAATGTCGAAAATAAAAAGAACACTTTTTGAGATATCGTCATTTTTTGAATTTTTGAAAAATTTTTATATTGTTTATAACTTTTGATCCGGCAGTAATAATGATCTAAAAATTTGTACAGAAGTTCACTACTATATGAGCAATATTTATACTAAGTTTCATCAAAATCGGTTGCCTACCCCTGCTTGGCTGATCGTATTAGTCTGGAATTATGCATATATATATATGACAAAACAAATTAATTTTAGGGTAAATCGGAGCAAGTTCTACGATTTTTTTTATATTTGGCACATCGAATGCCTATTTGAAGGTAATCATTTGTGCCAAGTTTGTCGCTAAAATAGTAATTAATTAAAAAGTTATAAACAATTTTAAAAGAATTTGTGCCGATGAGTTTTTATATAATCATTTTGACTTTTGGCAATACAGTCATGTCCTAATAATTTATATTTAAACTGTACCTCCAGATAGTTAAGATATTCTTTAATATTGTATGCATGCTTTACAAGATCACACTTTTAGCTTACAGTTTCTCATTGTTTGCAATGAAAGAAATCTATCGGACTTTTACAAAATAATTCTCGAACATATCTAAAACACTAGCCAATCCAGGATATTTCGAGCATTTATTAAAAAGCAAGCTTTTAGGCGTTATTTTAACTAGAATAACTTTTGCTGTTCGTATTAACTGTTCATCATATCTGATCTTCAAATTCTTCGTCACTTTATAGCCTTTTACTATTAATTTTGTCACAATGCAGACATTTTGAAGATGTTTAAATTACAAAAATACATAAACTCCAAGCGAAAATTAAGTCCAATTTCAGCACAATGTTTTTCAAAGATGCTGTAGCTTCTTTTAAATTGAACATGAACCTTCGAATCTTCACTTTCTTTTTGCCTGTACTTGGTCGGCTTGTATCATTATATAGCGCTTTTTTGAAAAGTCATTACTTAGCCCCTATTAAAAATTATGATAGATAATTCTTATACAAAATTGTCCAAGGAATTCATTGCAATCAAAATTTTTTAAATAAAAGTTGGCCTTTTTAACAGAAGTGGCAAAAATTTATTTTAAACGTTTATAATTTTTATATTAACAAATATATATTATTATGACATATACATTCTCAAAATACAATTTCCGGATACTTAAAAAAATTATCCAGATCCGATAAACAGTTTTTGATTTATCTTAGTTACAAAAAAATCCAATATTCTTAAAAATTATTTATAACTTTTTAATTAATTAATATGACGTTCACTGAATGTAGTATTATTTTATCATTGTTTAAGTTTATTTTAGCCTTATTTTGAATTAGAGTTATTCGGACTAAGCCATGAACAAATACCTTATTCCAGATTTTGAAATTTTTGGCGTAAAATGCGCCAGCGCAAAAATTATTTTCTGCGCTAACCGCAAAATTAATACTTATTGTTCTTGCGTTTTCTTTTAAATTTGTTATGGTATAAACATTATCATATTTGAAAATTCCTTTTTTATGAATAAATTTGCATTGTTAGTAACTTATTTAATAAATAGAATCTTGTTCTTCTGTTGGTGTCTGTATTGGAGATCCAAAAATTTCACAAATGTATATCGTTCGACGTATTTCTATCTTGCATTGAGATATTGGATCTTCTCAACATTTACCAATTCATATCAGCTCCATATTTAGATTCCTTGAATTCATGGAAATATTGTGAAAATTGATAACTCCTAAATCCAGTAAGGAAAATGTTATGTTAGACATTGTTGTACCAGTCATTGTATACATTATATTTTATACTCTACAATATATACAGTCGTATACAATGACTGCTTCGTCTATTTTAAGAACTGTAGTTAGTAAAAATATATAAAAGTCGTGGTCGAGAATTTTTAAAATGGGAAAAAGAAATATGAGAATCTCGAAGGGTTCCAAATTTTAATTTTTTCCTAGTTTTCCGGGTTTTGATTCTCTCTTATGAGCCAAATTTAATTTAGTTTTTTTAAATAAACAGGATTTATGAAACTGTTGTAATAATTATTTGATATCTCTTTTGAAAAAATTCGACTGTCTAGCTTAAAGTTAGCGATGTCTTTTATATTTACAATTAAATGTGACACACAGTTATTGAATGTTAGAAATTGTTCAAATACTATTAAAGGCCACTCGAGGATAGCCTAGGTGGATAAGTGAAGACCAGATCATGCGGAGTAAATTTATGAGTGCAGTGTATACTTGAACTGTAGTAAAAATTGTACTGATACAAATTGCTAGAAATATTCTAATAAATCATCTTATTCAATTTTTTAGTAGAACAAGTTTGTAAGTATTCGCAGATTTCGTTGAAAAATAAGTGTAAATCGAAATTTCTGAATTGGTCTACCATGATAAATGGTTTCATTATCGTTATCATATCGAAGTATAGAAGTGATAGTTCCGATATTGGCCTATTATTTTAAAGTTTTTTTTGACGCTGGTAAACTATTCTTATAATAAATATCATTGAATAACTTATTATAGTACTGTCGAAATATTTTTCTAAGTAACAAGATCATCATGGATAGTTCTCTCTCAGTAAACTGGAAGATTGTACAGTTAAAGCATAACAGTCCTCACCATTACCTTTTTTCAGATATGGCATATAAAATTTAAAATCTTGTCAAAGCAATGTCTCATTTTGAAACTACTTTCTTTTTACCGCAGGAGACTGAGATAATCTCCCCACAGCATTGTTCCCGGCCGGGGAAAAATATTTTTTTAATTGAGTGAAGACTTACGTCAACACTTTTTATGTGAAGCTTATGTCACTTTTTATTAACATTTTCTACATTAAAGGTATTCATTAGATACTCCATCGATACAAATAAATTAGCTCTATCTATAATGTTATTGTTGTTCTCTATTACAGACTTTGAATTTACGTACCTTGTAATCCATAAACTGATAATCATTCAATTTTTCATCAAAAGTTGTAGTTTTTCATAACCTTTCATGTTATCTACCAAAATTTTAAAAAGTTATTTCCTGTATTGAGAGGTTTAATTCACAAATCTAAAAAATCGTTTTTTTAAATCCCCTATCTGTAAAGATTAATATTTTCAGTAAATGATTGTAGGATATTGTTCAGATTTTCTATGTAGTCATTTTTCTATACCAATGCCTAAAATAATTTTGCACCAAGTTTCTCGTCGAAGTATCATGGGTACTTTATACAATTATAGTACTTAATATAGTTGTGGCCATTAGGAACGCTACCATTGACTTTTCTTCAATTCCCTATTAAAGTTTTATTAATTTTCCTTTTTTATCTCTGGTGACTCTTAGCTTCCCCCACTCATCCTTTCTTGGTACGCGACCAATGTGAGTGTAACAGCAACAATCTTTGTAATTAATAAAAAAGACAATAATATTTTATAGTTTATAAAGGGGAAGTAAGAAACCAATGTAAATTAAGATAGTTAAGTAATAATTAAAAATATATATTTATATTATAAGCTAGTTAAACGTCTAGCTCTGTTGTTTCTTGAAAAATTATTGTATACGTTCTGAATTTGTATTAATTTTCCTTTACAAATATGTTTCGTTTGATCATTTAATATTTTATCATTTAATAATCATTACAAAATAGGTACACACATAATTACGAACAACAATATTCCCTATAATGTCAATTATAAAATATATACTATCTATGGAATCTCTTTAAAAATCTTTTATATCATATTTTGGGGAGATATTCATTCATGATATATTGATGAAATATTATTTATATTTTTCATCTTTTATTCGTTTTAGATACATTGTCATTAACTATTGCGGTGCAAAGTGGACCACACATCTCAATAAATTAAAATGATAAACAGTCTTTTTATAATCAATCTTTCTGGGTAAGAATCACCAATATTTTGATTTATTCGAAGTGAATTTTTATATTTTTATATTAATTTAATTATTAACAGAGATGTTTTTCTGGAAAAGCATTGGAAAAGCGTTATCGCTCGGTCATTGTGTGATTATTTTTTTGATCAGCAACACAAAATTTTATCCCCAGAGGATACACCTCCAGTAATTGCAACACCACATCATTACTTAATAAGTATATATAGATGTTCCATGTTTTTCGTAGCTGTTTGTACAACGGAAGGTACGTTATAAAACTTTCCTTTTTTTTATAATTTTTATTATATGTGCTATTGGACATCTATAGCAAAACTATCTAAGTACAACTCCAATTATTCCATATTCCTATTTGCAATAAAACCTTCTAATATTTATAATAATCAAGAAGTAGATAACATTTTGAGAAGAATAAGAAGTGAGTTTAAATAGGAATAATGGCATATACTATATTATATTAGCACTATAATGTTATTAGTCTTAGGGTTATACCAGTCAAAATAAAATTACAGTGAGTATTTGATAAAACTCGAAAAAAGTTTAGCACTGCATACTCTCAAACGATCGCATATCAAATATATTAATCGTATTTTTACTCTAAAATTGATCTCATTTAAGCTGAAAAGTCACTTTTACCCTATTTTTGTTTTTTTAATACAATTATTAATTAGATTTTGTCTAATTTAAATTACATTGTTTAAATTACATTGATTTGTATAAAGATTGTTTTATAAAAACCTTTGATAAAAACGCTATCTTTTGATATATTGTATATCCACAGAGACATATGTAGGATATGAATAATTGACAAGTCCTATTCATGACTGGAGTGTGCATGGGAGGTAAGTCTCGACATGTTTAGGTTCAGACAAAACGAAAGGGAAAATCCAGAGAACGAAGCACTAGCATAACAAGAAGAAAAAGAAAGAACAGTTGAGAAGAAACTTCAGTACAGTAAGGAAGCAGCTAGACTTGCTTGACAAGCCCAATTTTAAATAAATAGTGGTCTATATCAAGACTTCTTGTAATCATTTATTAAACCTCTACATCCATACCTCACATATTTGGGGGCTCGTTCTATTTGATAAAATAACAAGAAGTAGACGATTTTTAACTTTGCTCACATGTGAGAACTTGATTGTGTGTTTCTAGCTCCGTGCCGAAAAAGTTTAACTTTATAGTATGCTACTTAGTGTAATTGCTTTGTGCTGTTCCTGATCGTGTAATTACTTTGTGCTGTTTCTGATCGTGTCATTGATGAGTGCTGCCCCGGATTTGTGTCGTTGCTGAGTACTATCTTGCTACGTGCTAAAAGAATTTTTGACTTTGTCCCGACTCTTCGATAAAATCAGAAAAAACAGTGTTTCTTTGTGCTACGATAAATTAACTATTAACTTCATGTTTATCGACTACTGGTAAAATCACCACGCGTAAATTGAGTGCTATCTAATACACGGATTACTAAAGTGGAGGGCAATAAGGAAAAGAGTACTCACGCATCGAGCAGTGAGTCATTAAACCAATTGACTCCATAAAGAAGGCAAGACCGTCTAAATCGTCCCTCGCGCCTACAACCTTTGCGGAAAGTAAAAACCACCGTAAGATTCAGGGCTGAAAGACAGGTAAAAGAATTGGCTATGACAGTTGAACGGCTACGTCATCGCTTAAGCGAACTCAAAAAGGTGAATGCAGACCAAGGAGCTGCGCTGGTGCAGGAGTGACAACGCGCAACTGCAGTGAAGTTACAGCAGCTACGGATGATGGAAGAAGCCGAGGCGAGAACCCTTGCAGCAACAGAGGCCCAACGACGAGCTAAGGGAATAGCTGAAGAGGTTGAGCGGCAACGCGCGATCCAAGTAGAAGCAGCTAGGCGAACCGTCGAGGAAGCCGATCAAACACGAACAACTATCCAACTCATTCCGCTACCAGAATGTCTGGCTGTGGTTTCTTCGATCACGAGGACCATACAACTAGCCTTACCCATCTACCCCCGCTCCCCACCTTCCGGGGAGCGGGCTTGGAAAAATTAAGTGTCTGCTGGACGTGGTAGACCCATCCCTTGCGATTTCTCGCATGAATTGGGGCTACCACAGGACAGTTGCTTTCGCTACATCCGGCCGTGGGGCTATCATGCTTCCTCTCGGCCGAATGTACCCGCGGGGAACCACGTGGAGGAGCAACTCCTAGGTACCGACCTGTACCTACACTGACCCTGTGGATGTAAAGGTGTTAATTAGTAATTTTCTACTCGCATCCGCATTCTTGCTTTCGCTCTTCATTTCGTCCCTCGCCCATTTTTGCGTTTTTCCCGAGCCGCGTCGTGCATACTTCGGCGTTGTTTTGTTTTGTGTGTTTTTGTGTATTTACTTTACCTCGGTTTGCATTCCTCTGGTCCATCCAGACGCCATTTGCCCCGCGTTCCCGGGCGTGCGCGCTTTTCGCAAAGGTTCCGACGCCACTCGCTAGGATGGACCTCGCCTACCTTAAAGTTACGCAGGGCCGATCGCTGTTTGAGCTGGAGATCAAACGGCATGTCTCCAGCTATCACGCATAGGGCGTCGTACGACGTCGTCCTATATACCCTGGTAACTGCAATAAAGGCTAATCTGTGCGCGGATCTGAGTGCCCCCTTGTCCTTTTCGTTTGTTAAATCCTCCCACACTCCGGCCGCATGGGCGATCATTGGAGCGAACACCCCGCGGTGGAGCGTGAGGAGGGTCCTAAAGTTTAAAACCTAGATGGGACCCGCAAGCTTCTGGATCTTGTTGAAGAAGGCTCCCACCTTCGATACCTGCTTACTACAGTGCGTGCGCACTTTGAAACCCATGTCGAAGTGGACAGCGAGATACCTAACACACTTTTTAAACGTGACATTTTTCCTGTTTAGCTTGATTAGAGGGAGTCGGTTGGGGTTCATGAGCTGTCGCCTGCTCTTTCGCTGCCTATCTTTCCTAACACGAACTAATTGTATGAGGGGGACCACGTTTTTAATCTTTAGCTGGTAGAAAATGCCCTCTGTCTTAGTCTCTGATAGTTCAAGTTTTGCCAATTTGAATTTTTCTATCAGGGCATTCACCACTCACTGGCCTAACACCCTAAAGTCTTCTCTGTTCTTCGCCATGATAATAGCGGAGACGTCATCGGCGTATACCGAGAAGTTCTCCCCTATTATCTCCCTGATAGTACGGAGTATCGGATCGAAACCTATTACCCACCCGATCGGTCCGAAGACCGATCCCTGCGCGCACTCTCGCGTAGACTGCTTCGTTACCCTCCCCTCAGCCCTGCCTCTACCCCACGTGAGTGCTATTTTGCGATCTTGGAAGTAGTGGCTGAGCACCCGGTATACGTTTTTGGAGCACTCAAATTCTTTGAGACCACTCAGGATGTAGTCTCGCCAAATTGAGTCAAAGGCTCCTTTTACGTCGAAGTTGAGTGCCGCCACGTATTCCGTATGCTCCGCGGATTCTATCACTTTTCGGATCGCCGCTATCGCATCATCGCAGGATTAGTTCGCGCGGAAGCCGTACTGACTGTCGGATAGTTTGCCTAGTATACTATCTAGTCTAGAGCAGAGAAGTCGCTCGTACAGTTTCCCTATTACCGGTAATAGGATAACTGGCCTATACGATTTGGGATCTTTAACGTCTTTGTCCGCGCCCTTCAGGAGTATTCTAACCGATCCCTCCTTCCAGGCAGTTGGAAAGACACCGTGATCGAGGCAACCATTGAAGAGCCTGGTTATTTTACCAGGTATCGCAGCTACCGTTTTTTTCAGGACCGAGACCTCGATCAGGTCCGGTCCTGACGCCTTTTTGTTTTTGAAACGCCTGGGTATAAGTATTTTATCAGGGGCAAATCCCTGCAAACTATATCATTTTTTTATCATATACTTTGATTTTAAGAACGTTCAAAATTAATACAAACTATGTGATTCAATTCTCTTTCTGCTACTAATTTTCTCATTTCTCATTGCCAGAATTTTTTTTATAGACAATAAATTGTGTATTATTTAATATTTCGTGAATATATACATTTTAAACAATTATATGACTTTTTAATTTTTATAATGTAACATATAGTGATTCAAAATTATAAACTGAAAACGATAAACTGTGAACGTTGAATTCTCTAAGTACAACTTAGTTCAGAATACATGTAGATATTTTTATTGTTCTTTCTCTCTCAATTTTACAATCATGTCTTTGTTTATATCGAAGGAAAAATTGTTGAGTAAATTGAAATGAAATATTCTAAACAAAGTCCAATGTTTATTGTTATCATTACCCCTTGTGCTGTTAATCATTTTGTCACATAAAATATATTGATGAATTTTTATGATATACTTAAAATACTCTAATGAGTATTTAAACGAAATCTATATAAGCAAACAATTGAGAAATTTATTACAGCATGTTATAATTTACTTTTTACATTTTAAATTTTATATACTTTCAGTCTATCGTTCATGATCGATTTCTTTAAAAACTTATTTATTAACTGGTTGGTATGGCTTTTTTGTAGTTTATTATTGTATTTTGCATAGAAAGTTTTTATTCCTTTTTTAACCCTGAGTATATGAAGGTGATTTATGTTAGTTTATATTTGTTACAAATCAAGAAATTTGTATATATTGCGTATTAATAACTTTCTTGTTTTTAATATGCCTACGATTGAATTTGAAGAGGCACCCCAAAGTTGAATGCCATAATTCGAGCTTGATTTAAGGATTTATAGATATAGAGCAGCAATTTGTTTTCAGTTCAAAGTTGCAATTTTTCTTTAATGATCCATATGGCATGAAATATTTTGACTGTTACTTGAATCGAAACTGGCATTATTGTTCTGATTTACAGAATTTACATATTCATTAACATGTTTAATTTTTTTATTTAGATGTCGTAAACGTTTGTCACTGTAGTCAGGAAGTTCATTTGGATCTTTGATATACCAGTATTTCAATCATGTTACACATAATCGATCGTTTTCTTTCACTAAAGAAAACCACTAATTCTTCATTTCCGTAGCAATATGAAGCAAAGATTCTCGACGTCATCCGTGTTTACGTACTTTGAATGGATTAAGACACTCTGGTAATGTCATGATTATACAATTTTCATTAAAACTGAATTGAATTAAATTTACAAAATCTATCATACGATAAAAAATTTTACTTTGACGTTCATTGAGGTCCGTTCACTTTGACCATTCAACTTTAATTAACCCAATTGAGCGAAAAAATCCCTTATTTATGCAAACTGAAATATTGGGAGAAACAATAAAAGAAAAATAAAACATTTGTAACTCATTAATAAAATTATTGCTCGGTTCACTTTGCTTAAGTGTATCAGTTTTCGACAATAATTTTTGTAAAAAATGTTAGTCCTCGTACCGCTATTTTAATGAAGAAAGTTTATCCGATAAATCTAGAAATATGAAACTACCTGTAACAGTTTCGGGGGAATATCGACATATCTATCGGTTCCTACCTCTCAGCTGAGTACCGTAGGTGGCGCTTTGTTTAGAAGATCACCCGACTAAATTTGTGTTTTGAAGCTAATGGAAGAAATTTTCAATATTTGCTTCAATATTATAAGATGCAAGGGGACTTTCGGTAAACAAGCATCTCAAAGGAAACCGAATTTATATGCCCAAGTCATTGTTATAAATTCTACAACATTTGCAAAAAAGCATCTTTTAGACAATTCTTTACCATTCGATCTACTGAAGGACATTCTAACGTATGAATAGAGATTATTTTTATAATAAAATTTCTACACGCTTTTCAAATCAGGAATCAAAAGTAGGCGTTCTTCTTTGAAAAAACATTTCACCTTCAAATGATCTGAAGATAAAAATAGCCAAGTGCTGTGGTCCTCAAGTTTATTGAAACATTCGTTCCCTAATAAGTTAAAAAATAAAACAAAATCTATTGGAGGAATTTTTTTAATTCGACCATGGTGTATTACATAAAGATCATTATAACAACCATTCCGGATGTAACATTTCTCGCTCTTTTTGAATCCGGTGTCAAGAATAGTTTTCCCATTTAAAAAATTATTGTGACCTTCGAAGGATCTTGAAAAATTAATCTCAAGATCAAAACTAATATTCTATTAAGATAGCACCCATTTTTCTTAACGTCTTGAGTTAAGGTCCTTAACATTAGTTCGTGCGAATTTTAATATAACAATCCATTAATTGAAGTAATATTTTATGATTATCATAGATTGCTAAACAGAATTGTATATTTATTACCAAATAGCAAGAAACTATATTTAAATCGAGTGTCCCGTGTCATCACACGTTTTTCTTTTAAGTTTGTTGGTCGCAAATTAAATAACAGTATTACTTCAATATGCTTTTTGAAAAATATATTTATTTATAGATGTTAAGTTTATAGTTTCCAGTTAATTATGGCGTTGGATTTAACATACATGTATTTTCTTTAAATTCATATGATTATAATTCAACGTCTCAATAATATATGAGGGTGGATTAATAAATCCCTGTTTTCAATGAAGCCACACATTTTTCTTAAAAACGTTATTTATTTTCATCATAATCTCCTTTTAAGAAGATACACTATTCTCAACGTTTCGATCATTTCATTAAACCCTTTCAAAATACGATTTATCAAACTCTTCATATGAGCTTTAATATTCTGTCTTAACAAACAATCCATTCATTCGTTATTTTTAGACACTAATTCGTTTTATAATAAATGGAACTTCGTTCGTCTCGCGACACGTTCTACTTCCGCACGTGCACCTTCTAAACATTTCGTTTTTGTTGTTATTAAAATGCAGTTTTCAAAATATTTTTAACTTCATTTTTGTTTTATAAAATACATTGTTACAAAAATAGAGTCATCATAAGAAGGCAATTTTTGTAATTTATCTCCATAAATCCGTGCAGATTCACGTGAATTCGACGTATTTTACTATCAGTCAAGAAATGATTATTAAACGGCTCAGATTAATGAAATTGACATTGAGAACAATAACAATAACTCAATTAGAGACAGTGAGCGTCGGAGTCTGGTTAATGGTAAAAACAACAACAAAAAAACCCTAAACAATCGGGTGAAAGAATTAAGAGGAAAAAATATTTACATTTCTTTTCTTAATCTCCAACTATTCAGAAATAAGCTCCTATTTGGATCTAACCTCAAATAATTTCAAATTCTCTCCGATGTTGGAGAGCGACTCAACTCCGGTCTGTAATTTTTTGTCGCGTGCACAAAAATAGCCAATACTCGCACCTCACTTCTCTTGAGTACTTGCCTTCTTTTTGCAATCTCGCATTAGATTTTTCCGCACGTGCTTTTTCCTTGGTGAATAACTCATCACTTACGCTGCGCATGCAACAACTATTTATCGGTCGGCAGCATCTATCGACACCTATGAATCCTCGGGGAGCGCGATCTCACAATTTATTAAGGCTTTACCTCGATGTGCGCTCTTCTCTCTTTTCTCTCTTTCTTCTCCCACTGCTCATCTTTGCTGCTGTTAACCGCTATTCAAAAGAAAAAAATCAAGTATTAGCATATGGTATATATGCTAGGCTCAGCGGGAGCGACGAGAAGAGTGACCAGCCAAGCTTTTACTTGAAAATAAATGTATACAGAAGCGACATATTACTCACTACAATAAGTCATAAAAACCTGAAAATTCACCACAGGTTTTTATCCTATTTACCAAAATTCTGTAAATTAGATAAAAATCAAAGAAAATGAGAAAGCCTTTTCTAATGCTTTCTGTAATATATTTACTTCAAACGACAAAGGAATCACAGAACTAGAGGAATCGAATATATTACATACCCATTTCAGGTAGAAGAATTGTTCGAAATAATCAACAATTTTAATAAAATTACAAATTGAAAATTCTCAAGAAGGATGATCAACAACATCCTCAATAAAACAACAAGACATATTGATATATCCTTTAAGGCTTGTCTTCATCTATGTCATTTTTCTTTAAATGGAAAATGGTAGAAATCATGCTCACTCCAAAACATGGTAAAAATGTATAATTCGCCTCTTTCAAACCTTTTAGCAAGACTGTCAAATATATTTTTAAAATGTATGCTCTAAAGAATGAATATGGCAGTAGAAGAGGGAAATTAGATCCCCAATCACCAATTCAGATTGAAAAGCCAACAATCCAAAATAGAACAAGTAAATTGATTAAAATATTTTTAACATTTGGGTGAATATTACGTTGTTCATACTAATATAAATACTTATTACAAGATATATGGGCCACAATACTGAGCATCCAATAAACATAAAAGTTGTATTACCGAGTTTATACAAAATTTTCCATGAAATTGATTGCAACGATAATTTTTCGAATAAAACATCCCTTTCGATGAATATGACAAAAATTTATTTTAAACGTCTATAATTTTTTTATTGATAAATGTATAGTTATCACATGTACATATTCTCAAACTACAATCTTTGCCGTGTATATTCAAAAAAAGTCATGCATACCCGATTAATAGTTTTTAAGTTATGACATTTTAAAAGGAATTCACTTATTTTTCAATTGATTATAACTTTTTAATTAATTAATATTTTGTCGTAAAATATGGTATAAGTTATGACCTTCATATAGTCATTCGATGTACCAATGTAGAAAATAATTAATCTTCTATTATTTACATATGATTAACTCAGCGATACCGGTGGACAATTTGGAGAGTAATAAACGGGAACAGCTGAAAAAGTTAAATTTTCTGTTACGTACAGAAATATAAAAACAAGTGCCAGAATTACGTAAGTGTATGAGAGAATGAGAGAGAGAGAAACACCGAACAATCACTTACTTTCCATATTAAAGAAAAGACGTTCAAAATTGTTCATATAATTATAATTGTAAGCAAAACGAATGCAAATATAATTTTGAGACTATTTAAATTCAATATTCTGTATTTTATAAAAAAAAATTTTGTTTTTGTTTACACAAGAATTTGCTTGGACTCATTGCATGAGAGTGTGTTTAGAATATGGAATTTTAAGCGAAAAACCAGTAACTTGCCTCTTTAAAATACTGAAAAAGTCTAATTGATAAGTTAGACTTAAATAAGAAAAATAGCAAAAATACCCTCCCTCTAGATTTTTTGTGGCGTTTTCACTTATTTGTTCCTTAATGAACGGTGTGTTCGTTGTTCACGTTTAGACTTTCTCGTGCCTCTTTGCTCTCTCACTCGGTAGCCTACCGGTCTATGTTTCTGTTTTTCAGTTTTCCTTTTCTGCCGTATGGTCTATAAAATTCAGAGGTTGACATTTTTCGCGAGGTTTAATAGGGTCTAAGAATCAAAAGTAGAGTTTGAAGCTTTGGGCTAGTGCATGTTACGGAGCTTTTAGTTGCTAGGGAGGAAGGCATAAACGCTCTCAAGTATAATATTTAAAAAAATACAATCTACATTATTTTATATAACCGCATTCTACATGAATAATTCACTTTATAATCCGATATACATATTTATACGATGAGACATTTTCTTAAGATCTAACACTTCGCAAGATAACGAGAGCTTCTGAAACTTGTAGCGTACAAATGCGCTAATAAATCATTTATTTAAGTCCTTTTTTTCTTTATAATCTAATGCTCCCTTTCCCACATGTGTGCCGCATCTACGGTAATTTTGAGTATTCCCCAATAAAACAGGCGACGACAATACAACTCTTTCTTTCAGTACGCAAGGTTCGGTTACCTGCATATTCTATTTCTCCTTGGAAATCATCACTGTGGAAATAAGCCTGCAAAATTATGACGATCGGACCAATTATAATTTTATATATTTTAAAACGTTAAGTGCCAACTGCAATCACCAGGGAAATTAAAACGATTGTGTTTGATCTATAATTAACGGGGTAAATACGCAACTTATCGACGTTATTGCATGCAATATATAAATCAAGATGATAGAAAATTCTTTTCTTTAAAGCGATAGATTCAACACAAGTACGAGGATCAAAAAGGAAGTTATTTTAGAACTAGTTATTTAAGAACTATCATATCTGTTTTACGAAGTGTTTGCTGATTTATTCAAATATTACTGTGCATTCTTAAATTCATAATAACTCAAATTGAGAGTTTGGCTTTATAATATAAATGATGGAATATCGCATAAGAAAGTATGTATTTTTGGCAGTATTTTTTAATAAATATTTGCTAATAGTAGATGAATATCGTTATTTTCTTAAGTTCACCTTTGCTAAAAATGAAAATATTAATCTAATATTGCAACGTCTCTAAATTTAGAAGCTATTATAAATAAGAAAATGATAAAGCAATATTTACCGATTTTATCTTTATCAAAGTATATAAAATTAAAGTTGAAACATTCATAAAAGTAATGTATTTCAACTATGTACCGCTATAGTATCTATATATAAATAGTATAAATAGTAGCATAGATGAATATATAAAAAAATATTAACACTATTTATCCTTATGACTTATATTTTCATTCATACAAATGATTTTTTATCCATTTAATACAATTAATGTTATAATATATAATTAAATTTTTGATTTGTCAAATTTTTTTATCACATGTATTTCATATATTTTAATATAGTTTATCATTGTTATATTATACACATATTCAAACTATATATTGAAACACAATCAATTTAGTTTGAATTACAGTTATATCTCTCTAATCACCTAATCTATTTCTAGTTAAATTACCCAAATTTTAACGACTTGATTGAGATTGAAGACATTTTGTCAACATGTCGGAACGTAAGTGCATCTGCACGATTTGTATTATAATAGAGCAAACTATTTAGGTATATATCATGTTTCATTTTAGCGCTTACCTGTTCGTATCCCTATCATAATATTGCACGCGATCGTTGAACCGACTGGCCCAGTCGATTTAGCTCGTTTCTGGGTTAATTTCCTGCAAACCCCGCATAAAGAATAGTAAATGGTTATTAAAGGGCAATATTATAACAATTCATTTACACATCAAGATACATGTCTTTATTACTTGCATGTCCGTGACTAATTACTAGCTGCAGTCTCTCAATTAGTCTCCCTCAGATATCTACTTTTATTCTTTATCTTTCATTCTTCATAATCTCTCTCTATCTCTTTTAATTTATTAGTCATCAAGGAAAATACCATTAGAAAACCGCAGAATTTGTATCATGTAACTTGCAAAGGCCTAGACCTTGATATCTCTCACTTCCACTACAATATATTTAGTGTTATAATTGAAAACTCAACAAATAAATTACATGATAACTATGTTATACAGCAATATTAAAATGAGAATAAAAAGTTATCACTTAACTTTTTTTAACTATTTCAGTTCCACCATTATTTGTTGTTGAATTCTTACATCGAGTAGTTGATACACTGGAAGATTATTTTAGTGAATGTTGTGAAACAATAATTAAAGAGAACTATGTAGTAGTCTATGAAGTATTAGATGAAATGCTAGATAATGGATTTCCTTTGGCCACTGAATCGAATATTTTGAAAGAATTAATTAAACCACCAAATATATTGAGAACCATTGCCAATACTGTTACAGGAAAATCAAAGTAAGTCATGATTGATTAAGTAGAGTGAGAAGCATTTGTTATATTGTACTACTCACTTGTTAATTAATTCTAGTGTCAGTTCTACATTACCTAGTGGTCAGTTATCAAATGTACCTTGGCGAAGAACTGGCGTAAAATATACGAATAACGAAGCTTATTTTGACATTATTGAAGAAGTAGATGCGATTATAGATCGCGCTGGAGTTACTGTATTTGCTGAGATTCAAGGATGTGTAAGTAGCTATAGTTATTAAGTTTTCACAATTCGTAGTATTTAAAGAAGAAAAAATCCATCTTTTATAATTATAAGTTTATTTTACGATTAATGAGAAATAACACAATATATTATTCCAAAAGAGTAAAAAAACAAATCATAAATATGTAAATACATAAATGATCGAATAATTCATTACGAGGGAAAAAACCTTTTCCTGCGTTATTACTATGACTTTATTGTATCAATGTAGGAATTAAACTACTATAAATTGAGTTAGTTTTAGTTACTTAGATATATTTGAAAATTTCTAATTCAATTTTTTGACATTTAACTTTAGTTAAGTATGAGCAGCTTTTCAATGTTTCTAATTTTGTTATCCTTAAATTTATTTCATTCAGAAATGTACATATGCTTACTTGATTTCGATACCTTATTATCATAGAATTAGAAAAATACATTTATTTAGTAGTTCATTTCTAATTAAAGTATTTCTTTATAAGTAAATTTTTATTTTCAATTAGATTTTTGTGAAATAAATTGAAAAAAATGTCACATATGATATTACAGGGTATTGAAAACTGTGTTTATACTATTCATACTCATAATGTGTTGCCCTACTATATGTCAGTGAAGATTAGTCGATAGATAAACTCAGTATCGAAAGACCTCACTTGGGTTAAATATGATGCAATATTATTTTTGAAGTGTTAGTGGTTAATATCATCACTGTATTATAGCAAAAAATTTTGTCATGCTAATTATATTTTGACAATAATTTATAGATATATTTAGAAGCATTTGTAATAGAAGGTATTTTTGGGGTTTCTTCAAGATTCTTTATGCTTTATAAAGAATATAAAGGTCTAATAAAATAATGAAAATTTCTATAATTTTATATGATCCGTGTACAATATCTTATATCTTCCACCTCGTTTCCAATATAAGTTTTTAGACCAGCACAATTATTCAGGCGATTAGGAATTGAAAAAAATTCCATGTCTGGTGAATGTAATTGAATAATTTCCCTTATAACAGCCAAATAAACGTAATTAAAATACTTGTAAAATCGTAAATTAGATTGAATAATAAAATTTAATGTATTGGGGTATTGCCAGGTTTGTTTAATTGTTGATTTTTCAAATTATTATGTCTTAAATGAATTTTATTGAAATAAATGACATGATAACTATGTTATATAGCAATATTATGAATAATTTTCAATTTCGGTAGTATTACTATATTGTTTAAAGCGAAACACTTCAATGACGTTCATTAGGTGTAAATGTTTTTAATGTCTATTTTCCTTAAAAATATTACGGTTTTTAAGTATATATATATATATAAAGATAAAGAACTAACATTTAAATACTACAGGTCACTCCTCAACGTCTCTCTTTCTAAGTTAGTAACTTAGAAACGTAAAATATCCAACAAAGCTGCAGATTATTTACTATTCTTAGAAAAAATTTAAATAATATTGAGAATTTATATTGCATTTGATATTCTTTTACATTTTCAAATTAATTATATTAATTAGTAAAATATAAAATTCGAATTTATTTGTCGATTACTATTAAAACTAGTATAAAATAAAATGATATAATTGTAAAACTGTTGCGTCTATAATAATTTAATTCATAATTTTGAAAAAAAATATATCCGTCAAGCTATTTCTATAGATAAAAGTTCTAATTAATTTATAATAGAGAATATTATTTCTGTCAATTTGAAATTGATATTTGAAATATCAAAAAATTTTATAGTCTGGGAGAATTAACTAATCAATTAAATAATTTGTCCAGGCCTCCTCAATGAATCCATGAATTATGGAACGTGAGACTACTCTCCTGATCTACAGATAGCCCATACATGCTTATGTACGTCACGACCACTACCACCTACCATAAAAAATGTCATTTTTCTTTTCGCGACAATGAATCTTTAAATTATTTAAGTTCGATTTTCAGTTTCGAATGGGATATCCTCAAATTTTGGATTATTCATTAGTATGCAATAGTTCAATAACAATTTCCAAGTGTGTTCATCATCTTTAATAACACCGGAATAAAAATAAGTCAATAATAAAATTAATAATTCTAACTTCCAGTCAATTCATTATACACGAATATTTTTCCTATCACCATAACTTATTTCGATCTTTACTTTCATTTTTTTTTAATTATTTGGATCAAAATTATTTTCCTACAAATAATATAACCAGTTACATATTCCGTAACATTTATCAAACTGCCAAGTATCTATTAAGTCGGCAAAACAGACTACAATATTATTATCTATAGAAATATTTGTGTGTATCCTAAACATTATCAACAATCTTTTAATTAATTGTGTCTGATCGAATTCTTCCAAAACATTTTACATTGTCAATAAAAAAAAAGGTTAATTGTGAAAAGCATAAATAGTCTAATTATTTGGATTTTGATCACATATAATCATTTTAATATCTGCACTAATTTTATGTAAAATATTAATTTTATTTATAACCAATTCATAAATCTCATCGCATGACTCGCCTTTATGACTGAAGCCAAAGGAAATCATTTGTCTCCAAGGATTTTTTGCAACTATACTACCTAAACGAAGTAGAAGAGCCTGCTTAGCGATTTCATTTTTTCATTTATCAGGACCCATATAAAATTCATTTATTACGATTTATGATCATCACAAATTTATGACCATTATCGGTTTTATATATTTTCTTTTTCAGTGATAGTGATAAAAGAAAGATCAGCTACCTAGTAACTTGTCACTATACGGATCATTATATTTTTTTAATCGCATCTAGTTTAAAGAACGTTTATTGTATATTTTACATTGTGAAAATAGAGGCATTTATTGTAGTAAGAATACAAAATTCTTGTTTAAAAACAAACGAGTCGCCTTCAATCATATGTTACACATATTATTTTAATTAAAAATATGTATGATAAGTACACACAACATATTTCATAAAATATCTATTTAATTTTTAAAAACGATATTTAAATAAATACTAAACTCAGAAATTCAAATGGAATGTTGAAACATGTGTAAAAAATTTAATCCTTCCGTGCTCTTTAGTTTTACTTCGGTTAAGTTCGGCTTGGTTTGGTTTATCCATCTCCAGAACCCTTTTTGCTAGATTGTCCTAATTTTAAGTGTTCACTAGCACTGCCCTAGTGTAATATAATGCACCGAAAAGCATACCTTTTCCAAAAATCTACCAAAAATCTAAATTTGGAGAGTATCCCATTCGAAACTAAAACTCAAACTTAAACAATTTTCAAGAAATGAAAAGTGACATTTTTCATGGTAGGTGGTAGTAGTCGTGACGTGCATAAGCATGTATGGTCTATTTATAAAAAAACGTATTAAAAAATTTTTTGGTTAGATGGTTCTTTATCTATAATCCTTGTGAACAGTTAATTTTCTTCCAATTTACTATAATTTTTAATAATATTGGCTGAGATACCTCATATTTAGATTGATTGATATCATATTGAATAACTATAACTATTAAATATATTAAATTGTACTACTACAAGTATTATTTCTAATTTGATGAAAAGTTTAATGATGCTATATATGAACCTCCCCATTGTATTATTCCATAGTTTGTAATATTGTTAAAAAATATATAATAAGCAGTATTTCAGACAATTGAAATTATGACAGTTTTCTCAGTATAAAAAATAAATATTTGTTCTTTTCAATATCATTAATATATTAGGCCCATATCATGTCATCGTGTGAGAATGAAACTTATCTCTTATGCAATTAATGAATTTGTATGCAAAAGTTTATTATGATCTAGGTAATTAGATAAATTCAAACATATCTCATTTGTAAGTAAAGTTTTAAAAAACAAAGTTGACCTTGAAATAACATTGAAGATGACCTACAAGATCGTAGTAAAGTCATAAAAACGTGCTCCTCATAAAGTAAAGTAAGCTTTGTCCGAAACATTACTCACTGACCTTAAGAATTTTCGAGAAATATTAATGTAAAAGTTAAATGAAATACTACATATATCCATGATACATGAAATAAAAATACATTCAATATAATGAGATTTCCAGGTTATTTTCTCACGAGTAAACAATTGAGCTACAAAATATTGCAAGGTCCCATGTAATTTAAATGGCTTTTGATGAGTGTCCTGGACGTTAATGTCATGTCCCCTCGTTTTTTGTTTTGCTAGTCAGCATGGATCATTAAAAAAGTCATTAAAAAGGTTAGTCGAGCTCTGTCGAGAAAAACTTTAAGTTCTTAAGTGCGGATTTAGGAATTTGTGTAAAGACAAGTTGGTACAGAGAAGTGCGATCTAGAGGATATCGACGACGAAAGAATACAGACGGGTCAAAATAAACTTGCCCGGACTAATACAGGCGAGGCTACAATCAGCAACAAAATGTCATGCTCTATAAATCACTCTCTCTTTCTGTCTCTAGCCAATATATCTGTCCGCGGTCGAACTGTAATCATAACGCATCAGGGTAAGCACAGCCGTGCAACCCAATGAGTGGACACCCTACATGCACGCGTCAACATCATCGAGTTAGTCTTGAAGGACATTACATTATACACTAAATTTGTGTGTATGAGAATGATGCCTGTGAATACGCCGACCGCATACTATATATTATATAAACAGTACCGTTCAATCGTTTTTATCAACCACAAGTAAATCTACCTAGATTTCAAAGTTTTATAACATAGCCAAAAATTAACATACGGGAACAAGCGTGGGCGCGTTTGAAAACTCCTTCCAAGATCTCTCGAATGACATATATATTGAATGCAAATAGGTGTTTCTATATTATTTTCAAACTATAAACTTATATTAAAAATGAGAACATTTTTCCTCGTGTTTGATCCCGTATATTTTTGCGTGAATTAGATTTTTTTCATTAACCATGATCTATAGAGCTTAGTATCAGCTACAATATACTAACTCCAAAATTTCAACATGATTTTTTTTTGCAAAAATATGCGGGATCTAACACGGAAAAGAATATTTTCATTTTTAACGTAAGATTATCATTTCAAAATAATAGAGAAATTCCTAATTGCATTTAATATGTATGTGATTCGAGAGATTTTGTGGAGGTTTTAAACGCACCCACATTTGTCCTTGTAGGTGGATTGTTGACTGTTATAAGACTGTTATAGAACGGTACTATTTATATATATAGCATATTTCTGATTAATACAATCAACTCCACAGTGGAGGGAACAGAATTTCATGAAACTTGGTATAAATATTGCCTACCTAGTAGTAAAGTTCTGTACAAATTTTTGGATCATTATAACAGTCAAATTAAAAGTTATAACCAATATAAAAATTTTGTTAGAATCTTTTTAAAAATTCATATCTGCGTAACCCTAAAAGCTGTCGAAATTGATTTTTTTACGGGTAAAAATAAACATAATTAATTAATCAACAATTATTTTCAACCATTTTTCGAAAAGTTATTAACTTTTGTTTTAAATAAATAACTATATCTCAAAAAGTGTTATTTTTATTTTCAAAGTTTTTTTTTCATTGGATCTCTTGTCTATTTTATATAATAATCCGTAATAAAATCTATAGAGCAGACATTAGTAATGATTCAGGGAGTCATTACAAACAGCGTCCTTCTGAACCGCGTGAGTTGGCTCCTCAACCGCCGAGCCACCATAAACCCACCTTAGTTCATACAGGTTTCTATAAGGTATACATGTTTTTTATACTTGAAACACAATCAACTGATTAACTTACCCCATTCTCTGTATTTGAATGGTTTTAAGACCAACACAATTTCCTCACGGCCGCATTAAAAGTATTTTTGTTCTATTTCTATATTTTTAATCCAATCATGTAGCTCGGCAGAGTCAAAATCAGTGATTTTGACTCTGCAGACAAAATTTACTTTCATCAAAAAAATACTTTTCGAGATATAGTCATTTATTTAAAACAAAATAAATTTTCGAAAAATAGTTAAAAATAGTTGTTCATTTATTAATTACAACGTTTATATTTACATCCGTATTAAAAAAATTCGTTTCTGTAACTATTACGGTTACATAGATATCAATTGTTGAAAAATTTTCAATAACATTTTTATATTGTTCATAACTTTTAACGCGGTTGTAATAATGATCCAAAAATTTATAAAGAAATTTACTATCATATAGGCAATATTTATACCAAGTTTCATGAAATTCTGTTACCTACCGCTGTGGAACTGATCGTATTAGTCAGGAATGTGCCACATACATGTTATAGCGGCGACATGCTTACGTCAAAAACGTACAAGTAAAATATTTTAATTAATTAACGAGACATTATATTCGTTGTTCTACTGCAGTTGCAACGCGAAAACTCTCATTCCGAGGAGAAGACAGAAAACTTACCTTTATTATAAGGGAAGGCTTCCTCAATCGCGCTAAAATCCGCGAACCGCAAATAAAAAAAGGAATAAAGCGAAGATAAGAAGCGCGATGCGGCCTAACGTCCGTCAGACTATTAATGACCTTGAAAGGTCAAGGGCAAGTGAGTAGGCAAGCGTTAAATAAAGGTACGCGTGATTAAAACTAAAAATAAACTTTATTATAAAATAAAAATAAAAATAAACTAAAGCGCAAACGATAAACAAAAGAAAACAAAAAAAAGAATATAATTTCGGCGAAAATTATAAATATAAAAAGAAAATATAATGTAACGGTCGTCGCCAAGCTCTGGCTAATTAACCAAGAGATCCGAGCGAAATCCAACGCACGCAAACAAAAATAGAAATTCGAACAAAAGATAGGTGGGAGAGAGAGAGAAAACGAGGTAGTGACACTCATCCGCTCAGCAATCAGGCACTCCATAGAAACAAACAAAAATTACCACCTCACACACTAACCGAAAACAAAGAAAAATCCAAAACAAACTCTCTGTGCGCTGACTCAAAACGCACTGAGCCGGCGAGTGCGACTTACCTCACTCTCCACCCTTCGCGCCAAACATCAGCAACGAATTTTCCGAAGTCAGCGACCTCGGAATAACAAATCCCTAATTTGGGGCTACGAGTGCCGACGGGCTCCGGCCAACGGCCAGAAGCTCTGTCGCACAGTAATATATATATATGTAAAACACGAAATTATTATCTTTTTCAGATTGAATGCTGTATAAAATTGAGTGGGATGCCAGATTTAACTTTATCATTTGTCAACCCGAGGTTATTAGATGATGTTAGTTTCCATCCATGCGTGCGATTCAAACGCTGGGAGGTTTGTAATTGTTCATCTACACTCTTGTATTTAATTGAAATTATAAATTATGTTCATATTACAGGCCGAAAAAATTCTCTCTTTCATTCCTCCTGATGGAAATTTCAGGCTTATGTCATATCACATTGGATCACAGAGCATAGTTGCTATTCCAATATATGTAAAACATAGTTTAAACTTGAAAGAACAGGGAGGAGGACGGATTGATATAACAGTAGGCCCTAAACAAACCATTGGTAGAATAGTAAGTAATCACAAATGTCTATTTTTTTGTCTAGATAAATGTGAAAATATAATATTCTTACAAGATTATATAATTGCTATTAAATATAATTACTAAGCCAACAGAATCTTTCTCTTTACAAAATTAATTTGAATCCGAAATTGGTCTATAAAAGATATATATCTAAGTTTGAAATGGAATAAGAAAACGTGTCGTATACTTCCTAGTCAATATAAGAGATGCATTCAGTACGATAACCTATTACGTGTTGTTTTGACTTGTGAAACCGTTGCCTTAGATGGCATCGATTTGATTTTCTATCGCTTTAGACATTTGAAATTAATCAGAGAATTATTGTGGATGACATGATTAGACACGCGCACATAATGGGAAAAAGCCTATAACGGCATAAAAACCCAATTTATTTAAATGCACTCAACACGAATGGATGGTACAATGAAAGGCACGCTCGTTATGTTGTTTGTTATATCGCACGTGGTTTACAATAATTTCTCAAACGCGTGGCAATGAATTGATTTAGCACACACAGAACACATTTACAGAGATTAGAAGTGCTTCTCATTGAGAAAGCACCGGTGTTATTGCAATAACGAACACCTTTAATCTAACAATTTTCTCTTTAAGAGAACATAGGCGTTGTGACAAAGGACAACGCCTATGAAACCTTCGAACACTCAACACGTGCACACTAACCTACACCACTTTCACTCATTCATGCACATGCAGAAAAAAGATAGAAATCGCGAAAATATGAAATCTCCAGTATGCAGCCCGTTATTCTGAAACTAGTTATCATTATTAAATTTAAGGATGGCAAAGATAATAGAAATTAAGAAAGGATGCAGCACAAAACATGCACACATGTTAATACAAAAGGCAAAGGCGCGCTACTGACTTGAAGAGAGTTCAAGTATGCGCGTCGACATGCAGGACCCTTTGACGCATTGTCACGATTGACCGTTTTTTATGCGAATCGAGAGTTACTGACAGCATTAATACAATCACTCTTATTCATGCGTGCGCACTCACTCTATTCAAACGCTGTTGCGACGGAACAGTCGGTATTTGATCTGTAACCCAACCAACGATGTTTAGGGTTAAAGACACCTACGGTAATAAATCGGTTGCCAAGAATTTCAAAAATAAGGAGAAAGACTCTTCATTGATATTGAATATCGGTTGGATATTCTTGCATTGATATTGATATCGGGTAATATACTAAAGATAGCGTGATGGATCAAAGTCAGTCAATTATTATAATAGTGGCTTGAAGGTTTAGAGCCTGGTAACTATTGTTAACAAATCGAGTTATTTCTGATGATATGATTATAACGGCTCCTCTGTACACTTTGTTCTCTGAATTTGTTTATATTCGCTACACTTTATCTTCTATGTAGAGGCTCGCGCTTTCCAGAACATTCATATATGTTAGGAAAACCGTAAGATCGAACTTCAATAACAACTCAAAACCCGAATAGAAATCCACCATCAGTATATAATTAGAGCGTACCTACTTAGGCCAGACACTATGATTTTCAAAGGTGATCTTCTCCAGACTTTATCTGCGGCTACTACGTGTACCTGTAAGTAACACAGATCCTTGAGTATAGCATTCTAACTAGGTAATTACTACCTCTATCTTTATATATCGAGCGTTTAATATCTATCATTTAATATCCTAAATTAAGTTCAAAATATTGGCTTAAATGGTATAACATCGGCTTTTTTCTAGATTAGTACTAGGTTTTTTATACCTTTGTCTAATCATCTTTGTCATAGTCTTGCTTTATATTAAAATAAACAGAGTTGTCAAATATCTTGTTTGAATTTTGTTGTATCAATCCTTATCCTTCTATTAACATTCGAATTCACATTATCTCCTTATTGATTATTAAATCATTTATTACAAACAGCGTAATTAGGTATATTGAGTAGTTTCGTATTGTAAGGTAGAACTGGACTATAAAATGAGTTTTTGAATTACGAATTACGTTTGTCTTCTTCGATTAAACATTTTTTGGATATCAGTAGTCTTTGAGTCAAATCGTTTGCATTCCTAATTATAATTTTCAAAAAATTATTCACTTTACTATCTTGTTTATAAGTTGTGAATAAGTTTAGTATAATGTGTATTCTTGACATAAGCTTTTCATTCATATTTCCTACCTTGTTAATAATATTATTAGGCGGAATTTGAGGGTTTATATCGCTTGTCTGTCTTGATTATTTGATATGTTGTTGATTACAACTTCAGTATAAATGATATTTGGGCTTACTTCGCTGTAATTGGATTTTTTTAATTTGGCGTAATTCTGTACTAATTTTCTGTTTGATAATTATCTTTTCACGCAATTCTAAATAAAAATGTTATTGCAGTGGATTTCGTGCTGAACATTCCTTATAGATTGCTGAGTGGTATCCCGAGCAGTTGTAGCATTTGACTTATTCAATTTTATCTTTTAAAATGCATTCACTTGTTTTATTGTGTTTGGTATTTGAGATATACGTGATTTTTGTGGCAATAATTTTTCTTCTGACCAAATTTCTAATAGTTTTAGTATTGCGGTACTTCACGCTTTGAACGTAATGTTTCGATGTTTATTACTACGTTTAATAGTTTGTTTATATCGGATGACTGATTTTTTATCTTGTTTCTTTTTTTAACTTGCTAATATCCTTTTAAGGTAAACTCTACGTAATGTAACTGAATCCCTTGTTTTGTTTCAGATGATATATGTATAATTTTTTTATCTAAATTAATTCCTCTTCTATAGATAAGAATTTTTATAATACTCCATTTTATATTTTCACTTCGTTATTAATTAGTACTTTTAATGCTGTGACAGGCCTTTTGGTCTTTGGCCAGAGTTTGTGCGATAAGGAAAAGTAAAATATATAAAATTTAAATGACAGAGGGTGAAACTATAAATCAAATTTACTATTTAAAAGTGTTGACAATACTGCAAGAGCAAGTTCGTAAGAAATGGTCAGAGTTTGTGGAGAAACAAGTCGTAGATCTTGTACCAGGACAATGCACCTGCCTATAACGCGCTCTCTGTGAAACATTATTTAACCGCTAGAGGCACTCCAATGCTCGAATACGCGTCGTACTAACCTAATTTAGCACCCTGCGACTTTTCCTGTTTCCGAAGATCAAGTCGGCCTTAAAAGGAACCAGGTTCGAGTCAATGAAAGAGGTGATGCGAAAATCGGCGGAACACCTAAATGCTCCTACAAAATAATTTTTCCAATATTTCTTTGACCAATGGAAAAAACGAATGGAATAATGTATGGCAAGGAGAAGGGAGTATATTGAAGGGGAGCATTTAATTGTAGAATTTTTAAAATAAAACTTCTTTTTATAAGCAGTCTCATTATTTAATAGCCAGACCTCGTATTTCGATATTGATATGTATAAAAGACATTTTGAACATCTAGCTTCGTAATAGCTTGCTCAAGAACTCATTGTCGTACCGTATTAAACATGGACGGTGTACCCAAGCGGCCTCATCCGAAACATCTGCTTTTGTTTTATCTTGAAGTCGGCAAAATCGTCGCTACTGAGAGTAATAGATCTGCATTCTCTCAATTTTCGTTATACTGCTGGCCCTTTATTGGTTATTGTTGGGCGGTAAAAATAACGGGTTGGTTTGACCTTCTATTTAGTTTTTTCTCAATAGTATGCGGGTTTTTATGCAATCTTTGTAAAATTCCAAAACTCTGGTGTTTTGCATTATCGATAACATCTTTGATAGGATCGCAATTAAAAATTTCTACCAGGCGCCAGACTTCAGACAAAGATGAAATATTCCAATTGGTAACAGAAAAAGCATGATTTACTCGGGTGTTGTCAGAAGATGTGATTCCGTTGGTAACAAGGCGCATTCGTTAGCTGATTGCTGGGAGCTATATTCAAGGCTAAGCGGGAGTCAAGACGATCAAGAAAATGAGCTAGAATACGGTTGCCTTTTTTTCTTTAACTCCAATTATATTTGTACTTTGTAGATACTATATTTAGTAAATGGATTATTGCGAATACAAAAGGTTAACGGTATGAAAATCGGTTTGAGGGGTATACGTTTTCTATTGGAAGATCTATTACTATGTTAATAGGTGTATTAAAAGTAGGTAATAGTAATTTTTAATTTTGTTAATCTGTAGATTTTATATGCTGTTATAAGATGTCCTTTAATACTTGACTCGGATGATTTTCCAGCCTGGATCTCTATTTCTTCTATATTGTCATAATCCTTTGTAAGGTTGTTGGCATATTACGTCCTTGTTGATTATGTAGTTGAAAATAAATCTGAGATTGTTCACATATTTTTTAAAACTTTTGACTGGAACTTTTCCAGAATTTCTATATCAGAGTTATAGAATCTTTGGAGCTATATAACGTGTGAATGCTAGTGATCTTGTGATTTCTCTCTTTTAATCAAATTATTTATAAGTTATTCATATATAAATTAATATTTTATTTTATATTATGTAATATGTATATTTTAATGTTGACCTATGGTAAAAATTATTTCTATCTATTACATCCTCCCTCTCCTATCTCACTTTAATTAAAATCTGCAATTACCTTACTCTCTTTCTTTTTCATTCCACAACAAGTTAAAGTTAATGTTATCGTAGGATAAAAAAATAGTTAAGTAACTTGAATTAATAATACTGTAGCACTAATATTAAATAAATTATTTTTTATATAAATACTTTAAACGTAAAAATTATAATTCTTTTTATAACAATAATTTAAACAATTCTATTAAGGTATACATCATAAGAAATTATATGTATTATAGAACCAATTTTTCTTGAAGAAACTTATTTAACATAATTAATTTTGGAATAGAAAACAATATTTTGTACTAGCATCAGAGAAAAATAATGGTTTACAAAATATATTTTTTTATGAATATGCTGAAGAATCGTTGTATTTGAGCATTTATCTCAGTCAATTTAGTAATATTAGAGAAGTCATAACGGGTACACCCTTTACGATAGATTGTAACATACTTAAAAGTAAAAATAGACATGAAATTATTTCTCATCATTTATTATACATAGCAGTGAAAATTATAAGGTAGAGTGTTTAAAAATAAGTTTCAAATATACGTTAGAAACTTATTTTTGTTCTGTTTACAATTAATGTTTTATTCGATTTCGTGCGAGGCTACTAGAAAACTTGACCTATTTTTCATGATCCGATAACTTCAAAAAGGCCTATATTTATGACGGTTGAAAGTAAAGTGCATTCAGCCTTGGTATGTTCAAATGTTGCGGTAGTAGTACGAAAAGTAGTATAAATAATTTATATAAGTAGTACAAATAAGTAGTATAAGTAATACAAATAGTAGGATAAGTATTACAAATAATAATACAAGTAGTAAAAAGAGAGTACAAATTTGACAGCCCTAACGGGAATTCCAATTTGGATTTACGTGGCATGCACTATAAATTTAAATATAAATGTTGTCTTATTCATTGCACACATTTACATAAAACGTGTGGTTCCAAAAATAATGCTAACTACTGCAACAGATAATAGCAACAAGCCATGCAACAACAAAATTTGCTACAATGAATTTTCCTCAGTAATAATATGTTTAGAGAAAACGCTTTTTTGGAAAAAAAACTGCGAAAAGCAAACATTTTTATAATATAATATATTTATAGCTAAATTCTTAAAAAAAAAGAAGTTTCTTTCATAATTTTTTATTTCTTATCAATAAAATTTTCTATATACATGAACAAGAAATTATTTAAAACGTTATTAAGGAAACCTTATATAATTAAGAATAGATCAAAAAAAGATCATCATTTGAAATCCTGACTAATATAAATATTTCTATTTTCGAACTTTACAATTACTTGAATGTTATTCGCATAAAATGTCAGACAATCACATGTGAAATTTTATTGCAAAATCTTTTGTAACTTGGAAAATATGCGATGTAGCATATTCAACTGCTCTTATTCTTGTATTTCATTTTATTTCAGGTTGAAAATGTCATTTTAGAAATACCAATGCCAAAATCAGTACTAAATTGCAATCTTATATCAAATCAAGGAAAATATTCATTTGATCCTGTCAATAAAATTTTACGGTGGGATATTGGAAGAATAGATACAGCAAAGCTTCCTAATCTGAGAGGAACTGTAAGTATTATTAAAGTATATATATTTTACAATGTGACGGAGTTCTTGTCCCTTGGCTGGAGTCCGTCGGCAATCTTGTCGGCCGATTAGCCGCCCGCAAATGCGAGGATGGTGACCTCGGAAAATTTGTCGCAAATTTTTGACACGGAGGGGAAAAAGAGGTGAGGTGCGTTCACCGAGTCAGCAGGCAGTTGAATTTTAAAATTGATAGAGAAAGGATTGAATTTTATGTTGTTTTGGATGCAAGTAGTGCGTGTTAAGGAATTTTTCGAGTGTGGTTTTTTTTTTTAAAAAGAATAATTGCTGAGCTCGTAAGTACCTTGCCTCTTTCTTCATAACCCTTTGTGTGTCGTACTATTTTTATATTTTTTTTACTTGTTGTTGGGTCTCGCTCAGTCCTTCAGGTTGTCACCGTAGTTTCCATTTTTATTTTCTTGTTATTAAGTTAAATTTTATTAAAATTTCGATGCGGATATTAAGGCCTTCTCCTTTAGAATTAAGATAAGTGTTCTCTTTAGGCCCTTTTCGCGTTGTAACAAAGCTTATCATATTCGACGCAATAAGCCGAAATTGCAGAAAGATTCCAGATTCTCGTACTTCGACAAACATTGATCATTAATCATTTTTCGACAAGAATCTTAGAAAGTGTACCAAGAAAGATGCCAGCACCGTGGTCGCTAGACCTATTAGCATATGAGTTTTTTATGAAAAAGTCAAATGCCCATTCTGACATTCGGAACCTTATATATTACGTTCAGCTTGCGATAACAACATAAATTAAAGATTAAAGTATACATTAAAAAGAAATTACAAAATAGTAAATTGAAAACATTACTGAGTTGACAGTTCGAATAGATTTCTTCAATTCCTTAGAATCTTTGTGTACTTAGGAAAATTCAACATGAAGAGAGATGCCCTTTGAGCGTTCCATGGATTTTTATTTATATATTAATTTTGTTGTCTCATTATTCTTTTATACTACCCTTATTTTACTATAAATTCGTGATTCAAATCACATGAACAACAATTTTCGGATATCACTTATAAAGCTTTTATATAATTCAACTTATAAGATGCCTATGATATCAAGCGCACATATAGGGATATTTTTACTTATGCAATAGAATATGAAAAGCATTATTTCATCAAAATATCTCCTCCGTAGTTTAGGGGTTCTCTTTATAAGTAATATTGAACTTTCCGCAATTTGTAAAAAAATAGTATACGCTATGTGTGCGTAATGTACTGTTTTATTTATATTTTAATAGTACTGAGACATACTTGCCTTTATCTCGTTTTTTCATCATTAATTGGATAGCTCTAGTTTCTCTTGTTAAATTATTTAGATGAATAATTATAATTAAGTTTGTTAATACTTGTTTTTAATCTCAATATTTATTCTAACAGTTTACAAAAAAAAACAAAAGTCTCTAACAGAAGCATGTCATGTACGTATTCCTAAGTGTTTCTTATTCACTACCAGAGTTACTTTATGCCCTTAAGTTTTTCTATTAATCATACAAATTTATTAGAAAAATTTAGAAATAGGCGTTTTACGAATTTATTAGTATTTACCTAATGTATGGATTATGCTTGTATTAAAAATATATTTTTATATTTATCTCTCAATTACAAATTTACCGCAAAATTTGATCTACTGCCCTTGATTTTTAAATTTCAAAAATTAACCACAAATGCCGGAAAAAATTGATTTGTTCATGTAATTTGTCCTACAAAATACTAATCTGTTGTCAAATTCATGCGAAGTCCTACATACTTTTTAATTGAAAACGTAGTATAAATCAATAAATAACAGGTTATAGCCCATTACATATCTGTAGCAGAGATAAAGACATATTTTCTTACGTCTGTGTAATTATGAAATATACATCTGTATACTCTGTATATATATATACATATCAGTATACTCACAAATATACCGTTATAAATTTTTGAGTTCAATAAATAACAGGTTACATGGCCTATAACCCGATATTTATTGATCTCATTAAAGTAATCGTTTGGTTTCAGATTTCTTTTCATAATTACATCATATTTATCATCATATTTATCAAAAGATTCGGCTGAATTATCTACTATTTTAAAGCACCTATTATACATATCTATCGATTTATCATTCACTATCGATATTTAATACGGGTTATAGGGCTATAACCCGTTATTTATTGAACTCATAAACTTTTACAACGAGTGCTGTTTTCATAAAAAAATTGTTGTAAAATAAATTAATAATAAATTGCATATTATCTGTCATTTGTATAATTTATAGGTATCTCATTTATTTTAAGTTTTTCATTACGAATAGTTTCGGCACTAATTTAATAATAAATTCGTAATTTTCCATTAAAATTACATAAAAAGAATTGTCTTACAACACCCAAAGGAATAGTATAGGAGAGCTTGAAACAGTTCAAGAGATAGCTCAATTCCATATCAAAAGCGGAAGTTGATTAACAATATATTGGCTGTATTACTTATCGCATATAAATTGTACAAAACTATCATTCTATATTTTAAAGGTATTTTCCTTTTCTGAAATATGATTATTTTATTTACAGGTATCAACACACTCTTCACTGGTGACGGTAGAATGTGATCCGGCAATAAATGTAAGTTCTGCAACAATAATGAATTTAACATATAAATTTAATTATTCAAATATATACAACCATCAACTATTTTTCTCTTCACCTTCTCAACAAATTGGTACAGTGCTTTATTATTTATACTAAGCGGAATAATTAGTATCTATGTAAAATCTTATAATGAGTTATATAAATACCTATAAAATTTTATACAAATTACTCAAATTAAATTCAATGATATAAAAGTTAATTTATGTAATACTTTATTAAATGTTTGACAACGTTTAGATTTCTGGTTTAGGATCTTCTTCAGATTTCAACATATTTTATTTTGATTACAGAATATTTTTATATATACTCAATCATTGTCCTTGCTATATTGTGAATCAGCTTTCCGAAATATATTACTGATGAGTTAATAATTTCTATTTGTACAACGAACTTGTTTTTTAACTGGGCGAGAAGATTGCTTAGACAAGGCATCTATTAAAATAACTGTATCAGATTCATTTGAAAATTAATAGTCACTCTCCGTATAGATTGTTTTTTATTATGTGAAATATATAAATTATTAAGAATCATTCTAGTAATATGTCAATAAAATATTTTATATAGAATAAAAGACATCTTTAAATTCCAATAATTTCAATTTTTATTATTAAAACAAGTTTTAAATGTAGACAAAAGAAGGAAATTGTAGAAAATCAATAGGGTGGTGAAATGTATAGAAGTATTCGAATATATTATCATTCGATTTTTAGAAGAAATATGTCAAACATATCTCAACTATATAGATGTATTACATTAATAACACAGAATATTTATTACAGGTACACTTTTCTATTAGTCAACTTGCAGTATCCGGAATTAAAGTAAATAGATTAGATATGTATGGTGAAAAATATAAACCATTCAAAGGTGTGAAGTACATAACAAAAGCTGGAAAATTTCAAATTCGTATGTAACTGACACATTAAGATATGCCAACGAACATATCTGATCACTATTGCTTAGATCCATAATTATAAATAAATTGAAAAGAATATTATATGAATTTTGATATCTAATGTCATCATTGTACTTTCATGGATTATTATTAAACATGAGCTGTTTTATATACTTTGACTAGAAAAGGAGTTATTGAATAGTGTCCATATCATATTTTATTGTACAGGAAAAGTGAAAGATGGAATTTTGAGGATAGATAACATTTTAAATAGTAGTTAAGCGTACACAGAAGTTCATACACATATAAGAATGCAATTTTTTCGTTTTTTAGCCACCTTCTACTAATTTATAAAATCTATAAAAATGTACATATATTTAAATCCATATATTTATCTTGACAAGCAAAACATTCTAGAATTTTTTAAAAGTTGCAGGTTGAACTCGCTAAAAATAAGGAAAATTCAAATTTGTCAGTGGTAGCTGAAATTAAAATTTAAAGCCACAATTTTTGTTAAATACGGCATGGTAAGATCTGAAAAACCTTAAAATTGTTTTAGACAAAAAATGACAAAGGTATGGTCGAAAACCTCACGATCAGATCTGAATTTTTTGGAGCCTACACGTAGGAAACACTAAATAGAATCGAACACAAATTTAAATATTGATATAAGCATGAAGATCCACACAGATTTATCGAAACAAACAAAACATCAAATCAACTGTTTATCGCTTTATTATGAATACTACTTTATCCTAATATAAATATACTATCAAAATTAAATATAAGAGTAAAATATTAATGTTAACAAATAGAAATAGTTTCAAAAGAAACAAATGAGAAAATTTTTAAAGAATTATGTGTATGCATTCATTGACTATATTTTTATAAAATGTTTTAATTAAATTAAAGAAAATTGAAATTGATAAATGAAATTTAACATTTAGAAAATAAAACGAAAATTAATAATAAAATTATGGGCAATGAATAAAATAAATTTAAAGATCACTAGAGTCAATACCGTTATTTTATTTTTCAAGTATTTAGAAGGGGTAACGAGGGATTGTTTGCTATCCAAGCGTTAAAAGACAAAATTTGCCTTGATGAACTACATGTTTCTTTGCTTTATCGGTCATTATAGGTTATATATTGGCTAACCAGTAAATTTTATAATTGATTTTTATATAAGATAGTTCAAGGAATACGACGAAGCCAAAATTTTACCATTTTAAAATGATATGAGGGGACTGGCGTCGAAATATTTCGCGATTGGGAGAGGAGTGGGTGTAATAAAGACTGAGTCAGGAGTCAATCGTTACTGTTATTTATTTTGTTCACTCACTCACAAACTCTCATAAACGTGTACAATTTACTTTTTGGGCGCGGAACGTGTTGGCTCGCTGTGGCGGTTACCGGAAGAGAGAACGAGGAAGAAGAAGGAAGCCTGAACCCTGTTGTCGATTAGTTTTTCGTTTTAGCTTTCGTACGATGACGCTGTAACGCGTCATTACGAGTAGTGATGAACCAACCTCCACAGATGCTCTCCCTTAAGTTTCCTTCGTGAGACACTAAGGAAACTTAACCTTCTTCCTAAGTAACGCTGCGATGAACTTGTCCTTCACTATTGTTTGCGTTTGTGTGCCTGCCGCTTGTCGTACTGGATGTGGGTCATGTCCGTTGTTTGCTGACGGTAATGTCTGTTGCGCGTTGTTTGCCTGTGGCGAAGTTCGTTGCGCGTGTTTGTTGATTGTTTGCGGTGAAACCTGTTGCTGAAAATTTGTTTTGTGACTTCTTTTGTTCAACATCTTGTGAGCGTTGTTTGGAGTTAATTGTAGCTTGTTTCTCCTGTCCATTAATCCTAATTATAAATACCTTATTATCTAGTCTTTAGCAAATCTCGTATTGTCCCGAGTAAGGCGTTTGAAGTGGTTTGCGGAAGGTGTTCACTCGTTAGAAGATATATGTGCACGAGGAAAGGTCCATGTGCTGGAAGGCACAATATTTGGAGTGTCTTGAGTCGAAAACTTGTCGAAGGTGCTGCAGGTGCTCCTCATATGATTGTGAAGCAACGATGACATCATCCAGGTATCAGTGTGCGAAGGGCAGGTTCTGAAGAGCTGAGTTCAGAAAACGCTGAAACGTCTGAGTAGCGTTGCGCAGTCCCAAAGGCACGGCTAGAAACTCGAAAAATCTGAAGGGGGTGACATCCGTCTTGGCTATGTGTTCCTCTGCCATGGGTACTTGGTAAAATGCTTTTTCGAGGTCGACGACAGAAAATACCTCTTCTTGATAGCACTGGTGTAGCAGGTCCTCAATGAGAGGTAGAGAGTAGCGGTCTGGTTCCATGCAAGCGTTGAGCCGTCTGTAGCCTCCAGTGATGCGATAAATACCGTCCTTCTTCTGCACCAGACGAAGTGGGCCGGATTATCTGTCGCTCCAACAACTCCTTGAATGCGAGCTTGGCTACCTTCAATCTCTTGCTGTTTGTGGTCTGGCTCGATAGTGAACAGGGGATCCTGTAATATGAATCAGATGATTTACCGTTGTACCATTGAGGGTTGCTCTCCGCAAGCTTGGTTGCGAGATGTGAGCGAACTCCACCAGTAGGGAGTCATAACGCCTCCTGTTGTCCAAGTTTTCTGAAGGCTGATGAAGGATTGTCACTGAATACTCGGAGATAGAGCTTACTAGTCCTTTCACGCTGAGTGAGGTTGTGGAGTCGATGAGACACATGTATTGAAGGTCTACGGCGGGTCCTGTCTGCGCCAGGAAGTCAGCTCCTATGATGGCAATCTGAACATGTGCAACGATGAAGGGCCATTGATATTGCCTTCTGAGTCTGTTCAAGGACAAGACCAAGCATCCGTAGGTGGCGATGGGCGACCTATTCGCTGCTGTGAGACTCAGCTCCTGATTCTGGACTGAATGCTGAGGCACGATGCTTGCAGACCGTGACAGCAAGGAGACTACTGATCCGGAATCTATGAGGAACTTGAGTCCTGACTTTCCATCTTGGACATGTAGGCGATTTTCAGAGGGTACACCGCTGCCGTGAGTCGCCTGCATAGACAGCAGCGGGTCTAGTTTCCCTGGGTGGACCCTCAAGAGTTGAAGGAGCAAGACTGTTTGTAGTGCTCAGCACTGGTTCCGAAGCGATGGTGATAATAACAGAAGCCATTCTGTTCAGCTGTAGAAGAGGAGCGGCTGCTGTGGCTCCTGCTGTTGCTTCGACCTCGTCGAGATCTGTGTGTCTTGGTTCTGAGACTAGCTGAGACTGCCTAGAGGATCAGCTGAGTAGCTGATACCAGCTGTGTCAGAGTGCCACGAAGCTCTGCGCTCTCTTTTGCCCATTTTGTCGAGGACAAAGATGATGATGAATATCCTGGCTTGATGGCAGCGCCACTGTAGTACCTGGGATGTTGTGAATCTCATCTGCTACCTCCGCAAGCTCTTCCAGAGTGTTGGTCTTGAGCACTCTAAGGACTCTCTGTAAGGCTGTGGACAGGACGTCAAGCGACATAATCTTTAGAGTTGCCTGGTCAATGTTGCTACCTGCCAGTCGCTGCATCTCGTGCGAGATCTGAGAAGGCTTGCGACCTTCCACCTTCATTTCTCCATAGAGCATGCGTAGCCGCTGTTCTGGAGTCTGGCCAAACCTGCTGAGGATGCGTACCTTGATGTTGGCGTACTTGTCTGTAAGAAGAGGATTCTGTAGCACGTCGAGAAGCTCCTCCGTGGTGCTGACGTCGAGAGACATAACGACGTGGTTGTACCTCACGTTGTTAACACTGATATCATGGCAAGCGAAGATGGATTCGACATGCAGGAACCATCCTTCTGGGGAGTGCTTCCAGAAGGATGGGAGCTTACAAGTGTGTACTCCATTTGCACTGCTGCTAGAGGCCACTTGTAATTGTTGTATTTTTTAAAATTATTCTCTTTAACTCGATATATTTAATTCAATATTTCTGCAACCCTTTTATTCCTTCTAACTAATAGATTTTCCCAAGATCTAAATTTAGATAATATGCTAGATGCGGTATGAGTTCGTAGCCCAGTTTTCGAATATGTGCTATGATGGCTACACACATGTGCACCTATACATTTTTTTGATAGCACAACACTCTTTGTTGCCAAATACGATCGTTTTTGGTTTAAATCAATATCGAACCTATTAAAAAATTCTGAATAATATTCGCCGATGATCATTTTATCCTATTCAAGGTAATGGATGTAAATAATAACGAGTGATCTCAAAAAACTGTAGCTTTCTATTGTACATGTTCACCTGGAATAACTCATTGTTTTAATTCTTCTTGAGCTCTGGTGTATTGTGATGGATTCATGTTTTGTCCAAGGTTACGAAACGGTACATTAAAATTAAACCGCTAATGTTATAAATCTAGTGCCATTAGTGTTAGTGCAATTAAAATCACATTTATTTAAAGTACTAAATAAAACTTTATTGTATGAACTACATTCAAGAAATGTAGAATTTTATGAATACGTGTATATGCTACGTACATTCGATTATCAACTTTTTATGGTATTATATTGGTATACTCGTCTCGAACATATGTTCACAGTTTCAGCTATATAACATTTTTAGTTTTTGAGAGGCATAAAATTCGCGTGTTCGGCGATTTTCTGCTGTCGAAAAAATGGATCAAAGAATTTGTATCAAATTTTGTGTAAAAAATGGAATTAAAATTAAATGTTGACAGTGATATACGGTCAGTATACTCTGAGTTAAAAAAAATGTTTAAAAAGGTACAAGCTTTTCACAGGTCGAGAAGATGTGAATAACGGCGCTCGCTCTGGACGCCCCATCATATTAACAACCAATGAAAATGTTGAGTAAGTGAAAAACATTGTTATGGAGAATTATCAAATCACTATTAGAGAAATTGCTGAGGATGTCGGCAGATTGGCTCATGTCACGCAAGTTTTTCGGAAATTTTGATCATGAAGCATGTGGTAGCGAAGTTCGTCCCAAAATTGCTGAATTTTGACCAAAAAAACCGTCTCATGAGCATCCCTCGGGAATTGTCAAAAGACGTGAACGGCGATTCAGATTCGCTTAAAAGGGATATAACTGGTAACGAATCACGGGAATATGGTTATGACATCGAAAACGAAGTCTAATCGTCCCAATAGAAGAGCTCAGGAGAGCCAAGAGCAAAAAAAGCACGCTAAGTTCGTTTAAATGTCAAGGATTTGCTCACTGTTTTCTTCGATTGCGATGGCGTAGTGCATCAGGAATTCTTACCACATGGTCAATAAGGAGTATTATTTTGAACTTATGTACCGCTTGCGAGAATATAAAAAAACCTCCGGAACTGTGGAAAAACAATTCGTGGCTTTTGTATCACGATAATGCACCCGTTCATTTGTCATTGCTTGCTCGTAATTTTTTGGCCAAAAACAACACCGTAATCATGCCTCTGCCACCGTATTCACCATATTTGGTCTCGTGAGACTTTTTTCTCTTCACAAGATTACGATTTGTTTCTTTTTTATTAGTAATTTAGTAACCAATAATGAATATGATTCAAGTATACTAAAAATTAGATTATATTACGTATTATAACAATGAATATATTATATAGATAAATGAGATTTATGAGATATACTAATCTAAAAAAGGCCAAAAAATGTGTCATCTTGCGATGATGGAGGAGATAAAAACCGAATCGCTGAGAGAGCTTGATGAAATACCAAAAAGTGCATAACAGAACTGCTTCAAGAATTGGGAAAAATGCTGGCATAAGTGTATTATATCTGAGGGGGACTACTTTGAAGGGAACAAAATAGAAATTGGTGAATAAATGAATATTCTTTAAGAAAAATGAAAATTCATCTTATTTTGTAACAGACCTCGTATGTTTCAATGTACACTTGTGGAATACGCCTAAAATTTATCTCGTAAATCACTAACGGAACATTTTCAAAGGTAAGAATTATGTTTACAGAAATATTTATGTCGTATAAAACATATGCATATTTACGTAATGAATTTTTCAACAAAAAAAACCATGACATTTTGCACTCTATAAAAATGTTACATGTTAAATGAACCAATAATGAATATGATTCAAGTATACTAAAAATTAGATTATATTACGTATTATAACAATGAATATATTATATAGATAAATGAGACAGATACTTTTCACTATCATCTAGATTTTACAGAAAAGGAATTACAAAAAAAAAAAAAAGATTTTGTTATTACAAACTTATAATGTAACAAATTTTTGTTTTTGTCAAAAATTATCAAGAACGATTAAATCAATACTAGCAATAATTTATACGTGAGTTATGTATTTTTGATTATTATGTTTTGATATAAAATATTTTTATTATAGTTTTCAACTAAGAAGACTAAAATACTAATTAAATGATATTTCAGTATTTTACTTTATAATTTATTTTGAAATACACGTAGTCTCAAAGGAACATATACTCATTTGATTACACATTTTAGATAAAGCTAGGCTACAATAGCAATAAAATAACTAGGATATTTGCAATATATATAAGTTGGTGTCATAATTTAATCATTTTAATTTTGCCTATCTTCTTGTAATAGCTTATTAATTTAATTAATTAGTTCTTTTAGCATTTTTCTTCATCAGGACCATATTCCTTGATACGTGCCTTACTGACTTCAAGTACATAGTATATTCATCTTTCAACCGTTTGCAAACCTAAAATCATATAATGATTATACAAATCAAATTATATCTTTATCATTATTTGAGTAGCTTACTGATAAGTATGATGGGTCATTTTTGGCAGCATATTCGAGTTCAAGCAATAACATCTCGATGTGATTAAATGGAAAACAAGTAGAAGATGTAGTTACTGATAATGATAATTCTAAGTTGAAATACTCTTTTCCTTTTCCAAGTATTGCTTGGATATATTTAATAGAAAAATAAGCAGCCTCATCCAATCGTCCCATTTGTATGAGTAGACGTAGAAGTTCCGGAGCATTCTTTTTCTGTAAAAATAAACAACTCTGAAAAATACTTTTACATGTATAATAATTTTAAGTGTATGAAAAATACTTTATTTATGTATTAATAATAATTTAAAAATACTTTTAAATATATTTTCTACATGAATGTTGAATCATTTTGAAAAAAATTTAACAAATAGGTTTAAAATGCTCTACTCATATATTTTTCAAAGTGAATGTAAGCCTTGAAGTCTTTATGTGACTAGGCACGAATTGCATTGTGTTAATTGCTATCTTCGAACCTAGAATTAAGGATATTGAATGGAATATTTAATTTAACTTAAGTTTAGTAAAATAAATGCAGAATGAAAGATGTGTCTAAGGAAGGAAAGCCGTAATGGTATAAAGTACTTGGATTTATTTATAAAGAAAAAGGATTAAAAATTGAATTCGTTAAAATCTATAATGAAAGTTATAATAAAAAATAATGCCACATACAGTAACGTGGTAAAAACTGACTAGCTACAAAACTACAGACAAAATTTGCGGATGGACATCAATAAGGTATCTTTAATTTTTCACGTAGTTATGTCTAATCATCACAATTGTGAGACACACGGCGTGTTATTTCATCTCACAATCACTCACACTTTTAAACAGTTTGTCGAACAATGATTATACAGGTCGACAACGCCAAAAAAAACAGAAACCTGAATACCCTTCTTCAAAGGATTTTTGCTGGCTGAATTCGAATCTGGCCTCAGAATTGATACATCACCCTAGGTTTTTGAGATATACTAATCTAAAAGGCCAAAAAATGTGTATTTTTTGTGCTATATTTTTAGACAATAAATTACGCGACAACATAATTTTTTTTTATGAATTGAGTTATGCCATCCCGAAGTGCAACTCTTACCCTTCCAAACCTATTTTAATTTGTCACATATCTTTTTTTTCGCAGAGATACAGTTAATTGAACTTTAATACTTTAGTGTTTACGTTAAAGGATTGCCGACAACAAAGAAGGTTCTCTGATGGTACTATCGTCGTACATGAATGTTTCTAAGATCGTTGAAACCAATCTCGGAATTATGCCGTCACTTAAGGAATTCAAGATATCCTAACCTCAAAGTTCAAATTACAAGATTTCTCGTGGTTAGGAAGACTGAAACCAAAATTTCTTTAACCCTCGAAATTTGTAAGCAGCGGGTCATTTTAAAAACAAATACAATCCTTCCACAGTCATATATATATATTTTTTTTTTCATTCACATGTATACTCATTAGTAGCTATGTTCTAATATAATAGTGCATATGTCCTAGCCTTATACTAGTCACAAACTTTTATTGAGGAATTTTTATTAATTAGTAGGTGGTGAGTGATTCACATCATTTTTGCACGTTAGATTGTTGAAAATCATATCAGGGTAGGATTGATCACCGAAACTTCGACTAGCTATCATTTTTTATTCAATGATGAACCCTTTGCGGCATTCATTTTTCAGGGGAATGAATTTTTATAATAATTGGCATACAGGGATTTTTAGGGTCGCTGATCACAAATCTTAACTCAGATTTTGAACGTTCAAAATGGCGGCTCCAAGATGGCGGCGAAAATAAAAAATTTTTTTAATTTGTTTAACAGATTTAATTGGTACAAGGCGTTTTTAGAGTAACAGCAGCACAGCACAGAACCTAAAAAAGGTGAGCCAAATTACGACAAATACATAAGTTGAGATCGTTATTAGATAGACTTCAAGAAGCTTTTGGAGCTTGCGAGTTAAACCGATAAAACGAGGATATAAACGTTGGATTCGCGCGGATGAATCGAGTTACGTATTTAAATTTCAAGTTTATACCGATAAAACTAAAAATCTTGAGAAACAATTGGGAGCACGAACTGTCAAGGATTTGACGCGTAAACTTATTGGTAAAATATGTACATTTTGACAACTTTTCCACCGGCGTCGATCTACTGATTTCACCAAAAGAAGACAAAATATTTGCTTATGGAACTGCACGTTCTAATTCTACTAGGTTACCTAAATCTATAATGCTTGACAAAAAAATGAAACATAGATAATACGATTTTCGAACATCTGATACTGGTATTAGTTGGATCAAATGGACGGATAGAAATGGTGTTTGCTTCCTTTCAATTTACCATGATCCATCCGACGTGACGACAGTAACTCGGAAGTAGAAAGATGGCACACATATAAAATAGATCAAAAGTAAAAAATGCAATGTACCATTATGTTTACAATTACATAAAAGTTGCTTCTTAAAGTATCATTCATAAAAAATATAGAAAGTCTTCATAAAAGATATAAATAGTCTGAAAGTTCCGGCATAAATGCATTTTCTTTTTACAAAACATGCTCTTTTTTAGATTTTCTTTATAAATATTAATAAATAATTAAAAATTTTACGACCTTTAAGTATAAATTCCAATTTCATATTATTCTGTGATCAAGAAATTATAAAAAAACGTAAGCTATATCTAAAAAAACTACTTTGAAATTGCAAAAAACTATACGAAAATAGGTGGCCTCTGAGAAATACCACCGTGCCGCAAGGCGTTAAAGCTGAGATACCCCGATTATGTAGAGGATTTACCGATACAATAAAAAATCGATTTCAAGAATGAGACATAAAAGGTTTCGATGATTTGAACAAAGCCTTGATTGCTTATCCTAAGATATTTAGTGTGATAGCAGTTCAATATGGCAAAATAAAAAGTTATGAAGACCTCTCTCCTGAGCCACAATTACCTCAACCAAAAGAAAGAATGCCAATAGATGAATCTAGTAGTAGTGATGATTAGGATCATTCTGATCTAGAAAACAACAAACTTTTCGATCAAACTGCTTTGGACGATCTGATACGTGATTTAAATCTTCCTAAAGATTCTTCAGAGCTGCTTGCATCGAAACTTCGAGAGAGAAATCTCTTATTATCTGGGACAAAAGTTTTTATGCCTGATGATTGGCGACGTTTCTTAGATTCATCTGTACAAAGTCTCAAGGTAGATTTCTTCATAATGGAAATAAGTATGCGACTGTTCCCATAGCTCATTCCATTGTAATGAAAGAATCATATAAATGCTTCCAAATTCTTATTGAGAAAATCGTTTATAATGAGCACAAATAGTTCGTTTGCGGTGACTTTAAAATGAAAAATATCTTAGTGGGTTTTCAATCTGGGAATACGAAATACCCTTGCTTTCTTTGCACGTAGAACAGTCGTGCCCGAAAAGAACATTGGGTTAGACAAAAATGGCCAAAAAGAAACGTGATAGAGGTCGACTAAAACAATATCATTAACGAGAGTCTTGTTGAAACTAATCATATCCTGTTACCTCCACTTCATATAAAACTAGACTTGATGAAGCAACGGACTAAGGCTCTAAATAAAGATGGTAAGTGCTATAAGTACCTACGATTAAAATTTCCAAACCTTTCTGAAATTAAAATTAAGGATATATTTATAGGGAGGATATATTTATAGGGCCAGACATTCATAGACTTATGAAAATTAATTAATTCCTATACACAATAATGACTGATGAAAAGAATACCTGATTGAGTTTCAAAAGTGTCAAGGGAAATTTTCTAAGAAATCATCGCGTGTCAAATTACAAAACTATGATATTATCCATCTTAGAGAATTTAAAAATATTAGGTTGTTTGACGAGTTTAAAATTACACTTTCAGTTTTCACATTTAGATTACTTTCCTGAAAATGTAGGAGCGTTTAGCGAAGACATGGCTGAAAGATTTCATCAAGATTTTAAATACAAACGAAGGCAAGGTAGGCGGGATGAGAGTATAATGGTAGATTATTGCTGGTCTCTACACAGACATGATGTATCAACTAATCACAAGTGCAAGTCTATGACACGATCAATTTAGAGAAACGAGAACGTTTTCATACGAAGAAAAAGTGAAAGGTTGTACAGTTTGTGGTTACTGAGATACAAAGTTTGCAAGTATAGAGAAATTGTGTGTGGGGGAGGGGGGCGAAAGTCTAGAGTTATAGGTTCGCTGGTCACAGGGCTCGAGGGCTATGGAAATTGGAGTGTAATGGTCTAGAGTTACAGACTCGTAGATCATACGGATCCTATCATTATCGGATTAGAGGGTTAAGGAAAATTCGGTGTAAGACTTCCTAACCATCGGAAATATTGTAATTTGAACTTTGAGGTTAGGATATCTTGAATTCCTTAAATCATGAGATAATTTTGAGATTTCAATCGAATATTTCACTAAAAACATTCATGGACGATGTTTGTTCTGTCAGATAACCTTTTTTTGTTATCGGTATAGTTTTAACGGAAACGCTAAAATACTACATTTTAATTAGCTATATCTCTGCCAAAAAAAAGATATCTGAAATATCAAAATAGGTTTAGAAGAGTAACAGTTGCACTTCACTATGGCACAACTCAATTAATCAAAAAAGATTATGTTGTCAGGTAATTTAATGTCAAATATGGCAAAAAACTGTATTTTTTACCTTTTAAATTAGCATATGTCAAAAACTTAAGAGGATGGGACAATTATGAGGCAGGATTCGGATTCAGCGAGTAAAAAACCTTTAGGGATGGGTATTCGGGTTTCTAGGATTTTCAAGTCTTTAAATTTTGTCGGCCTGTATAATCAATATTCCTGATGCCTCAGGGATGGCGTGAGATTATTTTCTAGAAGATAGACTGTCGTTTGGTCGTATGATTACGGTAAAACAATGTGTTACATAATTGTCCGCTAGATATTATTGTGTCGTTGTAAAAACGTATCTTGAATTCAGAGTTAGTAATTAGTTTTTAATTGCTAGAAAGACAGTCGCTAATAATCAACAATCATGAATGACGCAATGTTAACTTGTTGGCATGAATTCGAGTGCATATGTAGAAGAGACACTTGATAACGCCGTAACAAAGCATGCAAAAGATCCCATTAAACTGTATGAAAAATGAATGATATTATTTAATACATTTTTAAGATCCACACGTCAAGGGTTAATAACGACGATTTCCCGAAGTATTTTTGCAGGCTGAATACGAAAATCCTTAGTTTTTCATTCTACTCATCGCGAGATTTAAAATTTATGACAGTTACATTTGTTTTGAAGTCGTGATGTGAGAGTAGTCTCAGAAGTACCCAATATTACAATAAAAACATAAAATATTTAAGATAAAATATCTTTATTTCTCTAGATGGTCTCTTTTAGTTCGAAATTCTTTAAAATATCTATCAATAACAGATTTAATCTTTTCATCGTTGTTCTACATGATTAAAAAAAAAGAGGTGTAATTTCAACAATACGATAGTAAAAATACGTGCGAGCAATAAAATGTTTGCTCGCTACGTTTTTGATTTTCGTTTTCTTTTCTTTTCTTTGTTTGTTTTTATTCAAAAATTATGTGACAGTTTTTGAACATGTTCGATATCTAAAATTTCCCGATCACAGTGAAAAGGATTTATTTCGTCGAGTGTCGCTTGTTACAAAATCGACGTCCGACGATTACTAGCAGACCCACAGATTTTTTCATGAGCTTCCTCGAAAAGCGTCAAACAATTGTTTTTGTCTTGATTTTTTATACTTAGATGAATGATGCACGCATCGAGCAGTTAGTTAGCAAAAACTGTGAGTGTGAGAAAATGCAAACTGGAAAATATTTCAATTTTTTGTCCAAGTTCATAAAAAGACTTAAGTAAGCGATACCAAATATGTTAATTTATGTTTAAATTAACTATATACACTGTAATTTATAGCGATGTAAAGATAAATGCGAAGACAATATACATGTGTGTGATGTCGAACTGCAAGATTTGGGAGGTTACAAGCGATTTGTGCGATGCGCGCTGACAAGAGCAGATTTATCTAATGTTTTTAAAGATCAAAAGAGATGTTTGAATTCCATAGAATTTTAATGAGGGGATTTAATTGTACGTGCGAGCGAAAACTGCTGTTCAAAGGTCTACTCAAGCATGTACACCGCAAAATTTAATGTTAGTATTCTAAAACAAAACCAGCATATCGCAAACGTGTATTTCTGAATCTCACAATCGAGATAGAAACTCGAAGGTTGAAAAAGTTGTGGCGGAGCTCCTGGCCGTTGGTCAGAGTCAGACGGCCACGTTATCGGCCGATTAGCCGCTCGTTTTTTAGAAATCGGCGACCTCGGAAAATTCGTTGGGAATTTTCGGCGCGGAGAGGGGAAGGAGGGGTAAAGCACGCTCACCGGCTCAGATAGAATTGAGCCACCAGAGAGTTAGTTTGTTTTTGGTTTGAGTGCTAGTGCCAGGGTGTAATTTGTTTTTCTTTTATTGAAAGTGTGAGTTTGCTGAGCAGGTGAGTACCTTAACCTATTCTCTCCCTCACCCTCCGAGGGTCGATTTTTATTTTTTTTATCATTGTTTATTTAATTGTTGTTGGGCCTCACTCGGCCGTCCTAGCTGCACAGTCAGAGCCTGGCGATAGCCGTTATTATCTAACCGTCACCATAATTTCAATCTTTATTTTATTTTTATTTTTATTTATTTATATCACCGCATTTTTTTTTATATTTCATTGACTTTCTGGTTTGTTTGTTTTTTTTATTCGTCTTTTTATAATAAATTTCAATTTTATTATAACCGCTGTTTTGTTATTCGACGACTTGCCGAGTTACCTCTCCGTGACCTTTCAGGATCATTGTTTCCAGACGCACATAAAGCCGTTTGCGCCTCCTACCTTCCTCTTTATTTAGTTAGTTTGCGATCGATTTATGTTTTTTTATTTCGACTCACCTGAAGGAACCTTTTCGTACAAACAAGGTAAGTTCTCCCCTTTTCTCCCTCAAATTTAGTTTTCGCGTTGCAAGGTTGAGGGCAGAGACCGTGGGTCGCCCCGGAAAACCGATCGTAATCAAGAAAATGAGCGAGGTTAAACATACAGTTCTTGTCGTTCAGCGCAACTTAATCAGAACGTTTTTGACTTCTAAATTAAGCAAGTCAGATATGTCTCTAGCGCTAGATTTTGTTCTTTTTTAGACTTGTCCGTAGCAGCTCATTCAAATTAATTTGTTCCTTTGCGTACCGTTCCGATTTACTTTTGTTTCGCCACGACTATTCAACTATTAATTTTTATGTCATTTGTTTTATGTTATTTATAAATGTCAGTGTCAATAAATATTCACATTTCCATCTATCTTCACCACACTTTATTTTTACTTATCCTCGACCCAAACAATCATTGGCAAATCTTTTAGTATGAGTCTTCTCTGGAAGCTCATAAGACAAGCCCTATTAGCGGCACTTCGCGCTAATACATTTTTTAGATCCGTAATGTCATAAACATTGCTTATAGTCGAAATCATACAATGCACATCAATATAGCTATTCGTAATCACTCTTATATAAACAGTTCAGTTAATGATATCTCCAATTAAGACTATAATCATTTATTTCTCTTTTTCGTTTTAGCCAAAACTATTAACTTCAAAAACCAAATCTATATGTAAACCAATACCTAGTTTTTAATAGCCATAACTTGTTATGTTAACCCACGATCGCGGAAGAAATAATGTCGCCTAAACAACATTAAAAATAGTCTGCGACATCAATATTGTTGAAATATATAATTATACTTGATGTAATCAATTAGGTATCTCTCTTCCTCTACACTTAATTTATTTGTTAAAACAATTAAACCAATTAATTAATTGTATATTGTCTCATTGTTCTCAACTTTCTTAATCTTTAATACTGTTAATTTCGAAACAACCACGATCAATTGATCCATTGTCTGTGAAAGTATGATTCAACTGTTATTAATTCAGAATGAAATAGGTCTTAAAAGTCTCGATTTTCGATATTTTGCTTAAATAATAATTTATTTTGCAATTTACATTAACATCTTGCTGTGAGACTACTACATTAATTTTCCTACTATTCGGAATCTCGTTAATCGTTTAATCATTTTTTTATTAGTGAGACTTTAAAACTTTTTTATACGATGTTTCTTAAATTCTCGACGTTCCCTACTCGATTTTAATTACATTTATTCTGTTTTATCTCAGATTCAACGATCTCAGTGTTGATCGGTCGATGACTACACCTACCTGTATATCTCCGTTCTATATCTAGTGCTATAAAATCTCGATCTGTTATTCAGGTCCTGGTAGGTATTATCGTAGGCTGCCATCGCCTCAAACTATGCTCTATCGATTTTCCCCTAGAGATCCTCAATTAATTTGAATTATCCTAATCTCCTAACTCGTCACTGTCAGAGAAGATTTCTCACTTTTCAATCGAACACAATATTTTTGTGCAATAGGAGCTTGGTGAATCTATAACCTGATAGGAATTTGGTATGGTATGATGAAAAATAGAACATAGTTGAAATTCATATTCAAATAGTCATTGAACTTCCTGTGATGAACACAGAGAAGTCTACGGTACAGCAAGTTAACACTGAATGTACTCTACGCGGGAAGACGTTTGTTGTTCGACTGGCGGAAATGTTCCTTTTGTACTAGGAGTAAAACACATACCATAATAAGATAATATAATAATATTCAAATTTTGCAATCTTTGAGCGTTCGACATCGAATATGCTGCCCCATCCCTACATAATGTAAAATATCGACGAGCAAGCAATACATCTTGATTAGTTCTTATAATTCAAATGAATTTTATTTACCTCCTATCTAGCTTCTTACTAAAATATTTAACGCATACCATATTTTTTACTGTACGGTTTGTACCTTTTACAAGATAGAGGACAAATGTCAGATGAAAATTAATATATAATCGTATATAATAAAATCTCTTTCTTCTTCTTAATACTATATATTGTACGTTAGCATTTGTCGAAATTATCTTACGTAAATTAAAAATCATGTCAAATATCATGTATGATTACGAGTGTGTGAGAGTCACTGTATTGTAAATAATATTAACCTATAAATAAAAACTATCATGTAGCGAAGATAACAACCCCAACCCATGGTATAATTTTCCTGTCTTTCTCACGCTATAATATATGTGATATCTGTTTTAACGTTGTAGAAGTGAGGTCTCTCTGTATTCAATAACATTCATCTAGTTTAAATACATTTTATAAAATAATTAACTTTTTCGCCATGCTCTGAATGATATTTAAATTACTAGTATTGAATAATATTGTAATTGTATAATTATAAACACTATGATGTCATAATATATGCTGAGGGACTCACTTAAAATAAAAATCTTATCGAATGTTATTGGGTAAAAAAAGAAATTAATTAACAAAAGTATTTCGCATTACTTACTGCATATGATGAATAAAGCCATTCTGGTAAGAAAATTTCATGGTGCAGTAATTGTTTTGTTACAGCTTTATGTAATTCACTTTTGCCTTTTTCTTCGTTTTGTGAAATGAAATTTTCTAATGATCTCCATGATATATTCATTTCATTTGAAGTCATCAAATTATAATCTGTAAAATTAATCAAACAATATATTTTTACAGTTTTTTTAACGAATTCTACAGTAAATAGTTTGTTTCAGTTTACAATATGAATGTGAATTGCAATATTTCTACATTAATACTGCATCCAAAGTTTCTGACTAACACTGGAATAAAATTATACATTCGGTCTTGTTTTTAAAAAATTCATAAACCGCAGATGTAACAAATTTATCAGGTTCAAAGTTTTAACGCCGCATAACCCAACCTTTGGGTTTTATAATAAAATTATACCATGGGTTGGGTAATAGAGAAATGTACTTTTTTAGTGGGTTTAGGTTTTCATTCGATAAAAACATTGAGCCTTAAGAATTAAACAGTTCAGATTTTATTGGATAAGATTGCGAAATTTAATCGATCAAAGGTGTCAGCCAATGCAGCATAAATCCACGGGCGGATTGCTATAAACTTTTTCCATAGGATGATTCGAGTTGAGAAAAATAATTAAACAAAAATGAATAAATTTAAAGATAGAACTTTTGTTTATCAGAAAAGAAATAACTCATTTACAATGGCTATTCAGCTGGTTCGGATAAGGTGGAGATCAAGATCAGGAGAACACAGAGATTCCACTGAAAAGAAAGTTAAAATTCAAAGGCGTTTACTTATGTTTAATTTAAAAGAAGTGTACATCATGTTTGAAAAACACTGTGCTGAAATTGGACTCAAGTTTCGCCTGGGGTTTACATATTTTTGTACATTGCGACCTGATCAGTGTATTTTAGTGAATGAATGTAAAGGTGTTCATAATATTTGTATTTGTATTCACCACCAAAATCCAAAACTATTAGTGGAAGACTGTTAAATGACAATGAAGAATTTGAAGATCAAATATGATGAAGAGTTACCTCAAACAGGAAAAGATATTTTAATTGGAATGACATGTGAAAGACCTAGTGAAGATTGTTTTTTTAATAAATGCTCGAAATGTCCTCGATGGATTGGCCATTATTTTAGATATGTTCGAGAATTATTTCAAAAGAAATGCTACAGATTTCATTCATTGTAAACAATGGGAAACTGTAAACCAAAAGTGTGATCTTGTAAAGCACACATACAATATTAAAGACTATTTTAACCACCTGAAGGTACAGTTTAAATGTAAATTATTAGAGCATGACTTTATTGCCAAAAGTCAAAATGATTGTATAAAAACTCGTCGGCATAAATTGAATGTATATGAAATAATGGTCATAGGAGATTTCGCTCAGAATTATACGACTGTATATCAAGACCAGGTCCAAGCAAATCATTGGAACGGCAAACAGGTAACTATTCATCCATTTGCAATGTATATAAAAGGGAAGGAAAAAACTGAAGAAGACAGCTTCGTCGTAATTTCCGAAAGTACGAAACATGATGTAAATGCTGTGGTATCGTTTGGCCAAAAATTAATTGGTTATATAAAAAATCGATACGAGAACAAGGTTAAAAAAGTGATTTATGTATCTGATGGAGCTGCAAGTCAATATAAGAATAAATCAAATTTTTTAACTCTTGTTTCTCATTATGAGACATATGGAATTGAAGCTGAATGGCACTTTTTCGCAAGTTGTCATGGAAAAAGCGCATGTGACGGACTTAGCGGAATAGTGAAAAGATTAGCCCGGAACGCCAGTTTGCGAAATTCAGACGTAAGCATTAATTGAGCTGAAGAATTATATCAATGGGCACAAAAAGCTATACCTGGTATAACTTTTGCTTACTATACCATCGCAGTACACGTAGAAATTGAAGAAAATTTATCAAAATTATTAGAAACAGCATTACGTGTCGATGGTACTTTAAGTTATCACGCATTTATTCCTCTAAATAAAAGCAGCAAGGAATTGATGGTGAAAAGAACTTCCTATTCTACAGATTATGACATTAAAAAACCACAAAAATAAATGTACTTAAATACTTCAGTGTAATTTGTTATAAACTATAGCAATTTTATTTATTTAAATTTTATATTAAATTTGTATAATTAATTTATGAACACCTTTATAAGATATAGTAAAATAATTTTAATGGTTGTTACCATATGGAATATTATCAGTATATATGTATTATTAAATAATTGAATAATGAAATGTTATTAAACAATTGACTATTTTAATTTCCTTTTCCTAATATCTATTGAGTAATGTAACATGTTATAACTAAGCTGTTAATTTCTAACTATACTTGGAAAATAGATTTCTTGTAAACTACGAATATTTTCTAAAATAATATGAAATATTACACTTCATCTAATTACGATTAAATTGTTTATGTTTAAGTAAATAAAATATTGTTTATACTGATGTCATCCCGATTACATAATATATAGTCTATGGTACTGACTTATAGAACTGTACTACCTGGAAAAGTTTCGGGGTAGTGGGACGCTTCCATCGGTCCGATCTTCTAGCTAAGCGCCGCAGGTAGCGCATTTTTGGAAGGTCATTACCTAGCCCCCATTAAAATACACTATAGTTTTATTACGGATTCTTAAACAAAATTGTCCAAGGAATCGATTGCAACAACAATTTTTCAAATAAAAGTTGCATTTTTTAATAAAAATGGAAAAAATTTATTTTAATTGTTTATAATTTTTTTATTACAAAATATATTATTATGACATATATATATATATTCTCAAAATACAGTTATTTACGGGTATTTAAAAAAAAATTATCCAGATCCGATAAATAGTTTTCCATTTATAGCAGTTAAAAGAAAATCAATTTTTTTTTTAAATTGTTTATAACTTTTTAATTAATTAATATTTTGGCGTCAAACTTGGCACAAATTATTACCTCCATATAGGCATTCGATGTGCAAAATATTAAAAAAATCGAACACCTTGCTCCGATTTCACCCAAAACTAATTTGTTTTCTGTCATATATATCATAAAAATTATAAAGCAAAATACTTTTAATATAATACATTTAAATATTCGTCTTTGATATTTACTTTGGATATAATTTTGGACTAAAATATGCCAGTGATAACGTACCAATAGTTTGTATTTCATTGAAGAAATCCCGCATCCTGTGTTCTTCATGATCTAATCTCGCGCATTGAGAAACTAAATTTTCCAAAACATAAATTTTACTTAATTTGAAATATTTGCAAACGTCTAGTGCGTGAAGATGTAATCCATAGTTAGACAATACCGCTACAATTTCTGATGGACCTGAAAAGTTTATTAGAAAGTTAATTATTGATTAACTTATTAAAAAGGCAATTTATTCTTACATGAAGAGGATACATTGTGAATTTCAGGATCAATTTTCGTTAACTTCAATTTAGCTGACGCTAACGCATATTCCATTCTGATGTCATGCAATTCAAGTACTTCTATTCGTTTACCATGTTTGCATTGTAAAATTTCATGGCCACTTAAATTTCTTTTTTTTCGCAAAGTTGAATTATCATCCGTATAACTATCGTCAACAACAGGGCGTACAATCCATCTAAATTTTTCATTGACGAGACTTAGAACATTGATGCATGCTAAAAGACAATTCGTTTGTTTTGAAATGGTTAACAAAGAGTACGATTCTTGACTGAGCCGCATAGCCTGTTCGTACATCACAGATGCCGCTTTTCTCATATTTCCCTTGTTAATGTGGAAACTGTACAAAAAGTCATAATAATTATTTTCCATCAAATCAATGCTCCGAGCTCGTGCCTCCATAATTTTTTCAAGATCTTGATACATATCTATATAGGGAAATGATATGAGATCTTTTAATTTCTTTCGATTGAACAATGCAACTACAAGTTGTCTTAAACAATCGATGCGACGTCCTGCATCGGGATTTATATTTAAACAATTATAAGCTTCAATGTGATGCTGTAAGTTTAAATGTTGCGTAAAGACTATAGAATGGAGTGTCGGTAAATTAAGATCATCTTTTTCAGCAACTGTAATAGCAGTAATTGCTAGTTCAATAATAATGTCTTGTGCATTATGTTGCTCAAATAATTCAATTATTTTCAAATAATATGTTACGGTAATCCTGCTTTTTGAATAGTTTTTTAACGAAAATAAAGTTGACATAAAAGAATCAACTACTACTCCATTAGAAGCTCGTAAAAAGTTATCGCTAGCTTTATGTAACTCTCCCGTTTCTAATAAACTTATTGCAAGTATAAATTTTCTCGAGGCACTGTTCCATGCACACCAGGTGTTAAGTAATCGAACATATTCTTGGATCACTAAAAATTGACAGTTAGCGAGAAGCCATTCAGGAAAATAAAAATTTCCTGTAATTGGCCAACTAAAATTTAAATTAAGGAAAATAAATATCTGAGCAAGGCGACATATAATTTATTGTTAGGTGATTATTGATTATGAATGTTACTATATTTAAATTTATTAAATCTAGAATTAAAGCCATTTATCTATAGATATAAAAAACATAACCTCATATATTCATATCCTGTAATTAAAATTATAGTAAATATTTCGATTGAACTCATTTATATTAATTTAAAAACAGCGCTTCTTTCGATAATCATCAATATCATTTACTATAATATTAGTGGATTAATGAATATTATTGGCTTGCCGTGTTAAGTAGCTCGAAATAGCTTAAATACCCAAAACTTATTTTATTTTTTTAAGATATAAGTTGTGAACGAAATAGTAAATGTTATGGATAAAATTTATTATTTTTTTGATGAAATAATGACATAAATAGTTTGTTGATTAATCCAATAAAACTACATTCGGATGCTGGTTTTCCATACTTATTTCATGATACGCTAAAGTGCGAAACACTTTAGATAAAGGGTAAAAACTGACCAGAGAGAGGTCAGCAGTCAAGAAGCCATTGATTAAACTCTCGTATATATTGATATATCACTATACTCTCTCTTGCTTAAGTCACTGAATGTACAGCAAGAACATCAGCAGAAATTCCCGTAACCTATTCAGCAAGAAACTCAGTTAATTTGTTGTAAGGCATTATATCACAAAAAGGATCCTAGTAAGAAATTACTTTTCATCTTTTACTGTACCAGTCAACAACAATCGCGGTACGCAAACCCCTATTTTGTATCCTTTCCTATTTTTTTAAATAAATCGAAGAGATAGTTGTGTTAGATACTAATATTTTCTCGAGTTCTTTTTCGTGTTTTCTGAAAGTACAATTGGAAAGAGACATTCACAGCCATTAAATAATATAGGTAAAGGGGCGACATTGCAAAATTATACTGTACTGATGAAAATACAGTCAGCTTCCGAAAAAATAAATTATCACTAAGCAGAAGTATATAAATTTAACCATGTTATTTTTTTCGATCTTTCTCTGAATTTTTTTCTCACGCGTGGGATGGTACCTTCAATACCCCCTTTCTATGCCATAATCTTCTTCCACTGCTCATATTTAATGCAATTTGACTTTCCGCAACTTGTGAGGAAAAATAATATAAGCTATTCGTGTATAAAGTAAAGAATTGTATTTGCGCGTACGGGTACCACCTACTTTTCGCATTAAATAATATAATATACTATTTACTAATTTGTAAATAATGTTAATAATATACACCATCTTAAATATCTCCAAAAGTACTAAACGGTATATTGTACGGATCAAACTCTTTCACTATTTGCAACTAGCAATATCTGTATCAGAATTTTTTCGGTCAGATTCAGATTTATTTGATTAATTTTCCTTTAATTATTCTAAAAATCAGATAGGTCTACCTCTTTAAAAAAAATCTATATTTACTTAATGACTTTAGATATACTTGTGGTTTTGCTAACCATAAGACATATTCACTCGAAATTAACTGTAATATAATTTTTAATTTACATTTTTTCCATCGTTTAGTTTAAATTAAACTTTGTTATTTTTATTTCTAATCCTTATAAATAAATTTAAAATTATTCCATGTGCCTCAGTTCAAAATATAATAACTTTATTAACGTGCTGGGAATGATATGTTCTTTTATACATGCTCGATTGAAACTAAACTATCGTTACCTAGAGTCAACTCCTAATGCTATTGCATATTGTCATTTCATTAATTTTCTGACTACTGAACTGAAACTCGAGGAAAGTCAGATGTATTATGAAAGTTTTGGGCCAGCGTAATTGTATTAAAAATGTCTTTTTTTAATTTTCCAATCGAACTTCTTGCGCTATGGTATCCGAACAGAAAGTACATTTTTCAGTTCGTAATTCTCTGTTGTAACAGATCCTATTTGATTTTGTAAACCTACTCCTAATCAAACAGCCCAATATGAGCAAAGTACATAAAAATAATTACATTTACGCCAAATTTACACAGATTCGTGCCAAATTTTTGGTAAAAAATAGGATCACATTGCACTATGGAAACTAGACGATCAGGAGTTGTAATGCAGAGCAAGTCTCCACAAGTCTAGAATAAAATAAATTTGTTAAAAATTTACTTATTTGGTATAATACTATATTATTTAATATCGTATTATAAATGAATTTAACCAAAATTGAAACCAGACAATACAACATTTAAATAAATGTCTATCCACAATCACGGAACATAACAAATCAATATATTATTCAGATTCAGAGATGGATAATTAGAAACGTTTGGATTACTAAATTTTAATCTCTCAGATACGTTGTAATATTGAAAAAGAATAAATAGACAATCGATAGGGCAATAATAAAATAGGCCGAGGGTGTTTCCTTTGAAATTCTTATTAAAATACTGTGTTCAGAAAGAGAATAGCTGACAGACTGATTTGTTTTGATCACATTAGTTATTGAAAAATACCAAATATGTTTTGTAAAAATGACTGTCAAATTATAGCTAAATTATTAAAAGTATATTGATCAAACTTTCAATTATTTTACTTAAAGTTACAATTAAATCATTCTGATTTGCATCTCAATGAATTAAGTCAAAGCTTGTCTTTATTGTGCGAAAATAGCTAAGTATTGGTTTAGCTATTGAAATTCGGTTTCATCGATAGCTTTAAAAATATTAGTTTGCACAATATTCACTTTTGTGATTAAGCACAGTCATACAAATTGCGATACAATCGTGGCATGTTGCTTGTATAGAACGCACTGCACAAAAATCGCGACTAATTAGAGTGGAAAATCCTAAATAAAGCCACAAATACGCTCTTTCTGAAGTAAAATCGAACCGTAAAACGTGTACTTTCGGGTAAGATAGTTAGAAGAATACTTGTACTTAAACTCCAAAAGTAGATGTAATTTTTTTTTTGCCGTTTGAATATTGATCAGTTAAGGCTCGATTTTGTAGGTATAACGAATAATTAGATATATATCAAAATTAAATTTTACAAATATTTATCATGTGTAAGTAAACATGACTCTTGTAAAAATGAAATATGGCCGTTGATAGAATATTTTTATTTAATATGAATACTTTGTAATGTATAATATTAATAAAGGATACATCAATTGAAGGATGAAAGTGGTATAGTGGAATAATCCTAAATGCCAAATCGGAAAATCCGAAGCATTTTGTTCAATCTGATATTCAAGTTTTTTAATATACTGTCTTGCCCCATTCTGTATAAACATCTCTAGTAATGATAGGGATCTAGAATGAGATTGCTCAATCTTTATTTGGTTATTGACCGGCGTTAAAAGAGCGATTCGCTGAATGCTGGTTTCCCTGAAAACACATGAATACGAAAATTAAAAATAAAAAAATCGAAATTTTTATTATACGTTTTTAATTAATATTAAATTAGTTACTTCAATCTTTATCTTATTAGGATATCATATATTTTATTATAATTGAGAGCACCTTATGATAAAAATTATACCGTGGATACTCATCTACAAGGAGATTACATACACCATCGCGTCACATATTATTAAAAAATGTATAATCAAAGTAACGATTGACTTTGATAAAAAAATGACTTTTCCATAGACCTAAAAATTAATTACTGCTTTTCTAAACGCGAATTTTTACAACGATAACAGTGCCTAACTCTACCCTGTAAAAGAATTGCCCACAGTTGACCTCATATTTACTGTCTTATAAAACTAAAACAAAAGAAAAAAAAGGAATCCAAACGTGTCATCATAAAGTTCTTTTAATGTACAGTCAAAGTGTATGACTCAAATATTATATATAATGTTTCGTAACTATTTATAAAAAAAATATAACTTTGTCGTATTTTCATCACAACACACCAGAGACTAAGTAACATTCAATGTAATGGGTAAACTATTTATTGAGAATGTGTACCGAAGTGTAGTAGCAAATGTAAAATGTATCAGTATGATATTCTCCTTAGCAATAGTAGCGTATGTACAATTGCATAGTTCTCTACCTAATTCGGTCTCGCATTAGGGTAGTGATTACAGGATAAATCCTAGAGTGAATAAGAATAATGGTCGTCCTTTTAAGTGACACATACTATGATAAAGAATAATAATACCAATATGCAACAGCCAGATGGCTATCATTGTTGGTAAATGGGAATTTTATGCAAGTAATTGCTGACTTGCTCTAAATTGTTAAGTATGCAGAACTGTGTTTACCAAAAATGCCTAAAGTGTACGTAGTAGATTGTAGCGTAGAGAAATGCGCAGGCGGGACCATATATCGGTCGTGTATGATTCGTAAAATACGGAGATCATAAAAACAGTAAATGAAGATATGCAAGATTTTAGGTACCAGCATAATTCACAGGCAATTTGTGGAACATTGTTATTCTGAATCGTGAAAGTGATAATAAGATCGTTGACTATTCGTGTAAGCTAAATGGCGGTTGAATAATGAGAAAAATAATTTGAGAACAATATTTGAAAGGTTAGACTTAGGTAATATTGTGATCACTGAGATTTTGATTCAATAGAAGTAGTAAAGATAGTTCAGAAGAGTGGTTTATTTGTTTTGATACAATTGTCTGTATGACAAATTACCAATATAAAAAAAAATTTATATTGACAATTTGAGAAGGAATATTGTGTTGGAGTGTGCTAAAAAAAGTTTGATTTGATCCAGTTAATTAACAGAGTCGGGGATATCAAGAGAATGATACAAGCATAAATTTTGTTAATGCGCTGATAGTAAACGAACAAAATGTGATAATCCAAGGTAGCAGTCAAATGAGAGTCCTGAAAATAAGCGAAGATAGACCACACTAGATAATTCGATGGAGAAAAAGTAAAAAATTATACATGTTGAACGTAACTGAGCATAAAGATGTTCGAATGAAAAATAAGTAACAGGATCGTGGCAACCACCTTCCGAGCAAAACTAATAATCAAGGTAGAATTTGGAAAGGTCTGTTCAACAATCATTCCAGAATGACTACAAATTTCACTCAGAGGGATTTTATCAAGATATTTATGATATATAATTCTGTTTCGCGATACCGAGGAAATTGGCACCTTATAATATTAAAGAAGAATCGTTACGAGGATTGATTTTTAGGCTTACTACAGCAACCCTTGACTACATCTCGTTAATAGTAGTGAGAAGGTATAATAACTAAGGGAGTGCACATAGAGGTGGCGATGATTGACAGAAAATCAAACTAAAATAAGCTAAATTCCAATACAAAATTGTTAATAAAGTGTAAAATTTACAAGAATATATTATTAATATACTCGTCACTTTATTTTTTATTTTTTCATGTATATTAATGTAATTCTAATCAACCTATTTATAATACGGTTAATACTTAATAGCACATATAAGTTTTTCTTATACATTTTATACCAATTAAATTGCATATATTTTAGATAATTCATATAATATATTTTGCAAAAAAATTTAATTCAATTTAAAATTATGTTATAAAAAAACTCGATTTTCAGAAGTACGGGGAGAAGTTTACTTACAATAAAGCTTGCGAGGGCATGATTGAAGCATCATATTCACATATCCACAAAAGCACGTAATACGCCTGGGTTATTACAACAGACTTCGTCGCTAATGATGCATTGATATTGTGGACAGACTGAGCATCAAATAATTTCTGTTTATCCATTGCAATTTGTTGTAAGATTAATAAGTTTCTACAAACGGAAAATCTTATGGTTGTTATTTGCGTCACAATCTTTGATATTACTGAAACACCAAGTTGGCTCCCAAAATAACTATTTACGTTTGAATACATCTTTTGTGTCCTCTTAGTATTTTGAATAGTTTCCAAATCATTGAATTTGTCCAAGTTATATGTAAGAATTTCAATTAATATTGCTATTGAACATGAGACACCTTTAATATTTTCCAGTCTACGATGAAGTTCCAACTGAAAATCATAATCTGACAACTGAAACAAATATATATTTTATTATGGAAATTAGACGAAAATAACAGTACTTATGCATCTAAACATCGAAGAAATGGTATACAAAATGGTATATGAATTAGTGTATAATGTAACTGATACAATAATCTTTTGCTTTATCGATTGGAATAGACCTATGCAACTATGCAATTGTAGATTCAAACTAATGTATAATAAGTCAATGTTGATAAAAATAATAAAAAGTGATAGATAGAAATTGAAGCATTTTATCCTGATCCTGATTGTTTGACTTGAACTGTGGGAAAAGTAGGATGAGAATTCAAAATATATAATACGCATCGTTTTGCTCGGACGGTAAAAAACTGAGTATGGAATTACCAGCGCACATGTATTGTACATTGTGTTTCCGAATAAATAGCGCAAAATATAATGGTGATTGAAGGGAAAAAAGGGAGGGGGTGCAGGGATTGAAAACTCGAGAACCCAACGCTCCACCTGTAAAAATTGATTATTTATTAATACAACATAAATAACACAGCATTTCTTGTTCGTTATTTGAAAAATCTTAATTTTCGTATATTCTTCATTTCCAATTGAAATAAATTATTAAAATAATTATAATATTGTTAAATGAAAATACAGTCATAAATGATTAGAACGACACCGCTACCATGTGATTTTTTTAAATTGTTGTATTTCGGTATAAAAATCAAACTTACGAACTTTCATTACTTCAACACGTTGTTAGGAAAATGAAATTACTTAATGAGAACATAATAAAATACAGCTTGCATAGAACAAATATAATTTCCACTTTCCAAATCTTTTACACACCTACTATGTACAATCTAATTATATAATCTTTAGAACATTATAAATCCCTATTGTTTCATTATTTTATTGTTTTTGGTGAGATCAAATTTCTTTTACTATATAAATAATCTCGTTAGCTGCAAAATCACTTCAAAAACATATATATTGCAATTTATGAAAAAATAAAGGATTCAACAGAGTAGCAAACTTATTAAAATAAACAAGATTCATCTGGCTCAGATCTTAATGTATAGTTAAGAAGCTTCATTTTAAGACAGAGGAGGATCCGAAATCAAATCAAACATGAAAGGTGAGAACAAAGCAATACTGTCTCCATTGCTAAATCCTGCCGCCGATTTCGATCAAGAGAAAAGAGAACAAATAAAGAATTAGGTAGAGAAAGACCGTGTATAAAACAAAGCCGACCAGGATTGGATTACGTTTGTAAGTAAAACGTAGAAAAAAGTGGTAGCAAGAATAGCGATTTAGTATGGATCTGCCATTTGCATCTCCGATAATGGTGAAAACCATTTCATCCTTGGAAGTGCTAGAAGAGGAGTCGAGATCAACTTGGAGAGATAGCCGATAGTGCATACGATATGTCAATACTATAGCAATACAATTGAGCAAGAATGAGAATTGGAAGAATCCGATAAAAACGACCAACGATCCATCGGGTATGTCTTACAATATAGTAAAAGGCACACTACGAAGGGTACAAAGGTTAAACGTACCGAGTAACGAACTACCGTCGGAGACATCGAACTGGTTTCCTCAATGAAGCAAGAGCATCATCATTTAAAACTATCAATCTTAAAGAGTTAAAAACTGCAATGAGCAGATCAAGGCCAAAACGCAGGATTTAATGATATCTCTAATGAGGTGGTACCACTGATGGTACTTATCCCCATGTGCTTCTGAGTATTTTTAGTAGATGGTTAATTGAAGAAATGTTTTCGGACAGATTAAGAAGACAGTAAGTTAGTACTAATGCCCGAGAACAATATATATAAACATAACAGTCAATCCTTATTGGTTTTCCATTCCTGATAAAAAAATGAAGATAATAGAATCAGGAAAGAAATCTTCTAACAGTTTAATACAATGAAATGTTAAGGAAAGGAAAATCAATGAGCGATTATCTCCAAAAGTTGCTTCTTCAAGAGAATCTCTACTTATTACGCATTAAAGATAGACTTCCAGCCCGAACAGTTATCTATGAGCAATATTAAAAAGTCTGTCAAAAGTATGGACTTACGAGTTCACAGTAACTCGCAAAAATCGGATTTTTTAATTTTAAAGTGAAAACTTTTCTGAGCGTGCTCCAAATGATTACCACTATGGCTTAACTTCTATGTTCGCAATGAAATAAAAACAAGTTTTAAAAAACTATATATATATATATATTGTTTGAACAACAAAGAAGTGGGTTAGGGTGACGCATCTTCATTTGAATAACAATATAAATTTCACTTGATCTCGTTTAATGTGTCAAATACTAAACTGAAGTCGTGGCACCGGAAGGTGTCCAGATGATGCGATAACATCGATGCCACTGGTAGAGTTTCTTATTTGGAGTGGGTGGATGTCCGATGATAGGTCCGGTCCACTCGGGAAGGCGGTGATTCTAGTGAGGTCAATTCGTGGCATAATCGTCGTGCACTAGTACTATTCATGGGCTTAGATTTTCTCATGCTCCTTTAAATTAACTTAATATTCATTGTGTAAACACACGCGGAATGAAAAATGTTTTAATTTTTTAAAATTGTTGTGTGCGTGTGTATGTATATACATTAGCTTTTATTACGAAAAACCTCATTAACTATGTTTGATCAAAATATGTCCTCGAAACTAGTCAACATTATTAAAAGTTAAAGTCTCTTTATAAAAATCCACACAATCGCCTTTTACTGGACAACAATAAGAATTTTATTACTCTTTATAAATTCAGTCGCATAGTTTGAAAATTAATGAATTCTAAGCTAAAACATATATGTAATATATGTTGAACAAATTGTTAATAAAGATCGATCTTATTTTAAAATCCTTAAATTTATGATACCGGCAAAGGGCCTTTAGGACGACCTGAATAATTCTTTGTACAATTGCACCAAATTAATCATACTTTTCCCACAATGTTTCTTCAATCGTCATCGTCTACTGCCTTCCTACTATCTTCCTTGACAAATGGGAATTACATTTCTCAAAATAGAAAACACTCTATGAAGTATCTTCTAGTCTGCTGCAACAGACTACATTTAGATTCTCAATAACCAACATTCCGAAACCAACACTTCAGCCTTACTGTGCTCTCTTTTATTTTTTCATACACATTTTAAAGTTAGTTTGTGTAATTTATTTACTTTCTTATTAAATTTTATATTAACTTCTCTACGTGTTACATCCATCCTTTACTTAGTCCGTTCTTCAGTAATATTAACGTATGGCTTGCAGAATAATAATTTAACGAACATAATATTGTTATATTATAAAGGTTTAAGAAGTAGAATTCGAACGGAAAAATTCAATACGAAGGTTAAAATGGCCCATCCTGTAGATTATAGATTTCACTATATATATATATAATCTACAGGATGGGCCATTTTAACCTTCTTATTGAATTTTTCCGTTCGAATTCTACTTGTTAAACCTTTATAATATAACAATATTATGTTATTATATATATATATAGCATATATATATATAGCAATATTATATATATATATATATGTTTACATTTTCTTCAATCTATAAGGTTATCATCAAATCACTATGTTTGAGAATTGAATAATAACTCAAGTGAGTTATTGTAATTGATTGCCGTGATGTATTCATGACATTATACAGGCAGGATGGCTGAAAAAGTAGGGTATATACGATCTAAATATATAAATATATACGGGGAGTTTATACTTTAATACTATTAAATGCATTATAAATAAATATGAAATAATCAATAAATGTACTTAGTGTCCCAGAAGGAAAAATAGCTACGGTAATTAATAATGTCTACAAAATCTAATCCAAAATTCAATAATTATTGCTATTTTTTTTAAATACTCGTAAATAATTGTATTTTGAGAATATATACATGTGATGATAATATATTTTTTAATAAAAGACTTACAAACAATCGAAATAAATTTTTGCCATTTTTATTAAAAAAGGCAACTTTTATTTTTAAATCGTTGTTGCAATCGATTCCTTGGAAAATTTTGTTTAAGAATATGGACTAGGTAATATTCTTCCAAAAAAGCGCTACCTGCGGCGGTCAGCTGGAAGATCGGACCGATAGAAGCGTCCCACTGCCCCGAAACTTTTCCAGGTAGTTCAGTTCTATAAGTCAGTACCATAGACTATATATTATGTAATCGGGATGATATCAGTATAAACAATATTTTATTTACTTAAACATAAATAATATAATCGCAATTAAATGAAGTGTAATATTTCATATTATTTTAGAAAATATTCGTAGTTTACAAGAAATCTATTTTCCAAGTATAGTTAGAAATTAACAGCCTAGTTATAACATGTTACATTACTCAATAGATATTAGGAAAATGAAATAAAAATAGTCAATTATTTAATAATATATATATATACATAATATTCCATAAGGTAACAACCATTAAAATTATTTTACTATATCTTATAATAGTGTTCATAATATAATTATGCAATTTAATATAAAATTTAAATAAATAAAATTGTTATAGTTTATAACAAACGACACTGAAGTATTCAAGTACATTTATTTTGTGGTCTTTTAATGCTATAATCTGTAGAATAGAAATTTCTTTTCACTATCAATTCCTTGCTGCTTTTATTTAGAGGAATAAATACGTGATAACTTAAGGTACCATCGACACGTAATGCTGTTTTTAATAATTTATATAAATTTTGTTCAATTACTATGTGTTCTGCGATGGTACAGTAAGCAAATGTTTTACCAGGTATAGCTTTTTGTGCCCATTGATATAATTCCTCAGCTGAAGAAATGCTTACATTTTTATTGCGCAAACTAGCGTTCCGGGCTAATCTTTTCACTGTTCCGCCAAGTCCAGCAAATCCGCTTTTTCCATGATAACTTGCGAAAAAGTGCCATTCAGCTTCAATTCCGCATGTCTCATAATGAGAAACAAGAGTTAAGAAATTTGATTTATTCTTATATTGACTTGCAGTTCCATCAGATACATAAATCGCTGTTGTAACCTTGTTCTCATATCTAATTTTTATATAATTATTTAATTTCTATCGAAACAATATCACAGCATTCCCTTCTAGGATGAATAGTTCGTTGTTTACCGTTCCAATGATTTGCTTGCACCTGGTCTTGAGATACAGTCGTATAATTCTGAGCGAAATCTCCTATGACCATTATTTCAGATTCGTTTAAATTATGCCGACGAGTTTTTATTTAATCATTTTGGCTTTTGGCAACGAAGTGATGCTCTAATAATTTATAATTAAACTGTACCTCCAGGCGGGTTAAGATAGTCTTTAATATTGTATGTATGCTTTACAAGATAACACTTTTGGTTTACAGTTTCCCATTTTTGCAACGATAAAATCTATAGCATTTTTTTTAATAATTCCTGGATATATATGTAAAACACTGGTCAATCTAGTACATTTTGAGCAATTATTAAAAAAACAATTTTCACCAGGTTTTTCACATGTCATTATAATTAAAATATCTTTTCTGTTTGAGGTAACTCTTCATCATACTTGATCTTCAAATTAAACATAAATAGTTCTTTTAAATTAAACATAAGTAAACGCCTTTGAATTTTAACTTTCTTTTCGTTATCCTTCCTCACTATTTTGGTATCGTTAGCACCTGGACACGGACGGCTTATATCATCTTGTAAATAAAATGAGAGAGCAGCACTTTTTATTTCGTCACTTATTATAGATGTTCTGATTTTGGAGAGTGGATAGGATAACATTCCTTCCTGTTCACGAAGTTTTTTTAGCGGTTTGTGCAAAATAAAACGAACAATTAATTTCTCTTTCTATTTCACAGACACTTGTAGACATTGGTATCGCAGTTAATATATGTAACTATTCTGAATTAGTAGTTGCTTTTTCATACGCTGCTTTCAGGTCTTTATAAAATACACTTTTTTGTATAAATCCATCTCGATTACTGTCTACACAGCGATATTTCTTCACAAGTAAACTTTTCAAATTATTTGACACTGAATCGATTTTGTTTTCTATTAAATCAGGTATTTCAATATCTATTGAATTCATTTCTCCGATTTAAAAAAAATCAAGCAATGGATTTAAGCGATCCAATACTATTTTTCTACGTTCATTTTCGTCGATCGAAAATTCTTCATCACATTTTACGTGGTAGATATTTTGATCTTCATTAGCACTATAGTCGAAACTAGCCTCATTGTTCTGATTAATAGAATCTTCACAACTACTATTTTCTTCATTTGTACGTCCTAAACGTGTGTCACTCTAGTCAGAAACTTCCTTTGGATCTTTCATATAGCAGTATCTCAAACATGTTGCACATAATCGATCGTTTTCTTTCACTAAAGGAAACCACTTATCCTGAAGTTCTGTGGGAACTTGAAGCAATGATTCTCGTCGGCGTCCATGTTTACGCACTTTGAATGGATTCCAACACTCTCATAATGGCATGATTATATAATTTTCTTAGAAACTGAATTGAAGTAATTTTACAAAATCTATCACACAATAAGAAATTTCATTATGACATTCGTTAAGGTCCGTTCACTTAAACCAATGAACTTTAAATAGCCCGACTGAGCAGAAAGATTCTGTATTTATACGATTCTCAAAACACAACTAATTTCAGTATACCAAATTTTAAATTACTACTTAACAAATTAAAGTATTAGAAAAAACATTGAAAGAAAATAAACATTTTTGAACTCCTTAACATAATTATTGCTCGCACTAATTTGCTTAAGGGCAGCCTATTTTCGTTAGTTATTATTGTCATAAATGTTAGTTCTACATACCACTATTTAAATAAAGAAAGTTTAGCTAATAAATGTAGTGATTTATAGAGCCGAACTACCTGGAAAAGTTTCTGAGTAGTGGGACCCTTCTATAGGTCCAATCTTCTAGCTGAGTGTCATAGGTAGCGCTTTTTTGGAAGAACATTACCTAGTCCATATTAAAAATGATGATCGTTTTATTACGGATTCTTAAACAAAATTTTCCAAGGAATCGATTGCAACAACGATTCTAAAATAAAAGTTGCCTTTTTTAATAAAAATGGCAAAAATTTATTTTAATCGTTTATCATTTTTTTATTAAAAAATATATTATCATCACATGTATATATTCTTAAAATACAATTATTTCCAGGTATTTAAAAAAAAATCCAGATCCGATAAATATTTTTCGATTTATAGCAGTTGAAAAAAAAAATCGAATATTTTAAAAATTGTTTATCACTTTTTAATGAATTAATTTTTTAGTGTCACAAGTTGACACGAGTGATTACCTCCATATAGGCATTTAATGTGCCAAATACAAAGAAAACGAAGACTTTGTTCCAATTAGCCGTAAAACTAATTTGTATTCCGGCATATACAAATTATTAAGAAGCCTATTAGATAGAACGAAGGTATAGAGGTATTTATCTTTATGTTATAAGTATGAAAAACTGTATTTTATCAAATTTCTATGTGTACGCTGTGAAATTGATACAAAAGTCTGTGGACAGAGGTTCTACACAATTCCAAACATGGTACGTAATATAACTATATATGAGTATATTGATTAGATGATTCTATGTTACATTTGCTGCTTAGAAAAAGCAACGGTTTAGTTCCACGTTTTAGGTCATAAAATTAAGGGAAATACGCACGTTTTACAATAATAGTATTTATAGTTTTAAATATATTATAAGTTTACTATTTAATTATTAAAGTAAAATATGCTTGCTAGATTTGTAATTTACTCACAATTTCATGTTTGTTAAATACTGAATTAGAAATTAGATTTTGAATTGCGTTATCAGGAGCTCTTAAGCGATATAATTCTTTTTCAAATGTAGATTTAAATTCATCAGATAAATGTTCTTCCAAAAATACCAATATCGACACTAAATCGATCAGATCTTGACACTTTTCTTTATCTTGTAAAATAGGTATTTCTTTAAAAAGAGAAGCAGATGATGTTTCATTGTAGAACATTAAATATTCTAATGCTTCCATAGGCCTTAAAAATGAAAAAGAAAATTTTTTCAATAGTACGGCTCCGTAAGCATTAGGCAAGAGTAAAAGTCCTACTGGTCTATATCTATTCATATGATACTGAAGAACACACGAATAAAATCTCGACCAACACCTGTTTACTATTTCTAGATAGTCATCATCTAATAGTTCATAGTCTATTACTTCTGCTTGTATTTCTGCTTCAACGACCATACAAACTCTTTCTTTTAATATAAGTGGAGATAAATTCATATCAAGTACAGAATTAGACCTTCGATATATGTTCAGTGCTTTAATAATGTCTATAAAAGCAAAGTGACCAGGTTGAAATATAAAATCTAGATAGGCTTGTCTCGGATCAGTCCCTGGATCAGTCATTACGTAATCTTTGTCGTCAGGTTCTGCCAATACTACAGTCTCCCATTGGCAATTGAAATGAGGACTACTTAAAGGCAGACGTATGTGGGTTACGGCAACACTATCTGTATCTGTCATCCGCCACAAAGCCCATAAGCGAGATGTTGTGAAAGAAAAATCCACTAAATGTTGCTGAAAATTAAATATAAGATTAATCATACGAAGTAAAGAAACGTCATTTTAATACGAGTAGTTTTATTTATAAAAGAGGATATAATTTTAAAATTACAAACATTAAAATTAGGATACTGAATTGATGTATTTGTAATAGTCCATCCAAATTACGATTTTGATAGGATGTAAAGGTAGAGGTGAATAAAAAAAATTTAATTAAGTCTGGAATGTTAACAATATGAAGTACCCTCCATGCTCCGACGAAAAACGTGGAGAAACATTTGTTATAATCAAAAACGTAAAAAATCTCGAATTTTTTTTCAAACTTTGGTTTATAACAGAAGAGTAATAATATTACGTAAAAATGTGACTAAAATAAATGTTGTTTCCAAATAAATTTACTACAAAGTACGAGTAATCTGATAAGTATCTTTTAAAGCTTTAATTTTTAATATTGTTTATGATACTTTGTGTAAAGTAAGTTTCAGTTAGTGTAATTGAGTATGCTCAATCTCATTTCTCTAAGTCCAACAGTTTTGGCAAAATTGAAAAGTTAATTACGAAATTTTCAAAAATTTAGATAATGATCCAGTAATATGACGCAATGCAAAAAAGTTTATTTAATTAAACCGAATGATAGACTTTATTTTCTGTACCCAAGCATCAAAAGCATCAATCGCTTTATTTCATGCATTTAGTGGATGCGATAGTACTTCAGCCTTCTTCAGCAAAGGTAAAATTAAATTAAATTAAATTATTATTAAATAATCCCACTTTAGCTTTAGAAGCAGCTAAATTTTATAATGAGAATATTTCTCCAGAAGAAATAAACGAAACTGCAGAAAAGATAATTGTTGGTTCGTACGGAAAGAATAGGAACATGAATATCAATCTTAATATTATATTGTTTACTATTCAAGAGCGAATCTAGAAGAACGAATTTCAATTTAACATTGTTACATTCCACTGATTCCGCATTATAGGCGTATTTATTACTAAGCCCGGCAATGGTCAGATAATCTAATAAATGCAGCAAATTGGAGCTGGGAATTATCGGTAATTTTTTAAAGCCAATTAAAACAAATGATGTGTAAGTACCTGATATTTTATTAAAATATATCAGTTACAATTGTGTAGCGAAATGCGGAAAAAGTTGCGGTTATGTAGAACATGGTTTTCGGCTTATAGTTCCAATTGTATTGATAAAAATCGTAACAATGCGGCTTTCTGTAAACAATAGTAATTTTAATTTCGAATTAGATGATAGCTACGATAAATTAACAATAAGAAAATAATTTAAAACCGCAACTTTCACCAGAGAAAAATATCAAGTACGAAAGTCCTACTCTAGCTACGATGACAATGAATGTGTCACGAGTACCACTTCTAAGAAACTTAAGTTAAGTGAAAATGTGACATTATAATAAAGTAATTAGGTAAGATTACACACGACCTACTTTTGCACACATGTAATTCCGCCCCATAGTCTCTTTCGAGTTCTGCGCAAACGCGGAACAAGGAAAGAGAAAGAAAGCGGGGAAGGTACAAGGCGCTGAGGGAAGGGTAGAATAAGATTACTCACGCGTATAGGTAGGTAGGGTCCGTCTCGAAACTGCGAATGCGCCGCGAACGAGTGACCGGGAACAGCGCTTAATGTCTTTTTTAACTCCCATTCTAGGTCCGGTTCTGGAAGAATAGCTTCCGAAACCGCGGAAGAGGACGAAAGCCTTAAGTTAAGTTAGGAGAGCACAAAGCCGTAAAAATTTTCACGTCCTACTCTAGCGCCGTTTTGGAACGTAACTGCGAGTAAGGACAAGAGGCACAGCTTGACGGAGACACAGGTTTTTCGCGTTCCAATTTAGCGCCGCTCCGGGCTGGTCCTGTCTCAGAGAAGAGGGCGAACGCCTGACAGGTAATAAGTAGAGTGGTAAGGCATGCCGAAAACTTTCGCGATGTAAATTCTAGTGTGAGCGCGAGGAATAGCCTCTCGCTCTGCAAAAGAGGCGATCCCTGGACAGACCGAACTAATATAAGTTGTGTAAAAATGTCTACCGCTAGGATAGACGGGATACCATAAACCTACCCGCAAGAGCAGGAGCGGGGACCTTGGCTTAGACGCCTGGGTCAAGAGGATGAACACTATAAAAACCTCTCCGAGGGAAATGAGCACCGCCCTTTGCGCGATAATAGGCTATACATAGCCTAAAATACACAATGACAATGCCTGCCACGACCACAGTTCGACGCTACCGGTCCAGGGAATCAGTGGTCCAGGACTGCACCAGGTGTGAAAACGGGCTTGCAGTCGTCGTCAGCCAGCTACCGCAGCTCTGCGTTGGTGGACCACTCGGCCAGCAGAGACCACAGCAGGAGTCGGGAAGCCATCGGGCCAGCTTCTGCTGGCGATGAGGGTCGCGAGTTGCGACGATTACTGCGGTAGGATGAACTCGAGATTCCCTCGACTCTCGCCTGCGTGATTGGCGCTTCTAGCAGTCGTGCCGTCGGTATCTTCCAGCCGCAATCCCAGTGTACCCTCTTAATTCTACTCACCCCGTGCGATAGAATAATCGAAGCGTATAGGTCCGTAAATTGAGGGCAATGTAATTAGCGCGATGATAGGTAACGCGAGTAGGAATGCCACGCGAAATAATAACGCGAGGTTCGAGTCTCCATTGGGAGATAGAGCTCTATCTCCACAGGTAGATTGCGAGCTTAGGGCTTAGGTAAGATAACGATTCTGCAGCTTAACTGCAGAAACACGTTAGTGGTTAGCGGAGAAGTCCGGGAGAGAGTAGGCGCTAGAGCTATGGACTTGTTACTACTGCAATTACCTTGTTCCCGTAGGAACAAGCACAAAACCTTCTCTCTACCGGAAATCCAAAGTTGCACGAAAATCGCGGCGGTGGATGGAACGGGGCCAAGGGCGGCTATCTGAATGACGAACCCTCCAGTTCGACGCTCTGCTAATCGTCCAGCTCTCCAACGAGTACTGCTCGGTGGTAGGGGTCAAGACTCCGGGACTATCCTTCTTCGCAATCTCGTGCTACTTCAAGTTCGAGGACCCGATCGAAGGGCACCTCGAACATCTTGACAGGACGTTGAACGCCCTCCGAGGGAAACACTTAGTCGTGGGGATAGACGCGAACGCAGAGTCGCTTCTATGGAGCCCCACGACGGATCTTAGAGAAAGGCTAGGTACCGACGATCCAACCGAAAAGGGCGAGCGATTCAGGAAGGATGAGAAACTCGCCCAATTGATTAATACGCATAATCTCGTCGTCTTAAACGATCCCATGCAAGCGCCAACGTTCGAAAATAGTAATCGAGATAGGATAGATCAGTCGCGTCACAAAGGTGTCTCGTACATCGATGTGACGCTCGTCTCACCCTCCCTGCTGGGCCGTAGTCTCACGTGGAACATTAGGGAAAAGTGATTCACGAGTGACCACAAGGCCATCGTTGTCGAGCTGAGCACCTTGGTAGAGAATGCGAGGGGGGTTGAAATTGAAAACTTTCCAAACCGTTTTAACACAAGTAGAGTAGACTGGGATAAATTCACTGAGAAACTAACGGATCTCTCGAGATTCAAGTCTATCGTCTGAAACGAGCTCATCAAGCGGAAAGGCAGAGTCTCGAAGTTCGAGAATTGTTGCTGGCCGATTACCAGACGTGCCTGAAAGCGTACTCGAAGGCCGTCAAAACGGCTCGACGCGACTCCAGAAACCTCATCACTCCGCACGGGAACGAAGAGCTCTGGGGCATTGTATATAAGCTATAACGTGAAAAGCTCTCGAACCTAAGGGATTTGTGCAATCTCCAGACTGGCGAAGGTTTCACGCTAGGCATGGAGGAGACTGCGGAGAACCTACTGGAGGTGCACTTCCCTGACGATAGCACCGTAGGAGAAACGCCCGAACATGCCCGTGTACAGGCTGACGTAACATTACCCCCGGAGACGGAAGACGCCCAAGCATTCGTGGTTCGGGGAGTCTTAAAAGCGGTCAGGTGTTTAAAAAAAAAGGCGCCAGGATCAGATCTGATCGAAGTCTCGGTCCTGAAGAAAACGGTAGCTGCGATACCTGGTCAAATAACCAGGCTCTTCAACGGTTACCTCGGTGTCTTTCCAACTGCCTGGAAGGAGGAATCGGTTAGAATACTCTTGAAGGGTGCGGACAAAGACGTTAAGCATGTCAAATCGTACAGGCCAGTTACCCTATTATCGATAATAGGGAAACTGTACGAGCGACTTCTCTGCTATAGACTAGATAGCTTATTAGGCAAGCTGACGACAGACAGTATGGCTTCCGCGTGAACCGATCCTGCGAGGATGCGATCCGAGAAGTGGTGTAATCCGCGGAGCAAACGGAGTACGTGGCGGCACTCCACTTCGACGTAAAAGGAGTTTTCGATTCAATCTGACGAGACTACATCTTGAGTGGTTTCAAAAAAATTGAGTGCCCCAAAAACGTGTACTAAGTGCTCAGCCACTACTTCTAAGATCGCAAGATAGCACTCACGTGGGGTAGAGGAAGGGCCAGGGGGAGGGTAACGAAGCAGTCTACGCGAGAGTGCGCACAGGGATCGGTCTTCGGACCGATTGGGTGGGTAATAGGATTCGATCCGATACTCCGGACTATTAGGGAGATAACAGGGGAGACCTTTTCGGTTTACGCCGACGACGTCTCTACTGTTATCAAGGCGAAGAGCAGGGAAGATCTTAGGGTGTTAAGCCAGCGAGTGGTGGAGGCCCAGATAGAGAAATGCAAATTGGCAAAATTTGGAACTGTCGGAGACTAAGACAGAGGGCATCTTCTACCAGCTGAAGACTAGAAACGCGGTTCCCCTCACAATTAGCTCGCGTTAGGAAAGATAGGCAGCGAAAAAGCAGGCGACAGCTTGCGGACCCCAACCGATCACCGCTAATTAAGTTAAACGGGAAAAAACGTTGCGTTTAAAAAATGCATTAGGTAATTCGATGTCCACTATGACATAGGGTTCAAAGTGCGTACGCACTGTAGCAAACAGTCAGCGAAGACGGGACCCTTCTTCAACAAAATCCGGAAGTTCGCAGGTCCCACCTGGGGTTTAAACTTTAGGACCCTTCTCACGCTCGCGGTGCTAAATGGCAGGGGTGGCGACGAGATTAGTTTTCTCTTCGGAATCTTTCGCGACCATGGCTCAGTACACAAGCGTAGCTCTTCGCGCGAAAGTCGGTATCTAGTAGGGATCATACCTGTCAAAACCCTTTATAGCCTTTTAATCTTTCCTGTCTTGCGTCTTTTCTAGCGTGCAATATAAAGGGACTTCTTCGGTTACGCTGAAAGCGTAATCTTGATAGGCGCAGTCCATCCTAGTGAGTGGTGTCGGATCCTCTGCGAAAAACGCGCATTCCTGTGAACACAGGACAAGTGGCGTTTGAATGGACCAGAGGGAAGTAAATTGAGGTTTATTAAAATCTCGATCAGAGTCTTGTATGGACGAAAGCGGCCAATTTGAGAGAATAGTGGAAGAACGAGTGTTGACTCGAAAACACAAAAACACGCGAATATACGCACATACTCACGCACACAACTACACCGTAGTACGCACGGTGCGCCGCGATAAAATGCGAAGTAGGCGAAGGTACGAATATGAGTGCAAGTAGTTAAAATTAAAATATGCCAAGATCTGTACAGGTACAAGTCTGCACCTAGGAGTTGCGCCTCCACATGTTGCCCGCGGGTACATTTGACCGAGCGGAAGCATGATTTCCCCACGGCTGGATGTAGCGAAAGCAACTCTCCTAATTCATGCGAGAAATCGTATGAGTTGGGTCTACCACGTCCAGAAAGCACATCATTTTTCTAAGTCTGCTCTCACGATTTTAGTGAACGGGTGTAGATACGTACGGCATGATATATGGTCCTCGTGATTGATGTAATCACAGCCGGACATTCTGTCGTCGCATCACGGAGCCACATTTTCAAGCAGCGTAAGGATTTAAGCTCTCTCGCTATACTCGCTATTTTCATTATACTGCTTTTTCTTTGCCCATTAAATTTCCCATGTATTTAATCCATGCTTTAATTTATTTTTCCTCAAACCTAATCAATCCTGCTAAATTCATTCCCTCGTGTGTTTTCGTAACCGGTATGTTGTTTGTGTCTCTACCCTGAAGCGTTTTTATCACATGTCGCCTTCAGCGGGTCCAAGATCAAGAGCGCTCCGCAAGCAGCAAATCTGTGCGACCGGGCCAAGCTTCAACATAGACTATGCGAAACCTACTGCTAAATGATACTATTACCAAGTAATCATTGTTTATTTAGTCACTGAAAGGAAATACTACCATTACAAGGAAGATTCAATAGCCAAGCAAAAAAATGTACCTATTCTTTCAAAAGCTGCGTCGATTTAAGTTTGTCATTTAAATAAAATCTACAAAAACTTATAGTTTCAATTCATTGAAAAACTGCTTTTTTTCAAATGGCAATATTTAGTCTCAGCTCATCATTAGATGTATCACAATAATTACTCACTTATTATATGAAGAATTATTTCGCTGATCATACAGAACGAATACATATAGGAGAAAATCGGTTTTAAATCTAATTAAAACAAAATTAAATACCATCAGGGTCATTTCCCTTGTTAGAACCTAGGTTTGATTGATTCAATGTTAATCTATGAAAAATAATTATTTACCTTTGATGTGTGCAATGTACAAACTCGAGAAAATGCATATGTAGAATCACGAATTAACTTGAAGATAGAAAATTCACACCTTGTATCAAGTTTGATATACGTGCATAAATATAATGTATCATTGCAATTTGTAATTTTTCGCAGAGTATGATTTTCAATAACTTCATGGGATGGTTGATTATTTGTGAAAACATCAATAACGGCAACACACTGCGCTTTATCACATGACCACATACGTAAATGACCCTCTTTACAAAATGTAAATAAATAGATATCATTTTCATATGTATGCATCACTATTGACATGAAGACTTCATTTTCAGAAGTTCTTCCTCGTAGAGCGGTTGCTATTCCACTGAGAAAACGAGGAACGATAGATTCAATTTTAAGTTCAGTTGGATGTACGAGGCCAGTAACCGTATCCAACCGTAATAAAAGTATTGTGCCAGAATTAAATGCGAAAGCAAAAAGTGCTTCTTCTTGAGGTAAAATTAAGCATGATGCCGCTGCATGCGCTACTGGCGAATCTGCAAAAACAAAACAGAAATATACGAAAATGAATTAAAATTGTATGTGTATATATATGGATATACGCAAAAATCTCTACATTAGTTTTTTCAGACTCTTAATATACGTCAATTCCAATTAATTAACATAATGTGTATATTTTTCTTAAAATTTAAAAATCAGTATTTGTGTGATTCTTGGCTGTTTCAATGATTCTAGAGACGTTGGTAAATCGATTTTTTTTCAAACATTGCATACTTATTACATATAAGGATATAAATATTTTTCCAAATTTTTATGATAAAATATTAATGAAGACAAAAGTTATTAACAAAAAAAAACAGCAATGAATTATTTTTTCAATTCATATCTCTAAAACTAGTAAAATTGTGAGAGCCTGTATTTTGTTAAATAGGTAAAAAATCTTTTACTATAGAAATATGCAATAAAAGAAACAATATATTTTTTTCCAAAAGTTATTAACATTTTTTGAAATAATTGCAAATATCTTAAAACCGTTTTTTTTATTCTTGCACCGACTCGTTTTTTAAGATTTTTTCTTTAAAAATCATTAATAAAATTTAACTGTTTCCCATTAGGCAATAAGTACCAGTGAAAAAAAGAGGATGCTACGCTCGGCGGCAAGCGCACGTCGCTGCTGTAGGCCAAGCAGCGTGCTTAAGTTTGGCTAGAAAAGTCGATTTAATTATAACGCTATATTGTCAAAAACTTGTATAATGACTTTGTGCATTAGATAATATAGTTTTAGTATACTCAATACAATTTCGAATGGTCAAAGAATACTTTCGCTCTGTATTAATTGCACCATCTTGTACACTAAATTTGTCTAATTTCTTTTTAGTTGTCTTCTAAAGAGAAAGATACAGATAAACACAGAGCGAAAGTAATATTTGACCATTCAAAATTGTATTAAGTATGCTAAAAGGTTGAAGGTTTAGAGCTTGGTAACTAATATTTTAACATAATGAATTATTTTTTATATTATAATTATGACCGATCCTTCTAGAGTTTTGTTTTTCAAATTATTACATTAATATATCGAATAGTTTGGAATTCTATGGTTATACTTGTTAGTGAAATGAGTTTCTGAAATTAGGATAACGTCAAGGTTTCTCAAATTCGAACATTTTTGAGTTCCAGTTGTCTTTGACTCAAACTGTTTGCATTGCATATTACGATTCTTAGAAAAAAAGGGTTATTCGTTTTGCTATCTTGTTTATTAGTTGTCAGTAAATTAAGCATAGTGTCCATTCTCGATATAACAAAGTGACAAAACATATAAATGTCAACTTTGAAAAATTAAATTTACACGCAATAAGATGACAAACTAATAAATATATATATCTACGTTTTTTCAGAAATTTCTACATTTGCAGAGCATGATCTGATATTTATCAAAGAGTTAGCCGAGCTTGGATAAAAGTTTTTCAACAATTGATAAGCTTCCATATAATTTAATTCTACAAAATTTTCAAATAGCTCTTTATGGTCTGATAGTGTTTGAATGTGAAGTAGCGTATAATAATATTTATGCAAACAAACATTCAATTTTTTTACCGATCAAATCCCATCTAAGGTATTGAAAGTACCAACCTTGTAAAACTAAATTCAAGTTTAACGTTTCACGATGCTATATTATTCAACATTTGTTTAGCAGCTATGAATTCGCGTTTTTAATGAATTTCTAGAAATCTTTATATGATACAATACCGTTGTTTGAAGGTTCTCAGTCCAACTGATACAAAAGTAGAGCTGAATTCCACTTCGGGTAAGTGTGCCCCTTCGTTTGCAACAGTCAAATATTGGACGTATGAACTACCAAGATGAACATCGTATTCATCAACCAAATGAAGAAATATAAACAGCAATGGAAAAAAAATCTACAAAATGGAATTGGATGACCGTCGACTAAAAGTGTGTGAGCTAACAGGCATGGTACATATTTCAAAAAGTGCTATAAATTATATACTATCTGAAAATTCGGACATGAAAAAGCTATGTGCAAGATGGATGTCATCATTACCCAGGATAGATTAAAAATAGCGTCGTGAGGACGTTTCAGTCGATTGTATGATGAAGTTTCACAGCTATAAAGCAAAGTTTTTACGTCGAACTGTGGATGAAACGTGGGCCCACCACTTCATATCTGTGACGAAAGAACAGACAAAACAGTGGACTGAAAGAGGGGAATCGGCTCCAAAAAAGGTGAAGAGCATCAGCATGCAAAATCATTACATGAATTTTTTGGAATACGCCTGGGATAATTTTCTTTGAATTTCTTCCAAAAGAAAAACGATCAACGGTAAATATTATGCAAATTTATTGCAGCATTTGAATAGCGAAATTAGAAAACAATGACGACATTTAACGAAAAAAAAAGTTTTTTTCGTTATGACAGTGTATCGGTTCACACATTCGTTATTGCGATGGCCAAAATTAAGAAGTTAAATTTTACATTGGTTCCTAACGCACCCTATTTATCAAATTTGGTTCCTTCAGATTATTTTATATTTCCAAACTTAAAAAGATAAAGTCTTCTGTTGTTGTCTATTTTAAGAAACACAGTGGTTCTTCATCCCTACGAAGAGTATATTAAGTAAAAAAAAAAAAAGATTATGTATATCAATAAGGATATTTTTCATAAGTGTTTTGTATGTTCATTATTGGGTTGGGTACTTCTGAGATTATCCTACGTAAGAGTATGCGATAATGATTTTCGTGAATTCTTGTTTCCAAGATAAATAACTAAAATATTCCGAATTAACCGAAACGTAGTTGAGATATTATAACTCTTAAATTTATTATAAGAAGAACATACATTCGGAACGCTGACATTACAAAGGCAAAGATGAAAATGCTTCAGTTACTTTCTCTCTTTCAAATTAACTTCAACAATCTTAGAAAAAGGTTTTCGTCTCTTATTTAGGTCAAAAGTCACTAAGTTTGCCGCCAATTTGTCATGATATAATAATAGCAAATATATTATTAAAAACTTAAAGAAATCATGTCTTATTGTACCATGATTATAGACTTTTTCTACATACTTGTAAGTCCAGCTGTTGGAACAACATAAAACGTATAAGGATCTCTGGCATTTTGGATACTTGCTTCACTGAAGATAGATTGTACTATAACATCAGCGCATACTGAAAGAACCTAAAAATATGGGAAAAAATAAATATGACATATTTTTTATTTACAAAAAAATGAAATAATCACCTGCTTTTGCACACTGACAGGATGTGGAAAAGATAGCTTGTGGACACTTGAAACTGTAGCTACCAGAATTATAACTAGATTATCTGTTTCATGAATGGAAATGCTGTCTAACACCGGAGTATTTGTAAATTTATATTTAACTCGATTATTTGTAAGATTAATGTCCAAACTATGTTCAGATAACTCCAACACATCATGGATAATTCGCCAATAAATGAATCGATTGCGTGTTGCAATATCGCAGGAATTTTTGTAACTATATCCACCAGCTCTTTCTGGTACTTTAATATCTTGTAATGTGCTTTGACTACCTCCTATTTAACAGAAAATAATTACTTATATAGATACATATTTTCGAAGAAATATACTTTATATTATTGATAGCATGTAAAATAAGTAAAATTTATTTATCTGAATTTCATTACCTAAAACAATTGTCATGTGCAGAAAGAAAAGTTTTTTGTACGATATTTTTAACATGGATTTTCGTCCAATAAGTTCGAGACACTATATTATTATTTTGCCGTAGGTTTAGGAATTCAAACTTTTCATAATAATTATACTTACATCTCATACTCTTGTAAGGATTAAAATATAATCACACTTTAGCCCAAACATTTATAGCATTTGAGTTATACTACTGACCGAGACTATCTAATTCTGAGCCTAAAACTGATTCGGAGACTTCTAGAACCATCAATGTGGAATTGGGGATAGTGAAAGGAAAGTGTTTCGTTTATGAATGAAGAAAAAAAAATAATAGTTAAATAAATATCTTTTTTTATTTGTATTGTTGAGTTACTCATTTTTATGATGTCCGAAGAATACACACATAATATTATTTTGTAATAGCCGTAATAGCCAGATTATCAGGCATTGGATTTCCCACTGAAGAGTGATAATTTCTCTGTTGAATAAAAATTGAGAAATATAATTTATACGATGTTACCGAAATTGTCTCGAATGTTCTTATAGTCGATTGCAAGAAATGTGTATCATTTGATAGCATTAATCTCAGGAATCCGTAGTACACAATGCTTCATAAGAAAAGACATTTACTTGAGTTTTACGAAAATCCTGCCGATAAGTTAATGACTATCCTACCTTTAAACTAATTATCACCACCAGCTTCCTGCCTTTAAGGTAGTTAGCCAGCAACGTACCTAGATATTAAGTCATCTTGTCTTTTCCTAGAGAGTCTGATAGATGCGTTCCCAACTAGCAGATATAAACACATTGGCATCCAACGCAATGATAAAGCAGTCTATTTTTTCGATAAGCAACTTGCGAAAAAGTGTCATTCAGCTTCGATTCCGTATGTCTCATAATAAGAAATAAAAATAACAAAATTTTATTTATTCTTATATTGACTTGCAGCTATATCAGATACATTAATCATTTTTTAACCTTGTTCTCGTATTTATTTTTTATATGATTAATTAATTTCTAGCGAAACAATATCATAGCATTTACATGTTTCGTACTTTCCAAAATTACAACGAAGTTGGCTTCTTCAGTTTTTTCTTTCACTTTCATATAAATTGTAAATGGATGAATAGTTACCTGTTTGCCGTTCCAATGATTTGCTTGAACCTGATCTTGATATACAGTCGTATAATTCTGAGCGAAATCTATGACCATTATTTCAGATTCATTCAAATTCTGCTGACCAATTTTTATATAATCGTTTTGATTTTTTGCAATAATTTATATTTAAACTGTACCTCCAGGTAAATAAGATAGTTTTTAATATTGTATGTATGCTTTAAAAGAGCACACTTTTGGTTTACAGTTTCTCATTGTTTGCAATGACTGAAATTTATGACATATTTTTTAAAAATAATTCTCGAACATATTTAAAATACTTGCCAGTTTAGGACATTTCGAGCATTTATTAAAAACCAATCTTCACCAGATCTTTCACAAGTCATTTTAATTAAAATATCTTTTCTGATTGAGGTAACTCTTCATCATACTTGATCTTCAAATACTTCATTGTCATTTTACAGCCTTCTACTAATAGTTTTGGATTTTGGTGGTGAATACAAATGCAAACATTGTGAACACCTTTAAATTCATTCACTAAAATACACTGATCAGGTCGCAATGTACAAAAATATGTAAACCCCAGGCGAAACTTGAGTCCAATTTCATCACAGTGTTTTTCAAACATGCTGTAGACATCTTTTAAAATAAACATAAGTAAACGCCTTCGAATTTTAACTTTCTTTTCATTATTCTTCCTCAGTATTTTTGTATCATTAGCACCTGGACATGGTCGGTTTATACAATCTTTTAATTAAAATAAGACAGTAGCCCTTTTTATTTCTTCACTTATTATAGATGTTATGATTCTTGAGACTGGATACGATATCATTCCTTCCTGTTTATGAAGTGTTTTAGCTGTTTGTACAAAATAAAACGAACAATTAATTTCTTTTTCTATTTCACAGACACTTATAGACAGTGGAATCTCAGTTAATATATGTATCTTTTCTGAATTAGTACTTGCTTTTTCATTCGCTGCTGTCAGGTCTTTATAATATACACTTTTTTGTATAGATTCATCTCGATTTCTGTCTACACAGCTATATTTTCTCACAAGTAAACTTATCAAATTATTTAATAATGAATCGATTTTTTTCTACTATATTAGGTATTTCAATATTTATTGAATTCCTTTCTTCGATTTCAAAAAAATCAAGCAATAAATTTAAGCGATCTAATATTATCTTTCTACGTTTATTTTCGTGGAGCGAAAATTCTTCATCACATTGTACGTGGCAGATATCTTGATCTTCATTAGCACTTGAATCGAAACTGACCTCATTGTTCTGAATAATAAAATCCTGACAATTACCATTTTCTTCATTTGTATGTCCTAGATGTTTGTCACTGTAGTCAGAAACTTCATTTGGATCTTTGATATAGATGTATCTCAAACATGTTGCACATAATCGATCGTTTCTTTTTACTAAATTTTACCAAATCTATCGTACAATAAGAAATTTAACTTTGACGTTTGTTGAGATACATTCACTTGAACCATTGAAATTTAAATAGCTCGACTGAGCAAAAAGATTCTTAAGTCAAATTGAAATGGGTAGTACTATCACCGTTCATTAGAATAATGTTAATATAATCTAGATTTTCTGCTACAATTTTGCCTTTTGTGCAACAATTAGTACTTCTACATAATGAGCGGTGGGCATGCAAATCATCTGCTATTGTTCGGGTCGAGGGTGAGTGAAAATAAATTTTGACGAAAGTTGATAAAAGTACAAGTATTTATTTATTAAAATTCATTACGATAAAATGGCACAAAAATTAACAAAAAAATGATCGCAGCGAAACAAAGATAGACCGGGAGCAAACGCAAAAGGGTTAGAAATTGATTCGGATGAGTTGCTGCAGACAATTTCAAACAGAATCTAGCATTAGAGACACGCTTGACTTGCTTGATTGAGAGGTTGAGAACGTTCTCACGAGTTGCACAGAGCTAAAAAGAGGTCAAAGGTTTTCCCTCATCTATTTTCATGGTCATTCCCTCCCTCGTGGCTCAAGAGTCATGGGGCATTACTTAATTTTCTTTGCCGCCAATTTTGGTGTTTGGCCTGCTGTCCCGCGCGGTCCAAGATTTCACGATTGGCTTTTGCGGGGGATCAATGGTCCCCGCCTTCAATCTTTACAACCGTCGAGTTTTTATCTTGATTATTGACATAAATACTTTCCATCGTTTGTGTTAAAATATATTCGAAATGTTAGTCAAATGAGTCAAATATTATGTATCATTATGGCTGAATAATCTTCATTCACTTTTATTATTCATAAATACTTATCTTTGCTTCATTGATCGAATGATTATTTGTTTCACTCTATCATATCACGAGCATATTTGGATGATATATGATAAGAGCCGTTTATAAGTTTCTATATATATTATTGATGAAATTTGAATATCGCGCTTATCGTAGCTTGAAATGTAGAAACGATCATACTTATTTTCATTGTTTATTCTTTTGCCTTTCTATACGGTTTTTGCATTTATATCAATTTCATTGTCATTATTCTGCGCAAAGATCAGGAACTTGTGTAGTACACATCAAACAAATAGCTGTATTGAATAAATTGTATCCAAATTAATCAAATCTTTTTATAATTCAAATTATAACCATAATTTTCCCCTAAATTGATACGACTCCTCCCACGTCAGCTCTCTACGAGTATTCAGTTCAAACTGCTTTCCCCTATGACTGCTCTATTTACACGCACCTTACACCAGCCTACAAATATGACGTATATGAAAGAATAAAAATATTTACTTATATATTCCTAATTGCACATCACAAAAAACATGTTTTTTTTTTAATTGAACTCTCCTAATTTTCAATAAAAAATAAGGAAATCAGTTAAAAACGTCTATTTTTTGTAAATATAGGGTTAATCATAATTTTATCTTATTTAAAAATTGAACCCTTACTATTTTAATATAAAATGGTGAAAGACTGTTTTGGACAATCGAGTGAAGCGTTTACGTTTCAATTATGCCTATTCATACATCAATAGAATTGTGGAGGAGTGGAAGCGTACCATTTTTATGGATGAAAAAGTATTCTCCACGGCTAAAGATGGGAACTATTAATTTATACGTAACGTTTTTATTATATTAAATTACATACATTATCTTCTTACATTATGCTGTATACGTATTATTATAATTTTTTTATAATCGCAATAACTTTTTAATTTATATTTTAAGAAGAGTAGGTGTATGGAGATCCGCGAATACTCGACACGATGATCGAAATGTTATTTCTCAACGAAATAACTGTCGTCGCACGCGAACTTTTTGGGTTTCATTATTATAAACTGGCTGGGTTTCTGGGGATGGCCCAGGGAACATAGTCGAAATTATAAGAAGACTGAACGCCGAGCAGTACGTGCAACTGCTCAACGATATTTTACTACCAAGTGCTACTCGGCGTTGTCCCAACAATGAATAAATTTTCGTTGTTGAAGATAATAGACCTATACATACAGCTCAGATAGTAAGAGCGTGGTATGAAAAACATCCTCAATTTATTAAATTGTCACACCCACCTTATTCACCAGATCTGTATTATATTGAGAATGTTTGGGCAAGGATGGTCAAAGATTGGAGAACGAAACAAGTTGTGGATATTGACGATTTAACAGAAAAAATGGCACAATCGTGGTTAAATTTTCAAAATCCACAGCAATATTTCAAATCACTCAGTGATTCCATGCCAGGGAGACTTCAATGCACATGCTATTAATAGTACATTATTACTGGTAATATTACAGTTTTATGTATATTTTTAATATTTAATCAACCATAAAATGAGTAATACTTTCTTTTTCAGTTACTTGGTCATTCATAAGTTCAAAGCAGTCAGAATTTTCTTAGTTATTATTTATTTAACGATGTTGCCGGGCGAGATTCTTGTTGGTTTCACATGAAGCATGTGTACCTAGTAAGATAATATAATTATATCTATTTATCTCTAAAACATTGAATTGACAAAAATACGTCCTTAATTAAATTAGTATTATTACGGTCCTCTTGAGCTTGTACGAATGCCCTAATCTATCTTTATTTGCAGGCTTAAATCAAAGTGCTTTATTGCAAATCCATTGTCGTTTAATATTACGCATTTTCACGCTATGTACGAGAATTAAGAATTAATGTCTACTCTTTATTCAAGTTCGCATTTGAATGTAATGAATATGTAAGGAAAACCAATCTTGCTGATATTTTATCAGAATATTAAATATCTGAAATTTATCGAAAGTTGACACACGAGGCAAGACGCTACTAGATTTTTAAAAGATCGAAAAAGATCATTATAATGTGTCCTATCTATTGAAATTCCATGTATATAAATGTATATATAAATATATAAACACACGCCACATACACCTTGTGCACCTCAATCTTATACAAATCTATCTATAAGAAACGTATGTCAATGATTGCAATGGGCTTAAGCATTTTGTCATACTCATGAATCACGAGGCCGTGCGAATAAATGTATTACATACACGTTATTATTTTTCGTTATTGTTTATTTCAAATTCTTAAGTAATAAATGTTTATCGGGTGTTGCAGTATACGAAAAGGGACATTAATCACGTATGTATCTTGAGTGGTTTTTTTTTCGGCACAATGTGCTGTGCGCTTATTAACACTTTCAGGCGTGAATTATCAAAAAAAAAATATATATATTTTTGCGATATCAATTGTACATAATAAAAATGACTGTGACGCGTCTTAGATAAATAGTTTGTTTCAAAAGTCTCAAAAATCGAACATTTTCATTCCCAAGGTTTTTTTTCTGAAATACATATTAAAAGCAACAGAAAGATAAGTGGGACATATAAGACCCAATGCATCTGTAAGTAATTATAAAATTCAAAAGTCCAATTACTCTCTTCTGTATACAGCCTTTGCAATCAATCTAAGATTGCTTGAACTTTTGTCAGGCCACTACGGATATAACGTAAAAATTAATTATACGTGTTGAAATCATAACTTATTACCATAGTGATATTGATTTATTAAAGTAATATTCCGAAATCAAGAGAAATTATCATGACAATATTTAATATTTAATAGGATATAAGCATTTCAATTTTACATTATTTTTCTTGTTAAGTGGAGCCTTCTCAATTGCAAAAAAAGACTTATTAAAACTTGTGATGTGTTTGATAATGCAAAAAGTCACCAAGTTGACGATTGAGAACTTGGTACAATTACAAGATCTGTTGGTCTGTCTACCATTTTTTTATGTAAAGTTTTATTACTTATAGTAAATGCTAATAACATTTTTAATTTAAAGGTTATACCTTTAACCTTTAATAATTTAAATGTTGCGTTATTACTGAAACAGATCTTTAGGGAATTAAAGTAGAAGTTGAAGATGTAGAAAATAACTTTGTGTTCTTCAAGCACGTTTTCTTGAATACACGTGTAAATCAATCGGTGAACAAAAGTACGTATTGTTTGAATATTTTTTTATCGTTACGATATTGTAAAGTAAGCTTTTTTCGTGCGGAATAAAAGTGAAATCGAACTGCATTCGCTATTGATTAATAATCAAATTGTTAGATATAAACCAGCTGATCCAGAAGATCTTCTGGAAGTCTTTCAAGTCTTGGATCCGGAAAATTGAGGATATATTTTAAAAGCTGATTTAGAAACATCTGTGACGGAAATTGGTGAACCATTCTCAGAACATGAAGTTAATGAGATGATGTCTCTTGCTTCTGATCCTCAAACGAATAAAGTTAATTATGAACACTACATTAACTTAATGATTGTAAATAGTTTTTTAATCAAACTATGTGTCGGAAAGTTTGTCTAATGCAAGAATGTTTATATGATGATCGATTAAGAGAGAGCAGCTGTAAAATTAATTTTTTAAGAAATGTCGAAATGTAGTTGGGTGTTTGTAAAAGAAAAATTTGAAGACTTTTTATAAAAATGAAAATTTTTTTATTAAAAATAGTAAGTTTACCTACAGGAAAATATACCCCTCATAAAAGTATCAAAAAGTAATTTTATTAATAAATAAATACTATTATTACCATATAAAACAAAAATTTGATCTTGAGGATTTTATCACAGCTTTGATAATATTGGTGGTTTATCCTGCAATGCTAATGCTAATGCTGCATTGATGAAATCTTCACTTTGTATGATAATTTGGTTTCTCATGAGTAGAGCAGAATGTTGAATATCAAATATTACTATTGCATAACTTAATCGTTATAATGTGTTTAATAAAATAATTTATCATTTTCAGGTAGAATAACTGACTGTTGAGTCTATGCACGTACGATGTGATTTAGTCCTTCTCCAACTGAATATTCTCTTGAATAATTCAAACTAAGCTTGGTTCCTTGTATAGCAACTGGGCTTTTTGAGATAATTTTCTCAGCGATGCCAAAAGCTTTATGCATTAAACTGAAAAAAAAATCAGTTTTCCTAATATGATTGTATTTCGAATTCGTGAACATAAAGGTTACTCTTATCAATGTCAATTACATATTTTTCTTGATCATCAGTAACGTGATTAACATAACCAACTTGTAAATCTTCTGGTGCTAACATTTTTCGACCACTGTAATCAACTTCTCTAACTAGACTATGAGAGGCAATAATTTGTTGTAATCTTTGCAAAGATTCCACGTCAGCAGCCTTGCCCAAATCAACTTCTTTTATTTAAAACCAAGCATTCGTTGTACACTATCTAATATCTGCTGAATAAATCATATCTACAGCTCCTCCTATGCAAGCTCCATGAATAGCTGCTTTCAAGGGTTTGGCACACTTAAGTATGACCATTAATGAATCATAGTTTTAAATTGGTAATTTATACGACTAAAATGTAATAATTTATTATATATGCTTTTTCTATTGCAATAAATGAATCTTGATAACGTTTAATGTACTTTTCTAATGCTTTGCATTTTCGAGCAACATCAGATTCATCAGTCGTATAAAAATTTCATAGCATCCATTTAATCGATTCCTACATACAAATTTATAGAATAAAATAAAATAAATTGTTATACTAAATTATAAAATTATCATGAATTACCTGCACAAAAAATTTACCTTGCTTTTGACTTGCAACTTGTACACACTAAATTGTCTAAATATAAATAAACTAGACTTGACAAGTTTATTAGTGAGGAGCTCTGATCTAAAAATAAATAAAACACAAAGTAAATGACTTATCATAGTAAAAGAATAATTAAACAAGAAATAATTGAAATTAACTTATCTGACAGTATCTGACAGAATTAAATTCCGTTAAGTGTATACACCTAGTTTCTCAATGATATTTTTTAGCTTTTTTTTCAAAAATATACGGTTTTTTCCAATATTTAAAGATGGCTCAAATTAAAATAGCAAGAGTTCAATTTTTAAATAAGATAGAATTATAATTAACCCTATATTTACCGAGAAATAGACGTTTTTTTTAGCATACATGACCTACTGGATTCCTTATTTTTTATTAAAACATAGGAGGGTTCAATTAAAAAAATTTTTTTCGTGATGTCCAATTAGGAATGTATAAGTAAATATTTTTATTCTTTCATATACACAATATTTGTAGGCTGGCGTAAGGTAGGTTCTATTTCACCCTCTTGAGTAGGATCGGCTCCTATAGGCCTCTCACTTTACACTAGCCCATGTTCTTTAGCAATGGCCCTTTTCATCCGTGATTGAATTCAGATTCCATACGTATTTGTGCACGATATAATCTAAAAACTGAAGCAAAACCAGTGCTTCAACATTAACATGTACAATGTTATGAACTTATGAAAATACTAATATTGGTAAATTTTTTGGTTTTTCAACAGTGTTTTTCTTGTAAAACTGATTCGACTGAGATAGACAATAGATCACTTGATCAATTTTCTACAACTGTTTCCATTCGATTATCAACCATACTGAAATAGTTATCATTATATGATGGAAATGCGTTACGGAAATGAAAATCAGATAATTGACCCAATAATTTCCATTCCTATTCTCGCTATTTATACATGTTAATGCATGCTCAATATTTTCCGAGCACCATCATTTGAAAAATTTGAATTTTAAGTGTGCGACACAATTTGTAATTTATTATTATAAAAAAAACGTGTTATTAATTATTTTTTAAATTAAACTGACAAATGATGAAAATAAATAATATTGCAAACCAAACATATTCATAATACGTTTTTTCAACAAAAACGAAAAAAAAATAACATAAGCAATTGCATTTCTACCTGGTATCCTGTGATACCAATTGTCTTGTTTATCTACTGATTGTAATGTAAGTTATGGTATAGTCTATTTAATACAAAAAATGATGTGTCCAACATAACTCTATTGACTGACCTAGTAAGAAATAACTACCCTATTGCATGACAACATTGGTCAAACATGAAAAAGTACTGTAGGCTATAAACAAGAAATGAAAACTGTTGGAAAGAAATAAAATATGATACAAAGAATGACGCTACATCCAATGATATAATAGAAACTTGCAAATCAGACTAACTAATGCATTTTATCAAAAAGTGATTTGGATAATGCAGAAAAATCTGTACAAAATGCAGATTTGGGTGATAAGTAGTCACATAATATCACAACACATATACAGCTGTTATAACATAACAAAAATTCACTTGCTATAAAGCACCTAGAACAAATAATAGCAGTTTCAAGAATCTGGAATAATGGTATATAAGTTCGATGTAGGTTACAGCTTCCTAGAAAGATAATAGTAAGAGAGGGTAGACAATATCTGTTATGTACAAATTTTAGACAGAAATATTTGTTATTAATTGAATGTTTTAACAAATATATCATAAATCAAGAAATGTACAAACTTATTAGATATATTTTGAATCAGATATCTTATAAAGGAAAAAATATAAGCACACTAAGAATTCTTAAGATATAATTATTATTAAATTTGTAAATTTGTATCTATGAAATAATGATTACCTTTTTTTCATGTATTTAATATATCAATAATATTTAATATATTATTTTCTTTATAATTTAATAATTTAATTGTATAAAAAGATCATATACATATTTCTTATTGATTTATTAATTAATTATATAAAGTATAGATCAAATCAATTATATTATATCTTCCTTCTTTTCAAAACATCATATACCAAACATTTGGTATAATATAATATGTAATGTCAATAATCGACAGGTATGATATATTTTTAATTATAATCTGTTCTTTTTTCTATCAAAGTATTTATGAATTAAATCAATTGATTATAAATTACTATCATATATTTATTAATAGATATTTGATATTGTATATTTCTAACTTTATTTGTTTCTATAATTATAACGTATATTGTAATTTATTATAATCAAAATTTCTATGATCAATTTTAACATTTATTTTAATTTTTGTTAATATTTTACAAACTATTAAAAAATAGATATTTTTTGCACTAAAATACAATCAAATTTGTAACAAATCTCAAGATAGGAAATTGATAAAATATGTTATAACAATTAAATTTATAATTCCGTTTCTTCAAGAAATATAGAACTCATATTTCTTATTCGATCTAAGCTAATTATAATTTAATACTCGATTTAATATCACTAAGTCAATTGAAACTTAAGCATTGAATGACCCTGGGTTTAATAAATACAAATTATTTTTCAATTTTATGTGTATATATATATATATATATATATACATAGCAATAATACTATATAATGATGTTATCAAACTGGATTTATTGAAAATATCATGAACCTAACATTTACCCATATATGCACATACACGCAGGCGTGTAAACGGTGTAAATTTAGCAAGAGTATTATAAATAACATAAAACAAAATATTAATACCTGTAGTTAAAATTATTTCTTGCCATGTGTCTTGAAAATTTTGATCTGGAATCACTTCTCGATAGCCCAATTCGTACTCCATTTTTTAGATATACCTAATAATATCTGCAGTAGTTACTTTCACGTTGAATACTTTCATTGATCACATTTCACCGCATCTCACATTCTCATTCTACTAATGTTAATAATCATTCAAATACTTGGCAAAATCAAGCCGGTTTATTATTTCCCGCGAACATATCAACACGTGTTTAAGGTACTTGCAGAAATAATGTTACAAATAAAAATGTGGCATAAGGCATAAAGATAACGACACGTATAAAAGTAATAGACACACAAAAAGAAAGTGCCTAGGAACCTGGCGTCTCCCACCGAAGATAAAAAGGAGCCAAACAGACATTAATAGAGAGATCGCCAAAGGTATGCTTTACCATGCACCAAATCGTTAAATTCATCACTTTTTAACATACTTACTAAACCACGCTCGCTTTTAATATAGTAAATAGAGCGAATAAAAATAAATAGAAATCGGATTTTTATAATATCATCAAAACATATGGCACAAAGTGCAGTTTTTAGAAAGATTAGTACAAATTATAAAGGTTAATACATCACAAAATCTTTCAAATTATTGTGAAGTCCAACATATTTGTTACCGACACCGAATTAATGCATTAAAATTTATTATTCTTGTCAAAATATACTATAAACGCGTGGAAATAATCAAGCACGAAAAATTTTAAGGAAAAATTCTGTAAATGTAGACGTTCGAAACTGGAACAAATTAAAAAGTCTGTAATATCGTAGTTAAATATAAGTATGATTATTTATTGTCTACACAATTCACTCTTACATTTGGATATAACACTATATTTTACAGAAATAAAAACATTTAACTATATTTATTATGAATATTATCATCATCATTTTATTATTGTAATTATATCAATAATTGTAATTGAAATTTCAATTTGTAGGAAACAGTATGTTAATTACCCTTTTAATAAATTTTATAATTGTATAAAAAGCTGCGTATTCTTCTCTTATGTTTTATAAAAAAATCCATGGTATCTGGAGGTTTGATTCAGAAAGCTTTCATAAAATCTATCACTAGTTATCCTTACGGATGCCTTTTGATGATTTCATCAACTCGTTAAAAAAAACTTCTTTAAATCGTTGTCGATTTAATTTTTTTTTGTTTTCAGTGATGGCGACAAAAGAGAGATCAGCTACCTAGTAACCGGGCTTTCTTTGTGCGTGGATCCTTTCGAACGTTTAATATTACCTGAATTTGATGTATTTTTTAAATAAGAGTTAGTCATTTACATAATAATAAATAATAGCACCTAATTATAAAATTTATTAATTGTTGTGTAATTATAAAAATGTTTTTACCCTTTGCGACACAGTGGTATCTCTCAGAGACCACTTATTTTTGTATAGTTTTTTTGCTATTTCAGAGTAGATTTTTTGGATATAGCTTACGTTTTTTTATATTTTCTTGATCAGAGAATGATACGAAATTGAAATTTATCCTTAAAGGTTGTACAATCTTTAATAATTTGTTAATATTTATAAACAAAGTCTGGAAAAGAACCTGTCTTGTAAATAAAATGCATTTATGGCGGAACTTTCAGACATATCCTTATGAAGACTGATACACAGGGGTTTTGGGGGCGCTGATTGAGATTCTGAACTCAGATTTTGAAAATTCAAAATGGCGGCTTGAAGGTTGCGGCGAAAATGTTAAATTTCTATGAATGTTTCTGAAAATGGGTATAGGTGAAATTTTTTCAAATCTTCACTTTGTTTTATGAATGATACCTTAAAAAGCAATTTTTACCTAATTGTAAACATAATGGTATGTATTTAATTCGTATATCCAAATATTGATGACTCATAATTCAGATATTCCAAGTACTCAAAAACCGAAGATATCGATTGGTTAATGCAATGTGAGGATTGTTCCAGTTATCCACTGTCACAACTAAGTACCTAGACAGATTTGATTGTTGTAAACGTTCATTATGCGCCCCCAGGATTTCGGTTTCAGTATATACAAAAATGTATATTTTCACTTCTTCTTTTTCTTGTTTCAACAAATGACATTGGTATACTAACTCCGAAGGTAAGTCGGTTACGGGCAATCCATTAGTAAGTTAGATTTACAAGTGACCTCCGCTAGAGTGCTCCTAGTTCCCAGCACTCGTGGCTATCTGAGAGGCTTTATATATTGTACACTCGACGGAACTTAATTCGCGACCCCCGAAATTCAAAATGGCGTTTCATCTTCGTCGATTGAGAATCACTGGCACGAATCGAGCTTAGATACACTCAACGGAACTTAATTCGCGACCCCCGAGATTCAAAATGGCGTTTCATCTCCGTCGATTGAGCATCACTGTCACGAATCGAGCTTAGATACAAGTTTCTTTCTCGTGAGTTGTGTGGTTAATGCTTGATGCAAGCGCTGTCCCAATTGTATTTAGTTGGCAATGCAATTAAATAGAAAATACAAGGATCATGCACCTTCATCACCTCGTACTGTCAGATAAGTTAATTTCAATTATTTCTTGCTCAATTATTCTTTTACTATAAGCATTTACTTTGTGTTTCATTTATTTTTAGATCAGGGCTCCTGACTAATAAACTTATTACGAATAGTTTATTTATACTCAGACGATTTTGTGTGTATAAGTTGCAGTCAAAAGCAAGATAAAATTTTTGGTGCAGGTAATTCATGATAAGTTTATAATTTAGTATAACAATCTATTTTATTTTATTCTATAAATTTGTATGTAGGAATCGATTGAATGGATGCTATGAAATTTTTATATGGCTGATAAATCTGATGTTGCTCAAAAATGCAAAGCATTAGAAAAGTACATTAAACGTTATAAAGATTTATTTATTGCAATAGAAAAGGTATATATAATAAATTATTAAATTTTAGTCGTATAAATTACCAATTTAAGACTAAGATTCATTAGTGGTTATACTTAAGTGTGCTAAACCCGTGATAGCAGCTATTCATGGAGCTTGCATATGAGAAGCTGTAGATATGATTTGTTCAACAAATACTTGGTTTTAAATAAAAGAAGTTGATATGGGCATGGCTGCTGATGTGGGATCTTTGCAAAGATTACCAAAAATTATTGGTTCTCATAGTCTAGTTAGAGAACTTGCTTACACTGATCAAAAAATATTAGCACCAGAAGCTTTACAAGTTGGTTTTGTTATGAATTTTATGACTTCGAAAAGTAGTTGGGTGTTTGTAAAAGAAAAATTTGAAAATTTTTTATAAAAATGAAAGCTTTTTTATTAAAAATAGTAAGGTTACCTACAGAAAAATGTACCCCTCACAAAAGTGTCAAAAAGTAATTTTATTAATAAATAAATACAATTATTAACATATAAAACAAAAATTTGATCTTGAGGATTTTATCACAGCTTTGAAAATATTGGTGGTTTATCCTGCAATGATAATGCTGATGCTAATGCTAATGCATTATATTCAGGTGATAAAGCAACGTGATCCTTATATGCTGATCTGATACATATTGGTTTTAAATGCAATCCATCAACATTTCTTTTTGTTTCCAACGACTATTTAATTGCATTGCCAATTCAAAACCATCACGACAGATCCAACTTCAAGCATGAACCATACAACTGGCGAGCAAAAATCGTACAAATCATATCTATAGCTCCTTCTATGCAAGCTCCATGAACAACTACTATTACAGGTTTAGCACACATAAGTATAATGATAGATGAGTCTTAATCTTAAATTGGTAATTTATAAGAGTAAAATCTAATATTTTATGATACATACCTTTTCTATTGTAATAAATGAATCTTTATAACGTTTAATGTACTTTTGAAATGCTTTGCATCTTTGAGCAACATCAGATTCATCAGCCATACTAAAAGTTTATTAATGAGGAGCCCTAATCTAAAAATAAATAAAACACAAAGTAAATGACTTGTCATAGTAAAAAAATAATTAAGCAAGAAATAATTGAAATTGACTTATTTGACAGTATGAGGTGATGAAAGTGCATGATCCTTGTATTTTCTATTTAATTGCATTGCCAACTAAATACAATCGTGACAGCGCTTGCTTCAAGCGTTAACCACACAACTCGCGAGAAAGAAACTTGTATCTAAGCTCGATTCGTGCCAGTGGTGCTCAATCGACGGAGATGAAACGCCATTTTGAATTTGGGGGGTCGTGAAATAAGTTCCGTTGAGTGTACATACATATATTTCATCTCCTTCGTACAGTCTCCATGTCCGTCAGGTAAATGTCAAAAATTTCCTTAATGATATTGTCATTCATATTTGAAATACTTCTTGGTTATTAAAAACAACGATAATACATTGTTCTATGGATGCTGGGTCAATTTTGAACTAAATAACACGCCATGTACTTATGTTTTTCAATTTTGTGACGATAGTTCGGTCAATTTTTAGCTAGGACAAAATTCTGTTTTTTCAAATTTTATGATTTTTTAAGCTCTGCAAAATCACAATTCTAAAAATATTATTGGTTTCTATAGCTAGATAAAATATGTACTAAATTTACTCGTGTAATTTTCTAGATGTAGTTGCTTGGTCTGTGTTATTTAGCACATTTGACACATACTTCAGTTTTGTTACAGTAATTCATTATGAGCCCAGGTTCCTGCCAATTTAAGCATTGCGTTATCTCATGCCTTTTTGGTAGTGGTTCAATTTTTACTGTCAGGTTTGACAGTCTGTTTATATAAAACATATTTTTGTTGTTTAAACTCACGGCTATATTTACTATGTAGTGAGGCATCGGCAATTTGTTACGCACATTAGATATGTTGATTAGTTTATAGTTTTTCTCCTTTGTTTCATTATTTAATTCGCTTATGCCTATTGGAAGTTCTACAAAATTAATAAAAACATACTAAAAAGTGCTTGAAAAGTCCTAAAAAGGTTTTCGGAATGTTCTAAAAAAGTAATCGAGATCTAAAGGACTGTCGGAGTAGAATCATTGGCAATTATACCTGCTCAATCGTTTTAATTGAACATTATTTTTTTATCTTCACATGATTATATATTTAAACGTAAATTTCGAGTTTATTAATTCCAAATATTTACATGTTTTAACTAATAAATAAAAATAACTTTTTTTCGGTAACGTAAATTATTGCACATTTTAAACAATATTTTTCTATAATCCTCTCTTAACAGTCTTTTCTTTTCATGTATAGTCTTATTAACAAATCCGGTGAAATGTAAATTAATCAATATTATTTTTATTTTTCAAAATAAAATTTGAATATGATCATTTATAGTACTTGTGAAATACATCTTCGCGAGTTGAAGAAGGAATTGCTTTAATCTTTCCTTTATCAGTGAGAGTTATAATAACGAGTTCATTTTTTCTAATAATGATGTTTATTAACTTGATGATTATTTTATGACTATCCGTCTTGTGTTGCGTTGCAATATTATTAACTTCGATTTCAACAACGTACAAATCAATGTCATCAGATAGAAGTATCTATTAATATTTGTTAAATATGACTAATTCATAACGATTTTTTATATGTTAATTTTTCTGATTAATAGACTTTCTTTTTTGGGTTCGGTAGATCATCCCGCATCCTTATAACATATAAATTTCCAAACTGTTCAAATATTCCTCGTTATCTGATTTTAAAAAAATTAATAAATCCATTAACTTCAATGTTAGTGCAAAGAAACCTCCTGTTGTATATGGAATCATTACAGCTTATATGCTTTAGCTGACCCGACCCATAGTTGTATCATTCCAGGCTAAAGTGATTAAGTGTATTAAAAAGCGTATAAGAAATTTAACTAACTTTATACGAATAAGGATACTATCCAATTAGAAAACATTGACCTGAAAAATACAACTGTAGTTGAAAATATTGTGAAATACACGCACATGATAAACAAATAGAATTGTTTAACAACAAGAGGAGGAAAAGAATCTAAATTAGTCTAAGCTTAGATATTATCGACAAAACCGTGAATACAGTACGCCGAAAAACGAGCAACACAATAGAGATAAGTAATAGATTTGACTCACGATAAACTCCAAGGAACATTAAACAAAGTATCGACAATTTTAATAAGTTAATTAAACAAGTATATAACGTTGCAACTAAATAAATAAATCAAAACATTAATTAAAGAAGGTAAAACGGATTGCAGTTTAACTAAAAGAACCTGGTATAAAAAAATTTTCGTTTTGCACAATTTCTGAACATCCAACAAACTTTCGATAAATTTTCCCATGAAGCACTTTTATTCAAAATAAAATTTCCTTTTCCACAAATTTCTCCATGCATCCGAAATCTTATTTAACGAAAAGTTCTTTCAGGCTTTAAAATTGATGACGTAGTCACTAAACATTTTTTAATTAAGTCAGTAGAGGTGCGGCAAAAAAGCGTCTTAGGTCCAATTATCAAGAGCTGACCTACCAACAATACAGAATATCATGTGCATTGTTGGTAGGTTATAACTGTGTAAGCATCTATTCGAAACGTTATATACGCACATGAATTATTTATTCATTTATGAATATGATTAAATATGAACTGCTGCAAAAAAAGAAAGATTTTCCGAAGAAGCTTCGTGGAAACTGCCATTAAATAAAAAGTAAGACGAAACAATTTTCGTTCATGTTTGAAATATTTTATTATTAGTATTATTAGTGAGCATTCAGGAAAATCAATGTATGCGTTTATATTTGAAAAAACTATTCGAGTTTCAATAATTAACAGCGATATGTTATTTATAAATTTATATTTTGTATTAAGACTTAATTTAATTATATTTTTGAATTTATTAGTACACGTGGCTATATAGACTTAATTTTTAAGTCATAACAGACAACACATTTTTTGTTTATAAACAAAAACACCGCCTCAGCGCAATGAAACGATTTTCAAATTAATCATTTTATACAAAAATATGATCAAAATGAGTTTTGGTAGGGCCCCCTAAAATTCTAATTTTACCAAGTATATAATACAATGACGTTCTTTTAGGAAAAACTTACAAAAAAATTCATTTTATGCTCAGAAACTACAATTTATATTTAAATAACGATTACAATATTGTATAGAAGCGTCAATTTTATGATTTAATCATAGGTCAATTTATTTTTATATTTAAATATTACAAAAAACTGATTCCAGGTTAAAATAGTCATTTTGTATACGTCATAATTTTTGTCACAACATTTAACATCAATTTTTGCAATTTTCGGCGAAAGGGGTGTAACATCCAGCAGATATACGGTCAACTTATTAAAGAGTGTGTTTTTGGTCGTAGAGTTTAACCCCTAATAACTGTGAAAATCAATCTATTTATTTTTAAGTTATCCTATACAAGATGGATTGCATGATGAAGGGAGTGATATAGCGATTCTTTCGTACAGCTCTAGAAGAAGGCCGGAGAAACATTATCGCGGAATGATTTAAAAAGAATATTTAAGAGTAAACAGTACACGATTTAATAAACACTTAGCGAACGTTTGATGGATTTACTAAGTATTTTCCACAAGCGATAGGAGAAGATAGAATAAAAGTTTCTATTGAACTACTGGTTTTTAGGTTTTCTCTCTCTCTCTCTCTCTCTCTTTCTCTCTGTTAGTTAGATAGTTTTTAAGTCTGATTTTAAGAGCTGGATTGGAAGAGAACTTACCATTTCATTTATGTTAATTCATAACCTCGATCGGGGCTCCCTACTCCTTAGTTTATCTGGTCCCGTTTGTGGCGGGCCCTTGTCCGAAGAGGCCAATGAGGGGAGAGAAGATTTTCTTCGTTATCCTAATTGGAGGAAATCGAGCTAGGACGAATGGAAAAATGATACATTCTCCTTTAATCCATTAACGATCAAAAGGTCTGATTTTTTTGTTGATTTTCGACGCAATTTTTCCCGTATAGACCTTAAAAAAGTGCAAACACGTGTTTCGACGTGAAATTTAATGCTCTTTCGGAATATGGGCTTATAACTATGATTGAATGCGTAATAAAAAAGTTATAACCAATTAAACCAAAAAAAAACGTGAAAATTTTTGTAGAAAATCAAATTTGCGATTTTTTTAGAAATGTTACCGCGAAGGAATCATAATATGAATATAATCAGGGGTGATCACGACTATTAAAGTATTTCAGAGAATCGAATATTTCTTGTTTTTGATGACTAAAAGATCGGAAAAATTAATGTAATCGGTACAAACATTTCAAAATTACTGTAGCTAAAAATTTAGAATTTCAAAAAATTAAAATTCAGAAACCCAGCATTTGAATACTTGATACTTCGGAGAGAATACAAAAAATAGGAGTTATTAAAAAAATAATGATTTATGTAAACATTAATTAAATTTTTTTTTTTAATTGTTTGCTATACAGGGTCACCCTCCAGTATGTTTGTGCCAAAACAGCAGTAGCTTGAATATGTAATATTAAATCTTTTATAATTAAAAGGTTAACCTATAATTGAATTTTTATCTTTATTAATATTTTTACAATTGAAAATTTTAGTTTTCAATTCTATATATTCCGAACTTTAATTTTCCGAAATTTCAATCTTTCAGCTACTGAAATTTCGAAATTTTTGTATCGATTAAATTAATTTTTTAGTTTTTGATTTTGGCTTGCCTCAAAATTTTGACTGCTACTGTACATTTTCGTCAATTAGTTATTATTGTCAAAAAAGTTAGTACTACTGACCACTATTGAAATAAAAAAAATTTAGCTAATAAATCTACTGACTTATAGAACTGGAAATGTTTCGAGGAAGTGGGACGCTTCTATCGGTCCGATCTTCCAGCTATGTTTCGTAAGTAGTGTTTTTTGGAAGATCATCACCTAGCCCCTATTGAAAATCATGAATGTTTTATTACGGATTCTCATACAAAATTGTCTATGGAATTGATAGCAACGAAAATATTTCAAATAAAATTTTTTCTTTTTAACAAAATTTGCAAAAAATGATTTTAGTTATTTATCATTTTTGTATTAACAAATATATTATTATGACATATATATATATTCTTAAAATACAATCTTTTCCGGGTATTTAAAAAAAATTATGCAGCTCTGATGGATAGTTTTCGAATTATAAGAGTCTAAAGAAAATCACATCTTTTGTTATCATTTATAACTTTTTAATTAATTATTATTTTAGCGTCAAACTCAACACAAGTAATTACCTTCTCTTGGGCATTCGATGTACCAAATATAAAATAAAATCGAAGACCTTGCTCCGATTAGCCCTAAAACTAGCTTGTTTGCTAAACATGCGCTTTTTTATTACATATTGTAAGCTCAATACAAACAATTTTTTAAATAAGTAAGTAAAAAAAGTTTTAGATGTAGGTGTTAGGTTTTCTGATACCACTATTAAAGCGCAGTAGTAAGGATAACACGAGCAGTAAAAGTAGAGACTATAGCTAAAGTATAAGATACTAAAGTATAAGATAGTATAGCAAGGATTTAGGAATGGGCAACACGGTAAAAATTTATTGTCTCTATAATTCGACTAAAGCTTTAGTATTACGAGATAAATTATTCAAATTCCTTGTTATTTATAATGCATTGAAGGTAAATGAGGTAAATTCTGTAATTTTTATTGTTAAAAAAGTATAGAAAGACTTTATTCAAACAAAATATTTTAATATGGAAAACGTACGCACAAAAAAAGCCACTAATTTAAACGTTTTATTTAAAAATAGTATTGAGAAAGGAATACTGAATAATATGGAAGATTTATAAAATAGAGATCCTAGTTGGCCATTGAAATCTATCGTTGATCTTATTATTAATTTGAATAAACATAATGTTCTCAAATCATCTTCATATGTTCTATTAATGAATATAATAGCTAATAAAAAGATGGTATCAATCATAAAAGCACAGACAATGGATGGTTCTAGTATGCTGTATTGATTAGATTTAAAACTAGATTTTAAAAATTATATAGTTTATTGATAAATATATACAAACTTATAAATTTGGGAAAAGATATAAAGTGCTATTATATCATGTGATAAATCCAAGACAAATTAAACATCTAAATCATCTCCTAATATAGGATTATTATATCAACAAACATTACAATTGAATGTAGTCTAATAAAAATTTTTTTCTAGAAATTCACTAAGTTTGGATTAAACATTTGTCTGCTCTTATTGCCAGTCAATTAACTAAATTTACAGAGAAAATTTATTTCTGCTTTCGCTGCTTTCGCTACTTTGTAAACGAGGATCAATTGATCAATAAGAGGTAGACTGTTTAAAGATAAACAAGTACAGGATTAAATTGTCTTATTGTCCCACTCTTGAATTTAAAAATCATAAACGCAAAGAGCTAGTTCTATTCATTATAAATGCGAATACAGTATGTTTATTGAGACCAATCGATCAAGTAAATGAATCTCCAGAAGATTCATTAGAATTATTCTCTTTGTATTCCAAAAAATCATAGCCATGACCTTTTCGGTCAATGAGATTGTCTTGGTCTTCTTCGGAGCAGAGTCGCTTCGAAAATCCCCTGCTCTGATTGACGCTTAGCCTCTAATGAATAGTAATGGATCCAGGTTTTATCAATCTTTATTACATGACGCATAAACTCCTGCAGTAGTTTACCATATCTCTTTTCTAATTTTATCATCTTCACTACATCGTCAAGATTTATTAATTCTGCGATAACAAATGAGATATTATCACTCATCAACGAAATTATCGAAGTAAGAGTGATAGATGAAATGGACTATTGAGTGTAATCGTCAATGACTTACTATTCGAAGTTCATTTACCGAGTTATCAGTATTGTGTACTGGAAACTAAACTGAAACGACAATTGACTCAACATCATTCTAATGTAAATCAACTAAACACTAATTTTAAGGATCGCAATATTACTTATTCAAAGAATCTATGATACGTTGAAGCATGAAACAAAGCCGATGAAATTGTCATTGAAAAAGCTTCGAATAATGTTCTAGCTAATGATAGTACTTTTGGTGAAAAAGCCATTGTTTTCGCGGCAGCTAGCATCATCAAAGTTACAGGTAAGCTGAGAATGGGTGTCGAAATATCGATCAAATATCAACAAATTTAAAAAGAAATTAGGCAAATATATAAAATAGCAAAATTAAAAAGCATTGTTTACATTGAATAAATTATTAACGTAGCCTTTAAATGTGTTTTACCAATAAAGATCACTCTTAGTCATATGATCAGCTTTGAAGGCTGTAAAAGAGGTCGAAAGAAAACGTAAAATAAGTATTCCTTGTATTTACCAATTACAAGTGCAGTTAATAGCGGTCTTTCATTATTTGCTGGTTTGAGTATTGTCGGAGTTCTAGGTACAGAAGCTGCTTCAGTGAAAAAAATTAGAAAATAGCGCTAAAGCGGCTCAAAATTAGTTGAAAGACGCTTGTAAACATAACAAAAGACATTTTTCTGGATAATGATGTGTTTTGCAACCACACAGTAAACATCATAGTCTTCATTTTAATCATCAGCAATTTATAAAGTTTAATTCTTAAAAAACTTGACGTAGTTTTAAAATTTTTTTTCGTCGAATTTTCGTGTATAATGACATATTTAACGATAGATCTCATAAAAAAATCAGCTGTCGTGAATTTAAATTATACATAATGATGATGTAAAAAAAGGTGATATGATTGTGTACTTTGATAGTTTTGGAGATCTTCAGCTTCCTATACATTTGTTACTTTAACTCAGAACAAATAGATTCAAGTACAGCGGCATTAGATATAAAGATTTCAATATTTGCAAATTCGGCTATGTTTGTCTCAGATTTATTTGAAATAAATTATCAGATTTGGATTATCGAGAAATCACAATAATTTAATATAAGATCATCATTACGAATATAGTAATACTATGTCTTTTAGACACATCACCAGTACTTGAGGTATATTGTTTTCTTCGAATTGAGCTGAATCCAAATAAAAAGTACGTCCACGGGCTAGTACAGCTACTAATATTCAACTCAATACCAAACATAGACGTAGGCAACGTGAAATATTATGTAGGTTAAAAGGAAATCATTTTATTGACGAGAAATACGAGATAGAATATATTGAAACTATCCTTCAAGAGACGTAATCTCTCAAAGGAATATCGGTTAGTTTTGAACCAATCAATAATATTCTACGCAATGTCATTCAGCGTAGTAATAAAATAAAGCATTAATCAGAAGATTATATTGGTTTAATTTTAGGTTTTAATATTCATGAGCTTGCTGTAAACGAAATACATAGTTCTGATTTACCCGTAGCAATACTCAAAGTCAACGCTCTACATGTGGAGTGCAATATTGCTATGGATTCATATGTAACCGAACGTAAAGTTCATATAATACATTAATTTTTTCCTACAGTGCGAATAGATTATAAAATCATAGAAACATCTTCTCGCATTATTTACCTTTAAATTAATTAAGACGAGAATTTGGTTAACTTTTAAGAAATTATCACAGTGAGAGTGACTATTTCTAATGAGTATTGTATACAACGTGGAAATTGTCCGAAGCTATATTAAGAGATTAAAATGTCAATGAATGATCAGTCAACCACGAGCTACTACAGTGCGCATATGTCAGAACATTCAATTTCTAAAAATTTTAGATCTAAAAGTCGTACTTCACCTTCCTTCACATGGTGAAAAGTATCCTGTGTATTAATTTACTGTGACAAACAAAACGAACGAAATTCTAAATATTCATTCATGTATCGCTTTTGATGAATCTATAACTCATTACGATTTTCATGCGCAACAATCTTTTTCATTAACACATTGAAACAATAACAATGAGATACCTAGGTCAATTCAACATTGGGATTTATGTCTACGATTATCTCGTAGCATGATTTATATATGCAGTAGATTAACAAATGTCACTACAATACAAACAACCAAGATGGTCAATAAGGTTCTCAATTATTTGTTTGATCAAATAGGCTATAGGCTAAATGTCATTGAAATAGATAGAACTAGAACTCTTGGTTTAACGAGTTTTGCGTGAAAAATGTTGATTCGGACTGGAAATGAAATATTCTAAAATGACGAGGGTTACTTTGATGTGACTATTCTCTTCAGAATTCTCCTAGGCTTCGCTGAAGACTCGAAAAATCGTAGTGAATATGAAGCATAAAATCATTCTCACAAGATCGAACAAGGACTTGAATATTTTGATATGTACGTTTTTAGAAGGAAACCAAGTTTGAAAATTAAAAAATTTATTTATCCAAGACCTAAGAGTTAGTGCCCTTCGCAAGAAGTTGATAAAGAAAAAATAAATTATTCCATTATATTGGGTTCAGTAAAGCTATCACTATGTGTGGATGTTCTTGGGAGTTGCATAAGTATCCAAAACTGATCTTTATATTAAAGCTTGTTTGAAGTGTTAAAACACTTACTCGTCCAAGAAAGTTGTACTTTGTAATTTTCTTTTTAGACAAAACGGAAAGGTGAAGTGGGCATCAATGCTAATAATATCGATCACGTTAACATTTGTAGTGTAAAATTGTTTCTCAATTCTAAATGTTATTTTAATGGTAATATCAATCTGGATATTCACTCAGATTTTCACTCGGATCACTCGGATATTCAATCAGATACTTTATAATATTAGCGAATTTCTAAAGAATCTATTATGTAAAAAAAAAACGAATCTATACTCAATAATACACATTTTTTTAATAAAGTGCCTCTAATAGTCGTAGGTTGGTCAAAAATTGATGAATCTATTAAACCGTACCTGTAGATGGACATCTTGAATTTAAATCAAGATAAGATTTACCGAATAAAATCACTGATTACTGTCTAATTTATATGATCGAATTGTATAATATATTTGAATTAAAGGAGAGAGAGAGAGAGAGAGAGATAGAGAAAGAAGCAAGATGCTTGAAACTTTGATTGATAGAAAAAAGGCTGTTAGAGGTTCGCTTTGAGGTTATATCAACTCAAACTCTATAAAAATAAAACATTTTCATTATGATGTTTGTAAGGTACACTCAGAGCAATCACATATCCACCTTTATACACGTAAGTTTTACAGAAACAGTAAGCATCCACTATGTGCATTTACAAAACTGATCGAAAAAAGTAGAATGAGAACAGCTTATAAAAGATCACGAACGCTTTCAACTACGTATAATATAGTAAAGTGACATTACATCATCTGTATTATTTAAGAAACATATACAAATAATAAATCATGTAATCAGGACTATCCTAGAAAATCATTGCAATATTCGATAAATTGAGAATTCAATGTAAGAATTGTAAAACTCTGCAATAAGTCTTTTTTTTTCATTAAAATTATACGTTAATTTTAATTATAGATTGACTATAGAATACTCAAAACATAACATAGCTATTTCGAAATATTTTTGTATAAGATACAATCGCGTATTTGTAAGGAAGGAATGATTAGAAATAATTCATAGAGGCGTTGTAGTTTGAACTTTTTAATTTATTTTGTTTGTTTTTATTTTATTTGTACTTAAGCAAAAAACCCCAGTGATGAGTAAACAAAACCCCGAACGAGATACACAATAATAAATACAAGAAAGAATATGCGACTTGTCTAATGAGACACAAGATGCAAATCGACATTAGCGCAGACGTACGTGATCAAGCTATCAAAAAAACTCTCTCGCCGCCGCCGCTACTGGAGTGATGCCTAACGGGCCTTTTTTGATCTCCCACTTTCCTTTTGCTCTCTAGCTTACCGACCCATGGATCAGCTTTGCAGCTTTTCCTTTTCGTCTTTGGTTTTTCATTACGGAAGCTGATATTCCAGTAAAATCTTGCAGCTTCCAAGAGTAACCCTGGATTTGAATAGCTTCACAGCCACGACAACGCTTTAACCCTCGTGCACGTTAGAACAAGAAGCCGATAGAAAACAAAAGAAAACCTGATCGTGCCTTACAATAAATCCTTTTTCTTCCCCTTTCAACTTAACATTAATCGCAAAAAATTACAAATTATTACGTAAAATACGCAGACACGGCACGCATATTCACATTTTTTCTTTTCTACATATATAAATCGCTGCATTATTGTACATAAAAATCTTTCCGATTATACTTATACGTAACACTTTCCTTCAAGCAAAATACGAAACTCGAGAGTAGCCTACGCATTTAAAATAATATTCAAGGAGTTTAACATTTTTAACTACTTTGCATAAATCTTTCGCACAGGTTCATCATATTGCGCTTTTTTCCCAACGACACCGGATTTCCCCCGCTAAAGTTTTATCAAGAAAAGGTCCTTTCTTTGCGAGCGTTTCAGTTACCTGGGATTTCCTCGGTTGTTTATAGCCGTGGTACCCGGCTCTCGGCCAGCACATGCGAAAAAGGTGCGAACTTAGGAAAGGTTTTCTAGAATACAATTACCTATGCATTGAAAGAAAAGACTGTAACATATAACATTTTCAACAGTGTACAAACCTCTTTACCTTTTTGTATTTACAGCATCCAAGTGCTCACTTTCTACATTTGATACGGTATATATCAAATTAACTTGACTTAGACTAACAAAGACACCGGGTGTTTTAATTTTAATTTTAAAACATTTTGCAATAATTAAAAATCCTATAATTAAAAAAATAACTTATTTAAATCAATATTATTTATTTTCCAATATGTACACAACTACATTACTTGGAAAGCATACTTTTTGGACAGTATTTTTTTAAGCTATTGCGTTTTCTGTACCTTCTGCATAAATATTTCAACAATTTTTTAAACGATTGTGTTAATCATACAATTAATTTTTGTATAATACTGTACTTCAATTAAACTGTTAACTAGTTAAAAAAGGGTGGTGGATGGATTTCTCCATTGATTTGATGGGTCGGATAGAAGCCCTGACATACAAAACATGGGCCTCGGAAACATGATAAGTATGCTAGCGTTGAAGCCGTGTTATCTCGTATACTCTCTCGCGGGTTTCACAGCGCATGCGATCTGAGAATGCATAATTACAAACATACTTTCGTGCTCAATTTTCTGTTTTATTTGATGTGAATTAGTGACGAAAATTTTGAATGGTAGTACCAGAAATACGAGGTTGAAATGAGAGCAAGAGAGCGCGAAGAAAGAGAAATCCAATTGGCGCTATTAAAATCGTGCTGATTTTTATTATATTAATTAATCCCCTTAACGCAACAATTTTCAGTCGTCGTGTGTAGTCTGACATGAAGGGGTAGCAGGGCGCATAGCTAGTTCTAGTTAATGTTGCACAACCTAGTTAATGTTGATAACGAGAGAACCAGGCTGACCTTACCTAAGGAGCTCAAATTCAACAAGGATTAGTGTAATTTAGGCATCCATTAACAACCTAAGCCCTGCTGTCACGAATTATTATTAAAAAGGCTCTACGTAAGTGATTTCGCGGAATCCGATGAGCGAACTCCCTGATATATATGTGCCAACACCGTTGTATAAATTACAATGAATTTAAAGTTGTATGTGATTCTGCATGTGTCAATGTAACGCTTGAAGCAGTGGCATCATGACGTCAGCATTAGAGTTGAAAAAACAAGTAAATCTTGTCTGCAGCGCATGCTCATACATCCCATTCCCAAATTTAGGACGTAATGCTCCCCGAACAGTGTAATTAAATTAATCAAAAACGCACGGCAGACTATCGACATGGGGAACTCTCTCCTAATATTACAACATATACAGCTAAACTACTGGACTTGTGGATCTTGTTAACGACAGAAGTGCTACATTACTTCTATATATTTGAATTTTTCGTCTTTTTTAAACACAAGTAGGTTACCATAACATATCCCCCTCAGCAACCAGAGACGTTTGTCTGAATCATTTTTTGCTAAGACTACCTGGATAGGGAAATTTAGGTGGACCGATTAAAACGATGTAACGTATATAAATGTGTGAGAATAAATGTATTTGATGGACCAATCGATTTATGCGCTACAGTATAAGAAAACTATATTCATTCTGGGAAAAACCCATCAGCCTTGCTTTACATGACTGAACGTGTCAGTACCCAATCAGCCTTAGTATTTGAAGTATTAAATGTTTCCTGAACTATTATTTCCAAATACTGTGTTGTGTTGTATCAATAACATTCAGTATTTCAAATTAAATTAGTGTCTAATTCCTTCTCCCTAGTAACATTTGCCTCTTTCCTCGATCTTTAACAATCAAAATGAAACAGAGATATATAATAATAAAACATCAACACGTTATAATTTAAACGATTGTTTGTGTGTAGATAATTATAAGGATTATTTCAGCATTTAACTAGGTCAATAAAAACAAATAATTACCATAATGATTTAGTTTTTCTTAGTTAAATTATATAATTATATGCAAAATTTTTTATTATATTTTGGTGATAAACATAAAAAAGATAAGTGATTTATAGTAGCAATGAAGAATTCTGTATTAAAATGTTTTACGATGGATCGCTCGTCTCCCTTCTTCATCATATTCTCGTTTACTGACCCACATTTTTTTGAAGGTATCTAATGACGCTAGAATAGAACCACCAATCCAAGTACTATATAGTCGCTCTTGAGGTGCTGATATCTAAAAATTAAAAAAATTTGTACGTCAATTAATAATGACCTAAATATATATATTCAATAAGTTTAATTTTGAATCCAAACACATTAAAGTAATGATAATACATAGTAAATGCCAGAGATACGTACATTCCTAATCCAATCATACAACGACTTAAAACTCTTTATACATTTTTTATTTACATCAAAATAAAATAATAACTATAACTTTTCAAGTTAATTTCTATTTCACAAAGTACTTAAACGATTTATACATTTTACTTTATGTTGTAATATATAGTGTCATTCCCTTTCAATGTACTAATGAAGCTTTAAACAATTATACATATTAGAGCTCAAAATCATTCAAATTACTCGAGAAAAAAGTATTTTTACCAATTCTTCTGGGGATCACATAAGGTTCCTCATAAAAATTAAATAACTTTTAAATACTTAGTTTAATGCCATTTGAAATATGCTTTAAAATTAACAAACCTTTGATATCTACATCGAGCACGATTATGAGTGACTTTTCACATTTCTAACGCGTATTAAAGCCACTAATTGAAATTTCTTTTTTTAAACCGATCGTCACCGGTCCATAAATGAGTGTTGTATCAGGAAATGTAATTATTCGATCAATCTCGTCTTTCATCGGAGTTCCAAACAGCAATTCTTTAATTGTAAACCTGGTGCTAAAATGTGTTGTTGTATTAACGAGAGTTTCGATATTATTAACATAATTTGCACAACTTATATATTTTGAACGACAGTGAGTACGAAAAAAATGTCATTGAAATATACTTTTTCACATTGATTTACATTGCGCGTTTGTTAATTACATAGAATTAAAGAAAATGTATCAATTATTTATATTACAGAATCACAAAATCAAAGATAATCTTCCAGTGATTAGTGTTTATACAAAAATCAATATAGGTAATTTGCTCCTAGATCATTTTGACTGGAACCTAAAAAATACTCATAAAATGATGGTGTATGTTAGGTATGAATATATTATCTAAATAATAGAGATATAATTGAAGGCGGTACATCAATTGAAAAATTGAGAACTATTACTTAAAAGTTTACTCTAGATTTTTAGAAATTCATGAATCTAAAAATATCGATCTCTATAAGAACCCCACCAGATAACATATCCAAAGTTCTTTTATAGAATATCAATGATGGTTTGACAAATCTTTTTGTTATCAAAAATTATACTCTCACCTAAATCAGCAGAACGCTAAACTTAAGTGACGGAAAATGAAGAGCCAAGAAACATTTGTCGGTTTTTTGACAATACATCAGTTAATTCTTGAGCTAAATAAATATCTTTTTCTAATTTTTAGGATTTTATGTTCTACAAAATAGGAGTATTGAAAAATATTTTGGGGTGAAATTTAAATTAGCATGACCACTCGAAGATTTTAATTTACTGACATTTTTTAAAATTCACACCTGAAATTTTAAGAAGATTCTATAGGTAATTTTTTTTCAAAAATTTAGCTTGTATAACTGCAAAATAACTGCCTAATATTTTCTATCGTGTTATATACAAAAATCTTCATAAACATATCTATATGATATATTCATTAAAAATTTTATTTTCAAGTATTTTCTATAGACCATGACTCTAACAGATATTACAATTTGAAAGATAGAAGTAGATTTTCATGACTTTATGTGTTCATATATTTCTTCTTATTCAGACCCTTACATTTTCATTACCTCATAAGTATTATATTAGCGAAAAGGAAATGAAGTTTAATAATTTTAATGAAACAAAATAGATTAATATTTTATTATATTTAAGGTAAAAACATCTATATAGAACTTGCAGGTTCGATATAAAATAATTTTTTTAATTACAAAAATTGATTGGACAAATAATTGCAAAAATTTTCAGATGTTTTTGTCATTATTTTACACGTTTAAATATGATAAAAGTAAATCAATGACACTATTCGAAAGTACAATAATCAAGGATACGACTACACGGCTCCATAGTTCACTTTTCATATTTTTGTTTGACGTTTTCATCATGAAATATTTTGTAGAAAACAGTACTTGAAAAAAGTGATTTTGTGACGTTAATGGGTTAATTTACAAGTCGTGATGGGATTCTTAGCTGTTAGTTAGATCCCATCCATCTCCGTTATGATTAAAGTGCTAAGCAACCACCTGAGTCATGAGGCAGAGTTATAGATATGACTGTACTTGATGAGCAGCGGGAGGAAGGAAGAGAGAATATGAATATCCGGTAGAAAGAGATGACGCAAATATGGAGGGAGTTGTTGGGCAATATTACGCCGGCATCATGAAGAGTATCTAATACAACTTACCTTGCCGCCGATTCAATGAATTGAACGGAGTTCTGATTCAAGAAAAGTGATTGTATTAATATTGTGATAAATCCTGGGTGTTTGTTGTGAAGGATTCACGGATGAATCTGGGGCGCAGATAAAGAGTCGTTGTAGGTGGAGGAATCAAAAGATAGTTAAGAGAGTCAACGCGTAGCAGCAGATAATCGGTTTATCGTCGCTGGAAGCGATTATAAATATGTACTTAAGCTGGAGGCATATTATTCGTAGCTATTCAAGCTGTCCATTTTAACAGTGTTACATGGATATCGGCCACTCATAAGCTGGGAAACGTTATTCAATTATTTTCTTTGATATATTTAGTTGTATTATCGTCGTATTTATTTTAAGATTTCTCTCCTATGTTATTAGAATCACGCACAGTTTATTAGAATCACGAAAAGCCGATAAAGAGCGTCTCTTATCAATCAATAAAAATAGGTCTTAACGAATACCTGGGCTAAATCGCCGTTGACTTGGGCAACCGATGTGAATATTTCATTATAAACTTCTCAGTGATACAACTATCAATAAAAATGACGTCATGTGAGTTAATTTGGATTCTATCATAAATCGTACTTATTAATCTCATTGTGTAATTGATTAATTAAGAAAATATTTACGTTAATTGACAAATTTAATAAACAAATAAAAATAACTACAATTGAGGATGTATACAATATATATATTCGCTTTAAAATATAAATTATAATCATAATTTTCTGCATTAAAATCTAGACAAGTAGCAAACATTCAAATATAGAACTAATTAATTTTACCGTTTAACGATACTTCTACTGGTAACAAAATTATAGATAAACATTTTTGTCTTTTATTTATATCTTTTAACGCTTTTTTAAAAGTTTAGCATTTACATACTTGTAACAATTAATAATTTATTTAAAAAATACCAGTAAATAGTTTGTAAAAAGAGATAATAAAAAAATTCATCTTACTAGATTGAAGTCTTTTCATTTTGAAAATATTTTTGGGACAATGTACAAGGTTCAACTGAAATAAAGGGTATAAATTGCAAATTTGTGACGTGAACAAGAGAAATATGACATTTTCAAAAATATTAGTAAATGAATGATGATAACTAGCCTAATTATTAATTTACAATGAAAATAGAGTTTTTTTTATTTTTTCGATACATCAGAGAAAAATAAAAAGTTTAAAGGATAAATAAAAATCTTCTTTCAATGGTTTAACAGGTAGACTCTTAGAGAATTGGACAGCGAAAAGTTAGAAAGAACATAAACTCCACAGAAAATAAATCCTTATATCAAATTATGACAGCTTCTACACCATTCGAAAAAAAACACGTGCATATCTTATAACATTTGATTTAGATTACATATTAATTACAGATTATATGAATTTAAAGTGTTCTCAGAATTCTTTGAACGGAGGTATTATTAATGCCAATAAGGTGATGCATTTTATGTATTTCCTCGGTAGATCACCTGGATCGCATATATTTTGAATATGTTGGTGGTACTGCCTCCAATATATTCCTTAATAAGTTATGAGAAAAATAAAATTACATATATAGAGTCCTCAGACCCACTGAAATTGATATTATTATAGAACTGGCTGAGAGAAACGTAATTTTTACTTTGATCCCTTAAAAGACTTTTATTGTGTTCTGCTTCCTAAACAGTTAATGCCAACAGGTAGTATTGAGACAACAGACTTTTTAGGAACAATAAGTAAATTATAATTAAACAAAAGTAAATTATACGTACGGTATAATTTTCCGCATACGATCATACGATTTTTCATGAAGTGGTTCTGGTTTATTTCTTATAATATCCTTATATTGTCAACCCGAAATATCCATATATTCATGCTTTACTATCATACATCGAGAGTTTGAATATTGAATGTCGTTTATATCGATTTCGAAAGAAAAACAATTTTGTTGTATCTTTTGAGTTAAGTATCAGAATTATACATTATTAATAACTAATAGCATGTTTGTAACGAGTATGGAAAAATGTCGCAAAATTATATGTTTACGAGCTGAAATAAAAAGCAGTGCTATTTTTCATTTTTGAAAAGAACATTTTCGTTCAAGTCAAGGATATTATTCTTTTGTACGTGATCGTAAAATAGTAATTATGTTAGAGTGCAGTTTGAACGAAGGAAAATATTTTTGATGTATAATACATCATGACTTTTAGTTTATTATCATTCATACGCCATTTTTAAGGTATCATTAAATTTTCATATTTTACTGGTTTTTTCATTTTATTTATAATGCAATCGATTTCCTTTAACATTTGTTTATATTATTTTTTAAGAAATTTTCATTTTACAATACTTACACAATATCTTGATAACACATTCAACAAGAAAATTAGATGCTGTTTTGAAAAGATTCAAGTCTGCTCAGTTATACCATGATAAATAAAATCAGAAGAGTTCCGGTGAGTGATTAGCTTCACGATGATAATCATATAATTGGAAAAAAGGGATTAACTTTGAAAGCACTTATATAGCGAATTTACGCTACCTACTCGCTAGGTATATTTTTTTATAATTTCCCTACACGACCCTAAAAAGACACAAACACACATTATTCTATGACTAGCTAGCATCTATTTAATTGATGAGTATGATAATATGTTACAGAGCTCCGATTTGTGCAAATTTCCTGAGCATTTATAAGATTTATGGAACTGTAAGTCAGCAGATTTATATGATATTTTAGTTGCTTAGCATTCGTGCCTACTGTACTGTATCAAATATTGTACTCGCAATAGTAGTAAGGTTAATCCTATATAGTTTTCACTAGTCCTAACATCGAACGTCTAGACTTGATTATAAGCAAGGAAGAGAGAAGAAAAAGGTATAACGAAAGGAATATTGGATCTGAACTGACTATCTGATAGTCAATATAAGAGTCAAGACTGTGTGACTGTAACTGAAGTGAGACAAGACTGAACACATGGAATAATACCTAACAGTTTCCACAATCAAATAAAGAAACCCAAAAAGACATACTCGGATACATAAATATATACGTATAATTTTAAGGGGTCGGTATATATTTCGCAAATCACGAAAAGTTACATGTTTAATCAGCGACTCTGGAATATGAAAAAACTTAATGGATACGCAATTAAAATTTTTTACTTCAGAGAAAAAAAATTAACTCCAGATTATGGACGTCGAAAACATAAATAATTGTGATTTTAGTTTTGCATAGTTACAATGCCATAGTTACAGAAAATACTATATAGATTAGTTTCTCCCGTGTGTAGCACTATCTCATTATTTTTTAAACAATACAAATAAAATAAAAACCATGTATATATATATAGGCTTACTCTGATTTTTATATCCTTTGGCGCCATCCTTCGTATTTCTGACAGTAATCTATCACCAAATCCCTGAAATACAATATATTTAAATTTATTAACTGAATTTTCATAAGCATGTATTTGTATGATTTTTTTTACAAAGGAAACTAAATAGTTTTAAGGGAAAATTTAGTTCAAAACATATGTAATTTTTTAGTTATTTTAGTTTATGATAATAGTTTATATTATGTACTAACTATTATGATTTAGATGAAATTTTGATTATAATGAATGCACATAAAATTATATAGAATTAACGCATATCAAAGGACCTTTTGAGACTATTTGTGGACTCGTCATTTTAAAAATCCATAACGTAATTATATCTTCTATGTTATAATGAGGTTCTAGCTCTGACAAACCTTAATTCGAACATGTAAAGTTTATGTCACATTAAGAGTATTGTAAATTCATCTCCAGTAGCAGAAAATATGCCCCTAATAAGGCATTCTCGCTGAAGAGGCTATGGAGAGCGTTGTGCTGTATCTTTAACCTTTAGTAATTGAAAATGCGATAATATTTGAGCGTTATAGCATAGAACTCTCAAAAAAAAAAAGGTATAGTCAGATCCGAATAGAATTCAACAAGGGTAGAATAAAGCATAGTAAAGCAAAGCGCAACGCAGGTATAAGAGCTATTGCAAACGATTGCAACGCGATAACTATAATAATGGGGGGGAGGTAAGAGGAAAACACCTTATTTTTAAGGGAAGGCTCCTTCAGCTGCGTTGAAATATATGTAAAAAATAAATAGACCGTGAACAAATTAAATAAAGAGGAAGATAAGAGACGAAAATGTCTTAACGCGCGTTGAAAGGTCACGGAAAAGTAAGTCGGCAAGGCGTCAATGACAAACAGCAATTACAATAAAGTCAGAATGTATTAACAAAAAAAAGAAAATATAAGTATACCCGACAAGCACCGAAATTAAAATAGTAAAAAAAAAGAAAAGGCAAAATAAATGGCGCAAGTTGCGCAATAATGGCCGTTGCCAGGCTCTGGCTGTATAGCCGGGACAACAACAAACAATATAAAAAGAAATAATTATGTATTCGGCGCGCAGAGAAGCAAAATCACCAAAAGGCATTAATTGGCTGAGAAGTCTCGCACTTCCAAAAAAAGGAAAAGAAAAATAATCGCACCCAGGCACTATCATACAACCAAAACAAAAGAAATCTCCAAATTTACCACACTCTGCGACGGCTCAATTCTGACTGAATCGGCGAGAATTTCTTGCCTCTCCCTCTCCTCTTCACGTCGAAAATTCGCAACGAATTTTCTGAGGTCAGAGACCTGGGAATAACGAGCGGCTAATCGATCAATGGGCTCCGGCGATGGTTTCAGTAATTCAATCATTCACATTGAACTACCGATTAAACAGATCAAAATAGCGCCCCAAAAAGTGATAGAAATGAAAGCCACGAAAAAGGCCCATAGAAAAGTCCCTACTATGGCAACAGGAATTTCCCCATAGAAACCGAGTTATGACCATCCAAAGATCGGGCGCCATAGTGACCGAGAAAACCAATGGCCCGGAGCTCCGTCACATGGTAGGTCAGAAAGAAAGCGAGATTTTCGCTAGTTATTATATGAATTTTATTTTATTATATTTATAACGTATCTCCATACATATTTTTGCGGGACATTGATAGAAAATTATTTGGATTTCGGATTGGAAGAAAATGTTTTAGAGTAATTCTTTTCTTCTTTAAAACAAGCTTTGTTTTCGCGAAATTAAAAAATATCACATTTTATTTTGTTATTAAAAGTTTAAAAAAAAATCTTTTTTCTGAAAAATCTCAATGTGCTTAACCTAGATATAATTTTATGTAAAACTTTCGGGCCAAACTAATTTTTACCAATACAGTGAAAAAATAAAAATGACTGTCATCTAAAATTACTCTGATAAAATAGAGCAACAGCGTTCATGTTATTGATTGATTGATATCGAAAAACTATACGGTATATTGATTTTATAGAAAGAGTTCCTTTACATTAACTATGTATTCCGCATTCACTTCATAGATAAAATACTTATGAAATGACTACAAACATGGTTGTTTTAACACCAGATTTTAGTTTAATCTGATGAGATATTTAAATTAAATGAACATTGTAACGGGGAATTCTTTCCATTTACTTCCTCACGTTCCATTACAATAATTGATGTCCCTTCGCAGGGCTATCCGCCGTCTCAAAGCTACAACAAATGTGTCAGCGGCTGTCATTGACTCCGTGGTCTCACCTGATATACGATAGAGGAGCGAAAAAACATTAAATGAAAATTAAACTTTTTTGGTAATTTTAACACATATTCTTCTTTTACGATTTTAATTATTGCACACTGGTAGAACTTTTCGCAGTTCTTCTCATCAATAGTCAAAACTTCTGACGAAGTAGTTCTTCTATCTCATAAATCTCATAAATTGGATATCATTGTATCCAAAGGAATCCCCATGGAAAGATGAACGGCGTGGATCGATTTGACACCAGCCTTGGATCCAAAGTGCCAGAAACAATTCAGTCCTTGTTGTATTCATAGCGATTGGAGAAGGGTGGCTGTTTTCCTTAGGAAGACGATTCTCTATGATCGACCCATGAATCTATGCACCTAAGAAAATGTCGTTTTGATCCGATTTTATAAAATTTGGATCAGCAAGTTTGAGATCTTTAAGATGTGTCTACCTTGTAGTAGAACCCATAATCGTTGTGTAATTTTTAATTATTGAGATTACATAAGCTATGATTTTACAAGAAAACAACGGTAAGAAACGAGGTCTAATCGAAAACTCTACTGTAGTCTAGTAGATAATGGTTTCCATCTCCAATTCTAGATACTATAACTCCTGCTAGCGTTTCTTGAAATTAAGAAATTAACATACATTTTCAGCAATGAAAGATTACTGAGTACCCTGAAGTTATAGGCATTTGAGCATAGACAGTAGTTGATTTCATAAGCACCTACTCTATGCTGATAGGATTACTAAATATTTCTAATAAGCAATAGAAGAAGGAGGAGTAAAGAAAAAGGTTCAATATTGATTTAAATTGAGTTTTATTCTACTTACTTATTAGGGGTTCTCTCTTTTTCTTAGATTCGAATTTGAATAGTAAATCGAACTGATTTAATAAATGTGAGTGTGATAACACAAAACCTTGGTTGCGCGTCCCTACTCTAAATTTGTACGGGTCCTTTTGTAAGGCGAGCCCTTTTCCGCTTAGGCTAATAAAAGATAAGAAAACTTTTCTCTTTGGACTAATTGGTGGTATCTGTTGTATGATATCATGCCTTGTACTATTTCGTTCAAAATATATTTTAGTTCGTTATAATTAATTAATAAATTAATTGAATGAACACGTCATTGAATTATCGATACAAATGACTACGGACATATTACATTGATGTATGTTGTGTGATCTCGGCTACAGCAGGAAAAGATTCATTATATGACTACACATCTGGAAAATTTCGTTAGTGTAAAGATAAAAAGCATCGACAAAAGAGTTGGTTAACTCACTTATCGGTGAGTGTATGGCTACCTGTGGAATCCAAAACTGTGTGAAGTCCATGTTCATTATCCACGTCTGAGAACAGATGCTTCTAAAAATTAAATTGAGGCGATAATGGCGTACGTGTTTTACAAATAAAGCTGTCCAATTTCTTTTACAACGTCGAATCATGGCGGATGTTATACTAAAGTGAATTTTAAAATGGATCAATTTTGGAAAAAATAGTTAGAGAAGGTCTAGATCGGGGTTAGATAAACATATTATAATAGGTTCCCATTGACAAATTATTGCAGAATTTTAGGAATATCTTTTCAACTATACTCAATTTACAGTAGGATGATAATGTCGGTTGATGGGTGACCAGTAAAATGTGCAATCATATTCACATTGTTATCCCGCTTTCATCCACTAGCCACCTGGGATGTACTGATATGGTATTTCATACGGATCGAAGTCCCTTCCTGCTTCCATTGTATTAAGAATATTAAGTTTATTATTCGATGTAAAAATAATCGCTTTCAAATTTTATTTAAGAATAGAGTAATAAATGTTAGGCCTATTGCAGATTTTGATGATAGTACCAAATCAATTCGTTTTGAAAAAGTTCACGATGAAAACAATTTAAAACAAGAAATTGATACGGTTGAAAATAATGTTTAAAAATGATAGAAATACGAATAAGCCACAATTGATACAATAATTATAAATGAGTCACTTGCCAAAGTGTAAAAACTCAACTTGCTAGGTTAAATGATAGAAAATCAAGCCTTGATGCAGACCATCTCCGGCAACAATAGATTTTATCTCCTTTTTTCTCTCGAAAATATTGTTTGGAATTTGGAGTGATCTAAAGATCCCTCCTCGTCAAATAGCCAATGTGTGACAAAATCCATGGAACTATGTAGTAAATTAAGCCGTACTGGATTTTTGGCATATGTAGATTAACAAAGAGGGAGTTTACAGTTCTTGATTAACTTTAATATATTTAGAAATAAAAACATTGTGTGACATCAGATACCATATTCGGTAGCTACACATGAATCCATTAATACTCAGTGTGAATTACCCGTTCGAAGGATGTTTGCCCTTACATCTCTTACATTATAATAAAATATTACACAGACAAATTTTTTAAACGATTAAATAAATGCAATTGATAATTATAGTATGAAGGTCATTTTTGTCTTACCCGAAATAAAGTAGAACCTCCTGAAAGAACAATATTTTGAAACAGAACTTTCCTCAAATCCAAATCTGATTTTTGTATAGAATACATAAGAACTTCATGTAATCCTTCAAACTCTTCTCCTAATAAATCTGGTCTAAATAATACTTCAGGCGCTCGAAACCTTGCAGGGCCAATCTAAGCGAAATAAAATAATGTTATGTCAGTAATAAATACAAAATTATATAACCGTAATATCAATACATGAATGAAAATATATATATATATATATTTTACTAATAATATCTCATTCCAATCAGCCTTGTCAGAAAGTTATTTGCCAATGGACAGTTCTTACAGTACAACATAGATTTTGCAAACAATATATATAATAATTATGTATATACATTCAAGTGAATAATTAATAAATAATGAAAAACAAAGTAAATAAGATTAATTGAAAAATTAAACAAACTATTGTGTGAGCAACGAACGAAGTCTAATAAAAACTTGGACGTTTTGAAAAGATTAATGTATTTTAAAAATTGTATTTGAAAACTAATTTTGAAAGAACTCGATAAGATTATTATTTTCAAACATAAGTGAAAAAAAAATCAAAATGAAAAGTTAATAAAAAATAGAAGATGTAGAAATGCCTATTATTTATAGTGAAAATGTTTTTTTATTGAATTTGTCTATTAAATATTATATTACTGTCACCATTAGAATATAAAGATTGCTCCTGCAGTTAACCCATTGCGGTATACATTATTCATGGGAATGAATTTTCATGATAATTGGGATGCAGGGGTTTTTGGGGTCGTTGATTGAGAATTTGAACTCAGATTTTGAACATTTAAAATGACGGCTCTAAGATGGCGGCCAAAATCTTAAATTTTTTGAATACATTTCTGAAGATTGATATACAGGGGTTTTTTGGGATTGCTGATTATGAATTTGAACTCAAATTCTTAGAATTCAAAATGGAACTCTAAGATGGCGTAAAAATTAAAAATCTCTATGAATGTTTCTGAAAATGGTTATTGGTGAAATTTTTTTAACTCTTCACTTTGTTTCTATATCTTTTATGGATGATACTTTAAGAAGCAATTTTTACCTAATTATAAACATAATGGTCATTGCATGTGTTGCATAACCATTTAGTTCGTATAGGATTGTTTTTTGTAGTGTATACCAATCTTCAGAAATATATTCAAAGTAATTTAAGATTTTTGCCGCCATCTTGGAGCTGCTATTTAAAATTTTCAAAATCTCAGTTCAGATTCTTAATCAGCAACCCCAAAAAATCCTGTCTATTCATCTACATAAAAATATGTCTGAAAGTTCCGTCATAAATGCATTTTTTTTACAAAACGGGCTCTTTTTTAGACTTTGTTTATAAATATTAACAAATTAGTAAAAATTGTACAACCTTTAAGCATAAATTTCAATTTCGTATCATTTTATGATCAAGAAATTAAAAAAACGTAAGCCATATCCAAAAAAATTAGATGAAAATAAGTGGTCTCTGAGAGATACCACCGTGCCGCAAAGAGTTAAAGCAATGTATAAAGAAGATGATGAAGCTTCTTCAAGAACGTACCGTTTGCGTTTTACTGGAGATAATTAATAATTGCAAAGGTTTATGTAAAGAGATCTAATTACGTTTTGATATTTTATAAAAATCTTTACTAGGATAAGTTATCAATAGTATCTGATACTGTAATTGCCTTCGCTCCATCGCTTCTCTGTGAGAACGGCTATATAAAGAAATCAGCAAATGCCAGAGATTTTTTCTTTTCCCGAATATTTTTAGAAATTCGCGTCGCTTGAGGAAATAAACACTGTATTTCTATGCGTTCAATGAGCCGAAACTTAGATAATTTTAGCGTAACTTTAATTGATATGCAGTATCCGGGCCTCGAGCCATTGCATGGCTCGTATCTAATAATTAACTTGTTAAATTTTAACATCGCATTAATGTAAACAATAAGTTTTTTTTCATAAAAAATTGTATACTTGTATAATTTCATAACTTTCTATGTTTCACATAGCTTAGAAAAATTTCTAAAAGAAACCTAATGATTCCTTTCAGATTACAGTTAATTCATGGACAATATATATGTCAATTAGATTACTGCATGGAGGTGTTCAAAAAAATTAGATAATACCGTTATACAAATCCTCTTTTTACAGTAAGTTAACTTTTATGTAATTAGATATGGTTGATTTTCCATATTTTCCTTTAATTCTTTTTTAATTTGACATACTGAATACCAAAGAACTAAATTTTAATTTCTTAATTGGATTTAACCCCTAGATGTGGAGGTTATTTTTATTTATTAATTTTCACCATATCTCCGCAAATGTTGGTAATCATCTACGTTATCGTTATTCTCTTCTATAACCTCTTCAATTGTTACTTCTCTTAATTGTTTTCGATGTTACATGGAAATACTTTCCGGAATTCGCCTAGGTTTTCTGTATAGAATATAGGTTTTTAGATCAAAGGTATCATTTGAATCCGAACCTCATTTTTAAAAATAGATAACGTTCCAGGGAATCTTAAATTATAGTTTTGCTGAATTTCATTGTAGTTAGCTATAAGAATATTGCGGAATTATTGTCAATTTACAAGTCATATTATAAAATATTCGGCCTCTATTGACTACTGTAGTACAGTCTTAAATTCAGAATATAAAAAGTACTACTCTCTTTAACGCTATTATACTTTGATATATTTGCATTTGGGTCTTTTAAACTCTTGATTAAGTAATGTTCTTTGTACAAAATAAAAGTTATTTTTATTTACTCGCTTTCCTCGATGAAAGGATTAATCGATTTTAGTACATTTTCTTAGTTTCTATGCATTTTAAGCTTAATTTGTTTATGTATTTAGTTGTAATTTTCATTAGATTCATTGATGAGAAGTACTCATTGATACCACAATCATTTGAATTTACTATTCAAGTACGCTTCATTAGATTATCTTTGAATGGTTTTATAATATATACAATTCATAACTTTTTGTATTGTTCAAATTCAATGTGGCCAATTTTAAGGTTATTACTAGGGTATGTGATATTAGATGACCTTGTAGCCTATTAAATTCATAAATGTTACATATTCAAATACAGTTTTTTAGAGTGGGAACTCTCTGTAAGCGTTATAAAATAGTTTCATTTTGCAGAAAATTTCAGGAAAGATGAAAAGACTCTATGTATTGCTCTTATAGGAAAGGACGTCAAGAGTTGAACGTCAGAGAATCGTTGAAGAAACATTCATTCTATGTATCTTTTATCTTGAGAGGAATTGACTCTCAAGTGTGCGTTAAGATGATTTTTTAGGAACCGGATAACTGTTTGTCACTTTTAGCTTTTGAGGAATGGGCTCAAAGAGTAGACTGAACAGCTGCAGGAGTTGGGAAAAAATTATTCTATGTTTCTTTTAACTTGGGAGGAATGGCCAAAAAGGGGTAGGTAACCGATTTTTATGAAACTTAGTATAAATATTGCTTATATAGTAGTGAACTTCTGTACAAATTTTTAGATCATTATTACTGCCGAATCAAAAGTTATAACAATATAAAAATTCTATTAAAAATTTTTCAAAAATTTATATCGCTGTAACCGTAAGAGTTATAAAAACGACTTTTTTCAAAAAAAATACATGTAAAAATGTAAACTTTGAAATTAATAAATCAAAACTCATTGTTAACAATTTTTCGAAAAATTATTAACTTTTGTTTTAAACAAATGACGATATCTCAAAAAGTGTTATTTTTATTTTCGAAATTTTTCTTTATTGCATTCTTTGACTATTTATCTATAATAATAAACAATAAAATTTACAGAACGGATTTTATTAATGGTTCAGGGAATAATCATAAACATCGTCATCTTGAGCTACCGCGCTGCCAAAACTTCACGTTTTAAATAAAAGACTGTAGTACAAAAAGTGTTACTTTTATTTTCGAAATTCTTTTTTTAATGGATTCCTTGACTTTTGATCTATAATAATCAGCAATAAAATTCATAGAGCGAATATTAGTAATGGTTTAGGAACGTGAAGTTTTGGCAGCGCGGCAGCTCAAGATGACGATGTTTATAATTATTCCCTGAACCATTAATAAAATCCGTTCTGTAAATTTTATTGTTTATTATTGTAGATCAAAAGTCAAGAAATCCAACAAAGAAGGAATTTCGAAAATAAAAGTAATACTTTTTAAGATACAGTCTTTTATTTAAATCGTTAGGTTATGGCGGAGCAGCGTCTCTAGAGTCAACGCGCGCTGCTCAAAAGGACGCTGTAATAATTTCTCCCTGAACCATTATTAATATCCGCTCTATGAATTTGATTGTTTATTATTATAGATAAATAGTCAAGGAATGCAATAAAGAAAAAATTTCGAAAATAAAAATAACACTTTTTGAGATATCGTCATTTGTTTAAAACAAAAGTTACTAATTTTTCGAAAAATTGTTATCAATGAGTTTTGATTTATTAATTTCAAAGTTTATATTTTTACATGTATTTTTTTGAAAAAAGTCGTTTTTATAACTCTTACGGTTACAGAGATATAAATTTTTGAAAAATTTTCATAAAATTTTTACATTGTTTATAACTTTTGATCCGGCAGTAATAATGATTTAAAAATTTGTAGAGAAGTTTACTACTATATAAGCAATATTTATACTAAGTTTCATAAAAATTGATTACCTACCCCTGTTTGGCTGATCGTATTAGTCTGGAATTAGCCATATATATATATATATGACAGAAAACAAATTAGTTTTAAAGCAAATCGGAGCAAGGTCTTCAATATTCTTTATATTTGGCATTTCGAATGCCTATATGAAGGTAATCGTTTGTGCCAAGTTTGACGCTAAAATATTAATTAACTAAAAAGTTATAAACAATTAAAAAAAATTGATTTTTTTTCAACTGCTATAAATCGAAAACTATTTATCGGATCTGGATTTTTTTTTTTAAATACCGGGAAATAATTGTATTTTGAGAGTATATATACGTCATAATAATATATTTGTTAATATAAAAATGATAAACAATTAAAATTATTTTTGTCCTTTTTTGTTAAAAAAGGCAACGTTTATTTTAAAATCGTTGTTGCAATCGATTCCTTGCACAATTTTGTATCGTCATAAAACTATCATGATTTTTAATAGGGCCTAGATAATGACCTTCCAAAAAAGCGCTACCTATGGCGCTCAGCTAGAAGATCGGACCAATAGAAGCGTTCCATTCATCCGTAACTTTTCCAGGTAGTTCAGTTCTATAAGTCAGTACCATAGACTATATATTATGTAATTGGGATCATATCAGTATAAACAATATTTTATTTCATTAAACATAAACGATTTAATCGCAATTAGATGGAGTATAATATTTCATATTATTTTAGAAAATATTCGTATTTTTTAAGAAATCTATCTTCAAAGTATTGTTAGAAATGAACGGTGTCTTTATAGCATGTTAAATTACTCAAGAGATATTAGAAAAATGAAATTAGAATAGTCAATTATCCAATAAAATTTAATTACTTAATTATTTAATTATTTAAATATAAATATACATATACATATAATATTTAATAAGGTAACAATCATTAAAAATATTTTACTATATCATATAAAGGTGTTCATAAATTAATTATACAAATTTAATATAAAATTTATATAAATAAAATTGTTATAGTTTATAACAAATTACACTGAAGTATTCAAGTACATTTATTTTGTGGTCTTTTAATGTTATAATCTGTAGAACAGGAAGTTCTTTTCACCATCACTTTCTTGCTGCTTTTGGTTAGAGGAACATAAGGTACCATCGACACGTAATGTTGTTTTTATTAATTTTGATAAATTTTGTTCAATTTTGTTCAATTTCTACGTGTTCTGCGATGGTACAATAAGCAAATGTTATACCAGGTATAGCTATTTGTATCCATTGATATAATTCTTCAGCTGAAGAAATGCTTACGTCTGAATTTCGCAAACTGGCGTTCCGGACTAATCTTTTCACTGTTCCGCCAAGTCCATCAGATGCGCTTTTTCCAAGACAACTTGCGAAAAAATGTCATTCAGCTTCAATTCCATGTGTCTCATAATGAGAAACAAGAGTTAAAAAATTTGATTTATTCTTATATTGACTTGCAGATCCATCACATACATAAATTACTTTTTCAACTTTGTTCTCCTATCTATTTTTTGTATAATCAAAAATTTTTGGTGAAACAATATCACAGCATTTACGTCGTGTTTCGTACTTTCCGAAATTACGACGAAGCTGTCCTCTTCAGTTTTTTTCTTCCGTTTTATATAAATTGGAAATGGATGAATAGTTACCTGTTTGCCGTTCCAATGATTTGCTTACACCTGGTTTTGATACACAGTCGTATAATTCTGAGCGAAATCTCCTATGACCATTATTTCAGATTTATTTAAATTATGCCAACGTGTTTTTATATAATCATTTTGACTTTTGGCAATAAAGTCATGCTCTAATAATTTATATTTAAACTGTACCTCCAAGTGGTTACGATAGTCTTTAATATTGTATGTATACTTTACAAGATCACACTTTTGGTTTACAGTTTCCCATTGCTTGGAATGAATGAAATCTATAGCATTTTTTTAAAAATAATTCTCGAACATATCTAAAACACTAGCCAATCCAGAACATTTCAAGCATTTATAAAAAAAAACAACCTTCTCCAGGCCTTTCACATATCATTTTAATTAAAATATCTTTTGCTGTTTGAGATAACTCTTCATCATACTTGATCTTCAAATTCTTCAGTGCCATTTTACAGCCATCTACTAGTAGTTTTGGATTTTTGTGGTGAATACAAATGCAAACATTGTGAACACCTTTAGATTCATTAACTAAAATACACGGATCAGGTCGCAATGTACAAAAATATGTAAACCCCAGGCGAAACTTGAGTCCAATTTCAGCACAGTATTTTTCAAACATGCTGCAGACTTTTAAATTGAACATAAGTAAACGCCTTTGAATTTTAACTTTCTTTTCATTATCTTTTCGCACTATTTTTTTTATCGTTAACACTTGAAAACGGCCGGCTTATATCATCTTGTAAATAAAATGAGACAGAAGCACTTTTTATTTCTTCACTTATTATAGATGTTCTGGTTCTTGAGAGGGGATACGATAACATTACTTCCTGTTGATGAGGTTTTTTAGCTGTTTGTACAAATTAAAACGAACAATTAATTTCTCTTTCTATTTCACAGACACTTGTAGAGAGTAGAATCGCAGTTAATATATGTATCTTTTATGAATTAGTAGTTACTTTTTCATACGCTGCTTTCAGGTCTTTATGAAATCTACATTTTTTAATAAATTCATCTCGATTACTGTCCACGCAACTATATTTTCTCACACATAACCTTTCAAATTATTTGACAATGAATCGATTTTTTTTCTATTAAATCAGGTATTTTAATATCTATTGAATTCATTTCTCCGATTTAAAAAAATCAAGTAACGGATTTAAACAATTAAATACTATTTTTCTACGTTCATTTTCGCTGATCGAAAATTCATCATCACATTGTACGTGGCAGATATCTTGATTTTCATTATCACTTGAGTCGATAACACTGTTTAATAGTATCTTCACAACTACTATTATCTTCATTTGTACATCCTAAACGTGTGTCACTGTAGTCAGAAACTTCATTTGGATCTTTGATATATCAGTATCTCAAACATGTTGCACATAATCGATCGAATTCTTTCACTAAAGGAAACCACTTATCCTGAATTTCTGTGGGAACGTGAAACAAAGATTCTCGTCGAGATCCATGTTTACGTACTTTGAATGGATTAGAACGCTTTGATAACGGCATAATTATACAATTTTCTTTAAAACTCAATTAAAGTAATTTTACAAGATCTATCGCACAATAAGAAATTTCACTGTGTCGTTCGTTGAGGTTTGTTCACTTTGACCATTGAACTTTAAATAGCCAGACTAAGCAAAATGATTCTGTGTTTATACGACTTTCGAAGCACAACTAATTTCAGTATACCTAATTTTAAAACACTACTTAACAAACTAAAGTATTAGAAAGAACATTCAAAGAAAATAAACATTTTTGAACTGATTAACATAATTATTGCTCGCCTAATTTGCTTAAGGGCAGCCTATTTTCGTTAATTTTTATTGTCATAAATTATAGTCCTACGTACCACTATTTAAATAAAGAAAGTTTAACTAATAAATGTAGTGATTTATAGAACTAAACTACCTGGAAAAGTTTCGGGGTAGTGGGACGCTTCTATCTGTCCGATCTTCCAGCTGAGCGCCGCAGGTAGCGCTTTTTTGGAAGGTCATTACCTAGGCCCTATTAAAAATCATGACAGTTTTATGATAAATTCTTATACAAAATTGAATATTCAAACAAAAAACCTCGTGAATTTTAATGAAGATGGAAAAAAGTGAATTTCGCGTACTGAATTACTGAATTTCGTGTATCCAAAGATGTTTGAACAGGTTCAATATCAATCTGAAGCAAAAACAATTGCATTTGTTGAAGAAAAACATGTCGTTTCATCAGGACAAGACGTATGTGCACACACATAGTCTCTATGGTGAACATCCAGAAATTAAGCTGCCACTCCATTCAATATATTCTCCAGATTTAGGCTACGACGATTATTTCCTATTCATAAACATGAATTAATGAATCGGTGGTAAGAGATTTGGGTTAAATGAAGAGATCTTCACTAAAATAAATACCTTTTTTGGAGGTTTTGTGAAGACCTATAATTTGGAAGAAATAAAAATATTCGAAAAACAATGGAGTGAATGTATCGAAATAAAAGGAGATTATGTTAAAAAATAAAAATCCAAATTCTATTAAATAATGAGGTTGCGTCATATCGTTATTGATATATTTTTTTAAATACACGAATAATTTAAAAATTACATTACTTGGCCAAGAAAAATCGTAGACTCATTGTTTTTTCTTAAACTGCTTGATAAAATAGGAACTGTACGATTGTATATCTGTGATATTTGAAAAATCAAATTTTTTAATAAAGACAAATATATGAGTTTCGTCAGAATATAGAACAGCGATGTAGATTTACATCTTTTTCTCGCAACTTTTCTCCAAAAGTACAGTAAATTACCAATATTATTAATAAAATCACATCTATGATGCCATGAAAGTTGAGTCATACAAATTTATAAAATATAAATATTTCAGTAAATAATTTGTTGCGATAATTCTATTGATCAGTGTACTTCCTGTGCAAATAATACAATCCATAAAAATTTAATCATTTATGATAATGGCTAGATATTGCATTGCAAAATCAATTGTTAAAATTGTTAATATTATTTCTTTTCACAATTTCCACAGTATACAAAATCGAATTATTTTTTACTTTCACTTTGTCTCATAGTATTAAAAATTAATAAAAATTTGTAATTACCTCTATGTGACTTCCGTCTGGTAACGTAAAAGTAAACTTTTCTGTATCAACAGTTTCTTCTTTTTGGGGATTACTTGCCAAGTAACAAGCTCGTTCTTTCAAATTTCTTATTATTTCAAATTCTGCCGTGGTATTCAAGTTTATTCCTTCTTTTTTTAATAGTAATTTTAAGTAATTTGTGACATCGCGACCAGCAATATCTATTCTGATAATACTATGAGGCATTGCAAAGCCTTCATAAATCGGAACTGCGTGGGTCACACCATCACCTGCATCAAGAACTACACCAGTAGTCCGTCCGGTAGCATATCTGAAATACAGGATCTTATGATAATTATGAAGAGAAAAGACTATGATTGAACTGGTGAAAAAATTACTAATAGAATGGGGCTTACATTGTAGCATTTTTCTCTTCTCAAAAAATAATATTCAAAAGAAAACATCGTCGATAAAGCTGTTATGTATAAAGGTCTACATTAATAAATTTTTGGTATTATATATAATGTTTATGTAGCTAAATAAAAAACTCAGTTCTCGGAATAGTATAATAAGTACAGTATCCATTTTAATTTCCTTTTAATGTATATTGTGTATGTAGAAAAACACTATAGATCATTTATGACTCATGATAATGTTAAAAAAAGTTGAATTTATGTTATTTTCTTTTACTTAAATTTCCCATGAGACTAATCATTTTTTTGGGCTTGGTTATTTTATCAAATACTATTAAATAACAGTATATGTTTTTATTTGACTGGCCAATGAGTAATTTTGTTGTATTTTTATTTGTATCGATGGGACTGATTCTTTTTTTTTTAGGTTTCTGTAGTCTCAGAGAAATTCTGTTCCTTATTTAGCGCTATTCATATTTTCCTTTTTTCCCCGCGCCTTATCTGTTATTTATCAAACTTTATTCTTATTTATATTTTAAGAATGTCTATCTAAACAATTTAACCTCGTTCTCGATCTCTCTTTTGTTTTTGTATTTAATTATATTGTGATGAATAAAAAAATGGTGACATTTCGAATATGTATACGATATTGGGAATGATGAAAATGAACAATATTCATTTATATTTAATCGTTGAGCTTCAATCGAATTCCAGTATTGAAGTATTTGAAAGATTTAAATTGAAAGTACCAAAAAATAGATTGAATGCACTCCAGTTCATACTTAATACCACCTTTAACGCCAATCTGGACATAACAATAATCAAAAAAGAAAATATAACATTTTGCACGAAGTACTAAAACAGGTTACAAGATCATTTAAATGAAGTCATACAACAAATACACATAAAAAACTCAAGACTAAAAAAATTAAAACAATTACAAACATAATATTTTGCATTTTTACGTAATTTTAATAGATTTACTAATGATACAAGTGATGAGACTGCGAAAGGAGAGTACATATATACAAAGAAAAATAGACGTTCAGTTAATGATTTTAGTATGGTAAATAGTACAACTTAGTAAAACAGCTGCAATCTTAGATGCAAAAAAAGGTTGATTCACACTATATACCCATTAATATAAGATTATTATAGACCTGATAACATTTCAGATAATTAAGTATCAATTCCACCATGGCAAGGTTAATAATATTGTACATGTATATATATGTATTTCATGAAAAAAATTAAAGAAGTAAATTTAATAAAGGAAGAAGATTCAATGAAGAATAGTGTTCAAGATATTAATCATATTAATAAATCTATAACCAAAAAACACATAAAAAAATAAACAATAGATAGTACGAGATCGTAGGGTAGAAAGTGACCGAGAAAAACAGGTCTGTAAAAGAAAATGTAAAGAAATGGAAACCAGATCAAACAAATAAAAATATATATTGGTAAACAGTCAAGATATATGACTATAATACAAGCAAAAAGAAGTCAAGGAAAAAGTAAAGAACAATTGTATATATATCAAATGAATTAGTAATCTAGACATTTCTGAATGTAATGATAACGGTAAGAGTAGAAAGTGATATTGATTTAAGAATCTGGAAGAAAAGTTTATAGTTATTGAAGTGTACAGAAGAATTGTGAATAGAAGGTGAAGAAGAAACTATAAATAAAAAAGAGACGAACAAATTTAATATAAACATTAAAGACAATAATTTCGATGATTTATCCTCGAAATATAATAATTTCGGAAGAAGAAATAATGATACGAAATACGACGATTGTATACAATATAAAATTCAAAAAATGGTTTAAAATAGAAATATCTGTACATCTTTTAAAATTGCAAAATGTACTATAATACATATTTGTAATATATACCGTTTTAAATATTGTATATCGAACTTTTTCTCAAGTATCAGTTTTAATTTGCTTCTGATAGTGAAGTTCAGTATTATAAAGAATAACCGTATACTATTAGTAGTCTGGTCAGAGGTCAGAATTAAAACATTTTATCTAAAGATTTTCGACTTTGAGGAATCTTAATCTACAATTATTTTTTCTCTAAGACCGAGATAATTATAAAACTATGACAAATTTATACATTTTTTACGTTTTTTATTTTTATTCATATACATAAAGTTATTTTTATTCGGAAAGCATTGCATTTATGGATGAAAAAGGCCATCGTTTAAAGCGTCAAATTTTACGTCTGATATGATACATTACATTATCTCAGACGTTGTAAATAACGTTTATAACAATTATAAATAAATAACTTGAAATCTCATTGAATTCATAGAAAGGCGGCTCTAAGCATTACTGGGTGATTCATGGCTATTTCAGTGACTCTAGAAACATTTTTCAAAATTTTTATGTTAAAATATTTATTAGGAAAAAAATTATTAACAAAAAAAAACTTAAATGAAATTTTTTCAAAAATCCATATCTCAAAAATTAGTAAAAATGTGGGGATCTATTTTTTGTAAATACGCAAAAAATCTTGTACTCTCATATATACGATAAAAATATGCAATAAAAATTAATATACTTTTTGTCTAAAAGTTATTAACATTTTATTTTAAACAATTGCAAATATCTCAAAACCGATTTTTTTAAGGTTTTCTCTTTTTAAAGTAGTATTATAGATCCTACGTGATCGCACCATTAACGAGTAGAGTAATTAGTATTGAATTCAGTATTCTGAACATTTTCACATCTCGTTCGATTTGGGTTCAATTCTTTACAGCTTTAAATGCATTTACATTTCATTATTAAATTTATATTTATCTATTAACAACAACTGTATCAACATAAACTTATAAAAATTATAAAATGTGCTAATAAAAAATGCATAAAATCTTTGCTGATTCAACGAACTGTGTATATATTAAATTTATTCAAAGAAATATTTATGGATTCTACTTTGGAAGAGGTATGACTGTGCGTTTATCGAAACTATTTCCTACGATAGATAAAATATCTAATTATTCTGATGATACTTGCACCTGTGGTTTAACGAAATTAATTACTTTGTTTTTAAAATATATTAAAAATTAATTTCTTAATACTAGTCACGAAATATTATATTGATACTAGATATGCAATGTATGTTTCAGTCTATTACCTCACGTAGTCGTTGCAAGGGACTGTGTGGCGCTGGAGTCAATACTTGTTATTGAAATTTCGATGCATGTAAGTTGGTGTAAACAGTTTGTATATTATTTGATGTTTGACGTAGATTATTAATTTCTTTAATTTCAAACAAATTCTAAAATTTATTTAATTTCAACCAATCACCAAAAATTACCTTCTCCGCCGTAGGTCAATATTTGCTTGTATGTTTAAACCCATGTGTGTATTTTTGATGCTACTAGTTCCTTTGGACACCATGTGAGGGCTCGCGTGGAGCTGGTGTTAAGGAGGGGATCCTATCTCATTCTCTCTCTCTTCCTTGTCTGATTTATTCACCTTAATTATACATAATTGTCATTTTTTCACAATGTGTCTCTTTCTTTTTCTCGTAGTTTTGGCGCAGCATCACTTTTTCCCGCTGTGATACCCTACACTTTCATCATTAAAAAAAATTTTTTTTTTTATTAATTTATACGAGAAGGTGCCCATTACTGGAGTCAAAATATGTATGACAGCCTGCGTTTAACATTGTTATCGTCTTGTGACAATTTACAAGATTAATTGTAAAAAATAAAAAACCATATTTGACGAGTCTATTATTAACACTATTTTGTTTTCTTTATATTCATAAATATATACGAGTAAGTGGACATCGTTATCACTGAAAATGTACAATACATAGAATGTCTTAGGTAACCTGACCCCATAAACATTATTATTAACGTGCTACAATTTATACAACTAATTGTAAAAAAGAAGAAAATCATTGACGTTACAAGAATTTTTTGCAGCTCATTTCTCATGGCGAAAGTCGAAAAGCTTTTATCTTCAAGTCGAATTTTGTTTCGCCATAGTTTGTAAATGCACGATAATGGGTGTGCATTTCTAGCGCTGTAGGCTCTAATATGTATGATTTATCAACTATCTTCGGTTATGCGTTTTCAATGGCATATAACTCAGGGTATTTATGGTGATAGCTCAGGGTTAAAGAAATGTAGACGGCATTAATAATTCGGAGTAATGAACTGTTCTTTACATTAAATGTGCTTTTCCCATAGAGAGAAAGAAAAACAAAACTAATCTAAGTTGAAATCTACATTTCTGTATTGGAAGAAAACTGTTTAGAAAAACAGAGAGAGAGAGTGCGTGAAGATTATTGAATATTTATTTACCTTCTTTATATCATAGTTTACGTAATTAGAAACATCTCTTGCTATTATATCGTGTCAGAATAGTTACCTCATCGTTAGTATATTGTACTATTACCATGTTTTTTTATAAATTTGAAAATAACGGATTATTAGTAAAATGTGCGTGATATATCCGAGTATTGTTTATATTCGCATAAATATTTCGAAGTATAGAAGCGTATAGGAAATAATATCTATTTTATTACATATTTTTAGTTAATATTTAATTTTTTAATTTTAATGTTATATTAAAGGTACCGGACAATTTCAAAATTCAACAGCTTAAACGAAGGATTAAGAAAATAGAACAACTTACAAGAAAAATCAGTTTATGTTGCATGATAAAAATTATTAGCTTTAGCGCCTACTTCGCTCGCAATAACTCACAGTGTTTGCTTTATCATACCGAATATGATTAAGTAGATTGATTTTTTCGTTTTTTCATCTACTACTATGTTGGACATCATCTATTCAATCCTGTTTAAATCAATTTTAAATCTTTTGAGTGTAACTTCATTTCCTGCTAAAGGTGTTCCTTAATTAATCACAGTTCCGTCTTGGTCAATAATAAGTATCTGTAAATAATTAATGCTTCCAACTGCGATTGAAAGATGAATGACGTGAGAAGGTAATTTTATGATTGTATATTTTGACGACACTGACAGTAAAATGTCCTATATTATGTGAAATTCACTCGACGGATAGTGTTGATTTCAAGTACAGCTACAGGTAAAGCAAAATTATGTGTTTCGTTTTAATCTGGCTCGCATTTTGTAAAATCAAAAAGTGAACCAATAGAATTCAATGGTTGAACATTTATTTAAAACTAGAGTATTATGATGCAACCAAATGATATTCCTTTTAGAGCATTTCTCGAAGGAAACTTTCAATACATTCTTGTAGCGTCTCGTCGATAAAACTATATCTTCTTACCCTACATAAAATGTGTTGTTGTCAACATCAATATTTGGTATTGAGTTGAATGTTAATAGATCTACTAGACCGAGGACGCTTTGATTGGTGTCAGTTCAATCGGAAAAAAAATGTTCCTCAACTACTGATGAAAAGATTTATTGTTAGACTATTCTTTATGATAATTGTCATTCCATGATTATATTCATTTTCCAGTTAATTTGAAAAAAATTTGAGCCAAAAATTACGGCAATTGTATGTATTGACATCCTGGTTGGTATCTGACACAGTAGTAGTTTAGTCTATTGACTCGGAGATAATAGAACAAATCTTTAGATAGTTGAAGTTCTTCATAACGATTAAAGTATATAAACTCATCACTTTTCTTTTTTTAGGCTACTCAATGATTGCCTGGGCCATTTTTATCATCTAAATTTTTAACAGTTAATTCTTGATAATGAAATACGTCCGCGGGTAAAGTGTTAGGCATAAAAACTTTTTGAAAACGATTGATTTTTAATTTTTAAAGATAGTATTGTATATCTAAATCGATTACTACTCACTAAGGTGAAGTTCCGTTGAGCTTTTCTTTCTTTTAAACCTTTCCCACAATTTGATGCAGATAAAAAAATGATTTCAAAGCTTGCTTATAGTTATCAAGCCCATGTCTCAATGAGTTTAAACTTTGCTATCAATTACTAGTTGCTGAGATAAATAATTTTAAAAGTACAATATATCATTGCAGAAAAGTATGACATTTCATAAAATGATTGAAAAAAAATCTCAGAACAAGTATTAACTACATTGGAAGAGAGTTAGAGCAACAGAAAGAAGAAATTCTAAAATGAAAAATATGGAAAATTAATTAGGAGGAGTATGAGAAGATCAAAATGAAACATCGTAGAGTAGTAGTAGTACAATAACTAGCTGGTCCAAACCAATCATATTACCTTTGATATACTACTCTCTACGCCAGCTTCGATATAAAATCTTTTTTTATTTTTTTTTTAATCTCTTGGCGACTGGTCTTTTGTTGATACCTCAATTAAAGTTAACAAGCCATTATATATTGAAGTAAGTTCCTGCTTATAACTAACATCAGACCACTCATCAGTTATAATAATTTTCCATGCTAAAGTAATAAAAAAAGAATTTAATCTTGAATCGCCAAATTAGTTAGAATACAAGCAGATCATCAAAGAAAATATGCACAGTAACATTCCTCTCAAAACTTTAATGGACAAGGAATATAGTACTAATTATTCGAAAGAACTAGAAACTAAAAGAGAACAGAATACTAAACTCATGTGAGAGAAGGTCAAATTAAATAAATCAATAAAAGAAATGAACAACATACTGCCAAAGGAAATAGATAGCGAAGTACAAGCATCGAAAATCTTATTATCGAATCTGGATTATTTGTTATAGAAAGTTACAACTTTTTTTAAAATTGCATTTATTTATTACCTCTATTTGTTAGTCTTGTGGAAGCTGGACTAAAACCAAAGAGTAAAAAGCCATAGTCTTGGCAAACCATTTCAGCTACATATTCATGTCTAATCCAAGAGACATCACTTAAAAATAAAAATTTGAATAATTAAATTGTCTTCAGGTTCGGAACACCAAATCCTTTGCAGCATCTAATCTTGCAGAAATTGTTAATATCATCAACAAAATAAAATACCTGGCATCGATAATGTTACAGCCAGGATAATTAGAAATTACCTATGAAAACTAAAAGATACATTAACATAACTTCTAATGTTAGCCTTCGTCCACGATAATTTTCATACCCAATTTAAAATGGTCCAAATTATTATCTTTTTTAAACTAGCTAAAACTATAGAATTAGTTGCCCGATATAGATCCGTAAGTCTTCTTCCAATTTACTGAAAAATTGTTCTTGTAAGATTTGATACCGTAATTGAAAAAAACAATCCTGTTCCAAAATGATCAATTTGGGTTTAAACGTTAACCATTAAATAGATAAACCACATAGTTGTTCAAATAAAAAAAATTCTGCACTTCTTTTTTTTTTTATATTCAGCAATTCTTTGATAAAGTTTAGTATGAAGAACTTTTATTCAAAATCAAAAAATACTTTTCCGCAAATCTTTTACATAACGAAATCTGTCTACGTTATAATTAATAATGTAGTCACCGAAAATTTTCTTATAAAGGAATGCGTGCCACACGAAAGCGTCTTAGTCTTAGGCCCAAATATGTACGTATTGTATACAGCATACCTACTAACTATACAAAATACTACCACAGTCACATACACAGATAACACAGTACTACTCATATCTCATTCTAATCTAACGCGGAATCAATATCATACAACTTACAAAGATATTTAAACCTTACTGAAAAATATAAGTGAATGAAGATAACTATATCCAAGTGACTTTCACACTAAGAAAAGATACTTGCCTACCAGTCATTTTAAATGCGAAGACCATCCCTTAGAGTAATCATGCAAAATCCCTTAGAATTCATCTTGATAGTCGATTGAACTGGAGACAACATATTTAAACAAGAAGGAAAAAACTCAACTTCAAATTAAGGAAAATATATTGGTTAATAGAAAAAGTTAAAAATTAACCTTTTAAAATAAATGTTTTATTTATAAAGCTGTTTTTAAGTCAGTTTGGTCTAACAGTATCTAAATATGGAGAACAACTTTTAATTCAAATATAAAAGTTTTAGAAATATTTCAGATAGTGAACGCTCCGTGGTTTATTCTTAGCTACATAATTAATAAAGACCTAGACATGCTAACAATCAAAGAAGAAAGTGCAATATTCTATAAGAAGTAAAAACCTAGGCTAGAAAATCATCCAAATCAACTGGCAAAGGACATTCTAAAAACTATATTAAATACTCAAGATTAAAAAAAATAAACAATTACTATATCATAACTTTTAACACATCTTTTCCAATACTTATTAATAAAGTATTGGAGTTACCAATGAGGAACACATACATTTCAATCCGCTTGTTTTTCTTTCATTAATACGTAATCAGGACGAATAATTGCTTAATGTACGTTCTACAGTTTGCAAACAAAAAACTGGTCTACAGAAATGTATACTATTTAACGTATTTCGAAGGTAAAGCCAATAACATATCATGTATCAGATTATAAAAGCAATCTCATTGCGGGAAATCTTTACGAATAAGAACTACGGAAAGTTATGTATCCTGATACAAATCTTGTAGAAAAGGTTGTGACGAGAACTCAGCCGTTGGCCAGAGCCCGTCGACCGTATTTTCCGTCCATAAGGGCTGAAAAGATACGAAGGGACAATGCCCTTTTATGAGTATTTGTGCGAATAAGAGAGAACAAGAGATTCGAGATAAACAAACAGCGATATTTAGAATATTCAAAATATTCATACATAGTAGTGGTGGTTGTTTTTTCCTTTTTTTGGTTTTTATGGCGGACTCGACAAGTAACCAGTGAGGCCTTTACAGCACTTTTGTTGTTGACTTCTATCCATAGTAGTATTTAATTCTCCCACTCTACTTATATCTTGAATTGTTCCATGAGCTATAACCCTCGTTGCTTGTTTCTCTATAATATTTGAAGACAGACTGGGATCGGCAAAACTACATTTTAGTTGAATTTTTTAAAAAAGTTTCATGTTCTTGAAAGACACGCCCATTTTCTACTGGTTTCAACAAACATTCAAAGTATGATAAATATAAACGCTTCTTTTTCTTCATAATATTTGAATTTTAGAGTACAATAATCTATTGGTAAATTAATTCTAGACTGATTTATTTTGTGACAATCCGTTTCCTGAGTTGTTAACTTTTCCTGATGAATAAAGTAGTGTAGATAACATTCGTAAAGATAAAAATATTCTTTATTTTTAATTATTTGAAATCAGACAAAAGCAGTCAAATTTATATCCATACATAACAGAATTTTGTTATAAAACTTTCATTGTTAGACATGCTTAGCTGTCTTTCACCATCTCTTTCATCAATATAATCATTTTGTATTAGAATATCAATGTGTTGAACTTAATTTGAACTTATAATATAACACGACGACACATGAAATCTTTTGCCATATTTTTTAAAAATATATATACTCATTGATACATCAATAGAATTTAAATTTACCATTACTCTTGACTTGTGATGGAAAACATAAAGAACTCCTCAAAATAGCAATCAACAGCAGATTTCACCTCTTCATTGTTATCAAATCATATACTACTGGATCATATTTTGAAGTTTGGAAATAGAAAATAATCTAAAACTACCAAATCTAGTAAATAGGATGTATGAGGAAATGATTCGAAGCTTAAATTTCCAATTCTGGTCATCGCAATAACGAATATGTGAAACAGTGGATAGTCTTAATGTTATGGAACTTCGTTTTTCGCTAAATGTGGGTGTTTTCTTAATGATTGTGCCACTCAAACACTGCAATAAATTTGCATAATACTTTACGTTAAAAGCGTTTCCTTTCGGAAAATAATCAATGAAAATATTCTCATGCATATTCCAAAAAAATCTGATGCCATGACCTTGTCTGTAGATCGAATTAACTTGGCCTTCATTATAGCCGATTTATCTCTTCTTAATCCATTGTTGTGAATATTCCTTTCTCTCAGATGTAAAGAAATTGACCCACGTTTCATCTACGGATAAAAATCGATAAAAACACTCGGTTTTATTGCTGTGAAATTTCTGCAATCCCTCCACTGAAACATTTTCACGACGTTATTTTTTTTCTATTGTTAGTATTTGCGGTACCCGTTTTGCGCACAGCTATTTCACGTCCACATTTTCAGTCAAGATATACCATGTTTGCTAGATCGTACACTTTTAGTCGACTGTCATGTAATACTATTTTGTGGAATTTTTTCACCATTTCTGGGATTGTCACTTCATTTGGTCGATCATTGCGACGTTCATTGTATCATCTTATACACTCTTTTTTAAACTCTGCTGCCCAATAGTATACTATTGTAAACAAAATAGAAGAATAACCCAAATTTGAATATAGCTCTGTTTTGATATCAATTGGACTGAGAACTTTCAAATTAAAGTATTGTATCACATAACGAAAATCATTAAAGGCTGCCAAACAAATATTAAACAACTTAACACCGCAAAACTTGAGCCTTATATGGTTGATACTTTCTATAATATTCTTTTCGAACATCAATTACTATTTATATGTCTGGTCGGGTACTTCTAGGTCTACTCTAATATTAATTTATACATTTTGTTACATATAAAGAAGTGAGGCAAACTGTTAATGATATTCAAAAATATAATTTTATTTATTTAATAGAAGTATAAAATCAAATTAGAGAATTTTTGCCGTCACATAAGCTAAATTTAAAAATAATGCAATTATAATGTTAAGAAGATTACTCTACCACTGAGATCCAGAAATAAAAATAATTCTTAAAATTAATGTGTCGTGTGGATAAAAGTGCTTAAACGATGCGATCTATTCTATTCACTGATTTTTATATTCTAGTTTGAGAAACTGTTTCCGTTACAGTCAACCATCCTCTGAGAATAAGAATCTTAATAACAACAGCCCCGTCATCATCTATAATAAATTAACTTTTTGAGACATATATTTCCTCTATATATAGCTGTATTATTATCTTTTAGAGTCACTGAAAATGAATATGATAAGAGATTTTTATTTTAACAATGGTTTTGCGATTAGTTTTAACTTCAATCATCGGTATACATTTAAAAAGAAGTGTAGAGAAAAATCATGCTCCCTATGTCTTCCTCTCTATTCTTCTTGGACAGTTCCGTTGCCCGTCCTTCGATCTGATCAACTAAGCACCTTTACACGTTTGGCTTGGTAACAGTAGGCAGGCCGATAGGAGAGTGCGCAAAACAGGAAGCGGCTTAAACAACTGAATTTCGCTGTCATAAATTAATTTACATTACGTTTTAATGTAATGAAACGAATCTGACTTTGGATTCTTATCCATTGTTTAAAAATATACAGGAATATATAATCAGACTCAATATGTATATCATATTACGTTGTAAAAACAGTTTGTTCAGATGTATGATTTGTGCGCAGTGAAGCGACAGGTAATTTTATATTAAAGTAGTAGAAAGTGGCGACTCTGGTAGGAGTGCTCTCCTATTTTGAAAAAATATCAATAGTATTGAGATAGTCTAAACGTTCTCCTAATACCTATACTTCGCATTAACCACTAATCTATGTTAATCAAGAATTAATCAAGAAACTCGCTAAGAAAATCTATCATTCAACAGGATATTGCACAATTATTATTGTGCAATTGTGAATGTAATAAGTCTGTGATTTTGCTAACGTGTTATCTTATCTTAAGATTTACCACGTGACTATGTTCTGGATTAAGTTATTATTATATGCAGTGCCAGTTGAATTTTCATGTTCTTTCTTGTTTTATTTTAATTTGACATTATCAAATTATTTTTACTTTTATTAATTTATCAGAATTTCGTTATAGCGTAGTTGAAATAAAATGAATTTTTGATGTTAAAAGATTTTTTTTTCATTATGTGCAGAGTTTAATTATAATGTTTCTACGAGAACTTGATATGTAATTTGTTAGTTTACAATTAGACACACTAATCGAGAATTTATGTCGCTAGTAATACTAGCAAATTAGATGGATTGGTATTTATTTTGAAATACAAACAAAACATCTAGATAATATTTGTATAGAGAACATTAGAGGTTACTGTAAAAAAAATATGAATATGTACCGGTACATCGTGATAGAATGGGATTCAATATAACAATAATTGTAAAATTTTCACCAGTATAATGATATGCTTAAAATCCACTGACAAACTTAAAACTGCTTGTACTGAAACAAATAATGCTGGAACATTGAATGATTCAAAAAATAATTCAGCCGCTTTTTCACGGTTTTTCCAAGGATTAAGTGGTGCCTCAGTCAGTAAAACCGGATGCTCTTCACTAAATGTTGAAAGCTGATCTTTACTGTAAACATAAGACCAAATGCGTTCCATATCGTTCCAATCATTAACTACGCCATGCTCCATAGGATAATGGAGAGACAGTAACCCACGATGTTCTTCAGCAACAGGTCCTACAAAAAAATCTCCCTCTAATGCACCTGCCATAACTCTAGTATGTTTTGGCCGTCCAATGCTAAAAAGACAAAAATATTAATTTTAGAAAAATGATAAATAATACAATTTTAATTTTGCGAAAAAAATTTACAATGCTTAATATAATAATAGACTTCAAAAGATAATATCATATACATACAGTCGCGTTCATAAATTCGAAATCACTAGATACAGAAAATAGGAGAAAAACCATAATATTTCCGCACGACCAATGCATATCAAGTTCCTAATGATCCAGAATTTATGAATACGATTATATATGTATGTATAATATTTATAGTGCAAAATACTCAGTTCAATTGAGTTTTGTCGAAAGTTACGGTGGCTAATCATTCTCGTTTCCAATTCTAGCCTTTCTGTGCTGAGTAGGAGTTTCAATTACTAACTAATATAAAATAGTAGGTGTTTAATCGTTTTCACATTCTGGCAACCAGGAGACTATATTATGAGCGCCGCCGGCAAGACAAGTGGAACCCTACAGGTTATACATATATACCAAGTTCATCTCTGGTTTCTCTGCTTGGATTTTCTATTTTAGTGAATTAAATTTTCCATAGAACATTGAGGCTTTGTACGACCTTATCCGGTGTCATAATCTGGAGTCACCATCTCTCCAGGCAACGTGGTACCACTAATAATCGGACGAGTTCTTTTATTTATTGGCGGCATCAACTCCTGATCAGAAAGCGCTACCGCTCAGCAAATGGTGACTTAACTCCCGTTAATTTACAAATGTATTCCTTCGAATCGGATACTACATTACTAGAACACCGATTCCAACGATCAAGATTTAAAAATCAGTTAAGTACGCCAACAACAGACTATAACAGTCGCGTTTCAGCGTCAATGCACACTTTCACTATTGACAAGCAACTCCAACTTTTCCAGATGCGCATTGAAACGTTAGACCACTCTTCTGGAAATACTACTGCTAGCATCAACCCAAATTATTGAAACTTCAATAGAAGAATGGCATGTTGAGTTAGTCAAAACTCAAATCCACCTTCTAGAAAGGTACTAAGCAAGCTTTTGCGTTAATCAGGTACAACTCTTGGCGGCGGTAGAGGATAGCATCACATACTATCTATAGGTGGTTCACTATCTTCAGATAAATACATTTATGTCAATGGCAAGAGCATTCTAATCAACCACTACACCTTCCTCAATGTCACTTTCAATGAGATCAACAAGTCACCAGTAATCAGAAAAAACGCAAAACAATTTTTTTCAATCACTTTTTTCGATTCGATACAGTATTTAGATTGACTTCTAACCATAATCAATTATGATCATGATAGTAACAATTAATGAAAATATTTTTGTTCATATCGTAAATCAATATAACATCTTCAAAATGATGGAAATAATGAAAAATTCTGCTTTATTTTTTCAATATTTTGAAAATTATCACTTTTTTATCACGAAATTTTTGTATTTTATAACAAAAAAGTGATCATTTCTGCAATATTTATGACTGTATTAGCCACATTATTGAATTACACATGTAGAATTAGAGAAGACGTATACAGAAACGTCGTATATAACGTAAAATTATATTTTGTTTGAGAAAATAGAATCCATTTTTACTTCTCAAACATATCCAGAAAAAAATGAGAATTTCACATTTCCGCCATTTTAAAGAGGTTATAGTCATTTCGGATATGAATAAAAAATATTTTCAATTTTTACTATCATTACCACGATTGATCATGATTAGAAGCCAATCTCAATACTGTTTCGACGCGAAAAAAATGATTGAAACAAAATTTTCTTTGTTTTATTACATTTTTACTTTACGAGGTCTGGCTATTAAATAATGAGACTGCTTATGAAAGAGTTTTATTTAGAAAATTCTTCTACAATTTAAAGTTCCCCTTCAATGCACTCTCCTCCCTTCATCACATACCGTTCCATTCTTTTTTTCCATAGGTCAAAGCAATGCTAGAAGTCTTCTTTTGAAAGACTTCTAGCATTGTTTTGACAATTTAGGAGCTCCGCTGATTTTCGCTTCACTCTTTCCATTGATTCGAATCGGGTTTTTTTTAAGGCAGACATGACCTTCGGAAACAAGAAAAAGTAGCAGAGTGCTAAATCAGTGTTATAAAAACTTTCAAATAGTAAGGTGGTTTACAGTTATACCCTCTGCAACCCATTCAATCATGACGATGCCGTTAATGTAAAAAAAACGATTAGCATGGCTTTAAATTATGATTTTGACATCCTTGTTTTTTTCGTTTTTGGTGATGTAGGAGTTTTCCAGAACATCGATTACCACTTAGTTTCAACGTCGTATATAATATCCAGGTTTCATCGCAAGTGATGATGTTTTATATCAATTCAGGCTCTTCATCTAACTTCTCAAGAAAATTTGAGCGGATCTGTGGACGGATGAGCTTTTACCCATTAACGACCAAAAGGTCTGATTTTTTTTGTTGATTTTTGACGCGATTTTTCCCGTAGTTATAGGCCTTAGAAAAATTTTGCAAACGCATGCTTCGACGTGAAATGTAATGCCCTTTTAGAATATGAGCTTATAACTATGATTGAATGTATAATAAAATAGTTATAGCCAATTAAACAAAAAAAAAACGTGAAAATTTTTGCAAAAAATCAAATTTGCGATTTTTTTGAGCAATGTCACCATGAAGAAATCATGATATAAATATGATCAGGGGTGATCACGACTATTAAAGTATCTCAGATAATTTTGGAGGAACTTTTGAACCACTCCTTCCAACAAAATGGCGGCCAAATCGAAAAAAGATCATAAAAAACAGAACTTTTTTTATCTAGAAAACTATTGAGTTTAGAGAAAAAGTTTATGAAATAAAAATGTCTTAAAATTGACCATAGAACACTCTAAATTTTTTTCATAATTTTTGGAGAAAATTTTTGAGTTTTTGAAAAACTTGGAAAATTGTATTTTCTAAAATTATCTCCAAAAATGCTGAAAAAATTTGAGGAGATTTTATGATCAATTCTAAGATATGTCTGTTCCATAATTTTTTTCTCTAAACTCGATAGTTTTCTAGAAAACAATGTTTTATGTCTAAATCACAGAAGTGTGTAATATTTTTCACACAGAATAAAGAACAGTCACTGTAATATTCAATGCTGTCAGTGATGAGGGAAAGAGTTGTAACAAATGATTTTGCACTTTTAATAGCTAAAAACATGACGCAAGGGCAACGAAAAAGAGAATAACACAATATGTCCAAGAAGACGAAACTCAAACTTTGTTCATACTGTCCCGTAAGAACGAGAATTATTTGCGAAAATTGTGATTTATCGTTTTGTGATAAATGTTAAAAAAAACACTAAAATATTCGTATTCCAGTGAGAGGCCAGGGCACTCACTCAAATCAAGCCCCCCTAAAGGAGAGAAAATTCTACTACGTCCTCGTCGTTGTCTCTGGGTCATGCAAAGAGTAGAATATGTTTTTTTTCGAAAATTATTGACTTTAGAGAAAAAAATTATGGAACAGGCATATCTTAGAATTGATCATAAAATCTCCTCAAATTTTTTCAGAATTTTTGGAGATAATTTTAGAAAATTGTATTTTCCAAGTTTTCCAGAAACTCAAAAATTTTCTCCAAAAATTATGAAAAAAATTTATGGATGTCTTATGATCAATTTTAAGACATTTTTGTTTCATAAACTTTTTCTCTAAACTCAATAGTTTTCAAGAAAAAAAAGATTTCTGTTTTTTATCATCTTTTTTCGATGTGGCCGCCATTTTGTTGGAAGGAGTGGTTCAAAAGTTCCACCAAAATTATCTGAGATACTTTGATAGTCGTGATTACCCTGATCATATTTATATGATGATTCCTTCACGGTAACATTGCTTAAAAATATCGCAATTTGATTTTTTTCAAAAATTTTCACGTTTATTTTGGTTTAATTGGCTATAACTTTGTTATTACGCAGTCGATCACAAATCTGAGCCCAGATTTTGAAAGGGCATTAAATTTCACTTTGAAACACGTGTTTGCATTTTTCTAAGACCTACAACTACGGAAAAAATAGCGTCGAAAATCAAAAAAAAAATCAGGCCTATTGGTCGTTAATGGGTTAATAAGGGATCAAATTTTTTGGGACCAACTTCGCACAGAATTTCTTCATGTTTAATTTGACATGTACAATTTTTCTGACAGGTTATTTATCGGCGTTAACAGTTTCACTAATCATCCGAAATCTCATATGATGATCTCCGCGCACAATTTGATTGATTTTGGTCACTTCGTGCAGTTGAAACAGAGACAGATCGACCTGGACGAGAATGATCTTCGGTGCTTTCTCGGCCTTTCGAAAACCGTTTATACCATTCGAAAACACGCACACGAGATAGAAAATTCTCACCATAAGCCCCTTTTAACAACTTATAACACTCAGTCAGAGTTTTTTTATTTAACGAGAAATTTCATATGGTTCCGTTGTTCATGTTTTTCGTTACACATTCTTATTGGCACTAGAAGAAAACAAGTTGGTTTATAATCTTTGTAGAAAAAAATACTTCTACAGCGACAAAAACATATATTCGAACTGGAATAGTAGATGTTTCCAGCTATCCAACGTTGCATTCGTTTCCGTTGTTTCCCTCTAGGACGCCTTCTGCGGGCGCAGTCTTGTTATTTAACCCTTTGCGGCATACATTTTTCAGGGGAATGAATTTTTATGATAATTGGCATACAGGGGTTTTTGCGATCGCTGATTACGAATCTGAACTCAGATTTTGAAAATTTAAAATGTCGGTTCCAAGATGGCGGCCAAAATGTTAAATTTCTATGAATATATTTCTGAAAATGGGTATTGGTTAAATTTTTGTAACTCTTCACTTTGTTTCTAAACCTTTTATGAATGATACTTTAAGAAACAATTTTTACATAATTGTAAACATAATGGTACATTGCATGTGTTGCATAACCATTTAGTTTGTATAGGATTGTTTTTTTGTACTGCAAAGTGCATATCGTTTACCACTATCAATGGGCATTAGCATATGAGCAGACTGAGAACGTCTTTTTTCATCAGGAACATTTATTTGTGAGGATTGGCAAGGAAAGTTTGATGCTTTCTTCCTTTTTTAGTTGAATTTTATGAGAAACTAATTGATCCACTAAAAGTAGTTTGAACTTTTTCAATGTCGCAAGATTGTCAATGTTTATTTTGGAAAATATAATAAATGAATTCGTAATAGTCAAATCAATGAAATGCCAAAATAGTCTGTGACATCACTTTTTGGACTTTCGATCTATTTTATATGTAGATAACAAATGATCAGCATTATCGACAAAGCCCATGTATTTGTTGTAATCAGAACATATAACTGAACAATCTATTTGCATTCGTGTACCATCTTTCTGCCTCCGAGTTACTGTTATCACATCGGATGGTTATATTTATAACCATTATTGAATTACTATTACATTTACAAGTAATTTTATTATACAAATGTACACTTATAAATTATTATTGATTAATCTTATTTTAGTTTATACTATAAGATATGATTAGCAGTGTTATTAGATTTACGTATAAACAAAATATAAAAAATTTCGAAAATTTGTATACAATAAAGAGTTGCGGAAAATTATAGAAAATGTATTAATGAAATAACTTAAAAATTTTTTTTCCAAATTACTTTTAATTAAAATTGGAGCAAAAGTTTTTTCATATTTAACACATCGAATGTCTATATCAAGATTATTACTAGTACCAGATTTGAGAAAATATTAATTGATTAAATAATTTAGACAATTAAAAAAAATATAAATTTCTTTAGAAATGGGATAACTCAAAAACCGTTAATCTACCTGATTTATTTTTTAAAATATGTGGACAAAATGTTATTTGCAATTGATTTCATGGGCAATTTTGTATAATTTAAAATATAATTTCGTAGTATCCGACCTGACATATACCAACCACATAAACTCAAGTTTAAAATTTGGCTACACTACGTTGTTTGGTATTTGTTTCACAGCCATCAATAGTGAACTATTAATGTATTTGATTTAAATGTTCTAATTTCTTATTTAATTGTTAGCATATCTGGATCCTTAGTAATGATTTTATTGAGCATGAGTCCAGAAGCGGCAATAATATTTTTTGATACTATTAATTGAAATTTTTTAAATGTTTTAATATTGAAGTTCAAGGCAGTGCCTTCGGTTTTGATACCATATATCCATTAGATAAGAGAGTTGGCTTTGTTGTGATACGGAGTGTTGTGTGATTCAGAAATAAGTTTTGAAACTTTAAATTTATTATTTTGCGGTATAGAAGTTCATTGAGTATCTTTCACTTCTCTCTCCCTTTTTCTGTGCCAACAATTTTCCTTTTTTTTTTATTTACTGACAGGAAATCAATTAGTTTTAGGGCACATCGGAGCAAGGTCTTCGATATTTTTTATATTTAGCACTTCGAATGCCTATATGGAGGTAATCATTTATGCCATGTTTGACGCTAAAATATTAATTAATTAAAAAGTTATAAACAATTTTTAAAAAATTTGATTTTTTTTTAAATACCCAGAAATAATTGTATTTTGAGAATATATATACGTTGCAACGTGAATTGTAGCTTTTAGCTAAGGGAGGGAAAACTTCCCTTGTTAGTCAAGGGTAGTCACCTCCGGTTGCGTTGAAAATCAATTAGATGAAGAAAAACAGACGAACGAAATCAATTTATTAATATTAAAGGGAAGAAGTAAGAGGCGCAATGATGGCCTAATGTGTGTCAAGGTCGAGATGACCTTGAAAGGTCAAGGACAGGTGAGTAGGCAGGCGCTGAATAAAACCGCGAACACTTGGTTTAACAAATAAAAAAACTTAATTCGCCGAACACAATCAACCGTAATCTATGATTCGATATATATCCAATTATCAAAATAGCTAAGCCTATGACGCGCAAACAAAATAAATAGTCCCAATCATAAAGGAAGCGCAGCGCAGAAAAAAAACGATTCCTTGGACAATTTTGTATAAGAATTCGTCATAAAACTATCATGATTTTTAATAGGGCCTGGGTAAAGCCTTCCAAAAAAGCGCTACTTGAGACGCTCAGCTGCAAGATCGCATCAATAGAAACGTCCCACTCCCCCGAAACTTTTCTAGTTAGTTCAGTTCTATAAGTCAGTACCATAGACTATATATTATGTAATTGGGATGATATCAGTATAAACAATATTTTATTTACTTAGATATAAACAATTCAATTGTAATTAGATAGAGTGTAATATTTCATATTATTTTCTATTTTCTATTTGCATTTTAAGAAATCTATTTTCCAAGTACAGTTAGGAATAAATAGTTGTAATATGTTACATTACTCAATAGCTATTAGGAAAATGAACTTAAAATAGTCAATTATTTAATAATATAAATATATATATACGTATAATATTTCAAAATGTAACAATCATTAAAACTATTTTACTATATCTTAAAAAGGGGTTCATAAATTAATTATACAAATTTAATATAAAATTTAAATAAATAGAATTTTTATAATTTATGACAAATTACACTGAAGTATTCAAGTACATTTACTTTGTGGTCTTTTAATGTTATAATCTGTACAATAGGAAGTTCTTTTCACTATCAATTCCTTGCTGCTTTTATTTAGAGGAATAAATGCGTGATAACTTAAGATACCATCGACACTTAATGCTGTTTTTAATCATTTTGATAAATTGTGTTCAATTTCTATGTATTCTGCGATGGTACAATAAGCAAATGTTATATCAGGTATAGCTTTTTGTACCCATTTTTATAATTCCTCAGCTGAAGAAATGCTTACTTCTGAATTTCACAAACTGGCGTTTCGGGCTAATTTTTTCACTGTTCAGACAAGTCCATCATATGCGCTTTTTCTATGACAACTTGCGAAAAAGTGCCATTCAGCTTCAATTCCGTATCTCTTATAATGAGAAACAAGAGATGAAAATTTGATATATTCTTATATTGATTTACAGCTCAATCAGATACATAAATCACATTTAACCTTGTTCTCGTCTCCATTTTTTATATAATTGTTTTTGACGAAGCAATATCACAGCATTTACGTCATGTTTCGTACTTTCCGAAATTATGACAAAGCTGTCTTCTTCAGTTTCTTTCTTCCATTTTATATGAATCGCAAATGGATGAATAGTTACCTGTTTGCCGTTCCAATGATTTGCTTACACCTGGTTTTGATACACAGTTGTATAATTCTGAGCGAAATCTCCTATAACCATAACTGTAGTATAGTTCAAATTATCCCGATGAGTTTTGATATAATTATTTTGACTTGGTATTAAAGTCATGTTCCAATAATTTAAACTGTAATTGTACTAATATTCGCTCTATGAATTTTATTGCTGATTATTATAGAAAAAAAGACAACAAATTCAATAAAAAACAATTTTGAAAATAAAAACACTTTTTGAGATATCGTCATTTATTTAAAATAAAAGTTAATAACTTATCGAAAATTTAAAAAAAGTGATTTTTGGTTTATTAACACTAATCATACCATAACGGGACAAATGACCCATTTTGAACTTTTGCATTAATAATGCACGTATTATCTTAGTAATTCTTTAAATTTAACCTACTGACTTTTTCTGAAAAATTAAGTCTACTGTTCTTATACTATTTTTATAATATTTTGTTTTGTTTATTTTGAGTAATAACTGTTGTATACCGTTGTCTACCACATCGGGTCATTTGACCCGGAGAACATTTTTTTTGTTTTATAAGCTTATCAATACATATTGCTTATCTTATTGTATTCAGTAAACTGCAAATGTACGCAAAGACTGTTACGTAAAGTAGTTCAATCAAAATAGCTGACAATAATTCAAGAAAATATAAAAATTTTAGATTGAAACCAGATTTTTGTGTAAAAAAGGTAGCAAAAAAAGAAATTCTTAGATTTTTTCGTTTTGATAAAAAAAGTCAGCGGATCGAGCGTTTGAAAGCAGATAAATTTGCTATGGTATCCACGATTTGGAATATTTTCATTGAGAACAGCCAAAACTGTTACAAACCGGGCAGTAATATTACTATAGATGAACAGCTATTTCCGACTAAAGTACGATGTAGATTTACGCAATATATGCCTGACAAGCCGGATACATTTTGAATCAAATTTTGGTTAGCATCGGACGTCGATAGCAAATACGTCATAAATGCATTTCCATATTTAGGAAAAGATGAAAATAGACCCTCTTCAGTACAACTCTCTGAATACGTTGTACTCAAGCTGATCGAGCCATTTACTGGTTGCGGAAGAACTATGACCACAGACAACTTCTTCACAAGCAAATCCCTAGCCAGACAACTTCTATCAAAAAGAACTACCCTAGTTGGAACTATTCGCTCAAACAAAAGGGAGCTACCACTAATTGCAAAGCAAAAGAAAGATGACATGGCAGGATTTTCTTCGAAAATTTTTACTTCTGATAATTGTACTCTTACAATTTATAAAAGCAAGCCAAATAAAAAGATACTTTTACTTAGTTCTAAACATAAATTTGTATCAATAGAAAATAATGATAAGCGTTTACCTGAAACTGTTTCATATTACAATAAAACCAAATTTGGTGTAGACATGACCGATCAAATGGCGAGAAAATTTACTACAAAGTCTAAGTCTTGCAGATGGCCACTCCAAGTTTTTTTCAATATCCTTGATTTAGCTGGTATAAATGCCTGGATTTTATACAAGCAAACGACAGGAGATAATATCTCGAGACAAGACTTTTTACTCAAGCTAGCAGTAGAACTTTCCGACGATTTTCGAGTTGCCCGTGAACAAACAAAAAAAAAAGCAAATACTAAACAATCGTTGCCTAACCCTGTTACGGATTCTAATAAACGTAAGAGGTGTCAAATAGGATACTGCAAAGAAAATAAAACTAATAAAATTTGCTCCAATTGTAAAAAATTTGTTTGCGGGAAATGTGCGACGGAAACACTTATGTGTAAAAAATGTGATAAATAAAAACAACTTTTATTTTTTGCATTTTAAATAGAAATTGTAAAAATACTATTTCATATAATTATAATACATATTTTATTATCATTATATTTTTATTTCCTTTCCAACATCCGCATTTCATACATAAAAGTAGGAAACGTAAATTTAGGGTCATTTGACCCGCTATGGTAAACTAGGTATCTAAAAAGTGTTGGTATGATTAGTGTTAATTTCATAGTTTATATTTTTATCCGTATTTAAAAAAAATTCGTTTTGATAACTCACGATTACAGAGATATCAATATTTTTGATCAATTTTCAACAAAATTTTTATATTGTTTATAACTTTTAATCCGGCAGTTATAATGATCTAAAACTTTGTACAGAAGTTCACTACTATATAAGGAATATTTATAACAAGTTTCACAAAAATCGGTTAACTACACCTGTGGAGCTGATCGTATTAGTCTGGAATGAGCCATATGTATCCTTTTTGAATAAGTAGTTACTTTTTCATACGCTGCTTTTAGGTCTTTATAAAATAGACTTTTTTGTATAGATTCATCTCGATTACTGTCTACACAGTTATATTTTCTCACAAATAAAATTATCAAATTATTTGATAATGTATCGATTTTTTTCTACTATATTAGGTATTTCAATATCTATTGAATTCATTTCTTCGATTTAAAAAAATCAAGCAATGGATTTAAGTAATCTAATACTATCTTTCTACGTTTATTTTTGTCGAGCGAAAATTCTTCATCACATTGTACGTGGCAGATATCTTAATCTTCATCAACACTTGAGTCGAAACTGGCCTCATTGTTCTAATTAATACAATTTTCTTCGTTTGTATGTTCTAAACGTTTGTCACTTTAATCAGGAACTTCCTTTGAATCTTTAATATAGCAGTATCTCAAACATGTTGCACATAATCGATAATTTTCTTTCACTAAAGGAAACCACTTATCCTGAATTTCTGTGGGAACATGAAGCAAAAATTCTCGACGACGTCCATGTTTACACACTTTAAATGGATTGGAACACTCTGGTAATAGCATGATTGTATTAATTTCTTTAAAATTGAATTGAAGTAATTTTATAAATCGATAGCACAATAAGAAATTTCACGGTGACGTTTGTTGAGGACCGTTCAATCTGACCATTGTAGTTTAAATAGCCCGACTAAGCAAAAAGATTATATATTTATACGATTTTCTAAGCACAACTAATTTCAGTATACCTAATTTTAAAACACTATTTAACAAATTAAAGTATTAGAAAAAACGATCAAAGAAAATAAAAATTGTTGAATTCCTTAACATAATTATTGCTCGCACTAATTTGCTTAAGGGCAGCCTATTTTCATTAATGAGTACTGTCATAAATGTTAGTCCTACGTACCACTATTTAAATAAAGAAAATTTAGCTAATAAATGTACTGATTTATAGAATTGAACTATCAGTTGAGTGCCGCAGATAGCGCTTTTTTGCAAGGTCATTATCTAACCCCCATTAAAAAGCATGATAGTTTTATTACGGATTCTTATACAAAATTATCCAAGGAATCGATTGCAAAAACGATTTTTCAAATAACAGTTGCCTTCTTTAACAAAATGGCAAAATTTTATTTTAATTGTTTATAATTTTTGTATTAACAAATATATTATTATGACATATATATATTCTCAAAATACAATTATTTTCGGGTATTTAAAAAAGAATTATCCCGATCCGATAAATAGTTTTCGATTTATAGCAGTTGAAAAAAATCAATTTTTTTTTTAATTGTTTATAACTTTTTAATTAATTAATATTTTAGTGTCAAACTTGGCACATATGATTACTTCCATATAGGCATTTAACGTACAAAATATAAAAAAGATCGAATACCTTGCTCCGATGTGCCCTAAAACTAATTTGTTTTCTGTCTACTATTATTTGGGTCTCTTTAGTTACTCCAGGCTGCAGATCGAAAGTAACTCGGATGGCCGCTCACGGCTCAATCGTTTCCGTGTCACTGAGTTTTGTTTTGTTTTTCTACACTTATTTTTTTTTCTTCCGTTTATAATATTTTAAGATTCTTATATTGACTTTGAATTTCATTTCTTTTTGTTAGTTAATATAATAAAGCTTAGTCGTTATATATAAGTAATTGTTTTTATTTTTCCCATCTTTCTGACTCACTTTTATTGAGCTTTACGTAGTCGGTTAGCTAGTCGATGTTGCGTTGGGCCGTACTTTCACGCTTCTTATTCTCAATAAAATTAATTAATTCATAATAACGAGGTCTAGAGCTAAAAGCCATCACCGTCACTACTCACAGGTCAGGTTCACTTCGTTATGAGGTCTGTAACATTTGTTTTCTTATTAACCAGTACATTTTTCACATAAGATAATCAAGGTTTTTTTCTGTCTTTTTTTCTGCCATGAACTATAATAAAACATACTAAATCTATGATTATACAGATTTTAAATAAAAATAGAAATGAAAAAGTATTTTTAGCGGGCTTACTTTTGTTCCAGCTTCTTCTTTACTATGAAGTTATTTTTTCCAAATTGGGAAACAAAATGTTATTTACAATTTTCGATTGTGCGGGAAAATAGTAGTCTTAGGCACGTATTTATAATTAAATTATTGTGATTTACCGTATTGTTTTAGTAGGCACTTCTTTAAGTCATCTTGCCTGTAATGACGATTTCAAGTGCCTTTACTACCTTGAAAAAGGAGCTTTACTGCAAAACTATTTTTTAATTTTTTTATATACTTTTTTATCTGGTATTATGCATTATATTCGAATGCAGTTATTATTTTATGCTGTCAGTATATAATAGAGAATGACTGAATCACCTCCAGCAATGAATGGATGATCAAATGATTCAAAAAAGAAAGAATATGATTTCATATTAATACTCTGGGGTGACAGACAATAACCCGCTAATAAAGAGATATAACTTTATATATAGTCTTTTTGAAGTCATTTTCGTGCTGGAGAGCCCTTGTTGGATGGTTATCCTAACAGTTAATTCATTTTATTTGTTTAATTTTGTTCATTTCAGAACCAATTATTTATTTTCTGTTCTGGTACAGTACGTTTATATGCTTTCAAATTCCTGGCAGACAACTGATAATAATGAATTAAAAAGTTTATTTATATTAAATATTTGTTTGTTATTCAAACTCACTATTATTTTTATGATGAAGAGAGAATTCCGTAGTTTGTTTTTGATTAATTTCTATTACTATGTTCATGACTGTGATTTTTATTATTTATTTCACTTTTCAATACGTTAGTATTCATCGAAGATAGAATAGCTCATAATAAAATTTTGTATTCATTGTCTTATTTCTATTGATATGTAAGGAATTGGGTTTTTTGCTTTTTAAGTTCCTCAATTATTGGTAAATATTTTCTGGATGCTCCTTTTCATTACGTTGAATTTTCATTACGTTGCTGCCTAAAACTTAATGTGAATGTTTTGTTTAATATTCCATTTAGAATTTGTATTAATAATTGAATGATCTTTATGCGCTCACAAAACTCGGCCGTAATTTAGTTTCTTTTTATTCATTTAATGTTATTTGTTACTTTTCCTGGATTTAATTATGTGACGGGGCTCCTGGCCCTTAGTCGGAGTCCGTCAACTATCTTATTAGCCGAATGGCCGCTCGTTACTCCGAGGTCGCTGACTTCGGAAAATCTGTGGTGAATTTTCGGCACGGAAAGGGAAGGAAGAGGTAAAGCGCGCTCACTAGCTCAGTTCAAGTTTGTATTTTGAAATGAAAGTTGTTACTGGATTTTGGTGTGATTTGTGTACGTCGCTGAAGATTTTTTCTTACGCTTCTTTCGGACATGTTGCCAAATAACCTGAGCCGGTGAGTACTCTTATTATCTCTCTCCCTTACCTTACGTGCCGCGTTTGATTTTTTTTTTCATTTGTTTGTTTATGTTGTTGTTGGGTTTTGCTCAGTCCTCCAGGCTGTACAGACGGAGCCTGGCGGCGGCTGTTTGCGCAACCGGCGCCTCAATTTAAATTTAGTTTATTTTATTTTCGTTAAATTTTTCTTTTCTTTTCGTTGCTGAATCTCGACAGTTGTTGTTGTTGTTGTTGTTGTATTTTCGTTAACTGGCGGCTAGAGGGCCGCTTGAATATTTAGGAAGGCCAACGACATGATCAGTGCCCATCATTACAGTCATTGGCCTTACCGCTTCTCCCCTGAAGAAGACGCAAAGGACGGCGACCGAATTTGACTTCTGTGCCCTTGCATACTGAAGGGATTAGCTCGTGATGGGTTTTTGACAAATCTAACAGTAAACATTTTAATTTTTTGTATTATAGAAACGTGAATAGGCATCGTCGTAGTTGTGAGCATGCGCGAAAGCGAGTTTTTGGTAGGGTCCGTTAGACTATCGTCACAGTAACGTTTTTTGGCGTTAAAGATTTTTTTAAATTTATTTTATAAATTTTAAAAAATCAGAGAGCTGAGGATGCGTCGCATACGTAAAAATACGGGTGTCCAAGCTCTTGTGAGACAGCTATCAAAGGCTGATCTCGATGAGATATGCGATTTCACGGAACAATTGGATGTAAGAGTCGAAGGTATCTCTGAAGAAATGAGGAACCGGCTCTTGCGAGTGATGATCTATAGGAATAGACCAGATCTCAGAAGCCGTCAGTCTTGAAGAGGATGGAGGCCGTAGAGGAGACGGCTGGACCTTCTGATGAGGTTGTCGAAGGAGCAAATAACTGTGGCCAGGACATAGCAGTTACGGTAACGAATCCAATGATACTGTCACCGACCGGCAACAACGTAACGTCGGCAACTGCGCATGCACGCAGTAAGGTCAGTCTCCCCCCATACTTTATTATGTTGCAAGTACTTAATAGCGACTCGAATTAATTAGTTGGTTTTACTAAATTGTTCAGTCAGTAGTCTAGAATCTTGGTTATCTGTCTCATCTATCGTTGAATGGTTAGACTCCTTTTATTGTTTTATTACTATTAATATATTTCTAGTACTCGTTATTATTTATTAATACATTTTCTGAAATAACTTTTTCATTTGGATGAGGAGCCACAGTAGATGCTTGTAGGCTGTACTTAAATTAGGTTAATTTACAAACGAGTATCTATGCTAATACTTCAAGTTAATTCGATTATAGTAATTTTACTTATTTTTGACTGCAAATCTTGCAACGTGTTAAACTACAATAATGGAGGAACTACAAGAGGGGGACTTATCTTATTTATAAGGCAAGGCTCCTTCAGTTGCATTGAATTATAAAACAATGAAAATGCCTCAAACAAATTAATTAAAGGGGAAGGTAGGAAACGTAAACGGCCTGATGTGCGCCAGGAAGCAATGACCGTGTAAGGTCACGGACAGGAAAGTCGGCAAGGCGTCAATTAATAAACGGCGGTTATAACTAAATGGAGATTTATTATAAAAAGAACAAATAAAAATACAAAATAAACCCGACAATAAAAAAATATATAACAAAAATACACGACTACAAAATTGAATAAAAATAAAAAGAAAGAAAATCGAAACTTAAATTACGACAACCGTTAAATAATAATGGCCATTGCCAGGCTACGACTGTACAGCCAGTAGATTCGATGGAGACCCAACGACCACAAATAAACAATATAAAAATAATTATAATAATCGGTTCACAGAGGATGAGGGGGAGAATAGGTAGAGGCACTCACCGGCTCAGCAAACTACAAATAAACCAAAAAAAAGAAACAAATTTCACCTATTACTTACACAAAACTAAAACAAAAATCTCCAGAATAACTACACACTGCGACGATCAATTCTAACTGAGCTGCCGAGTGTACCTTATCTCCCTCTCTCCTCTCCGCGCTGAAAATTCGCAACGAATTTGTCTAGGTCGGCGAATTCGAAATAACGAGCAGCTAATCGGCCGTCAACAGCGTCGACGGACTCCAGCCAAGGTTTCAATAATTTAACCATTCACATTGAATTATTAATTAAACGAATCAAAATGGCGTCTCAAAAAGTGGTGAAAATTGAAGCCACGATCAAAGTCGATTGAAAAGTCCCTACTATGGAAATAAGAATTCCTCCATAGGAGCCAAGTTATGGTCATCCAAAAATTGGGCACCATAGTGACCACGTAAGAACCAACGGCCCGGAGTCCCGTCACAACCTCTATAGCTCAGGAATGCTTTAAAATCATAACGACTCTATATAAATAACGGAGCCGCATTGACTCCCTGCAATAGTTGTGAAAAAGTTGCTGTAGAAAGAAAAGCTAAGAATTGAATGAATCAAAAGTAGAACATCTCCATTTAGTATGACTACTGGCATAAAATCGAACACGTTCCAAGAGACTATATGACCAGTTGACTAATTAGCACAATGTTCTAGATGCGGAAAAGAGGGTGACAAATCATTGAGCGATTTATTACAAACTCAAGCGGTACTACAAGAAGAGATATGTTCCTACGATGATGACTAAAGCTATTCAAATAAACTTAGCTCATTGAGAAGAATCATATGATCTGCTGTTCCATATGGTCAAAGCGGCGAGGATAGATTTAGTCATATTTAGTGTGGAGTACCGTGAGCTGAACATCTTTCTATTATTTAGCTTTACGTGCAGTACCCGCCTATAGGCTTACCCGTACGGCCCCCGAGGGCGTGGGACTGGGATACGCCCAGTCAGCGCGACCTCCGGATCTTCAGAGGTCTACCGATTTCTCTGTGGGGTGTAAGCCCTCAGAGTCCCTCGGTGGGGGTCGGGATCCATCCAACTCCCTGACGACTGTGCAGGCCGCTTCCCGAGTTGATGTCGCAACTCACACGTCGCTTCCAGAGTCAGGTTCCAGTCACCGATGGTGTTTAAGCACCCAAAGCAACTTTCACCTGACTCCAGTTGCTACCCCGCGATCTGGGGTCTCAACCACTGCCACCACGAGTCCAACCGCAATTGACCGGGACGGTTTCCGACCTTCGGTCGTTCCCCGCGGGCCCCCGGTCTCCCGTGGTACCGTTTATACTCAGGTACGAGTCCCGGTTGTTCGCCTTAATGCTCCCAGCACCGGTCGGCTAGCTCGGGTACGCGGGTTTGCCAGAACCCGAGGGTCTCCGGGCCTCTTCGGTTTAATCCGGGGAGGACTCCAGAGACCCCCCGTGTCTTTCTCGGTGATTCCTACTCACCGCCCCCTCCATTCCGTCCCCCACCACCATCCCCTGTCCATATCTGCTATTTCATTCATTCATCCCTTCCTCATTCACTCTCGCTATCATTCTCGCTCTCATTTTATACGCTCTTTCTACAAATTCACACATTATCTCATAATACTTTCTCTCCTTCATCACCCCAGATACTACCCATTCATTTCCCATTTTTACAATATTCATTCCCTCCAGGTCTCTAAAACTATCATACATTTCACATTCACACAGTACATGCACCCAAGTTTCATCCGCTCTTTCACACACACAGGCCGGGGAGTCCACTAAGCTCCTCGAGTAGAGGAAAGAGTTAAGACTCCCATGGGCCGTAAGGACATAAGTCACCCTCAGGCTCGGGTCGAATCTCTTCGCCCTTGTCGAGAATGTTACATCTCTTATCCATTCATACGTGACCCTTCCATTCCTGCTGTTGTCCTATCTTCTCTGCCACTCTACATTCACTCTCTCATTCAACAACTTTTTGTTGTCATTCCTATCCATATCTCTTATTTCCTCATTCGTTACTAAGTCTCTCTCATTCATACTTAATCCCTTCCTCGCCTTGTACGCACTCATCCATCTCATACATTCCAGGTCCCACGGAGGTGTCCCCAGAAGAATCTGCATCGCCTCCGTGGATACCGTCTTGCACGCCCTCGTACATGCATACAACACCCTTCTCTGGCTCTTTATTATTTCATCCCTTTTTCCTTTCAATCGTAATACATCACCCTACACACTCGCACCATACATTACTGCCGGCACCACGAGTCCCTTAACTAGGACTCGTAGTACCGGCTTTCTCAAACTCCATTCTTTCCTCAACACCCTTCTCAGCTTTCCAATCACATTCATTACTTTGTCATGTATTCCATCCACGTGCACTCTAAAGTTCATTCCCACACCTACATTTATTCCTAAATATCTGGCAACACTCACACACCTAATTCTTCTTTCATCATTCTCATTTACTCTCACATGTATCCTTCTATTTAGCATGTTCAAGCTTCCTTTCAATATCATTCCTACCGTCTTACTTTCAGACACTTGTACTCCCACATTCATACCCCATTTGTACACTATCTCCAGCCTTCCTTGGGCAACCCGCTCCACCTCTTCTCGAGTATCACCCTCGACAAGAAGGAGGAGGTCGTCCACAAAGGCCAGATTCTCTTCCACAAATTGTCGCGGAAGGAATTGTTCTCTCTCCGCGAAATTCCCAGGCTCATTTCCATTCAGTTCTTCAGTCATTCTTCTTTCATTCAGTTGTCTTTCCACATTCATGCTTTCTAGTTCATTTAGTAATTCATTCATACTCAATGTCCAAAGAAAGGGTCCCGCAATTGATCTTTGCGGAGCTCCCTTTTCCAATTCTTTTACTACTTCCTCGCTTCCATTCATCATCCATGCATATCTATCCCTAAAATAGTCCCTCCATAATTTTAATTCTACTTTGCTACATCCTGTTTCCTCTAATTTTCTCATTATTACTCTCCATATTATATTGTTAAAGGCCCCTTTAAAGTCTACAAATATTCCCAATACATATTTACATCCTGAATCATTCACTACTCTTTTCACCCTTTCCCATGCATCCTCTGTACATCTATTTGCTCTGAACCCATACTGACTTTCATTCCATTTCCCATTCATTCTTTCTTCCATTCTATCTACTAACATTCTCTCTAGGATCTTCCCCAACCCGTCGATGAGGCTCACTTGGCGATATGACCCTGGTTCCGCCCGGTTTTTCTCCGGGGACTTGAGCAGGGGCACTACCCTCGCCTCTTTCCAACGGCCGGGGAAGACTCCTTCTCTCAAGCATCCATCGTAAACACCTTTCAGATATCCAGGCACACTTTCATATATTCTTTTTATCCATTATTCCATCCATACCAGGTGCTTTTCCCATTTTCATCTTTTTTATTGCATTTGCCAATTCATTCATCCCAAACTCATTCATTCCATTGATCTCTGTTTCCTCGACCTCCACCTCCGGGGTTGGAATACCATCCCCCGGAGGGAAGAAGTCTTCCAGCAGTATCTCAGCACTTTCTTTTCATCCTCTCATCCATACTCCATTCACTCTAAGACCTGCTATGCTTTGTCTTTCATACTTTCCCATACATATCTTATAGACCCTTCCCCAGGGGTCTCTATTTCCTTCCTTTCTAACAAATTCTTTCCATTCTTCATCTTTCAACTCTAACATCTTCCCTTTGTATTTTCTCATACATACTTTCCATTCATTCCATTTTATTCTCTCATGGTCTCCATTTCTTTTCCTTTCCCTTTGTATTTCCTTTCTTTTCTTTCTTACTTCATTCCTCATTCGTGCTAACTCGTCATTCCGCCATTTCACTCCCTTCCTACTTTTCTTGTTCTTTCTTTTCATCCACTCATCATTCACTCTTTCTATCCATTCATACAGTTTATCTATTTTATCACTCACTCTCCGTTCATTAAATTCATTCTGCTCAATCTCCTCGGCCATTTCTATCAACCTTTGTTTATACAAATCCCAATTACATTCCTTCATATTCCATCCCTTTATTGTGTTCCTTCTCGCATTCCTATTCTCGTTTTCCCGTTCCTCCGTTTTTATTTTTATTACTATAGGATTATGATCACTTACTCCCCAATCCTCCCTTATTTCCCAGCTACAAGCACACTCTCTCATTCGCCCTCCTAGGAGTGTGACATCAATGTCACTCATCCCGCGAGGGCCAGAAAAAGTGAAAGCGCTTGAGGGAACGTTGGCTACTTCTAATCCCATCCTAATTATTTCTCCTTCTATTTCTCTTCCCCTCCTATTCGCTTCACTTCCCCTTCTTATCCCCTTACTGTACCACAAACCAGATGTTGCATTCGTATCTAATCCTATAATTATTCCCTTTCCTTGAGTCATCTCCTTTATCATCTCTAGATATTCTAAACCCTCCCTTGTTTCTTCCCTAGGTTTGAGATAGATTGAGCATACATACATTTCACCCATCTGTCCATTTATCCAAACACACACTCCGTCCTTCCATTTACACTCCTCCACATGCATGCTATCTACACTTTCTCTCATCACACATATAGCCGTTCCTTCATTCTCACTCACATATGTCACTGTTCCGCCAGGTAAACCACAAACCCTCCCACGGTTCACATATGGCTCCTGGAGAACGAGAACCTGGGCTCCCATCTCCAGGGCATACTGGCCAAGGTCGCACATGACCCCGTAGGAGCGCTGACAGTTCAGCTGGAGGAACTTCACTTTCATTCTATTCATCGTCTATCCTTCTTCTTCTTAATATTCTCACTCTCCATTGATACTCGGAACAGTCACGCGACCTTACTGAGTGCCCCGAGGGTTTTCCCTTATTCTTACAATTTACACATTCATCCATCCTTTCTCTACAGTTTCTCTTTATATGTCCTTCTTTTCCGCACTTCATGCATACCACCGCTCTCGTACACTGATTCGCTCTATGTCCATACGTAAAACATTTATAACACATTTCCACGTTCTCATACACATCACACCTATAGCTCATTAATCCCACATACACTCTTCCCTCCCTTAGTAATATTCCCTTGCAGATTCCTGGACATTGAATTATTACCCCTTCCCCTTTCCTTTTTATTTCCCCAGTGCCCTTTAGTCTCCTTATAACCTTAATTCTTTTCTTAATCTCGTCTTTTTCCCTTATTCCCTTTAAATTTTGGTTTTTTATTCCCTCTATTAGATCCTTATCCCTTAGTTCCCCTGGTACCGAGTACACTATAATTCTAGGGTCTAACTTTTTTGGTTGATAAACCTTCAATCCTGCCTCCTTTAAGTTTGTGCATTCCAATAGTTTATCCCTTTCCCTTCCATCTGCTGTTTCCACCACCGCTCCCCCCGATCTAGCTGGTCGGATAGATCTTATCCTAACTCCACTAGTCGGGGGTAGTATTTATATCATCCTTTGTCTAACCTCCCTCTCTGTTAATTCCTCTTGTGCTCCTTTCAATACCACCGCATAACTCCTACTCTTTCCCTTTCTGTTTTCTGGTCTCTCTTTATCATTTTTAGCCTTTTCCCAAAAACCTAATGATGATTCGTCGATGTTTTTATTTAGCTCCCGTGAGCTGAACAGGCTAGATTGGGTTGTGGATAATTCCAGCAAAGTGACTATTCAGATCTGCAGTAAACTCCATTTGTTTAATTGAATGGCCGACCCGCAGTCGAATATTATTTTAGTGGAAGTAAACGGTATTATACTATACATTTGGCATCTGTCACCTAGTGTTAACAGGGAGGAATTTCAGTCATTACTATATACTGTCCGCGACAGCGTCCCAAATACTGAGATGCCAGTAGTTATAGGGACAGTTCCATACCTCGACAATACAGTGGATCAGGGTCAAAGTAAGCAAATGTAATAATATGCTCCTCCACGCATTCACGAGACTAGAGATGAACATCATTAATTAGGGTCGGTATCAACTATTATAAAAAAAAGATAAGGAATCCATATTAGGCCTTAACCCTTTCCGGCATACATTTTTCAGGAAAATGAATTTTCATGATAATTGACGTAGAGGTTTTTGGGCTCGCTGATCTTGAATCTGAATTCCATACGGCAAATTTTTCAAATATCGATATATAAAAAACTACAGGGAATTCATGTGAGGCCTGTAATCAGGAGGCAAAAGAGGAATTAGTGATCTTTTTAGGAATTAATATTCTGATGGGAATAAAAAATTATCTTCCTATCGTGATTATTACTTGAATGACATAAAATTGAAAGATCCATTCATAAATTCACCGATACCTGTTGTACGTTTTGAAAAGAAGACAGAATATTTGCTTGCGGAATTGTACGTTCTAATCGTACTGAGTTACCTAAATCTATAATACTTGACAAACAAATGAAACTTGGACAATACGATTTTCGAACATTTGATACTGGTATTAGTTGGATCAAATGGATGGATAAAAACTGTGTTTACTTCCTATCAAATTACCATGATCTATCCGAAGTGACAACAGTAACTCGGAGGCAGAAAGATGGCACACGGGTGCAAATAGATTGTCCAGTTATGTGCTCTGATTACAACAAATACATGGGCTTTGACGATAACGTTGACCGTTTGTTATCTACATACAAAATAGATCTAAAATCCAAAAGGTAGTGGCATAGATTATTTTGGTATTTCATTGATTTGACTTTTACGAATTCATTTATTATATTTTCAAAAATAAACACTGATAATCCTGAGAGATTAAAAAAGTTAAGACTACTTTTAGTGGATCAGTTAGTTTCTCATAAAATTCCAACAAAAAAAGGAAGAAAGCGTTAACCATTCCTTGCCAATCCTCATAGAATAAATGTTTCTGTTGAAAAGAGACGCTCTTAGTCTTCTCATATGCCAATACCCATTGATAATGGTAGAGATCTGTCCGAAAGCGTGAGTGCTTTCGAACATCCACCCGCACACGCCAACTTCTACGCCTCAACGGGATGACAGGGTGAACATCGGAAATCGGTGGCCAAAGGGCGGCTCTGACTTCTCGTGTACTTTTCGCAATTTCGAAAGCAATTCGAACGCGAATCGGGTTCCGCCGAGGTCTCAAACGCCCATTGGGAGAAACTGTGATACAAGGGGGACAGGTTAGCAATGAAGGGATAAACGTGACCCCCCGACCCATCCGTCGGAAGACCACCGTCCTTGGTATAAATTGGCGAACCCGAACAATCAAGAAAAGTCCACGACTTTGAAAGATCTCGACGGGAAGATGGGACGTCGCTCCCTAGCAGCGTCCATGGAAGCGAAAGGAAGTGACAAATCTTCGACCCAATTGAGACTTACCCATCCTAAAATACTCTCTCCTTACATCCTCCTACACATCCTATCCATTTCAGCAGCCAAGGATGACATCGCGGAACATCGAGGGACTTCCAGGGACTCCAGGACATCGAGAACAAGAACATCGAGGTACTACCACAATGGGTAAGTAAACTTACAGTGGGCTAAGGCTTGCGACCGGAGTGCTTGGTACTAAGAGCGATGATCGTTTAAGTAACCTTCCGGGATTCCAGTTGGAGTCGACGCCTATTACACTCTCAAGGAGGCCACTAAGACAAACTCCACGAACTACTAATACTAATAAACGGATTCGAAGACTTCCCAATCCTCGGATTTCTCTTTTTCTTTGAGATGTAGAAACGCAGCAGAACCGCGAGGGTGGGACGAACTTTGGGAATTAGGGGGTAGGGGATAGGTCAGTTAGATTAGGTGTCGCGAAGACTATCATGGCGTATGGGAGACAACATGACAGAAAAGCGGGGTAGGGACGAGGCGTCGAGGGGAGGGTAGAGTAATCCAAATCACGCCTATAGGTAGGTAAGGTCCGTTTTTGAAACAGCGAACGCACTGCGAACGAACTATCACGAACAGCGTCTAGTGTCTTTCTTAATCTCCAATCTAGGCCCGCTTCCGGAAGAATAGCTTCCGGAACGCGAAAGAGGACGAAAAGCCTTAGAATGAGTTAGGAGAACGAAGCCGTTAAACTTTCGCGCCCCACTTCTGCGCCATCTCGCAACGTCGCCCCGAGTAAGGACAAGAGGCAAAGCCTGAAGGAGACATAGGCTTTCGCGTCCCAATAAAGCGCCACTCCGGGCCTATCCCCGAGTAAGGCCAAGAGGCTAGTCCTAAGGAGCAGATAGGTATTGACGATACCACTCTCCTTCTTTCAGGATCAAAACTCTATTTTTGCTTGCAGGTCCGTTCATCTTTAAATTTCAGGCACAAACCTTTCGCTAACTCTCTTTTCTTCCCTAAGTACCCCCAGGTACCCGAGCAGGGACGGCCTTGTCTCAGTGAAGAGGGCGAACGCCTGAAAGTGTATAGGCGGTAATCTAAGGCATGCCGAAAACCTTCGCGATTCAAAAATTTAGCGCTGGCTGGAGGAATAGACTCCTGCTCGGCAAAAGAGGCGAGCCCTAGGCGGACCGTACTAGAAATAAGTTGCGTAGAAACGTCTACCGCTAGGGTAGACGGAATACCGTAAACCTGCTCGCAAGAGCAGGAGCGGGGACTCTGGCTTAGAAGCCAGAGTCAAGAGGATGGACACTCTATAAAAACCTCTCCAAGGGAAATGGGTGCCCCCTTGGTTACAAATAGCCCACCATACACCACCATGACAGGCACGACCACAGCAAAACGCTACCGGTCCAGGGAATCGGAGGCCCAGGATCCGGCGACTGTACCAGGTGCGAAAGCGGGCCTGCAGTCGTCGTCAGCCAGCTACCGCAGCTCTACGTTGGTGGACCACTCGGCCATCGCAGAGTCAAGAGCTACGAGTCGGGAAGCCATCGGGCCAGCTGCTGCCGGCGGTGAGGGTCGCGAGTCGCGACAGTCACTACGGCGGTACGAGCTCGAGAGTCCCTCGACTCTCGTCTGTGTGGCTGGCGCTTCTCGCGGTCGTGCCGTCGGCATACTCCAGCCGCCATTCCAGCGGATCCCCCTAATTCGACTCACCGGGTGCGATACAGTAGTCGAGGCGTATAGGTCCGTAAATCGAGCGAGAGTCGAATTAGCGCGATGCGACGCGACGATAGACAACGCGAGTAGAAACGCGAGGCGAAATAATGACGCGAGGTTCGAGTCTCCATTGGGAGATAGAACCATCCCTCCGCCGGTAATCAGAGAGCCCACGAGAGGCTCTGATAAAATAACGATTTTGCAGCTTAACTGCAGAAACGCGATAGCGGTTAGCGGGGAAGTCCGGGAGAGAGTAGGCATTAAGAAAATCGACTTGCTACTGTTGCAAGAACCCTATTACATTAGGAACAGGGACGGAACCTACGCTCTACCGGAAGTCCAAAGTTGCGCGAGAATCGCGGCGGTGGACGGAACGGGACCTAGGGCGGCTATCGGAGTGACAAACCCCCGGTTCGGCGCTCTGCTAATCGCCCAGCTCTCCACCGAGTATTGCTCGGTGGCAGAAGTTAGAGCCCCGGGACTGTCCTTCTTCGCGACCCTGTCCGAAAGCGGGGGTGCCTTTGAACATCCCCCCGCAAGTGCCAACTGCTCCGCCTCAACGGGGTGACAGGGTGAACACCGAAAATCGGTGGCCAAAGGGCGGCTCTGGCTTCTAGTGGATTTTTCGCGATTTCGAAAGCAATTCGAAAGCGAACCGGGTTCCGCCGAGGTCTCGAACCCCCATTGGGAGAGACTGTGGTACAAGGGGACAGGTTAGCAAGGAGGGGGTAAACGGGACCCCCTCCTTCGGAAGACAACCGTCCCGGGTACAAAATGACGAACCCGGACAATCGAGAAAAATCCACGACTTCGAAAGATCTCGACGGGAAAACGGGAAGTCGTCTCCTCCCCCAACAACGTCAATGGACGCCAAAGGGAGGAACGACCCCTGACCCATACGAGACATACCCAATCCAAAATTCCCTATCCCATCCTATCCTACCCTATCCCATCCTACCCTATCCTATCACACCCTATCCATTTCAGCGGCCAAGGACAACATCGAGGGACACCGAGGGACCACCAAGGACCACCAGGACACCGAGGACAAGGACACCGAGGACAAGGACACCGAGGACAAGGACATCGAGGGACCTCCAAAAGGGGTAAGTGAACTCTTTAAAGTGGGCTAAAGCTTGCGTCCGGGGTGGCTGGTACTGAGAGCGAGGACCGTTAGAGTAACCTTCCGGGATTCCGGTTGGGGTCGATGCCTATGACACTCTCAAGGAGGCCACTAAGACAAGCTCCACGACTTGTTAAAACTAACTAACAAACGGAACCGAGGACTTCCCAATCCTCGGATTCCACCCTTTTCTTTCAGAGGTAGGAACGCAGCAGAACCGCGAGGGAGGGACGAACTTCGCGAATTAGGGGGAGGGAATACACCGATTAGAAAAAAGGGGGGGAGGATCGCGAAGACTGTCACGGCGTAGGCCCCACACGGGGGACTACGTGACAGGAGCGGGCGGCGAGTCGACGAAGGGATGGGTCGGTCGGGAAGGGGTCGCGAAACCTGCCGTGGCGTGGGCCCCGCACGGGGGACCACACGGCAGAAGAGGGAAAGGGAGGGAGGTTAAGGGCGCGTCGTCGAAGGGTAGAGTCGTATCGGGTAGGGGGTCGCGAACACCGCCGTGGCGTAGGCCCAGTATCGAGGACTACACGGCCGGAAAGCGGGGAAGGGACGCAGCGCCGAAGGGAGGGTAGAATAAGACTTACGCGTGAGGCAGGCAGGCCCGCCGAAACAGCGAGACCACGAGCGCGTCGCAAAACGTGCGAGCGAGCGACAGACTAGCGAGACTAGCGAAACTATCTTTCTTAACTCCCATTCTAGGCCCGCTTTCGGAAGAATAGCTTCCGGAACGCGGAAGAGGACGAAGGCCTTGGAGCAAGTCAGGAAATCGCGAAACAACGAAACTTTCGCGTTCCACTTTAGCGCCATCTCGGGACGTAGCCCCGAGTAAGGACAAGAGGCAAAGCCTGAAGGAGAGATAGACTTTCGCGTCCCAACAAAGCGCCACTCCGGGCCTATCCCCGAGTAAGGCCAAGAGGCTAGTCCTAAGGAGCAGATAGGTACTGACGATACCACTCTCCTTCTTTCAGGATCGAAACTCTCTTTTCGCTTGCAGGTCCGTTCATCTTTTAAATTTCAGGCACAAACCTTCCGCTAACTCTCTTTTCTTCCCTAAGTACCCCTAGGTACCCGAGCAGGGACGGCCTTGTCTCGGTGAAGAGGGCGAACGCCTGAAAAGTATAGGAGATAATCTAAGGCATGCCGAAAACCTTCGCGATCCAAAAATTTAGCGCTGGCTGGAGGAATAGCCTCCTGCTCGGCAAAAGAGGCGAGCCCTAGGCGGACCGTACTAGAAATAAGTTGCGTAGAAACGTCTACCGCTAGGGTAGACGGAATACCGTAAACCAGCCCGCAAGGGCAGGAGCGGGGACTCTGGCTTAGAAGCCAGAGTCAAGAGGATGGACACTCTATAAAAACCTCTCCAAGGGAAATGGGCGCCCCCTTGGTTACAAATAGCCCACCACACACCACCATGACAGGCACGACCACAGCAAAACGCTACCGGTCCAGGGAATCGGAGGCCCAGGATCCGGCGACTGTACCAGGTGCGAAAGCGGGCCTGCAGTCGTCGTCAGCCAGCTACCGCAGCTCTACGTTGGTGGACCACTCGGCCATCGCAGAGTCAAGAGCTACGAGTCGGGGAGCCATCGGGCCAGCTACTGCCGGCGGTGAGGGTCGCGAGTCGCGACAGTCACTACGGCGGTATGAGCTCGAGAGTCCCTCGACTCTCGTCTGCGTGGCTGGCGCTTCACGCGGTCGTGCCGTCGGCATACTCCAGCCGCCATTCCAGCGGATCCCCCTAATTCGACTCACCCGGTGCGATACAGTAGTCGAGGCGTATAGGTCCGTAAATCGAGCGAGAGTCGAATTAGCGCGATGCGACGCGACGATAGACAACGCGAGTAGGAACGCGAGGCGAAATAATGACGCGAGGTTCGAGTCTCCATTGGGAGATAGAACCATCCCTCCGCCGGTAATCAGAGAGCCCACGAGAGGCTCTGATAAAATAACGATTTTGCAGCTTAACTGCAGAAACGCGATAGCGGTTAGCGGGGAAGTCCGGGAGAGAGTAGGCATTAAGAAAATCGACTTGCTACTGCTGCAAGAACCCTATTCCATTAGGAACAGGGACGGAACCTACGCTCTACCGGAAGTCCAAAGTTGCGCGAGAATCGCGGCGGTGGACGGAACGGGACCTAGGGCGGCTATCGGAGTGACGAACCCCCGGTTCGGCGCTCTGCTAATCGCCCAGCTCTCCACCGAGTACTGCTCGGTGGCAGAAGTCAGAGCCCCGGGACTGTCCTTCTTCGCGATCTCGTGTTACTTTAAGTTCGAGGACACGATCGAAGGGCACCTCGAACAGCTCGGCTGGCCGTTGAACGCCCTCCGAGGGAAACACATAGTCGTGGGGATAGACGCGAACGCAGAGTCGCCTCTATGGAGCCCCACGACAGATCTTAGAGAAAGGTTAGGGAGCGACGATCCAACCGAAAAGGGCGAGCGATTCAGGAAGGGTGAGAAACTCGCCGAACTAATTAATACGTACAATCTCGTCGTCTTAAATGATCCCACACAAGCGCCAACGTTCGAGAATAGCAATCGTGGTAGGATAGATCAGTCGCGTCACAAAGGTGTATCGTACATCGATGTGACGCTCGTCTCACCCTCCCTGCTGGGCCGTAGCCCAACGTGGAATATTAGGGAAAAGTGGTTCACGAGCGACCACAAGGCCATCGTTGTCGAACTGAGCACCTCGGTAGAGAACGCGAGGGGGGTTGAAGCTGAAAACTTTCCAAACAGATTCAACACACGTAGAGTAGATTGGGATAGATTCACCGAGAAACTAACGGATCTATCGAGATCCAAATTGGAGGAACTCAGTCTGACAACGAGGGCCGAAGTAGAAGGCATGGCACGAACGCTGACCGAGGTGATTACCGAAGCCTGCGAGTCGTCCATGCCACGTAGAAAGTTAGACCGCAAGTCCAACCCGTGGTGGACGATCGAGCTAACCAAAATGAAGAGGCAAGTCTATCGTCTGAAACGAGCTCATCAAGCGGAAAGGCAGAGTCTCGAAGTTCGAGAACTGTTGCTGACCGACTACCAGACGTGCCTGAGAAAATACTCGAAGGCCGTCAAAACTGCTCGACGCGACTCCTTCAGAAACCTCGTCACTTCGCACGGGAACGAAGAGCCCTGGGGCATCGTATACAAGCTCCAGCGTGGAAAGCTCTCGAACCAGAGGGTGCTGTGCACCCTCCGGAATGGCGACGGTTTCACCCTAGGTATGGAGGAGACCGCGGAGAAGTTATTGGAGGTGCACTTCCCAGACGATAGCACCGTAGGAGAAACGCCCGAACACGCCCGTATACGGGAGGACGTAAAATCGCCCCCGGAGACGGAAGACGCCCAACCATTCGTGGTTCGGGAAGTCGCAAAAGCGGTCAGGCGTTTCAAAAATAAAAAGGCGCCAGGACCGGACCTAATCGAGGTCTCGGTCCTGAAGAAAGCGGTAGCTGCGATACCTGGTCAAATAACCAGGCTCTTCAACGGTTGCCTCGATCACGGTGTCTTTCCAACTGCCTGGAAGGAGGGATCGGTTAGAATACTCCTGAAAGGCGCGGACAAAGACGTTAAGGACCCCAAATCATATAGGCCAGTTACCCTATTACCGGTAATAGGGAAACTGTACGAGCGACTTCTCTGCTCAAGATTAGATAGCATGCTAGGCAAACTGTCCAATCGACAGTACGGTTTCCGCGCAAACCGATCTTGCGAGGACGCGATAGCGGCGATCCGAGAAGTGGTGGAATCCGCGGAGCAAACGGAATACGTGGCGGCACTCAACTTCGACGTAAAAGGAGCTTTCGACTCAATCTGGCGAGACTACATCTTGAGTGGTCTCAAAGAATTTGAGTGCCCCAAAAACGTATACCGGGTGCTCAGCCACTACTTCGAAGATCGTAAGGTAGCACTCACGTGGGGTAGAGGCAGGGCCGGGGGGAGGGTAGAAAAGCAGTCTACGCGAGGGTGCGCGCAGGGATCGGTCTTCGGACCGATTGGGTGGATCATAGGGTTCGATCCGATACTCCGTACTATCAGGGAGATAATAGGGGAGAACTTCTCGGTATACGCCGACGACGTCTCCGCTATTATCAAGGCGAAGAGCAGAGAAGAACTTAGGATACTCGGCCAGCGAGTAGTGGATGCCCTGGTAGAAAAATGCCAACTGGCAAAACTGGAACTGTCGGAAACTAAGACAGAGGGCATCTTCTACCAGCTGAAGACCAAAAACGCGATCCCCCTCACACAATTAGCCCGCGTCAGGAAAGATAGGCAGCGAAAGAGCAGGCGACAGCTCACGGACCCCAACCGACCTCCGCTAATCAAAATAAACGGGAAAAACGTCGCGTTTAAAAAGTGCGTTAGATATCTCGGTGTCCACTTCGACATAGGATTTAAAATACACACACACTGTAGTAAGCAGGCAGCGAAGGTGGGGCCATTCTTCAATAAAATCCGAAAGCTCGCGGGTCCCACCTGGGGTCTAAACTTTAGGACCCTCCTCACGCTCCACCGAGGGGTGTTCGCTCCAACGATCGCCCACGCGGCTGGAGTGTGGGAGGATTTAGCAAACGAGAAAGACAGGGGGGCACTCAGATCCGCGCACAGATTAGCATTGATAGCGGTTACCAGGGCATATAGGACGACGTCTTACGACGCCCTATGCGTGATAGCTGGAGACATGCCGTTTGATCTCCAGCTCAAACAGCGATCGGCCCTGCGTAACATTAAACTAGGAAGGGACATCGAGATCGGTCGGATAAACATAGCGGCGACACAGAGAGATACAACAGGCGCGATCGTAGCGAACGCGGCGGCGAAGAAGGAGATCGAGAGCGCTCTACTCGATCTCTGGCAGGAGCGCTGGGACGCGTCCCAGAAGGGTAGAGTCACGCACGCGTTCTTCGGAAGCGTGCGTGAACGGCTGGGCATGAACTGGATCGTGCCCAGCTACTACACAACGCAGGTCCTGTGCGGCCACGGGGACTTTGGACAAAAACTAATGTCCTTTGGCCGTGCGGAAAGCGAGACCTGCGAATGTGGCGGCCTCGACAGCGTGCAGCACTTCCTCCTGGACTGCCCAAGATTCACCGAATCAAGGGAGGTACTGGGGGGGATTGCGGGCGGTGCCGAATGGCCAGGGGTAGCCGCGAAATTGGTGTCCTCCCCGGAATCTTTCGCGATCTTGGCACAGTACGCGAGGGAAGCTCTCCGCGCGAAGGCAGGTGTCGAGTAGGGACCACACCTGCCGAAACCTTTCCTATCAATCTAATCTTTCCTGTCTCGCGTCATTTCCAGCGTGCGACACTAAAAGGTTTCCTCTTCCGGTTACGCTTCACGCGTAACCTCGGTAGGCGAGGTCCATCCTAGCGAGTGGCGTCGGAACCTTAGCGAAAAGCGCGCACTCCCGGGAACACGGGGCAAGTGGCGTCTGGATGGACCAGAGGGATGTAAACCGAGGTAAACTAACTTTTAACCTCGGTCCGAGTTCAGTACGAATGAGATGAAGGGAAACGGGCGGAATGCGAGAACGAATGTTGACGCGAGTACACACACAAGCGGGAACGAACGCGATTACCCACACAAACACACACAAATACACAAAACAAATACCACCAAAACAACACCAAAGCAAACAAGACGCGACAAGACGCGACTCGGATAAAACGCGAAAAAGGGCGAGGGACGAATCGAAGAACGAAAGAAAGAATGTGGACGCGACTAGGGTAAAAACATTAACCAACCTCTTTATTCCACAGGGTCAGTGTAGGTACAGGTCGGTACCTAGGAGTTGCGCCTCCACGTGGTTCCCCGCGGGTACATTCGGCCGAGAGGAAGCATGATAGCCCCACGGCCGGATGTAGCGAAAGCAACTCTCCTGCGGTAGCCCCAATTCATGCGAGCAATCGCAAGGGATGGGTCTACCACGTCCAGCAGGCACTTAATTTTTCCAAGCCCGCCCCCCGAAAAGTGGGGAGCGGGGGTAGATGGGTAAGGCTCGGTGTATGGTTCTCGTGATCGATGTAACCACAGCAGGACATTCTGTCCTTCTTTGCGATCTCGTGTTACTTTAAGTTCGAGGACACGATCGAAGGGCACCTCGAACAGCTCGGCTGGGCGTTGAACGCCCTCCGAGGGAAACACATAGTCGTGAGGATAGACGCGAACGCAGAGTCGCCTCTATGAAGCCCCACGGCAGATCTTAAAGAAAGGCTAGGTAGCGACGATCCAACCGAAAAGGGCGAGCGATTCAGGAAGGGTGAGAAACTCGCCGAACTAATTAATACGTACAATCTCGTCGTCTTAAATGATCCCACACAAGCGCCAACGTTCGAGAATAGCAATCGTGGTAGGATAGATCAGTCGCGTCACAAACGTGTCTCGTACATCGATGTGACGCTCGTCTCAACCTCCCTGCTGGGTCGTGGCCCCACGCGGAACATTAGGGAAAAGTGGTTCACGAGCGACCACAAGGCCATCGTTGTCGAGCCGAGCACCTCGGTAGAGAACGCGAGGGGGGTTGAAATTGAAAACTTTCCCAACAGATTCAACACACGTAGAGTAAATTGGGATAAATTCACCGAGAAACTAACGGATCTATCGAGATCCAAATTGGAGGAACTCAGTCTGACAACGAGGGCCGAAGTAGAAGGCATGGCACGAACGCTGACTGAGGTAATTACCGAAGCCTGCGAGTCGTCCATGCCGCGTAGAAAGTTAGACCGCAAGTCCAACCCGTGGTGGACGATCGAGTTAACCAAGATGAAGAGGCAAGTCTATCGTCTGAAACGAGCTCATCAAGCGGAAAGGCAGAGTCTCGAAGTTCGAGAACTCTTGCTGACCGACTACCAGACGTGCCTGAGAACATACTCGAAGACCGTCAAAACTGCTCGACGCGACTCCTTCAGAAACCTCGTCACTTCGCACGGGAACGAAGAGCCCTGGGGCATCGTATACAAGCTCCAGCGTGGAAAGCTCTCGAACCAGAGGGCGCTGTGCACCCTCCGGAATGGCGAAGGTTTCACCCTAGGCATGGAGGAGACCGCGGAGAAGTTATTGGAGGTGCACTTCCCAGACGATAGCACCGTAGGAGAAACGCCCGAACACGCCCGTATACGGGAGGATGTAAAATCGCCCCCGGAGACGGAAGACGCCCAACCATTCGTGGTTCGGGAAGTCACAAAAGCGGTCAGGCGTTTCAAAAATAAAAAGGCGCCAGGACCGGACCTAATCGAGGTCTCGGTCCTGAAGAAAGCGGTAGCTGCGATACTTGGTCAAATAACCAGGCTCTTCAACGGTTGCCTCGATCACGGTGTCTTTCCAACTGCCTGGAAGGAGGGATCGGTTAGAATACTCCTGAAAGGCGCGGACAAAGACGTTAAGGACCCCAAATCGTATAGGCCAGTTACCCTATTACCGGTAATAGGGAAACTGTACGAGTGACTTCTCTGCTCTAGACTAGATAGTATGCTAGGCAAACTGTCCAACCGACAGTACGGTTTCCGCGCGAACCGATCTTGCGAGGACGCGATAGCGGCGATACTAGACGTCGCGTTTAAAAAGTGCGTTAGATATCTCGGTGTCCACTTCGACATAGGTTTTAAAGTACGTTCACACTGTAGCAAGCAGGCAGCGAAGGTGGGACCATTCTTCAACAAGATCCGGAAGCTCGCAGGTCCCACCTGGGGTCTAAACTTTTGGACTCTCTTCACGCTCCATCGCGGGGTGTTCGCTCCAACGATCGCCCACGCGGCCGGAGTGTGGGAGGATTTAGTAAACGAAAAGGACAGGGGGGCACTCAGATCCGCGCACAGATTAGCATTGATCGCGGTTACCAGGGCATACAGGACGATGTCGTACGACGCCCTATGCGTGATAGCTGGAGACATGCCGTTTGATCTCCAGCTCAAACAGCGATCGGCCCTGCGTAACGTTAAATTAAGAAGGGACATCGAGATCGCCCAGATAAACATAGCGGCGATACAGCGAGACAGATTAGGCGCGATTGTACCGAACGCGGCGGCGAAAAAATAGATCGAGAGCGCGCTTCTCAATCTCTGGCAGGAGCACTGGGATGCGTTTCAGAAGGGAAGAGTCATGCACGCCTTCTTCGGAAGCGTGCGTGAACGGCTGGGCCACGGGGACTTCGGACAAAAACTGATATCCTTTGGCCATGTGGAAAGTGAGACCTGCGAATATGGCGGCCTCGACAACGTACAGCATTTCCTCCTGGACTGCCCAAGATTTTCCGAATCAAGGGAAGGACTGGAGGTGATTGCTCACGGTGCCGAATGGCCAGGGGTAGCCGCGTACTTAATATCCTCTGCGGAATCTCTCGCGATTGATTATGATTGATTAAAATCACTAAAGAAAACCACTTATCATGAAGTTTTGTAGGAGCATTAAGCAAAGATACTCAACGACGTCCATGTTTACGTACTTTTAATGGATTAGAATACTCTGCTAATGGCATGATTATATAATTTTCATTAAAATTGAATTAAAGCAATTTTACAAAATCTATCGTACAATAAGAAATTTCACTGTGATGTTCCTTGAGATCCATTTACTTTGACCATTGAACTTTAAATAGCTCGACTGAGCGAAATGATTCCTTATTTATATGATTTTTGAAACTCAATTAATGTCAGTAAATCTAATTTTAAAGTACTACTTATGAAATTGAAATATTAGGAAAAGTAATGAAATTCAAATTTTTGAACTCATTAATAAAATTAAGGCTCGCATTAATTTGTTTAAATATAGCATATTTTCGTGACTTATTATTGTCAAAAATATTAGTCCTGCGTACCAGTATTTAAATAAAGAAAGTTCATCTAATAAATCTATACCCTTATAGAACTGAATTATCTGGAAAAGTTTCGGGGGAGTGGGACATTCTATGGGTCCTATCTTGCAGCTGATCGCCGGAGGTACTAATTAAAAATCATGGTCGTTTTATCATGGATTCTTATACAAAATTGTCCAAGGAATCGATTGCAACAAATATTTTTCAAATAAAAGTTGCTCCTTTTAATAAAAATGACAACAATTTATTTTAATTGTTCTTAATATTTTATTAACAAATATATTATTATAACATATATATATTCTCAAAATACAATCTTTTCCGGGTATTTAAAAAGGAAAATTGTCCAGATCCGATAAATAGTTGTAATTTCTAACAGTTGAAAAAAAAATCAAATTAAAAAAAAATTATTTATAACTTTTTATCTAATTAATATTTTAGCGTCAAACTTGACACAAGTCATTACCTCCATATAAGCATTCAATGTGTCAACTATAACAGAATCGAAGACCTGGCTCTGGTTCGCCCTAGAACTAATTTGTTTTCTGTCATATAACCAGCAATCGCTTGTTTATCCAATTGAGATATATGGAATTACTTCGCACATTTGCATATGAAGTATTCGTTGCCGCACTTTATTGCGGTATAAGTGCTTCAGAGGAAGTCATTCCTGCCCGAGACTCCGTTTAACGATATCAGATGCTTAGTCAACGTAGCACTATAGAAGTATTAAATGGAAAACGCCATAAAAAAACTCAATGCATCCGGAATGTCAACGCGGGTATATAGCCTGTGATAGGATACTTCTCTTGCACGTTCGCATCAGTGAGGAAGGCCACCTGGCGGTCGAAAGCCGAAATGTTCAAACAAGGATGTTTTATATTGTGCGGAGAAATATTATTATTGCGTGTTTAACATGTAAGTATGAAATAATAATGATAATTTTTTGGTCCTAGATGAAAACGAAATCTCTAGTCAAAAATAAAGGGGATGATTAAATTTAATTATCGATCGTGGTAATAACAAAATATTCTGCTTTTATATTTTCAATTGTTTAACTTGTACAAAATAAATGAATTTAAAACATACAGTATAGACTTACTAATTAGGAAATCTAGATTTGGGTACTTGATCACCAGCAAATCCAGCTTTTACGACTCCAGACCCCTGCAACATTTGAAATATATAGAATATGATTATAGTAACTATTGTGAGTTTTATTCAAATATGAAGGAATAAACCTAAAAAAAATATTAAGGACCTGCGCCAATTTTTAAGCAATGGTCTAGTATTTTCGAAAATACGTTGTACTCTGCGAGACAGCAAAAATCAAGTAAAAAGGAAATACACGGTAATTGAGATTATTGAATTAATATAAAAAATATCAGCAAGTTCTAAAGAAGTCCGATAATTTAGAGTCAATGGAGATTCTTTATAACAGTATTATATTTTGTTAAATAAAAAAATTTAAGAGAAAACACAAACAAGTTAACCAATTGAACGTGAAAGGGTTTAAATAGCGCAAACTAAGATTAATAAATTCAATGAATGTTCCACAAATATTTGTTAGAAAAATTGTTTTATTAAATACGACAAAAGATCAGAAATTTTCAAAAATGTTACGTTGGTACTATTTATGTCAAAATATACGCTAAATAATTAATGGCTGCATGGAAAAATAGACCCAGAAGATATTAGATACCAAAATTATATGATACGGAATTCTAACATATATTAAAGAGAAATAGTTGCTATACATTTATCATTTAAAAATGAGGATATTTTAATAAAAAGAACAACATTTTAATTCAATCTTATTATATAGAAGACAGAGTCCACATATGCAAACAATTGTCTTGCGAAAATGAAATACAGCAGTTTAAACAAGAGCGTATGAGACGAACGTCGCAATCATCGTTCAAATAAAATGCTGTACATGATTTTACACCTAAGATGAAAACAATCATAATAATAGACTGAGAAGACGATTTGGCTTTAAAGGCGTAGGTAGTTTCATCTCCAGGCAAATTCATGGCATCAGATTTTTGGGATGCGCATGGAGTAATTCTCATTGATTATCTTCCAAGAGGTAAATCGACCAGCAGCGAATATTATGCAAATTTGTTATATGATAAAATCAAGGAAAAAAACATCCGCATTTAGCAACATAGAAAATTTTGTTGCATGGCATTGCACCGATTCACACATCCGTTATTGTAATACCCAAAATCAAGGAATTAAGATTCGAATTATTTCCTCATACACCCTATTCACCAGAATTTTGTTCTTTCAGATTATTATCTATTTCAGAACTGGAAAATTGACTCGGTAATAAAACATTGTCAACTATGATAGGGTGAAGTCTTCTGTTGATAACTTTTTTGAGGAGTTCAATGATTTTCACTATAAACAAAGTATCAATCAAAGCTATTGAACAGCGCTGGGAAATGTTTATTTAACTAAAAGGAAACTATGTAGAGTAATAAAGATATTTCTTCAAACGTTTCGGATTTTCATTGTTAGGTCGGGTACTTCTGGAGCTATTCTCGTAAATATGACTTGGAATATGTCCCTAAGATAGAAAATATGAGATATAATTACATTATTTTTTAATTGAAATTAAATTACTAATTCAATAAAATTTCGATTTTAACTAAATTTTAAACTGTTTACTTAACTATAGAAATGGTATATTTCATTACCAATACGAGGCATAGATTTCTTTAAGGTCTATTCGACTACAAAATGTTACCTTTTTTCAAAGGTATGTTGTATTTAAATATCACAGGAAATTTTATCGCCCATGGCTGTAACGTAGACAGTATTTTGAACTTTGGTATTCCCATTATATTTTTTTATTTGTGTTAGTTAGATTACTTTTTTCGTACAGATTTACTGCTGGTATTCCTGATTTTATTAATTTACAGTTTTTTAGATTCATTACCAAAGTATAGCAATAACGTAAAACATCAAAGATAATGTAATAGTTCCATCACTAAGGGGAGCACGTAGTCTGCTGGTAGTTTTTTTCGCTTATAGGTGCATGTGTTGTTATCGGAGTTCATTCCTCATAATGCAAGTGTTTTGAATGCTGATTTGTTCCTTATATGTGAATGTAGTCACAGGCATGCAATAGTATACCCGATGAATTCGGTAAAATAGT